>OY757014.1:17276087-18476087 GCA_963580285.1 Lucinisca nassula | reverse complement strand
ACTGTTCCTCTTTCAATTACTGCTGCCCTGCCATGAACCATCCATCCTTCCATGACTCCTGTCCCATCCTGAAAACATGACATTGTAGTCCCTCCTCCCATTATTCACGGGCTGTCCTGAACAGTCCCTTCTCCAATCCCTCCACCCTTGGCTCCTGTCCTGTCCTGAACCACCCCTTCTCCCATGACTCCTGCCCCATCCTGAAAATGCCATCTTCCCATTACTTCTGTGCTGTCCTAAACAATCCCTTCTCCCACCCCTCCATTGAAGACTCCTGTCCTGTCCTGAACCACCCCTTCTCCCATAACTCCTGCCACATCCTGAATAGTCCTTCCTCCCATTATTCCTGCACTGTCCTGAACAGTCCATTCTCCCATCCCTCCGCCCATGACTCCTGTCATGTGCTCCCATGACCCAAGTCCCATCCTAAATAGTCCCTCCTCCCATTATTCCTGCACTGTAGATCCTGATCTATGGCATCTGATCTGGGTCTACACTGTTTGCCAAACCCAACAGTTGATTCCAGTAAACATTTTAAAGGCATTACATACACTTACTCTGACCCGGGCTCCGACCTCATAGAGGTACAAATAACGCTGCTAAATTTTGGTTGATTGATTGTCGATCGACCTTAAGTTATCAAGAAGAAAAGCTGTTCAGTTCTTAAATCCATGTGACTTTTTAATAACTTTTAATAGAAAATAGCCACCATGAGGTAAGAGTGTTGGGTAAGACTATAGAGGCTTATCTTGGAATCATAGGGTGGGCCTGGCAAACAGTGTAGAGACAAATCAGATGCTGCAGGCTGTGGCATCTGATCAAGATCTGCACTATTTGCTTGAAAACTGGAATTTCATAGTTGGATGAAACAGTTTAAATCTCAGTCCAGGACTATTTCACCAACCTTTAGAATTCAGAGACAATAAACCCACCAGACTGAGTACTGCCAATGCTTTGATTTATGCATGCACCTGTGACGCTTCATTTTCATGATTATATTCTTTTAATACTGCTTAGAAGCTATAGCGCTGTCAGTAACTTTCACCTGCCCTGCCAAAGCAGTGGAAGTCGGACTCTCCATGCTTATAAACCCTATTGGTTTCATTGGGTGACAGGGCTTGAGATGTCATTTCATCTCAATGTCGGGTCAAAGTCCCACAAAATTGGAAGCAACGTCTCCAAAATGACCTATACAGTATTGGTGGGGACGTTAAACCTCAAATCAATCAATCAAAAAGACAAAGATCATTAACGTGATGGCGAATAGAGGACCATTAATTACACTACATTGACTTAAGTCAAGGGAAGATAATATAAAACCCAAGTGAGCAAGAGTTGTTTTTTTTCTTGCTTGCAACACATCTTCATGATATGGTTCATGCTGCTGTGATGTTTAGGAGTTATGGCCTGCAGGCCGGGGACAAAGGTCTTCAGCAATACCGTAAAACTCCTAAGATTTTGGACTCCAGAAAAATGCCCTTATAATATTCCTTGTAGGGGCATAATCACCTTTTGCTTTCTAGTACAAACAAGCAATGCTATTTTTAACCACAGTTTTGTGTTCGGATTGTTTGAAATACTTTTTTGAATAATGATGCCTCCCTGAGAAAATTGAAAAAAAAAAGTGTGAGAGACATTTCTTCACAGTCAGCATCCCAAATTTTATAATTGCAAGATGTGAACTCTTCTAAAAGGTTTCATCTTCATCACAAATTGTATCAACTTACCTGCTGGTATGGTTCAAATCTTCCTGTTTCAAAACAACCGGTTAAGGTGAAGGTCATAGAGAGGGACTAATCATTATTTAGTTTGATAAAATAAAAAGAGGAAAGTTCTGCATTTTCTTGGACAAAAATGCTGAATAACATTACAGCTGTGTAAAATAAATGTGCCCTGGGCCTTTCAAACAGGATTTGGTGTGATTTTGAAACAAAATTTTAATATTCATGCAATGCCATGCTTTGAATTAAGTTACCACTTAAGCCGGCCTTGGTAGCGTCTGACTGGTGATCAGGAGGATGCGGGTTCAATAACCTGCCGGAGTTGGCAACATTCTTTCATGGAGATTGATCATGAAATCTTTTCTATGGTCATTCTCTCCCTTCCGCTGATTCAAGAAGGGCAGTTGTCAGTTTCTGGCGAAAGAATGTGCACTGTACTGGTTAACCACTTACGTATAAGCCTGCCCAGGAAAAGTGTGGATATGTAAACTGACCAGCTCAAAAATGACCTAAAATAGTGTTGACTGGGCAATTAAACTCCAGTTCAAACAAACAAACAAACAAGTTACCACTGTATTGCATTTAACTTCATCTTTACAGTAGGATCAAAAATGAATGCAATACTGTTGTATGTTGAGTTACCGCAGTCTTACATTCAAGTTTCTTGCTGGAAAGACAAATATAAAAATGCAATACAGTTGTATGTAGAGTTACTGCAGTGTTGCATTATCTGAAAAGAAATATATGTTAATGCAATACTGTTGTATCTAGAGTTACTGCATTGTTGCAAAAAATAAAAAATAGAAAAATAAAAAA
Source organism: Lucinisca nassula (assembly GCA_963580285.1). Lineage (NCBI taxonomy): Eukaryota > Metazoa > Mollusca > Bivalvia > Lucinida > Lucinidae > Lucinisca > Lucinisca nassula. The sequence goes on along the minus strand of OY757014.1, from coordinate 18,473,550 downwards.
AATTAAATGCAATAGTGTTGTATCTGCAGATACTGCAGTATTGCATTCCAAAATACTGGTCATTGAGATACAACTTTTTTTCAATTTCAAATATCTTGAAAATGGTTTATCAAAGGACCACAAGATTTTTACAGGATGTGTATGATTAAAAATTGTTTCCATTTCTGCAAAAAACTCATTTTCACCAAAACACGGAGTTACTGCAGTCTTGCGCTGAGGGGACGATGTGTGAATTGTCTGACATTAATGTCAAGCCGGAAAAACAACAAAATTGTTGTCTGCTTTGAAAATTCCCATGTTACTTTAAGGTTTAAGTGAAAAATCAGCTGTGTACGTAAGATACTAGTCAAGTGAAATATTCTGAAGAAGTGGTCAGTAAAAACATTTTACTGTGTGGTGTAATATTAGTTGTGGATATGGAAATAAGGTTTCAATAGTGTTTGTTGAAGAGATATTCGTGATATAAATGTAAACAAATTGTATTGTGATTGCTTCTAGTGCTGCCGAGTTGTGACAGAATATGTGGGATTGTTAAGACAAATTTCTGTGACATTTGGATTATTTTGAAGGAAACTTCTTTTTATGTTACAAATTGGAGTAGTAAATTAAAAGGGTGGGCATGCTACTCACGGAGTAGCTTAGTTGTTGGTCACATACATACACATATGCACAGCTTGTTGACAGTTTTTCCTATTTTTTGTGCCGGGGTGGGGGTTGCATATAGTTTTTAAGTTTCCGTACATTATGTACGTCCCTGACTGTGACAGTGTAGATCCTGGTCAGATGACTGATCTGGATCTACACTGTTTACAAGGTAGGGGTTGCCGTAATCGGCAGGAAAACGTTAAAAACACAATGTTATGTCCAAACAAAGTGTATAGAGATTACATAAAAAATGACTATATTAAAATGGCCATTTTCTAACTAATATTAAATTATGGGGTCCCATATTTAACCATTATCCTGCTGTTCTTGACAACCCCTACCTTTGCAACAGTGTAGTTCCAGATCAGATGGCTTTGAAACCATCTGAGCAGGATCTACACTGTCATGCAGCTTGTGAACAAGTATATTATATCCAATAATTATGTCTCCCCCGAAAATTTTTCTTTGGAGAGACATATTGTTTTTCCCCAGGCATCTGTCTGTCCATCTGTCTGTCTGTCCGTTTGTCACAAAGTGGTGTCCACTCTATAACTTGAAAACCTTTCAAGCTATCTTCACGAAACTTCATATAAGTATTAATCAACATTAGACGACATGCAGTGTCCAAGAATTATAACTCTTGCGTTTATACTTTTTGAGTTATCTCCCTTTGAAGTTTGTTGGTATGTATGTATGGCAAAATCGTGTCTGGTCAATAACTTCCTTATTTTCAGATGGATTTTGAAATTACTTCGCAGAAATATTAACAACCATGAGATGATGTGTGGCACGCATGAGGCAGGTCGGTACCGCAAAGGTCAAGGTCATACTTAGAGGTCAAAGGTAAAAAAGGGGCCTTTTTTTCGTGTTTGGTCAATAATTTTCTTAGTTTTAGATGAATTTTGAAATTACTTGGCAGAAATGTTAACCACCATGATACGATGTGTTGTATGCATGACCCAGGTTGGTACCCCAAAGGTCAAGGTCATACTTAGAGTTCAAAGGTCAAAAAAGTTTTTTTTTTCGTGTTTTGTCAATATCTTTCTTTTTTTTGGATAGAATTTGAAATTACTTGGCAGAAATGTTAACCATTATGAGACGATGTGTTGTACGCATGATTCAGGTTGGTAACTCAAAGGTCAAGGTCATACATAGAGGTCAAAGGTAAAAAAGGGGCCTTTTTTGTGTTTGGTCAATGACTTTCTTATTTTTAGATGGATTTTGAAATTGCTCTGAAGAAATGTTAACCACCATGAGACGATGTGTTGCAGGTATAACCCAGTTTGATAACTCAAAGGTCAAGGTCATACATAGAGGTTAAAGGTAAAAAAGGGGCCTTTTTTGTATTCGGTCAATAACTTTCTTATTTTTAGATGGATTTTGGAATTACTTGGCAAAAATGTTAACCACCATGCGACAATGTATTGCGTGCATGACACAGGTTGGTACCTCAAAGGTCAAGGTCATACTTAGAGGTCAAATGTAAAAAGGGGGCCTTTTTTGGTGTTTGGTCAATAACTTTCTTATTTGTTGATGGATTTTGGAATTACTTGGCAGAAATGTTAACCACAATGAGAGGATGTGTCTCTTGCATGACCCATGTTGGTAACTCAAAGGTCAAGGTCATACTAAGAGGTCAAAAGAGGGGCCTTTTTTGTGTTCAGTCAATAACTTTCTTATTCCTGGATAGATTGTGAAATTACTTGGCAGAAATGTTAACAATCATGAGACGATGTGTTGCACGCTAGACCCAGGTCGGTACCTCCAAGGTCAAGGTCATTCTAAGAGGTCAAAGGTCAAAAAAGTCTTTTTTTGTGTCAATAACTTGTTTATTTCTGGATGGACTTTTTAAAGTAACCATGCAGAAATGTTCACATTCATTAGATGATGAGTTTTGTGCAAGACCAAGGTCCATACCTCCAATGTCAAGGTCATTCCTAGAGGTCAAAGGTCAAAAATAGGGCCTTTTTTGTGTACAGTCAATAACTTTCTTATTCTTTGATTGATTATGAAATTACTTGGCAGAAATGCTAACCATCATGAGATGATGTGTTGTACTTCAAAGGTCAAGGCCATACTTAGAGGTCAAAGGTAAAAAAAGGGCTTTCTTGTGTACAGTCAATAACTTTCTTATTTCTCTATGAACTTTTTAATGTTACTTTGCAGAAATGTTCAGATGATGTGTTGCACACAAGACCCAGATCAATACCTCCAATGTCAAGGTCATACTTAGAGGTCAAAAAGGAGGAGACATCTGTGTTTTTGTAGAAAAACAAATTCTGGTTTGATTGGTTGATAATCAGCAATGGCAGTGGCTTCATTAATTTATGCAGCAGGATAAGGATTTGTTTGTTTGTTTGTTTGTTTGAATTGAGGTTTAACGTCCCCGTCAACACTGTTAAGGTCATTTTGGAGACGTTGCTTCCAATTTTGTGGGACTTTTACCCGACATTGAGATGAAATGACATCTCAAGCCCTGTCGCCCAATGAAACCAATAGGGTTTATTAGCATGGACGGTCTGCCTCGCACCGCGGTTCCTGGACAGGCTTAGATCCTCTAAGCGGTTTACCAGTACTAGTGTGCGGGCCGGATTCAGCTCTGCGTGGAAGCATCATGCAGCCCATATATTTCTTCAAGCCCAGGATAAGGATTAAATTGTGTTATATCTGAAACTGTGTGTTGGGATGAATATTATAAATAGGTTCTGATGAATAGATGGTACTCAATGAGGCAACTCTAAGAATAACTCGATTCCAGGACAAAATCCCCCCCCCCCCCCCCCCCCCCGGACATAATCCCCCCGGACAAAATCCCCCCTTTTTGTAAAGGCGGACAAAATCCCCCCCAACATTTGTTCAGGTGGACAAAATCCCCCCTGGGCAAAATTCTGCGGCGTCTGATCTGGGCCTGCACTGTTTGCCAACTACCCGTTTCGGGGTTTCTGGTAGGAAATGGGTTAAACTGTCCCTTAATTATCGTCATTATGCCTCATTTACTAGTTTATCTGAGGCTGTGTAGATCTAGATGGGCCGGCCTTGGAAGGTCAGTCGGATATGCATCTGACTGGTTATCAGGAGCTTGGGAGTTCGGTACCTGCTGGGGTGGGCTTAGTGACATTCTTTCGTGGTGATTGATCATGAAAGTTTTTCTACGTTTTTCCCTCCCCTCCACTGAATCAAGAGGGGCAGTTGTCAATGTCTGACAAAAGAATGTGCAATGTACTGGTTTACCACTTAGGTATAGTGTGTGTGTTTGAGTTTTATGCCCCACCAACAGCTAAGGTCATAATGAGATGGGTCCTTGGTTTAAAGACTCATCCGAAAGTCTGAAGCCCGGAACATACTCACGAGCCCTGATTTATGTGGCAAGTAGCTTATCCACTACACCCCAGAGGCTTCTACCGCTTATGTATAAGCCTGCCAGGTTAACTGACTGGCAAGATATTACCTAAATTGTGTTGACTGAGCCATAAAGCTACAAACAAACAAAAGATCTGGATGGACCTTCTTTTATTCTTATTGAATCATTTAGCGACTGAAGTTAAAAAATGACATGATACGGCCGTTGCTTTTTATTCTAAAGTTGCTAATATTTAATCCCCCGCAAACAAACAAACAAACAAAATATCTGGATGGACCTACTTTTATTCTTATTGAATCATTTAGCGATTGAAGTTAAAAAATGACATGATATGGTCATTTCTTTTTATTCCAAAGTTGCTGATATTTAATCCCCCGCCGCGAAGCTGAGCTGATGTGCAAAACTCGAAAATAAACCATGATGACTCTAGATCAAGGACACTGGTGAAGGTCATGAGTTTGAAACTTTGAATTTTGTGTCCGCTCCATATCTCCTTTACCCTTCAAAGGATCTTCATTAAACTTTGGTCAAATGTCCCCCTCAGTGAGCTGATATGCAGAACACATAAATAAACCATGCCGTCTCAAGGTCAAGGTCACAGTTGAAGGTCACAATTTTGAAACTTCATATTTTGTGTCCGTTCCATATCTCCTTTACCCCTGGAACGATTTTCATTAAACTAACATCATATACCCCTCAGTGAGCTGATGTGCAGAACCCATAAATAAACCATGCCAACTCAAGGTCAAGTCACAGGTGAAGGTCACGAGTTTGAAACTTGGAATTTAATTTTGTGTCCGTTCTATATCTCCTTTACCCCTGGAAGGATTTTCACAAAACTTTTGTGAAATATACCCCCTCAGTGAGCTGATGTGCAGTACCCATAAATAAACCATGCCAACTCAAGGTCAAGGTTACAATGAAGGTCACAAGGTTGAGTGAGCCTTGATACAAAATGCGGCTGGGGATTTGGCTGTCACTCAGACTGCTTTCTTGTTTCATTTTATTTAAACCTGCAGAACAGTGGCAACCCCTCTTTTCATCCCTCATTTGCCCTTGGCCTGATAATGGGTTACAACTGAGCAAGGCCTGATGTTTACTGATAAAGAGGGAATGTTACATCTCTTTCAGTTTCCCCACCTCATACTCTTATTCTGTTTCTTCATTCATATTAATCTCCTTTTACTGCTATGCAAGTTGACCAGAAGGGTTGACATGACCTTAACCCTTTTTGTACCAAATGGAATCTTCCTCCTTATATACAGCAGGAGTCCAGTTCAAAATTTAGGGGTGTCAGGTTGTGTTTTCATCAAAATTTATTCGAAAAATGCCTGAACTTTTAGCAAACAGTGTAGGCCCTGATCAGACGCCGCATTCTGCGGCGTCTGATCTGGGCCTGCACTGTTCGCCAGGGTACCTGTTTTGGGGTTTCCGGTACTAAATGGGTTAACCCATTTTATATGGGAAACCTATTTACTGTATGTATTTGAACATACAGGCCTGAGCAAACAATGTAGACACCACAGAAAACTGTTTGCCATTCATACAGAACATTGGGTAGTAAAATTAATTGTACTTGTTCAAATGTTAGAAAAAGTATGGCAAGAAGATGAGGTGTCGGAAAACATAGGGTAAATACGGTAACTGGCAAAACAGTGCAGGACCGCCCTATGGCTATAAAAATCCAGCATGGTATTGCAGCTCATTGTTACGGTTTGCCAGATCATAACCATCTTTTTGTAGTCATAGCCACTGTTCTCATCAAACTCAGTGTTCCTTGTTATTTGAGAGGGGCCAAAAAGATGGGACATCATGATGCCACATTGGTGCATTGTTTCATATCCCCAAAATGGTTATTTTTCTGATGAAAATTTGAACTAGAGCGCAGAGTAGATATGGCATGCCATCGCAAATCCCCACACTTTGGTCAGAGCCAAATATACTCGTAATGATGCTCTCTCATACTCTCATCATGTACGCAAGCCATGAACCAAACTTGGTTGCATTCTGGCCTGTGCTTAAGGAGGAGATAGTATGATGGATGGATAGATGGAGGCATTCTCAATATCCCCAAGGGATAAATTTTTTTCTCATAGGTTGCTTGAGCATGTTCATTTCCTGTGAGAAGAGTAGACCCCATTTCAGTATGCAGTAAATGAAAGTTGTCTCTGTAAACTCAAAATGCAATTGAATATGACCTATATGTTGGGTAGTCAGGGTTCCTGACTATGTATAAATTAGGTGATAACTGCCATGTTTGGTGTTGTGAATAAAATTATCTGTAAAATTATAACCAAAAGAGCTTATACATGTGGTTAATTTGACTTTTGACCTCAAGAACTTTGTTCTGTTTCGGTGAAAGTTTTTGTCCTTGCTGAAAAGGGCAGTATTGCAGGGGCATATGTCTGCTTATGGACACATTATGTCTTGAATTTGAGACATGGGTTCATAAGTGAGGTCACTAGTAGATGCAACAATTTTGCTTCAACTTAAGAGTTTGTCTTGATATCTTGGTCAAGTTCAGATCTTGTGTGTGCCCTGTCTCTTTGTCTTGCCCATTTACCACAGCTTCTCTCCATGGTAAACCACTTAGACGGTCTAAGCCTACCCTGGCAAATGGGTGCGAGTCAGAGGATACCTGCTTATAAACTCTATTTCATCTCAATGTCGGGGAAAAAATCCCACAAATTGGAAGCAGCATCTCCAAATTCACCTAAATAGCATTGAAAGGGATATAAAACATAGCCTCTCTCTAATTATAAGTGCATTTTATTTGAAAGTGCATTTCATTTGAATTTATAGTATACATGTACACAAAAAACAAAACAGTAGTAAGGTCCAAGTTAAAGACAATTACAACCAATTAGTTTCATTTCCAGATTATTTGAGACCTAGGTGTGCCATGTGGCAGCTACATCTGTGTCTTCTTTATTAACCCTTTTTGTACCAAATGGAATCTTCCTCCTTATATAAAACAGGAGTCCATTTCAAAATTTAGGGGTGTCAGGTTGTGTTTTCTTCAAAGTTCATTTGGAAAATGGCTGATATTTGTGCAAACAGTGTAGGCCCTGATCAGACGCCGCATTCTGCGGCTTCTGATCTGGGCCTGCACTGTTTGCCAGGGTACCCGTTTAGGGTTTCCGGTACAAAATGGGTTAAAAGATATAGGTTTTCGTAAGGGAAAAAAATGAATCTTTTCCATATTGATATGCAAAAAGCCATCAGCATGAGAGAGGCCATGGGTTCAAGTCCCATTGAGCGATATTCCTCGCCTGTGAGGGGGATAACTGTATTGGATAACTGTAGTCAAAATTGTCATTTGGGGAAATAAATCGGTGATTTCACCGTCGGAAAGTTGTTTTATGGAGATAGGTCAGCAGAGGAGTAAAATGGAATTTGCGAACTTAAAACTGACAATTTACCTCCCCGGATGAATTTTAAATACACCTATTCCCATCTTAATGCACTATTTACTTTTTTGTTGTAAAATTGCTGTCTTTCCCCAAAATGACAAGCGCAGTCAGCTGCGTAAAACCACATACCAACCAATGAAAAGTGATGTGACATGAGGACATCAGATATCTGACAGTATATTGCATAATATACCATCGCAAATTTTTTACGTTATCCAATCAGATGTCGCATTACATACTCTAGTGCATTAGAATGTATTTTTCAAGGAAGACACTCCTTATCAGTATCTGGATGCTTAACCCATTTTGTACCAGAAACCCCTAAACGGGTACCCTGGCAAACAGTGCAAGCCAAGATCAGATGCCGCAGAATGTGGCAGCTGATCAGGGCCTACACAGTTTGCAAAAAGTTCAGTCATTTTCCAAATAAATTTGATGAAAACACAACCTGACATCCCTAGATTTTGAAATGAACTCCTACTATATATATGAGGAAGATTCCATTTGGTACCAAAGGGTTAAGTTCCAAAGGATTCCTTTCTAGGTTACTGAGTAGTTAGCTTTGGCGATAATTGAAGTAAAATGAATAAAGTCTAAACTTTACTAAGGTTTTAAAATGTAACATACAAAGTAAATTTGAGCTGCGAAATGCAAAACTATATCTTTTTACTGGTGCACTCAAGAAATATTCAGATTATCCTGGGTCCATCCATATAGGGCAGATTAACCCATTGTATGCGGGAAACCCCTAAAGGGGTACCTTGGCAATCAGTGCAGGCCCAGATCAGATGCCGCAAAATGCGGCGTCTGATCAGTGCCTGCGACATTTACCAGCAGAATTTTCCATCAAAAATAGAATTAAAACGAAAAAATAGGCCTACCACCCCTTATATGACAAATGGACTTGTCCAACATATAGCAATGGAAGAGTCTACTAGTATACAGTGGGTCACCCCATTTTGTACTGAATGGAATCTTCCCCCTTATATACAGCCCAGGCCACGCCCCCGCCCATAGGGTCTTGAAGAAATATATGGGCTGCATGATGCTTCCACGCAGAGCTGAATCCGACCCACACACTAGTACTGGTAAACCCCTTAGAGGATCTAAGCCTGTCCAGGAACCGCGGTGAGAGGCGGACCATGCATGCTAATAAACCCTATTGGTTTCATTGGGCGACAGGGCTTGAGATGTCATTGGCAGGCATTCAAGTAGTCCTACTTTTTCCTACTTTTTCCTACTTTTCCTACTTTTTTGGTCTCTTCCTACTTTGTTCCTACTTTTTCCAGAAAAACTCCTACTTCTCCTACTTTTTTGATTTGTTCAAAAACTAAGACCCCAAATAAACAAATGAAGCATTTAAAAATATAACATGTATCTCAAACTATTTGTAGAATACATCTGGTTATATGACATATGTACTGATGATCCTCTACATTCATCTGCTGTTTTTAGCTGTACCACTGATTGGAATGTAAAGCAAAACTGCAATGACCATCTACAGTTTTGTCTTGTTGAACATGACAAGAATTTTTGCAGTCAGTAGTGTAGTGATGCTTTAACTAAATGACCAACTGGAGCTCTGTCTTGTTGAGAATGGTAGAAAATTCACTACAGTAATGCTTTGATGCCCTTTAGAACTGCTGTGACAAACTGTTTAGCATTACAGAAATTCATTGTAGCAGTCCAGTGTTGCCTTAACTTGCAGTGACCAGCTTTAACTCTGTCTTGTTAGCATGACAAACATTCACTTCAGCAGTGCAGTGATGCCTTAACTGCAGTAACCAGCTTGAGCTTTGTCTTGTTTAGCATGACAAAAATTATTGCAGCAATGCTTTGATGCCTCAACCGCATTGCCCAGCTAGAGCTCTGTCTTGTTAAGCATGGCAGGAGTTCATTGCAGCAATGCTTTGATACCATGGCTTTGATGCCTTACAAGAGCTCTGTCTTGTTTAGTTGCTTTGACACCTTAACTGCAGTGATCAACTGGATCTCTGTCTTTAGCACAAGAGGGATTCATTTCAGCAGTGCTGTGATGCCTTAACTGCAGTGACAAATTAGAGTTCTGTCTTGTTTAGCTTGATAGAAATTCATTGTAGCAGCCATGCTCTAAGTCTTATGTCTTAACTGTGGTTACCATCTAGAGCTATGTCTTGTTGAGCATGAAGAAATACATTACAGCAGTGCTCTGTCAGATGACTAAACTGCAGAGACCACAGGAGTCAGTCTTGTTGAGCAAGACAGAAATTCATTGCAGCAATGCTGGGATGCCTTGACTGCAGTGATCAACTAGAGTTCTGTCTTGAGCATGAAAGGGATACACTGCAGCAGTACTTTGATTCCTTATCTGCAGTTACCCACTAGGGTTCTGTCTTGTTGAGCATGTCAGCAATTTATTGCAGCACTTCTGTGGTGCCTTAACTGAGTTACCAACTAGAGCTCTGACTTTTTGAGCATGACAGAAATTCATTGCGGCAGTGCTGCTTAAATATGCCTTAAATGCAGTGACCAACTAGAATTATTGTCTTGCTAAGTATGAAAGTAATTCATTGTTGCCATGCTTTGATGTATTTAACTGCAATGACCATTTAGAGTTCTGTCTTATTGAGCATGACAGGAATTCATTGCAGCCATGCCGTGTTGCCTTAATTGAAGTGACCAACTAGAGTTCTGTCTTGTTGAACATGGAAGGAATTCATTTTAACGGTGCTGTGTTGCCTTAATTGAAGTGATCAACTAGAGCTGCGTCTTGTTTAGCATGACAGAAAACCATTGAAGCAGTGCTAGAATGCCTTAACTGCAGTGAAATATCTGAGATCTGTCTTATGGAGGATGACAGGAATTCAAAGCAGCAGTAATGCGATGTCTTAACTGCAGTGATATGCCAGCAGATCTTCCTTGTCTAGCATGACAGAAATTCATTGCAGCATTGCTGTGATGACTGGAGTGACCAACTAGAGCTCTGTCTTGTTTAGCATGACAGAAATTCATTGCAGCAATGCTGTGATGACTGAAGAAACCAACTAGAGCTCTGTCTTGTTTAGCATGACAGAAATTCATTGCAGCATTGCTGTGATGTCTGGAATGACCAACTAGAGCCCTGTCTTGTTAAGCATGACAAATATTCATTGCAGCAATGCTGTGATGACTGGAGTGACTAATTAGAGCTCTATCTTGTTTTGGCATGACAGAAATTCATTGCAGCAATGCTGTGATGACTGAAGTAACCAACTAGAGCTCTGTCTTGTTTAGAATGACAGAAATTCATTGCAGCAATGCTGTGATGACTGAATTGACCAACTAGAGCTCTGTCTTGTTTTGGCATGACAGAAATTCATTGCAACAATGCTGTGATGACTGAAGCGACCAACTAGAGCTCTGTCTTGTTTAGCATGACAGAAATGCATTGTAGCAAAGCTTTAAGGCCTTGACTTCAGTGAGCAACTGAAATGCTGTCTTTTTTGTACATGACAGGAATTCATTGTAGCAGTGCTATGATGCCTTCACCTGGACATCTTGTAGCTGATGCTTTTCACAAATTTAAATTTTCAAAATTCATCAGTTCTTTTAAATTAATATTTTGACATAGGAGTATGTCAATATCTAGGTATATATATCTGTCAATGGCAATCTCTTGACAAAAGCATTGGAAGTTCAGGCTGCAGGCATGAACAACTATACTAGATGGGTTAGCCACTAACATTTTACAGGTGCCTGCTAACTTTGATGTAAAAACATTAGACTCTAATGCACAAATAAAACTGCCCAAAATGAAAAACTGATAAAATGTGAGACATATGGAGGTATGTTCGTGTCCATTAGCTCCTACTTTTTATATCAGGTTCCTACTTTTTTCCTACTTTTCTCCTACTTTTTGATATCTCAGGCTCCTACTTTTCTCCTACTTTTTCACCAGGAGTCACTTGAAAGCCTGCATTGGAAAATTGGAAGCAACGTCTCCAAAATGACCTTTACAGTGTTGACGGGGACGTTAAACCTCAAATCAAACAAAACAGCTCAGGCCCATTTTGAAACTTAGGGGTCTGCATGAGGTTCAGTTATTTTTAGAATTTTAGTTTATGAAATGGTTGACCTTTCTGCAAACAGTGAAAGTCTGGACCAGATACCCCATTCTGTGGTGCCAAAACACATGTGTCTGAATCTGGGCCTGCACTGTTTGCCAATGATCCTTTTTTGGGTTTCTCATATAAAATGGGTAAAAGGCTGTGATCAGACTTTGTGGTTGTGCTGAGTGTTCTGTGTGCACTCATTTGAAGACATATTTTCACTTGGCACAGCTCTTTAACTGCTAGTAGTTTGATAGAATCAATTCCACAAGGATTAAATGAAAGTTTCCAAAGGATTCTGTGAAAAGTTTGAAAACCATGAAAAGATTTGAGAGGAAAACTCTAGAACCATTGACTATAGAATATGAAGATGAGGAGGTGTTTGTTGACATAGTGCCTCAAACTGCAGCATCCCTTCTCAAAATGACCTCATTTCATGGCTCAACTGGAACTGTCAAGCAAACATCATCAAGATCAGTTCACAGTGCAAGTTGTATAGACGGTCATAAATTTGTGTTTGATTCGAAGGATCAGTCTTTGACTGCAAACTTGGTGCCTTCAGTGGGATTTAAGCGAAAATGGTCAAAACGTAAAAAGGATCTTAAGCTAAGGTATTGTATATATTTTATATAATTCTGTTGCATGAAATTCTTGATGAAATCAGCATCAGGTTCATTTTGATTAAGACTTTGATTAATTTAACTGCCTCTATGCTATTGATTTAACCACTTTCCTGGAGATTTAAGATATTCAGTCTGGAAATTTTGGAAAGAAGTACAGATTGAGTAAATCAACTGAGTATATTGTCTTGGCTGACATGTTTTGACTGCCTAGTTCCAAGGAACTCCATGGACCAATTTCATTAAAACTTCACAGGAATATTACCGCCCACCGCCCATCGGGGCTGGAAGAAATATATGGGCTGTATGATGCTTCCCCACACAGTTGAAACTGACCGCACATGAGTACTGGTAAACAGCTTAGGGGTTCTTAGCCTGTGTGAGTCGGACCATCCATGCATACAAATCCTATTGGTTTCATTGGGCAACAGGGCTTGAGATGTCATTTCATCTTAATGTCGGGTGAAAGTCCTGCAAAATTAGAAACAATGTCTCCAAAATGACCTATATAGTGTTGATGGGGACTTAAAACCTCAACACTAGAATATTGCCTTGATGGTTCACTACAAAAATAGCTAAAATGGTTCCACTCCAGTGAATAAAATGGTCATCAGGGATTGAAAATAGAAAAAAAAATCTTTGACAGCAACTCCTCTGTTCCATTTTCAGTCAAACTTCATTGCGATGTTGTCTAGGTGACCCACTACCAAATAGCTAAAATGTTTCCTTTCCAAAGAACAATATGGCTGCCAGAGCTAAAAAAGAAAAACCTCTTAATGACAACTCCTGTACCTTGGTCCAAGTTCATTCAAACTTTTCATCTCAATGTCGGGTAAAAGTCCCACAAAATTGGTAGCAACGTCTCCAAAATGACCTAAATAGTGTTGATGGAGACATAAAACCTGAACTTAAACAAACAAATCGGGAGCCACCATGGTGTAGTGGTTACGCTACTCAACTCATAAACTATGGGTCACGGGTTTGATTCTGTGCTTCTCCACACTTTCAGACGAGTCTTTAATCAGAAGTCCTGTCTCCATATAACCTTGGCTGTTGGTGGGATGTAAAACTCACACAGACACACAAACAAACCATTCAAACTTCAAACGAATATTGCTAAGATGAGCTTCTACCAATCCTCCCATGAATAAGCCAGTTGCCAAAGCTTAAAATAGAAAATTCTTCAAATGACATGTTTTCCTACACCTTAAGTCCCATTTCAACTTCACAGGAATGTAGCCCAAAAATTGACGATTTTTTTTTTAGCAATTTTCCTGAAAACAGGAGCCTTTAATAAACGCCCATTGTAGAATATTGAAAAATGAAAATTTGGTTCGTGAAATTCTCAATATGGCTATTTTCCTAAACCCAAACTTCTAATTGATCCCTGCCTGCATTTAGCTTACACACTTAACCCTTGTTCTGCTAAATATTCAAATATGCCACACCCACTTCTGATTTTCAACCAATCAGATTACTTGATTCAAATAATTGCAACAAATTCATAAATTGAATGGCAAACGATGAAGATCCTTATCAGATGACTTCTGAATCAGATGGCCATCTGATCTGGATCTACATTGTTTGAAATATAGCCAGCCTCGGTAGCTAAGTCGGATGCGTGTCTGACTGGTGATCAGGAGGTCACGGGATCAACGCCTGCTTGAGTCGGCAACATTCTTTCGTGGAGATTGATCATTAGATCTTTTCTACGGTCATTCTCGCCCTTCCGCTGATTCAAGAAGGGCAGTTGTCAGTTTCTGGAAAAGAATGTGCACTGTACTGGTTAACCACTTACATACAAGCCTGCCCAGGAAAAGTGTGAATAGATAAAAAATGACCAGCTCAAAAATGACCTTAATAGTGTTGACTGGGCCGTTAAACTCCAATACAAACAAACAACATGTGTCTAACAACTGCTTCAAAAGGTGCCAAAAAATTTGTTCAGATGATTTTGTAGCAGACACACATTTTGTCAAAAGCAGAAATGAAAGGAAAGAAATCTATCCAAAATGCACCCAAGTTCTCTCCCAGATGCATAGGAAACGTAGTATCCTTTTATCACAGATTGAATTGAAACGAACCTAAATTCATCGAAGAAAATGCATCAAACTTTCATGTTGTGCAGTTGAATTCTTCCACAGAAGTTTTGCACGAAGAGCAAGAACGAATTGCAATGTAAATAGCCTTTCACAGATTTAGCGTCCCTATAACGCATTGCTCCTCTGTATATTTATTTTCAAGATGGCGGCCATTTTGGGGAAAGTACAGTCTTGGGATGCTTCAATGAATTTTTCTGGGAACTGTACCCACACTCTATATTTTAGAGCAGAAATTTACCCCTGCAAATCCCAGTTTTACTATATAAAAGTGGGGTTCAAGGGGGTCAGAATTATATAGGTGTGTATTTGTGATGATAAATGAGTGAGGCAGTTTTCCTAGTGCTGTCATGTACATGCAGCATTCCTCTGGTCTGCACAAAATACAGTATAATTCCGCTATTAACCCTTATCTTGCTGAATATTCATTTAAGCCAGACCCATTTCTGTCTATCAACCAATCAAATTACTTGATGTAATTTATATCTACAAATTCATAAACTGAATGCCAAACAGTGTAGATCCTGATCAGATGGCTTCTACAGAAGCCATCTGATCTGGATCTACACTGTTTCCAAAGATAGGGGTTGTCGCGAACAGCAAGGCAAGGGTTAAGACCTCCTAAAATTAAGACTAATTATACTTTAAAAAGCTTATTTAGTAGGTTCATTGTGTTTTCTGCATACAGTGTCCTCTGGTTATGGATCACCTTTGGCACTGTTCAAAAGTGGTCTTAAAGACCACTTTTGAACAGTCCCGAAGGTATTCTTAATATAGGAATTTTACTGTAATTAATCACCATGTTTTATGTCATTTCGAACAACACACAGAGTCTGATCAGTATCTACACAATCTGATCAGTATCTTCGTATTCCAGTACAGTACTTCTAGTTTCTATAACTGCAGCTAGTCTTAGTAGTTGAGTAGGCTGGTTTCTGTCTTACCTGGTCACAAACCTGGAAGATGGTTTTTGTCATGATGTGACTCATTTAATAACCCTTTTTGTACCAAATGGAATCTTTCACCTTGTATATAGTACATGTCCATTTCAAAATTTAGGGGTGTCTAGTTGTGTTTTCTTCAAATTTTATTTGGAAAATGGCAAAATTTTTCACAAACAGTGTAGGCCCTGATCAGACGCCACAGAATTCTGATCTGGGCCTGCACTGTTTACCAACTACCCGTTTTGGGGTTTCCGGTACAAAATGGGATAAGATTCATAATATAACTGTTGTAAACTATTATTATACTCAAAAACTTGAACAATTGCAATTATTTAACATACTAATTTTAACCCATTTCGTACCAGAAACCCCAAAAGGGGTACCCTGGCAAACAGTACAGGCCCAGATCAGATGCCGCAGAATGCGCTGTCTGATCAGGGCCTCCACTGTTTGTAAAAAGTTCAGCCATTTTCCAAATAAATTTTGAAGAAAACACAACCTGTCACCCGTAAATTTTGAAATGGACTCCTGCTATATATAAGGAGGAAGATTCCATTTGGTACAAAAAGGGTTAACCATACATTCTTTCAGTTTTTAGCTGGCCTGCTCCTGGGGAAGCTTCTGTGATTGGTCACCGTCCTTCTGCCTGAGAACATCTCCTGCTAAACCACTGAACAGATCCTGACCAAACTTGGCAGAAATGTTCTTTGGGTGGCCTTCTTTCAAAGTTGTCCGAACAATTCCACTCCATGCAGAACTATGGTTCCCATATGGCAACATATAGGGGAAATAGGGGAAAATGAGCAAAACCCTTTAAAAACCTTCTTGTCTGAAGGCCCAGGTCTTTGATATTTGATATGCAGCTTCACCTGATAGACCTCTACCAACTTTGTTCAAATTATAGCCCAGGGGCAAAAATTGGCCCCACCCTAGGGGTCACATGTTTTACATAGACCCTTATAGAGAAAAGTTTTTAAGCCCTAGGTCTTTGATATTTGGTATGACGAAAATCATCAAGTGGCCCTCTACCAAGATTGTTCAAATTATAGCCCTAGGGCCAAAAATTACCAAGTCCCGGGGCCCCACTTGTTTTACATTGACTTATATAGGGAAAATGTTTAAAAATCTTCTTGTCTGTTACCAGAAGGCCCAGGCCTTTGATATTTGGTACACAGCTTTGTCTATTGTTCAGATTGTAGCCCAGGGGCCAAAAGTGGCCCCACCCAGGGGCCTTCATGTTTTGCATAGACTTATTATGAGGAAAGCCTTTAAAAACCTTCTTGTCTGAAACCAGAAGGTCAGACATATATATGGAAAACCTTTAACAATCTAATGGTCTGAACCCAGAAAGCCCAGGCCTTTGATATATGGCATACAGCTTCGTCTAGTGGATCTCTGCCAGGATTGTTTAAATTATAGCCCTTGGGCCAAAAATGGCCCTGCCCAGGGGCCCACATGTTTTACATAAACTTACATAGGGAAAACGTTTACAAATCTTCTTATCTGAACTCTGCAGGCCCAGGTCTTTGGTATGTAGCTTCATCTTTGGTATGTAGCTTCATCTACAATATACGGCCCCCACCCATAGGGGCTTGATGAAATATATGGGCTGCATGATGCTTCCACGCAGAGCTGAATCCGGCCCGCACACTAGTACTGGTAAACCGCATAGAGGGTCTAAGCCTGTCCAGGAACCGCGGTGCGAGGCGGACCGTCCATGCTAATAAACCCTATTGGTTTCATTGGGCGACAGGGCTTGAGATGTCATTTCATCTCAATGTCGGGTAAAAGTCCCACAAAATTGGAAGCAACGTCTCCAAAATGACCTGTACAGTGTTGACGGGGACGTTAAACCTCAAATCAAACAAACATCATCTACAATATATATTTGAACTAGCAATAAAAAAATGTTCATCTATGGAATGCTGTTTCTAGAGATAGGAGAGATGCCATTTTAGCACACAGGTCTAGTTTCATAATGTGGTCAAGAATTGTTTTATGATTCCATGTTACATGTTTTGAGCCTGATATTGAAGGATTTGAATTTTGTCAAACATATTGTATTATTATAACATAAATCCCCTTCAGTTTCTATACACTTTTGCCAGCGGTGTTTAAGGGTCTCAATGCCACTTTTATACAACTCCTTTTCTTGGCTGTTCTGAAAGTCATCCACTACATATATGACATCCTCATCGGACAGAAAGTGGATGCCTGAAATAGCTGTTTTCAGTTTTGCAAATAGATGAAAGTCTGATGTAGCAAGATCAGGTGAATCTGGCGGATGCTCCATCAATTTAAAGCCACAATCATGAATGGCAGCCATAGCAATGACAGACTTGTGAACAGAAGCATTATTCTGATGGAACAACACACCTTTTGTGAGCTTTCCGTGGCGCTTAAGTTTAATATTTTCCAGTAACTGCATCAGATTAAGTGAAGCATAGTATGTGCCATTGACTGTTTGTCCCTATTAGCAGAATACGTACCATCTGCATCCCAGAAAACCGAGGCCATAACCTTCCCAGCTGATGGAACAGTCTTTGCCTTCTTTGGCAGGGGTGAGCCTGGGTGCTTCCATTGTTTTGATTGTTGTTTGGCCTCTGGGGTAAAATGATGGACCCATGTTTCATCCATAGTGACAAATCTCTGAATCTTCCTCAAAAAGGTTACGATTACCATGCGATATTAACCCATTTAGTACCAGAAACCCAAAAACAGGTAGCCTGGCAAACAGTGCAGGCCCAGATCAGACGCCGCAGAACACGGCGTCTGATCAGGGCCTCCACTGTTTGTAAAAAGTTTTGCCATTTTCCAAATAAATTTTGAAGAAAAGACAGCCTGACACCCCCAAATTTTGAAATGGTCTCCTGCTATATATAAGGAGGAAGATTTAATTTGGTACAAAAAGGGTTAATTAATGTGTGCCTGCTGTGCTTTCTCATTGCAAGATCCTCTGTCAGAATGGAATATACTCTTTCCTGTTCAATGCCAATTCTACTGGCTATATATGTTCCTGTGACTCGTCTGTCAGTCATAACAATATCATGGACTTTATTGACCATTTCTGGGGTTGCAACATTGACAGGCCTTCCAGGATGGGGTCATCCTCAAGGCTCTGTCTGCCTTGCTTAAATTCCACCACCCACCTTTTCACTGCTCTTTCACCGATTTTGTCCATTTTGCAAAAGCTGCTTGTCTGGTTTACTTTAGAGTGCTACCTTGTCGATATAAACTGACCAAATGCGACCAGTCCTTGGGGTACACGGCCCTATATAGTCAGAAAAAGGTAGGACATTAAAAGAGCATCTCTGCATACCTCCTTCAATTCGAGGCTCGCAACACATCAGCCCTTGTAGAATGAAGTCTCAACCTGAATTGTTGTTGGTTAGGCACGGCATGACTTATAATGTTATATCTCTTGGTATTTGTGCATTGTAAACAATAAAGGGAGTAGGTATAAAAATGGACATAATTTGTCTGGATAAGGTGGTTTCTGTTCGGAAGAAGCGATGACAATTAAATCAGCTTTGTTCACCAGACAGTAATTTCTTTCAGCTCATTACAAAAAATATGACATTGACAAATTATGTTATCTTGTTCCAGTTAAGGAAGCTCCAGAGGCAACTACAAAGCAAAATGCAAAAAGAAAATGTAAATATTAAGGTGAATGGATAAACCTGACTATTTTTTTCTGTCCCTTTTTCTTTTTAAAGTTACTAAGCGCAGTAGCTTTAAGATGTTCATGTCCTCATGGCAATCATTTATTTGTACGAGGACTGTTCAAATATGAATGCAAGTAGAATGTTTTCTCGTGCACTAATGCGAAAATCACCTGGAAATAAATATCACAGCGTAGAAAAACATTTTACCTATACATTGATACCAAACCTGTTAAAATCCGTCCACTTCAGCCATGTATATTGTTCGATAAACACTGTCTACTCTTGTATACTAATACAAAACATGGTTGGAAGAAGGTCAGAGTACGCTGTTGAAATACGGTCCTATATTAAGAATCGTTGTATTCTTGGTATACGGTGCAAAGACATTTTTGATGAAATATGTTCGGTTTATGGGCATAATGAAATGTCTTTTCCGACAGTTTTTCGTTGGTGTAAGAAATTCAGCTGTGGGCTAGGCTCAACAGAAGATGCACCACATGATTGTCGGCGGAAAAGAGCAACATCTGCCAAGATGGTTGCTAGAGTGAAAGAAAAATAGTTGCTACCGATGCACGATATACCACTAGGCAAATAGCTAGTATGGTTGGCATCTCATTAGGAGCAGCTCATACAATCCTGAAACGGGATTTGAAAATGAGAAAGATCTGTGCTAGATGGATTCCCCATCTGTTGACAGATGAGCAGAAAAAGACTCGCGTTCAGTGCGCCAAGAAGTTGCTTAAAAAGTTTCAAAATTACAATGCACAGTCTTTCGCTAATGTCGTCACAGGTGACGAGACATGGGTTCACTTTTTTTAGCCAAAACGAAAGATTCAGAACAAAATATGGGCAACAAAGTATTGCAAAAGACCATGCATTGCAAAGCGGACCATGAGCGTCAAGAAGGGAATGTATGCCATATTCTTTTCAAATCAGGGCCCTGCTATTCAGGTTGCTGTGCCTAGAGGCAAATCTATAAATGCGAAGTTTTACAAGAATAAAGTTCTTCGAAAATTGAAGAAATATTTCAAAGAACGAAGACCCACAACTGGTTTGGCCAATGTCAGATTGCTACATGACAATGCGTCATCGCACAAGGCGTTCATTGTGCAAGACTATCTGAAGCAGGGAAAGGTTGTTGAACTCCCTCACCCCCACATATTCCCCTGAACTTGCCACGTGTGACTTTTTTTGTTCCCGCGGCTGAAAAAATACCTTTCTGGTCGAAAATTTGTACAGCACAAACACCTTGGTTCTGCAATATTCCAGTGCCTTCATAGTATACCTCGAAAAGACTACCAAAATGCATTCAATGATTGGATCAGAAGACTGAAAGTTTGTATATCTGTTAAAGGGGAATACTTTGAGGGGACAAAATAAATTTTTCATCAAAATCTCTCACGGAATCATTTTTATGTGCTTAGTTGCATTCATATTTGAACAGTCCTTGTATAAAATTGGAAAATTAAACGAGACTTACCAAAGGGAAGTTGAAGTTTAGTTGAAATTTCGTCGATCACAAGCTCCTTAGGGTGTCTCACAGAGAGATGCGCAGCTTCTCAACTTCCAGGAACTCATCAGTCTTCAGAGACCGGATCAAGATGTTGCTTCTTGCAATCCAAGAAGCAAGATCCTGATCCGATTTATGAAGGATCATGCCCACATACTTATCGGGTTTGGGTGGGTGGGTGTGAGACACCCTAAGGAGCTTGTGATCGACGAAATTTCAACTAAACTTCAACTTCCCTTTGGTAAGTCTCGTTTAATTTTCCAATTTCGTCTCTCACATAGCTCCTTAAGGTGCCTCACAGAGATTTCAGAGATGCATGATACTTTATAAATAAAACAGAAACTCAATTTGTATCATATATGTATATACATCCTGTTTTTAATATTTAAACATGTGAATGCCAACTTTCGGACATCTCACTGGGTCATCTCAAGATACAATTGAATCTAATACCCCATCCTGCAGCGTTTTTGATTCCTTTGAAATAGGTTTATTATAAAACTCTGCAAACACAGACCTACTGGACCACCCTGCGGTCTTCATAATGGTTTCCAGTGGAATCCCCGAAAGTTTGGCTTTAGAGGTGGCTGCCGCTCTAATGCTGTGCGGCTTAAATGATAAATCTATGCCCGCTTCCTGTAATAATATTTTCACCCAGCGTGAAACTGTCTGTTTTGATACAGGTCCGTGTGGCTTTATCGTACTGATTAGCAGTTTATCACTGTTCCTAAGGTTTCTGGTTCTATCTATATACAAAGATAGAGTGTTGACAATACACAATTGTTTGTCTTTGGTGTAAGCTTTGAATTCAATTATGTCTAGATGTTTCCCTGGTCTTGATTGTTTCAATAAGTGATTTGGCGCGATGAAAACTTTCTCATTGGTGAATTTTATGTCTGGTATTTCAATTAAATGTAACGTTTGACATCTTTGTGCCGACAGTAACAGAAATAAAACACTGAGTTTGCATGACAACTGAAGTAAGGTTTTAGCTGGCGTCTTGCTCATGTATTTTAGTACATCCTCTACTGACCATGTTGTGGTATATCTGGGCAAAGCTGGTCTTTCAACAAATACACCTTTCATGAATCTTGTAATTTCTTCATATTCATTAATATCTATATTACTGCATGTTTTTAGAAAGGTGCTTATTGCAGACCTAGCTGTGCCCAGAGACCTGTATTGTAATCCCTTTACATAAAGGTTAGATAAGAATTTTAAGACTTCATTGATTGAGGGTTGAATGGGATTAATTTGTTGTCCGCAAAAGTCAAACCATTTTGAAATGTACC
The DNA here is from genome assembly GCA_963580285.1 of Lucinisca nassula. Lineage (NCBI taxonomy): Eukaryota > Metazoa > Mollusca > Bivalvia > Lucinida > Lucinidae > Lucinisca > Lucinisca nassula. Next base: position 18,451,934 of record OY757014.1, on the reverse strand, counting down.
CATTGTACTGTTTCTTTGTTGAGGATCTCCATGATTTGAGTATAAGTTCTCTGGCTTGTTTTGGCACTCCCCTATTTTTGAGGGTTTCCCGGATAATGGAAAACATCCCAGGATCAGCTTTTTCATTGGGTGTTGTTGTCCTGGTTTGTGTGGAAGATATAGAATTTGTCTTGTGTTTGGTAGCTTGTAACATTGTCCTGCTACCAGATGAAGAAGACTGGGCCACCAGCTTTGTGTAGGCCACAGAGGTGCTATTAGGACTGCTGATGCTTTGTCCTCTTCTATTTTCTGCAAGATCCGAGGAAGCAAGCTGAAAGGTGGAAACATGAAATAGAAGTCATTATCCCAAGTTAACGAAAAAGCATCAATGGCAAACGCATTTGGATCGGGTTTTCGTGAAACATATTTTGGGAGCTTGTTATTCAGCCTTGATGCGAAGAGGTCCACCGTTAACTCTGGGAAGGTTTCATGAATGGAATCAAAAATGTTTGTATCTAGTGACCATTCTGTATCCTCGTTTTCCATTCTGGACTCGGCGTCTGCCTCACAATTGTCTTTTCCCGGAACATGTGCCGCACTTAGATAAATATGTCTTTCTATACACCAACTCCATATTTCCCTAGCCACAGTGTCTAATTCTGAAGTGCGACCACCAAATTTATTGATGTAGGCACAACTTGTAGTATTGTCCATGTATATTCTGACATGACAGTTGTCACTGTTCTTACAAAATGTGTGTAAGCACAACTGGCAAGCTTTGAGCTCCAGAATGTTAATGTGGGATTCTTGTTCTGTTACTGACCATTTTCCTCCAGTTTTTATGTTTTCTGTTTCATTATACGCACCCCAGCCTTTCTTCGAAGCATCTGAAAACAGAATTAACTCTGGGGTCCCATGAGATATACATTTGTAACTGGCAGAAACATTGTCTATCCACCACTGAATTGTGGGTATTACGTCTTTGGGAATAGTCATGTAACTATTGTAATTTCCCTGATGTTTCTTAAGTTCTAGTTCTTTAACTTTTTCTAACGGTTTATAGTAAAGTGGAGCAAATTCTACGCCTTGCTGTGTGGCGACTAACTTTCCAATTAACTTTGAGAATTTTCTGATTGTCACACGCTTTCCTTTGATAACATTGCTACATAAGTTAATAATTTCTTGACACCTTTCTGGCGGTAGTCTGACTGTCATAGTTACTGAGCATAGTAAGAACCCCAGAAATATGATCTGTTGAGTGGGTTCTAAAACCGATTTTTCTGGTTGTACTGTCAATCCCAATGAGTCCATGAGTGTCACAGTATCTTTTATGTTTTGTTTGCATTTTGAATAAGTTGATCCTTGTAAGCATGAATCGTCTATATATGCCGAACTAATGTGACCTCTGGATCTTAAATTGGAGAACACTGGTTTCAGTATTTTTGTGAACACGCGGGGCGAGTGAGTCAGTCCCATGATTAATGCCGTAAATTGGTACTTTTGATTGTTATGTAAGAATCTGAAATATTTCCTATCTGTTTCTTTGATTGGAATGGAATAGAATGCTTCCGATAAGTCAACCGACCCAAAGAAACAGTTCTTCCTCATCGCATCAATGGCTGATTGAAGAGTCTCCATTTTAAAATGAATTTTTTCTAAGTAGTTCTTGTTAAGGTTTTTCAGATTAAGAATGATCCTAATATTCCCATCTTTCTTAGGTCGAAAAAAGATGTTAGAGAGGTATTCTCCCTTAGTTGTGCCATTTACTTTTTCAATGATTTGACAATGTAAAAATCTGCTAATTTCTTTATCAATTCTATCTCTCTCGTCTGAAGAGAAAGTAATAGGTTTTGGGACCCTGTTTTGTGAAGGCAATTCATCCATCTCCAGTTCATAACCACATATGGTATTTCGGATAAAATTGTTGTGGGTAATTTTGAACCAGTTTCTTTTGAAAAACCTTGTTTTTCCTGCTACGAAATTATCAGGAGTGTTCTCCAGATTAAAGGATTCATAAATTTCTGCATTTTTGTCAGACTTTCCATGATATTCTGGAAAATTCAATGGAACAAATGTGTTAGAGCTACCTACTAAATCTATTTTCTCGAAGATTGCTGATTCTTTTTCTTGAAGTTGTTCTGCTGTTGTTGGCCCTTGTTGTTGTTGTAGTGGTAATTGTTGTATCTGGACCCTTTTTGATGTTGTCTGTAGTTGTGCCCCTGGCTTTGTTTGCTGAACTTGTGGGACGACTGGTTCCGGTCGCCCCCTTTTCTCCCTAAAAAATGACCTGCACTAACTGTCAGATTTCCTTTTGTGGTTTCCAGTTTTTTCGCCGCTTCTTGAAAATTATCCCCGAGTAACTTAGTAGCTGATGGGCCCTCTTGACATAGGGATCTGTACTTTGGCTGGAGTTCTTTTTGAATTCTTTCAAGGCGTTTTAGGTTAGTCTGTTTTATGTTCCAGGAGAGCATTTTGAATGTGTCACATACCAGAGATGGTATGTTAACCGTCTTGTCGTGTTTCTCCGTGGCTTCCATTATTTTGATTAATGGAACCATGGCCTGGCCATAGGCTGTTACGGCCTGCTGTTGGACATAATCCACCTGTTTCACATCCCTCTTGAGTTGGCGCCATAGGAGATCGTCTACCTTGGGAACCTGAAGGTTCTCAATGTTTTTGGGTCGCAGATGTTTTTGCATTATTTTCTGAAATTTTTCCTCCTCTTTTTTGTTCTTGGTACCCCTTAAGGCCCTGTTGCTTATTCCAGCGATGTGGTCACCAACTGCTTCTCCTGTTCCATCCTCTACCTGGAAGAAATCCTCTAGCTCTACATAAGGGTTGTCTTCTCTCGACTCCTCAGCCTGTTCTAAGAACTTATCCAATTCATCTTCTGAGTCTTCTGAATCTGTGTTCTCTCCATCTGAAGTTATCTGCAAAGACGGTGAGCCATTTCCTTCCTGTGAGGTTGAGGCTGTCGGCCCCTGTGTGTCTGCATGTCTTTTTGCAGGAGGGTTTTCTCCCTGGTCTTCTTGTTTACGTTTTAATGATTTCATATCTTCTCTGAGGCATTTTACTGCTTCTGCTAGGGTCTTTATGTCCTTTGAAGCTTGTACAAAATTGTCCGCCTGAGAGGTCAACTTGTTCACCATTTGTGTGGCTAATTTAGACACCACCACATCGACTTTCTGTTTACTTCCGGGTTGGTTATCTTTTTCCCCCTCGGCGCCCCCAGTGTTGTCAGAATCATCTTGCACCTGCGCAGTTTGCGCCACGTGGTCGCCCTGGCTACTTGCCAAATCCATCGGGGTGCCTGAAACAAAGGTGTACTTTGTTCAGCACTGAAGCTCATGAATCGATGGAGGATAAGTCAATATTGCTTTAGTTAATTCATTTTATATATTTATTTTGAAACACGAGTATTAGCTCATTTCTTTAAAGCGATTTTGCAACGAAGTTCGTTCCGAACTATTTTGTTTTGAGTTCCGACGTATTACGCGTAGTAATACATGAGGTTTCCTTTGTGCGGTAAACCTGCTAAAATCGCCCCGCTCGACAGCGATTCCCGCTTTAATAACACGCCGAGCAGCAATTAAAATCAGTCAATTTCTATTTCTGTACAGCTTTGAGCATTTTAACACCAAATCGGCGTCCCTGAATCAAACAATTAGTGGTTATATGATAACCGATCTAGCATACACTTTGGCCGAATCGCGTTGTCGCGAATGTTCGGCTTCACCAAAATAAACAACCAACATGGCGGCTTTGACCTTTTTCAACACCAAATCGGTGTCATTGAATCAAATTATTAGTGTTTATATGATAACCGATCTAACATACAATTTAGCCGAAACGCGTTGTCGCGAATGTTCGGCTTCGCCAAAATAAACAACAAACATGGCGGCTGTGAATTACACACGCTGTGTTAAATCAGATAAAAACAGTGCTTCCTTAAAATCCCGTTGTCGGGAAGATAAACTCGACATGGCAAATCGAGAAAAAACGATCTTACGATCGAGTCATGAAGGAAGACCGATAGAGAAATCCTAACGAAAGAAATGGCAGTCGGCATCAAATGCTGCCTATGCATGCCACGCTCTGGAATATTTTGAATTTTCCTAAAGAAAAAAGGTAAGAAAAATAAGTGATATAAGAACTTACCAACCAATTATTCCTTCTTGTAACTTAATTAAAAACTAATTTCTAGCTGATTTGTCACTTCCTACGCGAAATAAACTGAAAATTTAATTCTAAAATATCAATTCTCTAAAAACGTGATGAGCCCTTTCCGCTGTTCAGCCTCGCTCTGATGAGTTCCTGGAAGTTGAGAAGCTGCGCATCTCTCTGTGAGGCACCTTAAGGAGCTATGTGAGAGACGAAATCCAAGTATCAGTTATTAACCCATTGTATTCTAGTGGACTCTTCCATTACTATATGTTGGACAAGTCCATTTTGACATATAAGGGGTGTCAGGCCTTTTTAGCTCACCTGTCACTTGGTGACAAGGTGAGCTTTTGTGGTCACTTTTTGTCCGTCGTCCGTCCGTCGTGTGTGCATGCATCCGTGCGTGCGTGCGTCCGTGCGTCCATAAACAATTTCAAGTAAGTATATCTCTAATACCCCATGGTCAATCTTGATCAAATTTCATGAGAAGCATCACCAGGTAGGGGGAAAGGCTGCATAAGGTTTTTAGGCTGATCAGATTGGAATTCTGGTTGCTATGGCAACATACAGCTCCCATAGTCTTACAATGGGAAAAAATTAAACTATCTTCTTCTCTGAAACCACAGGGCCCAGAGCTAAGATATTTAGCATGTAGCAACGGCCAGTGGTCACCTACATAATTCCTGCCAATCATGCCCCTGGGGTCCACATTGGCCACGCCCAAGGGCCCTTTGCTCCCATAGACTCACAATGGAACAAAAAGCTTCAAAAATCTTCTTCTCGGAAACCACAGCACCCAGAGCTTAGATATTTAGCATATAGCAAGGGCAAGTGGTCACCTACATAATTCCTGCCAATCATGCCCCTGGGTTCCAAACGGGCCACGCCCCGGGGCCCTTTAGCTCCTATAGACTCATAATGGAAAAAAGCTTCAAAAATCTTCTTCTCTGAAACCACAGGGCCCAGAGCTGCGATATTTGGCATGTAGCAACGGCAAGTGGTCACCTACATAATTCCTGCCAATCACGCCCCTGGGGTCCAAATGGGCCTACCCCGGGGTCCCTTAGCTCCCTTGGACTCATAATGGAAAAAAAGCTTCAAAAATCTTCTTCTCTGAAACCACAGGGCCCAGAGCTTAGATATTTAGAATGTAGCAACGGTCAGTGGCCACCTACATAATCCCTGCCAATCATGCCCCTGGGTTCCAAATGGGCGACGCCCTGGGGCCCCTTCGCTCCCATAGACTCATAATGGAACAAAAAGCTTCAAAAATCTTCTTCTCGGAAACCACATGGCCCAGAGCTAAGATATTTAGCATGTAGCAACGGCCAGTGGTCACCTACATAATTCCTGCCAATCATGCCCCTGGGGTCCACATTGGCCACGCCCCAGGGCCCCTTCACTCCCATAGACTCATAATGGAACAAAAAGCTTCAAAAATCTTCTTCTCGGAAACCACAGGACCCAGAGCTTAGATATTTACCTTATAGCAAGGGCAGGTGGTCATCACATAATTCCTGCCAATCATGCCCCTGGGTTCCAAACAGGCCACGCCCCGGGGCCCTTTAGCTCCTATAGACTCATAATGGAAAAAAGCTTCTAAAATCTTCTTCTCTGAAACCACAGGGCCCAGAGCTGCGATATTTGGCATGTAGCAACAGCAAGTGGTCACCTACATAATTCCTGCCAATCATGCCCCTGGGATCCAAATTGGCCACACCCCGGGGCCCCTTAGCTCCCATAGACTCATAATGGAAAAAAAGCTTCAAAAATCTTCTTCTCTGAAACCACAGGGCCCAGAGCTTAGATATTTAGCATGTGGCAACGGCCAGTGGCCACCTACATAATTTCTGCCAATCATGGCCCTGGGTTCCAACTGGGCGACGCCCTGGGGCCCCTTAGCTCCCATAGACTCATAATGGAACAAAAAGCTTCAAAAATCTTCTTCTCGGAAACCACAGGGCCCAGAGCTGAGATATTTGGCATGTAGCAAGGGCAAGTGGTCACCTACATAAATCCTGCCCATCATGCCCCTAGGTTCCAAATGGGCCACGCCCCGGGGCCCCTTAGCTCCCATAGACTCATAGTGGTGAAGAAAGCTTCAAAAATCTTCTTCTCTGAAACTACAGGGCCCAGAGTTTAGATATTTAGCATGTAGGAACGCCAATTGGTCACCTACATGATTCCTGCCAATCATGCCCCTGGGTTCCAAATGGGCCACGCCCCGGGGCCCCTTCACTCCCATAGACTCATAATGGAAAAAAGCTTCAAAAATCTTCTTCTCTGAAACCACAAGGCCCAGAGCTTAGATATTTAGCACGTATCAACGGCAATTGGTCACCTACGTAATTCCTGGCAATCATGCCCCTGGGGTCCAAAGGCCACGCCCCTGGGCCAGTTAGCTCCTATAGACTCATAATGGAAAAAAAAGCTCAAAAATCTTCTTCTCTGAAACCACAGGGCCCAGAGCTTAGATATTTAGCATGTAGCAACGGCAAGTGGTCACATACATAATTCCTGCCAATCATGCCCCTGGGGTCCAAAAGGGCCACGCCCCGTGGCCCTTTAGCTCCTATGGACTCATAATGGAAAAAAGCTTCTGAAATCATCTTCTCTGAAACCACAGGGCCCAGAGCTGCGATATTTAGCATGTAGCAATGACAAGTGGTCACCTACATAAATCCTGCCCAATCATGCCCCTGGGGTTCAAATGGGCCACACCCTGGGACCCCCATAGCTCCCATAGAAGCATAATGAAAAAAAAAAAAACTTCAAAAATCTTCTTCTCTGAAAACACAGAGCCCAGAGCTTAGATATTTAGCATGTAGCAACTGCAAGTGGTCTCCTACATATTTCTGCTAATCATGCCCCTGGGGTCCAAATGGGCAATGTCCAGGGGCCCCTTAGCTCCCATAGACTCATAATGGAAAAAGCTTCAAAAATCTTCTTCTCAGAAACTGTGAAGCACAGAACTTAGATATTTAGTGTCTAGCAACATAAAATAGCCAGCTACATAAATCCTGCTTACCCTGCCCCTGGGGTCAAAATTGGCCACGCCCGAGCTCATCACCTCCAATAAACTTATAATGGAAAAAAACTTAAAAAATCTTCTTCTATGAAACCATAAGGCCCAGAGCTTAGATTTTTAGTATGTAGCAACGTCAAGTGGCCACCCACATAAATCCTGCCAGTTATGCCCCTGGGATCCAAAATTGGCCACACCCCAGGGGTCTTTAGCTTCCATAGACTACAATTGGAGAAACTTCAAAAATCTTCTCCTCTGAAACCACAGGGCCCTTATAATGAAAAAAAAAAAAAACAACTTAAAATGGGGGAAAATAATCTTCAAAAATCTTCTTCTCTGAAACCATAAGTCCCAGAGCTTAGGTATTTAGCATGTAGCAATGTCGAGTGGTCGCCTACATGAAATCCTGCCAATCATGCCCCTGGGGTCCAAATCCTGTGGCCCCTTAACTCCAACAAACTTATAATGGAAAAAAGCTTCAAAATTCTTTGAAACCATGAAGTACAGACCTTAGATAATTAGTATATAGCAACACAAAATGGTCGCCTACATAAATCCTGCCAACCGTGCCCTTTGGGTCAAAATTGGCCAAGCCCAGGGCTCATTAGCTCCTATAGACTTATACTGGAAAAAACTTAAAAAAAAATCTTTTTCTCCAAAACCATAAGGCACAGATTTTGTTTGATTTGAGGTTTTAGATCCCCCTCAACACTGTAAAGGTCATTTTGGAGATGTCTCTTCCAATTTTGTGGGACTTTTACCCGACATTGAGATGAAATTACATCTCAAGCCCTGTTGCCCAATGAAACCAGTAGAGTTTATAAGCATGGACACCGCTTTGCCTGAGCTTAGATATTTAGTATATAGCAATGTCAAGTGGTCTCCTACACTAATGATTTTCTGATACACAGGTGAGCGATATAGGGCCATTGGGCCCTCTTGTTTTCTTTATTCTATTTTTGACGGAAAATTCTGTTAGCAAATAGCTCAGGCCCCAATCAGATGCCACGTTCTGCGGCGTCTGATCTTGGCCTGCACTGTTTCCCAAGGTACCCCTTTAGGGGTTTCCCCACATGCAATCAGGTTAACAAGTCCATGTAATGTATCGACCCAAGAATTTGTATGACGATAACCGTTTGGCAGGGGACTATGCTTAGAAAAGAAAATCTGGAAAACACGAATATGATGCACGAGTTGGCGAAACTTGATACAGCCCAATTTGCCGGTGTCGATTTTATTGCGACAATGTCGAGTCATTGTGTCATTTATTTTATGCTGTGCGAGACCAAATGTAACATTTGACATACAGTCAAACTTCAATGGCTCGAACACCTTTGGGACCTGGAAAATCTGTTCGAGACAGGGGTAGTTCGAGCCACTGAGGTTTACTACCAGGAGGCATAACGAGGTACTTTTTGACATATTTTCGGTGTCCTGTAATGAATATGTATGCTGTGTGTACTCATTCGAATCGCCTCATCGAGGCGATTCTAATGAGTACACACATCATACATTTGCAAGATAAAAGACGACAGTCTCCTAAATTATCTCGCACCATTTCTTATGTAGAGAACTTCCCTAGGGACTCAAGAACTGGTTCGACTCAGCCATGGTAAATGAGCCATCTGTGTTCGAGCCATCGAAGTTCTACTGTATTTGGAGCTACATATGAATATGCTACAGACACACATCAGCGGCAAGTAAGCTTCTTTCCAAGCTTTTGACGAGTCACCCATGCAAAAAAAAAAAAAAACTCATTCTGAAATTGCACCATTATGGCATAATAAACGGGGTAAACTCTGCTAGTATCCCAGTTTCCTCTGGCATCCCGCAGGTCTCGGGTTCTCGGACCAATTCCTTAGCTGTAACACTTGAAGCGTAGCTTTATCACATGTTGCCCATCCCGCCGCCATTCCTTGGACTGCTTCCACTTTGTATATGCCAGTGGCAGTGTGGGGATACCACACAGTGGACACGTACTCTAGTTGCGGTCTGACAAGAGTCTTATATGCAACTCATTTCAGATCCTTATGATGGGCCAGAATGTTTCTTTTCAAGAATCCAAGGGTCTGATTTGCTTTTTTGTTTTTGTTGTCATTGTAGGGGGTCCAGTTTAGATCATCACAGATGGTGACCCAAAGGTACTTAGCTGCAGAAACACTCTCCAGCTAGGTACCATGCCAGAGGTACACAATTGGAATGGGGTTCTTACATCGGGTAAGATGAAGGACCTGGCATTTAGAAGGATTACAGTTCATGTCCCACATCTTTGCCCACAGTTCAAGTGTATGTAAGACTTATTGTAGCAGATCGCTGTCTGTTTGTTATGGTACTTGGCAGTATCGTCCGTGAAAAGTCTGACTCTTGAGGCAGGTCATTGATGTATACAAGAAAGAGAATCGGTTCAAAAACTGAGCCCTGCAGGATGCCAGAGGACACTGGGATACTGAACTTTCTCCGTTTATTAGGATGACTTTTTTTGATTGTCCAAAAAGTCCTTAATCCATTTTAGAGTGACTCCTGTAATGCCATAATGGTGCAATTTCAGGATGAGTTTTTGTTATTTTTTGCATGGTCGACTCTCTCTCTCTCTCTCTCTCTCTCTCTCTCTCTCTCTCTCTCTCTCTCTCTCTCTCTCTCTCTCTCTCTCTCTCTCTCTCTCTCTCTCTCTCTCTCTCTCTCTCTCTCTCTCTCTCTCTCTCTCTCTCTCTCTCTCTCTCTCTCTCTCTCTCTCTCTCTCTCTCTCTCTATGTGTTTGTCTGTGCATGGGAAAGAAGCTTACTTGCCGCTGATTTGTGTCTGTATGCAGGCAAGTGAAAAAAGTAGCCCATTTATATGTATATCCAAATATGTAAAATGTTACATTCGGTCTACAGAGCATCTATCTGCCTTATTCTTTCTCCCTGGGTTGTTGGATTTAAGGTTGAACGACAAAATAAAAAAAAAAAAGGCTCTGACAGCATAAAATATGTGACACAATGACTCGACATTGTCGCAATAAAATGACCACCGCCAAATTGCCCCATATCAAGTCTCGCCAACTCAGGCGTCATATTCGTGTTTTCCAGATTTCCTTTTCTAAGCATAGTCCCCTGCCTAACAATTATCGTCATAAGAATCCTCGGGTTGATATGAAGAAGTAGGTATGCATAAAGAAAAACAAGATAGCTCTCAAGTCTCAAACTCCAACAAAATGAGTTGGAAAATGTCACATTTCTAAAAAAATGACCTACCCTGAGTGGATTGTGTGCAAAAAAATTCGCGGAAATCTAATAGATACCAAGAAATGCACACAGCACGCTTTAAAAAGAATAATTTCTATACTCTGTGTGATAGTTGGAGTGTTCTGTATTGAACACAAACAATAAAGCAATGGAAAATACGACCCTATTTCCACTTAGCAACCCATGTTCGCTGCCATTTTCTTCCAGAAAACTTGCGCTGTATCTACCGGCAAATCTACGTAATACCTGGCAAACCTGTGAAAGCATTGACCAGTGTGGTAGTCATGCACAAAATTGTGATAAAACCATTAAGGGGATCTGTTGAAGACGGGTTCTTGAGAAATCGTCAGTTTTTAGCTCACCTGAGCACTTCGTGCTCAAGGTGAGTTATTGTGATCGGACTTAGTCCGTTGTCCGTCCGTGCGTGTCTGTCGTCAACTTTTGCTTTAAACAACTTCTTCGCCAAAACTGCTGGACAGATTATGAAATAATTTCACAGGAATTTTCTACCAAAATTGCTCAAATTGTTCCACTTGGGTGAACAAGATGGCCACCAGAGCTAAAAATAGAAAAAACCTTTAAACAACCCCTCCTCCTTAACCAGTGCATGGATTTTGATATAATTTCACAGGAAGGTTCCTTGGGTGACCCCCTACCAAAATTGCTCAAACTGTTCCATTTGGATGAACAAGATGGCCGCCAGAGCTAAAAATAGAAAAACCTTTAAACAACCTATTCTCCTTATCCAGTGAATGGATTTCAAAATAAGTTCACAGGAATGTTCCTTGGGTGACCCTCTACCAAAATTGCTCAAACTGTTCTGTTAGGATGAACAAGATGGCCACCAGAGCTAAAAATAGAAAAACCTTTAAATGGCTTCTGCTCCTTAACCAGTGGATGGATTTCAAAATAATTTTACAGGAATGTTTCTTGGATGACCCTCAACCAAAATTACTCAAACTGTCCCGCTCGGAAGAACAAGCTGGCAGCCAGAGCTAAAAATCGAAAAACCTTTCTCTTCCTTAACCATTGGATGGATTTTGAAATAATTGCACAAGAATGTTCCTTGGGTGACCCTCTACCAAAATTTCTCAAACTGCTCCACTTGGATGAACAAGATGGCCACCAGGGCTAAAAATAGAAAAAACTTTAAACAACTTCTGCTCCTTAACCGAAGGATCGATTTTGATATAATTTCACAGGAATGTTCCTTGAGTGACCCTCTACCAAAATTACTCAAAGTGTTCCGCTTGGATTAACAAGATAGCCAACACAGCGAAAAATAGAAATACCTTTAAATGACTTCTTCTGTTTAACCAGTGGATGGTCCTTGGGTGACCATCTACCAAAATTGCTCAAACCATTCCGCTCTGTTGAACAAGATGGCCACCAGAGCTAAAAATACAAAAACCTTTAAATGACATCTGCTCCTTAACCAGTGGATGGATTTCGAAATAATTTCGGTGACCTCATACCAAAATTGCTCAAAGCGTTCTGCTTGGATGACCACCATGGCCTCCAGAGCTAAAAATAGCAAAACCTTTAACTTCTTCTCCTTAACTCATTTCATCTCAATGTTGGGTAAAAGTTCCACAAAATTGGAAGCAACATCTCCAAAATGACCTTTACAGTGTTGACGGGGACGTTAAACATCAAATCAAACAAAACAAACAAATTATCCTTAACCAGTGGATGGATTTCAAAATAATTTCCCAGGAATGTTTCTTGGGTGACCCTCTAATAAAATTGTTCAAACAATATTATTCTGCTGGGATGAAAAAGGTGGCTGCCAGAGCTAATAATAGAAAAACTTTTTAATAACTTCTCCTGCTTAACCAGTGGATGGATTTCGAATTAATTTCACAGGAATGTTCCTTGGGTGACCCTCTTCCAAAATTGCCAAAACTGTTAGGCTTGGATGAACAAGATGGCCACCAGCGCTAAAATTATAAAAACTTCCTTGGGTCAACCAAAATTGCTCAAATCCTCTACTCCACCATATATTACCTACAATTTCATTTGTACAATATGGATTAGGTGAGCAACCCAGGGCCATCATAACCATTTCCGGGTGTAAAATCCAACAGCTGGTAGAAGCCTCCGCGGTGCAGTGGTTACGCTACTCGCCTTGTAAACCAGGGGTCGCAGGATCGATCCCGGGCTTCTCCAGACTTTCGGATGAGTCTTTAAACCGAGGTCCCGTCTCCGTATGACCTTAGCTGTTGGTGGGACGTAAAACTCAAACACACACACACTCCAACAGCTGGTAATGTTGGTTAGACCTGTAGCCTTGTAAGTAAGAACAATCCCTCCTGCATTGGAGAACCTCATCGGATGGCGATGCTTTCTTATGAACGTGATAAGTTGCTCAATTTGGACCACTCCCTTGGGTGACTAAAGTCGCCTACAGCACGCTGAAGGTTAACCCTTGTCCTGCTGAGCCCGGATATGTCTTATCTTTCAAACAATGTAGATCCAGATCAGAAGGCTTCTGAAGAAGCCATCTGATCAGGATCTACATTGTTTGTTGTTCAAATTGTGAATTTGTTGCAATAATTTGCATCAAGTAATCTGATTGGTTGATAATTGGTAGTGGGCATGTCATATTTAAATATTCAGCAGGACAAGGGTTAAAACAGGTTGGGCTGAAAATATTTTCAAGATTTCGGTCTCTCAGAGGTATTGTTGTACTGCTTAGCATTCAGTGTTGATGCAAACAATTATGTGGTGCATTGTTTGTTCAATTTTTGAGCATGCTTAGTACAAGATCTGCCAGATTTGCATTTGCAAGATTAGATAATGTCTTTCACACAAATTATTCCTTGCAGCCCAACAGATCAAAGTAGATACTGTTTTAAACAGTGCAGAACCTGATGAGTTAGCTCATTATAAGCTGACTCTTGTCAGGCATTGCACTATTTGTCCTTCTGGCCCTGGTACAGATTGAAATGCTTATTTACAGAAATAGTTGTCTGAATTTCAAATAGAAGATTTCACATAAGAACTCATGGGTAAAAGGATTAGACCATATAGAAACCATCCTGTTTTGCAAGATGTATGTTTTACCTGTATATCAAAGTATGCTATTAATCAGGTGGTTGCCAGGGACAGGCCTAGCTATGAACTGAAACTATTTAACCATGGGTTACTTTTTGTTTATTTGATTTGAGGTTTATGGTCTCCATCAACACTGTATAGGTCATTTTGGAGATGTTGCTTCCAATTTTGTTGGACTATTACCCGACATTGAGATGAAATGACATCTCAAGCCCTGTCGCCCAATGAAACCAATAGGGTTTATAAACATGGACGGGCCAACTCGCACTGCTTTGCCTGGGCAGGCTTAGATCCTCTAAGCAGTTTACAAGTACTCATTTTCGGTCGGTTTCAGCTCTGCGTGGAAACATCATGCTTCAAGCCCCTATGGGCTGGGGCAAAACCATGGGTTTGGTATGAGAAACGATTTGCTCTACATGGTATTGTAATTTGTTTCATATTAGAAAGCTCTGAAGTGAAACTGTGTAACCAGAGGTTGGGTATGAGGAACGATTTGCTCTACATGGGATTGTAATTTGTTCATATTAGAAAGCTCTGAACTGAAACTGTAACCATGGGTTGGGTATGAGGAATGATTTGCTCTACATGGGATTGTAATTTGTTCATATTAGAAAGCTCGGAACTTAAACTATGTAACCATGGGTTGGGTATGAGGAACGATTTGCTCTATATGGGATTGTAATTGGTTCATATTAGAAAGCTCTGAACTGAAACTGTGTAACCATGGGTTGGGTATGAGGAAAGATTTGCTCTACATGGGATTGTAATTTGTTCATATTAGAAAGCTCTGAACTGAAACTGTGTAACCAGAGGTTGGGTATGTGGAACAATTTGCTCTACATGGGATTTTTAATTTGTTTCATATTAGAAAGCTCTGAACTGAAACTGTGTAACCATGGGTTTGGTATGAGAAATGATTTGCTCTACATGAGATTGTAATTTGTTTCATATTAGAAAGCTCGGAACTGAAACTGTGGAACCAGAGGTTGGGTATGAGAAACTATTTGCTCTACATGGGATTGTAATTTGTTTCATATTAGAAAGCTCTGAACTGAAGGTTGGGTATGAGATACGATTTGCTCTACATAATTTGTTTCATATTTGTCTGGACATTATAGACATTGGGTTTAACAGGGAACCACAAACATAAGTTTAGAAGCCTCCGTGGTCAAGTGGTTACGCTACTCGCCTTGTAAACCAGGGGTCGCAGGTTCGATCCCGGGCTTCTCCAGACTTTCGGATGAGTCTTTAAAACGAGGTCCCGTCTCCGTATGACCTTAGCTGTTGGTGGGACGTAAAACTGAAACACTCACTCACTCACTCACAAACATAAGTTACCCACAATGCAGGTTGACCTTTATATATACACCTGTGGACACAAAAGCGTTCAAACTTTGATGAGCTTCATTTCATTTTGACTTGAAACATCAATCAATATATCCTAACATACTATCGACAGAAATAAATTCAAAACACAAGGTGGTGTACATTTCATTGCTGACTCCTGCACTGTCCAATCAAAATACATCTCAAATGTCAATCAGAAAGTGTTTGCCAAAATGAGACCAATCAATTGCTTGATTTAGTTTTAGAATTATTTTATGAATGACATTTGCTTGTCAAACTAACTTGATGCAAAGAGATTCATTGAAAGTTATTTCACTGGAGTTTGAACGCTTTTGTGTCCACAGGTGTAAATATAGCAACAAGTATAAGCTTTCACAAGAAGAAAAAAGTGGCCCATAACAAGTATAAGCTTTCACACAAAGAAGAGCCCACCGGCAAAGTTGCTTTCACATTTGAACAAGCCCATATTTGCTGTCATATTTACAGGATAATACAAAATATACATCTACAAACTTTCAACCATGATGGACCACTGCCTACCCTATAAGATCCCGAGGAGCCTTTTGCTGAGGTGAGCCAAAAAAAAAACAACTTGCCATAGAGCCTTCATATTTGCCATGTAGGTTTCTTGTGACAATGGCTTCCCACTCTTTCAAAAAATTTTGACCTGTGACCTTTATCTTGACCTGTGACCTACTGCATAATAACTTTCAAACTGTTTGAGGCCGATCCTTCATATTGTGACAAGGGCTTCCCACTCATACAAAAATATTGTGACTTTGACCTTGACTTGTGACCTACTTTACCATAACTTTTTAATTATTTGAGATTAAGCCTTCATATTTTGCATGTATGTCCTTGTGACAAGCGCTACCCACCTATACAAACATTTTGTCCTGTGACCTTGTCCTGTGACCTACTTTATCGTAATTTATGAAACATTTGAGATAGAGCCTTCATAATGGGCATTTATGCTCCTTCTGACAAGGGCCTCCCACCCTTACAAAAATTTTGACCTTGGACCGTGACCTTTGACCTACTTTGCCATAACTTTTGAACCATTTGAGATAGAGCCTTCATATTTGGCATGAAGGTTTCTTATCACAATGCCTTCCCACCCATGCAAAAAGTTTGACCTTTGACCTTGACCATTGACCTACATTATCATAACTTTTGAACCATTTGAGATAGTCTTCATATTTGGCATGTATATTCTTTGTGATAAGGGCTTCCCACCCATACAAATAGTTTTGACCTGTGACCTTGACATTTGATCTACATTATCATAACTTTTGAATCATTTTAGATATTTTAACATGTATGTTCCTTCTGACAAGGCACCTTACTATATTACCTACCATTTCATTTCTACAGTGTCAATCAGGTTAGCGATCCAGGGCCATCATGGTCCTCTTGTTGTTTTAAATTTTCCTTCATAGAGTCTGGGTTCTAACAAGTACCAATGTTTTTGAACAAAAATAAGTAAATTTTGCTAATTTTGTGAACCTTTTTAGCTCACATGTCACGTAGTGACAAGGTGAGATTTTGTGATCACTTTTTGTCTGTCGTCCGTCGTGCGTCCGTCCGTCCGTGCGTGCGTCCGTGCATCCGTAAACAATTTCAAATAAGTATATCTCCAATACCCCATGGTCAATCTTGATCAAATTTCATGAGAAGCATCATCAGGTAGGGGAAAAGGCTGCATAAGGTTTTTGGGCTGATCAGATTGGAATTCTGGTTGCCATGGCAACATATAGCTCCCATAGACTTACAATGGGAAAAAAATAAAATATCTTCTCTGAAACCACAGGTCCCAGAGCTTAGATATTTAGCATGTATTAACGGCCAGTGGTCACCTACATAATTCCTGCCATTCATGCCCCTGGGGTCCAAATTGGCCACGCCCCGGGGCCCCTTCGCTCCCATAGACTCATAATGGATCAAAAAGCTTCAAAAATCTTCTTCTCGGAAACCACAGGGCCCATAGCTTAGATATTTGGCATGTAGCAATGGCAAGTGGTCACCTACATAATTCCTGCCAATCATGCCCCTGGGGTCCAAACGGGCCACGCCCCGGGCCCTTTAGCTCCTATAGACTCATAATGGAAAAAAAGCTTCAAAAATCTTCTTCTCTGAAACCACAGGGCCCAGAGCTGAGATATTTGGCATGTTGCAATGGAAAGTAGTCATCTACATAATTCCTGCCAGTCATGCCCCTGGGGTCCAAATTGGCCACACCCCGGGGCCCCTTAGCTCCCAAAGACTCATAATGAAAAAAGAGCTTCAAAAATCTTCTTCTCTGAAACCACAGGGCCCAGAGCTTAGATATTTAGCATGTAGCAACGGCCAGTGGTCACCTACATAATTCCAGCCAATCATGCCCCTGGGTTCCAAATGGGTGACGCCCCTGGGCCCCTTCGCTCATATAGACTCATAATGGGACAAAAAGCTTCAAAAATCTTCTTCTCGGAAACAACAGGGCACAGAGCTTAGATATTTAGCAGGTAGCAATGGCAAGTGGTCACCTATATAATTCCTGCCAATCTTGCCCATGGGGTCGAAACAGGCCACGCCCCGGGGCCCTTTAGCTCCTATAGACTCATAATGGAAAAAAGCTTCAAAAATCTTCTTCTCTGAAACCACAGGGCCCAGAGCTGAGGTATTTGGCATGTAGCAACGGCAAGTGGTCACCTACATAAATCCTGTCAATCATGCCCCTAGGGTCCAAATGGGCCACGCCCCGGGGCCCCTTTGTTCACATAGACTCATAATGGAAAAAAAAAAGCTTCAAAAATCTTCTACTCAGAAACCACAGGGCCCAGAGCTTAGATATTTGGCATGTAGCAACAGCAAGTGGTCACCTACATTATTCCTGCCAATCATGCCCCTGGGGTCCAAATTGCCCACGCCCAGGGGCCCCTTAGCTCCCAAAGACGCATAATGGAAAAAAAGCTTCAAAAATCTTATTCTCTGAAACAACAGGGCCCAGAGCTTAGATATTTAGCATGTAGCGACGGCCAGTGGTCACCTACATAATTCCTGCCAATCATGCCCCTGGGTTCCAAATGGGCGACGCCCTGGGGCCCCTTCCCTCCCATAGACTCATAATGGAACAAAAAGCTTCAAAAATCTTCTCCTCGGAAATCACAGGGCCCACAGCTTAGATATTTAGCATGTAGCAATGGCAAGTGGTCACCTACATAATTCCTGCCAATCAAGCCCCTGGGGTCCAAACGGTCCCCCCCTCCCCCCCCCCCCCCCCCCTGAAAATCACAGGGCCCAGAGCTTAGATATTTAGCATGTAGCAATGGCAAGTGGTCACCTACATAATTCCTGCCTATCATGCCCCTGTAGTCCAAATGCCCCCCCCCCCCCCCCCCCCCGGGCCCTATAGCTCATATAGACTCATAATGCACAAAAGCTTCAAAAATCTTCTTCTATGAAACCACAGGGCCCAGAGCTGAGGTATTTGGCATGTAGCAACGGCAAGTGGACACCTACATAATTCCTGCCAATCATGCCCCTGGGGTCCAAATGGGCCACGCGCAGGGGCCCCTTTGCTCCCATTGACTCATATTTAAAAAAAGCTTAAAAAATCTTCTTCTCTGAAACCACAGCACCTAGAGCTTAGATATTTAGCATGTAGCAACGGCAAGTGGTCACCTACATAATTATGCCCCCAACTTTAAAAAAGTTGGGGGGCATATTGCTTCTGGCTTGTCCGTCCGTTCGTCCGTTCGTACGTCACGCTTTCTTGTGCATAGCATATCTTTAGAACCGTGTATGCTAGTGTTTTGAAATTTCATATATGGGTTCCTCATGAAAAAATAGTTGACCCGTATTTTTTTTCTTGTCCAAATTATCTCCCCTTCTTGAATTATTTCCCCTTTAATTAAATAACATAGAATTCTCGTTAGCAAGATATCTCAAAAAGTATTTGAGCTACAGCCTTGATATTTGGTATAGTGATTGGGACTAAGGAGGAGATTACCTGATTAAATTTTCAACCAATTCTATAAAATTTTGTTAGAGTTATGGCCCTTTGTAATTTTTTGCCACTCAATTGTGTTGCTTTCTGGTGCATAGCATATCTTTAGAACCGTGTATGCTAGTGTTTTGAAATTTCATATATGGGTTCCTCATGAAAAAATAGTTGACCCGTATTTTTTTTCTTGTCCAAATTATCTCCCCTTCTTGAATTATTTCCCCTTTAATTAAATAACATAGAATTCTCGTTAGCAAGATATCTCAAAAAGTATTTGAGCTACAGCCTTGATATTTGGTATAGTGATTGGGACTAAGGAGGAGACTACCTGATTAAATTTTCAACCAATTCGATAAAATTTTGTTAGAGTTATGGCCCTTTGTAATTTTTTGCTACTCAATTGTGTTGCTTTCTGGTGCATAGCATATCTTCAGAACCGTGTATGCTAGTGTTTTGAAATTTCATATATGAGTTCCTCATGAAAAAATAGTTGACCCGTATTTTTTTTCTTGTCCAAATTATCTCCCCTTCTTGAATTATTTCCCTTGCTACTCAATTGTGTTGCTTTCTGGTGCATAGCATATCTTCAGAACCGTGTATGCTAGTGTTTTGAAATTTCATATATGAGTTCCTCATGAAAAAATAGTTGACCCGTATTTTTTTTCTTGTCCAAATTATCTCCCCTTCTTGAATTATTTCCCCTTTAATTAAAAAACATAGAATTCTCGTTAAGAGTTTCATTGATGATACTTGGTACATGCTTGGAACTAGGAGTGAAATTTTTATGCAGGCATCCATGTTTGACCTTGACCTAGATTTCATGGTTTGGTGACTTTGCGCCTCCACAGGCGCGACATAGCCTTCGGGGGAATTCTTGTTGTATGTTTTTGAGTCTTTAACAATATTTGTTGAATATTTTGCCATCTAAGGACAAGCAAAGGTTGGGGGCATTGTGTTTTACAAACACCATTTCTAGTTCCTGCCAGTCATGCCCCTGGGGTCCAAAAGGGCTACGCCCCGGGGCCCCTTAGCTCCTATAGGCTCATAATGGAAAAAAAAAACTTCAAAAATCTTCTTCTCTGAAACCACAGGGCCCAGAGCTGAGATATTTGTCATGTAGCAACGACAAGTGGTCACCTACATAAATCCTGCCAATCATGCCCCTGGGGTCCAAATGGGCTACACCCTGGGACCCCCTTAGCTCCCATAGACTCATAATGGAAAAAAAGCTTCAAAAATCTTCTTCTCTGAAACCACAGCACCCAGAGCTTAGATATTTAGCATGTAGCAACGGCAAGTGGTCACCTACATAATTCCTGCCAGTCATGCCCCTGGGGTCCAAAAGGGCTACGCCCCGGGGCCCCTTAGCTCCCATAGACTCATAATGGAAAAAAAAACTTCAAAAATCTTCTTCTCTGAAACCACAGGGCCCAGAGCTTAGATATTTAGCATGTAGCAACGGCAAGTGGTCACCTACATATTTCCTGCTAATCATGCCCCTGGGGTCAAAATGGGCCATGCCCCGGGGCCCCTTAGCTCCCATAGACTCATAATGGAAAAAAGCTTCAAAAATCTTCTTCTCAGAAACTGTGAAGCACAGAACTTAGATATTTAGTATCTAGCAACATAAAATAGCCAACTACATAAATCCTGTTAACCCTGCCCCTGGGGTCAAAATTGGCCACGCCGGAGCTCATCACCTCCAATAAACTTATAATGGAGAAAAACTTAAAAAATCTTCTTCTATGAAACCATAAGGCCCAGAGCTTAGATTTTTAGTATGTAGCAATGTCAAGTGGCCACCTACATAAATCCTGCCAGTTATGCCCCTGGGATCCAAATTGGCCCCACCGCAGGGTTCTTTAGCTTCCATAGACTGACAATTGGAGAAACTTCAAAAATCTTCTTCTCTGAAACCACAGGGCCCTTATAATGGAAAAAAAAGAAAGAAAAAACAACTTAAAATGGGGAAAAAAATCTTCAAAAATCTTCTTCTCTGAAACCATAAGTCCCAGAGCTTAGGTATTTAGCATGTAGCAATGTCGAGTGGTCGCCTACATGAATCCTGCCAATCATGCCCCTGGGGTCCAAATCCTGTGGCCCCTTAACTGCAACAAACTTATAATGGAAAAAGCTTCAAACATCTTCTTTGAAACCATGAAGTACAGACCTTAGATATTTAGTATATAGCAACACAAAATGGTCGCCTACCTACACCTGCCAACTGTGCCCTTTGGCTCATTAGCTTCTATAGACTTATACTGGAAAAAACTTAAAAAAATCTTTTTCTCCAAAACCATAAGGCACAGATTTTGTTTGATTTGAGGTTTTACATCCCCGACAACACTGTATAGGTCATTTTGGAGATGTCTCTTCCAATTTTGTGGGACTTTTACCAGACATTGAGATGAAATTACATCTCAAGCCCTGTCGCCCAATGAAACCAGTAGGGTTTGTTAGCATGGACACCGCTTTGCCTGAGCTTAGATATTTAGTATGTAGCAATGTCAAGGGGTCTCCTACACTAATGATTTTCTCGTACACAGGTGAGCGATATAGGGCCATTGGGCCCTCTTGTTTAAAAAAAAAAATCATGAAAATTTGGACACCTTTAAGATTTTCTTTAATTCACCTAAAATTTTGACAAATTTGTTTCATAATCCAGCAAGGAGTCCAAAAAGGTGCAGATGGAATGGCAAACAGTGCAGACCCTGATCAGACTGCTCCTTCAGGATCTTGGTCTGCACTATTTGCTTATACCTATCTGTCCCAAATCTTAGGAGAAGCCTCCTTGGAGTAGTAGTTATGCTAGTCGTCTTTAAAACCAGGGGTCACAGGATTGATCCCGGGCTTCTCCGGACTTTCCGATGAGTCTCTAGCTGTTGGTGAGATGTAAAACTCAAACACTCTCTCACTTTCAAATCTTAGGATTGTTACGATAATTAAATTTTCATGACTTCAGTTTAAACCACGGTCACAAGAGACCAAGTTCCAATTACGTCTGGTTTGATATGTATAAGTATAAATGGTTGAGGATGTGATATGAGCTTTGTGGTCTTGGCTAACGTGGGTGAATTTTGAACATGAAAAAGATGTGATCAAATTAGGATGCAGTAAGGTGTGAAGTACTACCAACAGTGCATCAACCTAATATGATTACCCCATTGGGGCTTGAAGAAATAGATGGGCTGCATGATGCTTCCACACAGAGCTGAAACCAACCACACACAGTACTGATAAACCACTTAGAGGATCTAAGACTGCCAAGGCAAAGCATTGCGAGTCAGACCGTCCATGCTTATAAACCCTATTGGTTTCATTGGGCGACAAGGCTTGAGATGTCATTTACCAACCCAACATTTCGCCGTTGGGGTTGGAGAAATAAATTAGGCTGCATGCTGTTCCAGGCAGAGCTGAAACCGGTTGAACAAGAGTACTGGCAAACCATTTAGGTCTAAGCCTGCCCAGGCAAAGTGAGGTGATCAGACCATCCCTAGTTATAAACCGAAGCCTTTTCTTTGGGTGTGAGGCTTGAGATGTCATTTCACCTCAGTGTTGGGTAAAAACAAAATTGGAAGAAATGTTGTAGAAGACAGCATAATGTTGTAGAAGACAACATTATGTTTGTTAAACATTTGTTCGGTGCATAATATCTTCTTTTGTATTCATATCCAGCAATTTAGTATAAATACTTCATTATGCCCCCAACTGGGAAGAAGTTGTGGGGGCATATTTATGCCTCAACTTTGAAGAAGTTGTGGGGGCATACTGCTTTTGCCATGTTCATCCATCCATCCTTCCTTACATCCTTCCATCCCTCCATCCATCCCGCTTTTTACTGCATAGCATAACTTTTGAACCATGCATGCTAGGCTTTTGAAATTTCATATATGGATTCCTTTTGCGCTTAAACTTTACAGATGAGAAATTTTGAAAAATGAAACTTTGGGCGTTTTAAGCTTGTAAGCAAGATATCTCAAACACGATTTGAGGTATTGCCCGGAAACTTTACAGACTGATTCAGGATGATGAGTACTGATTATCCGAAATTTTTTTCTTGAGTTATGGCCTCCCGGAACTTTGGGCATTTTAAGCTTGTTTTCACTTGTATTTCAACTTTTGTCATGAATATGCAGAATTAGAACATTCTTTGTTTTTGTTCTTGGTTTGTTTCAAGGCAACCAACATTTGCATAATGTGCAGGCTGCCCTTATGTCAGAAAAGGAATTAAGACAACATATATCTTGTTGGGTGTGCCCTTGGCTCTGTTTACATCATTCATCCCTGACTTTGGTAATTTCAAGTATCTCTACATCTTGGTGACTCTGCTGTAACAATATGGGCCAGTTTGTGAAGTGCTAACCCTGTTCTGGCCATTTTATCTTCTCCTATGACCTTTTGGAGGCTTAGTTGAATGGTGGTTGTTCTCTGTAAAGAAAACTTGCAGAAAAAGAATGCTGAGTGCGTGGACTTGAATTTATAAGATCAGGAAGGGTGCATATAAGATCAGGAAGGGTGCAGCGCGGTGACAAAAGCACCGTAAGCCCCTGGCATTATGATAACACATCCTTGTGATATAATGCATTTTTCAAACCTCAAAAATTGGAAATTTTTCTGATGAAAATTTGTGATATTTTTCTTATTTATACTCCAAACATAGGTTTTGGGTGCTCGTTAGAACCGCCTCATTGAGGCGGTTCTAACGAGTACCCACAACCTATGTCTTGGAGCAGAAATAAGGAAATAATGTTTACCCCCGTAAACCCCAGTTTTCTCTATATAAAGTGGGGTTTAGGGGGTCTTTATTTCACAGACTTGTTCATGTGATGGGTGCAGTCTTAAAGGTCTTTAACCCATTGTATGCTGGTGCACTCTTCCATTGCTATATGTTGGAGCAGTCCATATGTCATATATGGGGTGTCAGGCCTATTTTTTGTTTTCATTTTATTTTTGACAGAAAATTTTGTTAGCAGATAGTGCAGGCCCTGATCAGACGCCACATTCTGCGTGATCTGGGCCTGCACTGTTTGCAAAGGTACCCCTTAAGAGGTTTTCCGCATGCAGTGGGTTAAAGGAATGTAGTGAAAATGCGACGGACATGGTGTGTTGATCAAACTCATGACAAATATTAGCTGGGACATGTTAGACACGGGGGCATAGTAAGACGTATGACCAATGGGGTGGCGGCCGTCTTACTAAACAACACTGAGTTAGCACTGTGAATTGTTTTTTTCTTATTACCAGCTAAACATGGCTCAAAGACACAAGTCTGTAGTATCAAATAATCATGGAATCTCTAAAGAATAAAACCTATCTGTAGGGCTGTCTATAGTCATAGATCATCATTATTACAGGCAATGAAGACTTTTAAGATTTAGGCCAACTTTGATTTTCCATAAAACATAAATAAAAGCTGATACCTGACATAAAAGTTACATTAACCCTTTTTGTACCAAATGGAATCTTCCTTCTTATATATAGCAGGAGTCCATTTCAAAATTTAGGGGTTTCAGGTAGTGTTTTATTCAAAATCTATTTGGAAAATGGCTTGACTTTTCGCAAACAGTGTAGGCCCTGATCAGACGCCGCGTATTGCGGCGTCTGATCTGGGCCTGCACTGTTTGCCCGGGTACCCGTTTTGGGGTTTCCGGTTCAAAATGGGTTAAAATGAGCTAGGTGTTCAATCTTTTCTGGCTTTAATGAGAAGTTACGGAGACATTTGGTAGCATAATTTTGTTCCCCACTTGATTTGTGGGGAAGGAGACAAATCGGCTTTGGTGTGAAAAAAAAAAGATGACAAGGACATTACACTTTTAACCATTAAGGGAAATAGGTACACCTTCAGGGGAGGCAGCTCCTTCAAAAGTATTTTTGTCTCCCATGTCAACAGGGGTCAACCTTTAAAGGAAAGAATTCGCTCCTAAGGAGCAAATTCTTTGCTTTAAGATCTGGCAGTAGACCCCCTTTTCAGTGGGGCTGTCTTTTTAGAAAAGCAAACAGGAAGACCCGAAAGTTGTCTCCCTTTAAAAAAAGGGTGGAAAAGTCCGCCAGGTGTATCCATTCCCTTAGGGCACCCTGGAATATTTTAGAGTAGATGACATTCAAAGTTTTGGGTTGATTGTTTATCAATCAACCCAAACTTACTAAGCACAGCAGCTTTAAGGTGTTGATGTCCATTCATCTATCACTAATTTGTATGAAATCTAGATAACAATTTTTTTTCCAGCTGCATTAGTCTTGTTGTTTTGAAGTCGGAGTGCCGTAAAAGAAAGCCTGTTGTAAAAATTGACTCGGCTCATCAGCTGGGACATTGGCTAACAGTGTAGACCCAGAACAGATGCCTTAGAGTGCAAAAGTTTACGTGAAATAGTGGAATTCAAGGGTATCTAAATAGTGGGAATTCAATGGTAGCCGAAGTTCCCGTCCAGGACCATTTTTCCCAGCCTACACTTACACAAAACACGTTCAACTTATTTTGAAACAAAAATGTAGTACTGATTTTATGTTCAATTTTTATACCCCCGGCATACGAAGTATGCTATGCTATGGGGGTATATAGATTTCATCCTGCTGTTTGTCCGTGCGTGCGTATTTCCATCCATCCAGGTGTCCGCTAACATTTTGCTTAAAGTTTTGCGTCAAAGTTTCTAAGAAAAGGTATCTTCTGAACCCTTCGATAGGTTTTGTTGAAACTTACGCTGAAGTTACATACTGGTCTAAAGATTTCATTGATGCATGTCCCACCCACCACAGTGACCTTGAGGTCAAGGTCACAAACTTAGAAATTTTACATTTGGTTAAAGTTTTTTGTCAAAGTTTCTGAGACATTGTATCTTCTGAAGCCTTTGATAGATTTAGTTGATACTTAGAAATTTTACATTTTGTTAAAGTTTCATGACAAAGTTTATAGATCCCTGTGTGTTCTAAACTCAAAGACAAATTCAATTGATACTTGCATTGATTTTGCATACAAGTCCAAGATTTCATCAATGCATACCCCGCCCTGCTGCTTCAGTAGCATTGATGCCCCCACCCCTACAGTAACTTTGATGCCCTCAATCCCAATCCCGTGGTCCATATAGAAATTTTATGTTTGGTTTAGCTTTTACAAGCACATTTATAGATTCTTATTGCTTCTTGACTTCTTCATTCATATTGGATACAAATAAGCTCGAAAGATATATCAGAGGGTGGTGCTGGCCGGGGGTATATGTGACCCACTGGTCGCTTTCTCTAGTTATTGCAGCACCACAAAACTACTTTGACATATGCAATGATGGTACTTTAATGGTGAATCCCGGTTCTGTGTTGAGTTTGGTCACATGACCAAGATGGCCACCAGGTAAAACCCTTCAAAAATCTTCTCTGGAACCAGTAGGCCAATTGTCATGAAACTTGATACACCCGTGGACGCAAAAGCGTTCAAACTCCTATGAAATAACTTTCAATGAATCTATTTGCATCAAGTTAGTTTGACAAGCAAAGGTCATTCATCAAAGAATTCTAAAACTAGATCAAGCAATTGATTGGTCTCAGTTTGACAAACTCTTTCTGATTGACATTTGAGATGTATGTTGATTGGACAGTGCAGGAGCCAGCAATGAAATGTACATCACCTTGTGTTTTGAATTTATTTCTGTCAGGCAGTTGACAGGTATGATGTGAGGATATATTGAATGATGTTTCAAGTCAGAATGACATGACGCTCATCAAAGTTTGGACGCTTTTGTGTCCACGGGTGTATGTAGCATTGGGGACTGGGGCCCATCATACATTGTTCAAATGATGACCCTTAGATGACCTTGTTCTATTTCAGGCCAAGTTCAAATTTGGTCATATAGACTTTTGTATCGGAAAAAGTCAAAACCGTGTATTTTTCGAAAACTACTGCTGCCTGTGCTCTGAAAATTGGTAGATGCAGTTCGCTAAATGAGTGGATGAGAGGACATGAGTATTCAAGATCAAGATCATTCTTTGAACCTGGCCCAAGGTCATTCAGATATGAAAAATTAAACTTACTTTCCTTTGAAACCACTATGTGTTTCATAACCTTTCATATGAAAAGTTTTTGGGGACAAAAACATGAAAAATAATATTAGTTTGGTCACATGACTAATATGGCCACCATGCCTATTTAAAGTAAAAACTCTTCAAAAATCTTCTTCTCTGAAACCAATAGGCTTATTATCATGAAACTTGGTCATTGTTTGATCTTGGCCAAAGGTCATTGAGATGAAGCCTTCATGGGATGGAGGAAAAAAAATTGTTCAAATGGTTTAGGTCATATGACGAAGATGGCTGCCATGGTTAAAGCCCTTCAAAAATCTTCTCAGAAACCAAATGGCTCCATAAATGCTCAGGATTCAGGTGAGCGGTACAGGATCATTGGTCCTCTGGTTACATAAATGTCAAGTTTTGGTTTCTCTCAAAAATCTTTCTTAATGCATTTTGTACCAGAAACTCCAAAACGGGTACCCTGGCAAACAGTGCAGGCCCAGATCAGACGCCGCAGAATGCGGCGTCTGATCAGGGCTCACACCATTTGTAAAATGTTCCGCAAGTTTCCAAATAGATTTGAAGAAAACAACATGGCACCCCTAAATTTTGAAATGGACACCTGCTATACATGTATATAAGGAGGAAGATTCCATTTGGTACAAAAAGGGTTAATGCTGTCTGCTAGTGGTGATCAGCTTTTTAAGCATTGTAGCAGAACTTATGACACATTTTCAAGGAAAACAAGCAGTTAAGAGACCTTATCAGAAATTTATTACTTTAATATGGCTGCACTAAGATCTGATCTTTATGCTTTATTAAACTCTGTTCAGAAAATCTAAATCATCGATTCTTTCATATCTTGCTTTTAACACTCATTTTAGCCCATACATCACAAAGAGAAAGTTTTAGACCTGACCATCCCCCAACTTCTCCTGAGCAAGGCTGTGAATTCATGTCACCTTCATAATGCACCTTCACTTTGAATTTATTTTTGACAGTGTTATAGCACTAAGTGCAGTGGCAGGCATGATGCAGTGCTTACCGCGCTTTTATTCAGATGATGGCCCTTGTTTGACCTTGACCTGTTCTATGTGAAGGTTGAATTCTGTGGCTTAGGCTTTGGAAAAAGACAAAACAGGATTTTCTGATTCTGTTGCAGTATATAACATTGGAGTTAATATATGAACTGTCAGAAGTACCAAAACTATCGTAAAACCATAAAAGTTTGGAAACCTTGAGAACTTGCTGTAAGTCTCTATAAAATTTAACAAATTTATTTCACGTTCGAGCATGGAGTCCAAAAGGTGCAGACAGAATGGCAAACAGTGTAGACCCTGATCAGGAGCAGTCTGATCTGGGTCTGCACAATTTGCTTAGTTAGGCAAACTTTCGAATTTATGGTAATCTTGGTTCTGTGCGCCTCAGATTTTGTATTTTTGACTTTGAAATTCACTGTGCTGATTGGAACCAAATTACATATACAGCAGTGGGGTTGAGAAATCAAAATGTGTTTCAGGGACCTTGGTGGTTGTCATGACCATATATATTGTTGAAAAAAAAAGGTTTTGGTATACATCATAGGAGACTCTGGCCTAAAATGATGATGACCCTTGGTTGACCATGACCTATGCCCGGGCATCAAAAGCCAATGGTTGATTTCAAAATAATTTGGCAGCAGTGATGCTGGCATCTGTTTGAAAAACTGACCCCCAATGGTTGTGGCCCTTTTTGCCCAGTTCAGCTTCTGATTGGTCACCGTCCGTTGTCGCCCATCTGTCTGTCAATTCACAATTTCTTTAAACAACATCTCTTCCTAAACCACTGAACAGATACTGACCAAACTTGGCAGAAATGGTCTTTGGATGGACCTCTTTCAAAGTTGCTCGAACAATTTAATTCCATGCAGAACTCTGGTTGCCATGGCAACAAATAGCAATTAGCAAAAACCTTTTAAAATCTTCTTGTCTGAAACCAGAAGCCCCAGGTCTCTGATATTTGGTATGTAACTTCACCTTTAGGACCTCTACCAAAGTTGGACAAATTATCGCCCGGAGGTCAAAATTGGCCCCACCCTAGGGGTCACATGTTTTACATAGACCCTTATTGGGGAAAACCTTCAAAATCTTCTTGTCTGAAACCAGAAGACACAGGTCTTTGATATTTGGTGTGTAGCTTCATCTAGTGGACCTCTACCAAGATTGCTCAAACTATAGTTCTTGGGACAAAAATGGCCGCCCCCAGGGCCCACTTGTTTTACAGACTTATAAGGGAAAAATCTTTAAAAATCTTCTCGTCTGAATGCGTTCCCACAATCTTCTTGTCTGAATTCATTCCCGAATGCATTCCCACATTCTATGTTTTTGTGCAGAAATATAAAAAATATCAAAAATCAGAAATAAATCAGAAATTATTATCTAAAAATTTTCATTTTTGGCTGTAAAATTGAAAAATGCTTATTCACTCAATACCTTGTAACCCATGTGATCTTAGTCATTAACCCATTTAGTACCAGAAACCCCAAAACGGGTACCATGCCAAACAGTGCATGCCCAGATCAGATGCCGCTGAATGTGGCGTCTGATCAGGCCTTCACTGTTTACTAAAAGTTCAGTCATTTTCCAATTAAATTTTGATGAAAACGCAACCTAACACCCTAAATGTTGGAATGGATTCCTGCTATATATAAGGAGGAAGATTCCATGTGGTACTAAAAGGGTTAAACTCCATGCCAAACTGATATATTTTCATTACAACCAGTGTATGGACCTAAATGAATTTTGTTGGCATTTTTCCTATACTAACTACTGGCTTAATGATGACAGCTTCTTCTTACTGTATTGTACCAGACAAAACATATCAAAGATAATAACTTGTTTGAATTTCCTTATTTCTCATTAGAAACGTATGTTATGGTGCCTGTTAGAATCAACTCATTGAGGCAATTCTAACAAGTAGCCACATGATATCTTCTAATGAAGACTTAAGAAATATTATTCCAAAATTACCCTGCCTTGTCTGGACCTAAACCCATTGTATACTGGTGGACTCTTCCATTTCTATATGGTGGACAAGTCCATTTGTCATATAAGGGCTGGTAGGCCTATTTTTCATTGATGGAAATAGTGCAGGCCTTGATCAGACGCCACATTCTGCGGTGTTTGATCTGGGCTTGCACTGTTTGCCAGGGTACCCATTTGGGGTTTGCCCACCACCTGCAATTGGTTAAGAAATAAGGTTGACTGCTCTTTACAATTTTTGTTGGCATTATCCTGGTACCGTAATTACCCTAAGTATTCGAATACTTCAACTCTTTACCACACTTGTTCTGAAATTGTAACGTGTACAATTTACTTGATGTAGTGTCTTATGACAGCTGAATGAGTGGCAAACCATGTAAACCCTGATGAGATGCCACATTCTGTGGCATCTCATCTGGTTTTACACTGTTTGTTCAGGCAGATTCTGTTCGAATACATAGGATAAATATGGAATTCAATGATGCTGGCTTCTACTGTTTGTTTCCATCTGTCAAGCTGTGAAGATCTGGAGTAACTGTTCTGTTTTGCCACTTTAAATCACTTTTGATTGCTATAGCTGAAAATGGAGAGGCATTTTCATCATCATCATCAACGGATTTTTTATTAAAGTGCAGGCACAGGGGCAACGTCCACACAAGTGGGCCTCTTTCCAGGTAGCTGGCTTGCTGCACGCATGGCAGATCTTACACCAGATCTCCAGGTTTGTCTATCGTGAGAATCGATAGCAGAGAGCTTCCATTCTCTGCAATCTCTTTCTGTTAGCAGCTTCCATGTCATCTTGGGCCTTCCAGGCCCCCGCTTTCCACCTACCTGTATGTCACAGGCAGTCTTGACTGCACCGTTGGAGCGTTCCACATGTCCATACCAGCGGAGCCTTCTCTCTTTCAGGATGAGGTCCAGGTCCTCAATGCCAAGACGCTTAAGTAACTCACTGGACCTGATGGTGACAGTGTCCAGTGGCTTGACATTGCAGATCTGTCGGATCATTGCCCTGTCATTCCGCTGTAGACGTTGGAGGTTTGGCTTTGTCAATGGCCATGTCTCACTGGCATGGAGCATTGCACTCCGCACACAAGAGCTATACACATGGCCACGTGTTTTGAACGAGAGGTGGCGGGAAGAGAGAACTGGTAGCAACTACTTGAATTTCTTCCAGGCTGTTTTCACACGTGATGTAGTTGAAAAGGTCGCAACCACCCGCTGCAGTGAGCATATTACCTAGGTAGCAAAAGGAAGCTACAACTTCCAGCTTGTCGGATCCGACTTGAACTTTCATTCTTTTCCTACATAATATTCCTGAGGGGGTGGGGTTTGGGTGTGTGGTGGAGGGGTTGTATTATTTTTGGTGAGAATCCGTTTTCTTTTGGCTGATGCACAGTCAAAACAGTTGTCTGGATTCTTGGTTACATCACTAGGATGAGGGAGAACAGTGATAGGGTTTTGATGGCCTTGATATCATTTTCAAGGCCACAGGCAGCCCGAACCTGTTAATTTTTTTTTCATATATTGTACAAAATTTATGCACCCCTAGAAATGGACATGTAATGTAAGGTGTAACAAGGTCTGTATCATATCCTTGTTGCAATCTTGTTATGTAACATTTCAAAACATTTTACAGTATGTCATGATAATAAAATATTAATTATAATGATATTAAAGACTTTATTTCAAGAAGGTTAGTACAAAGCTAGTCTCCACTGCGGCCCTCAGATATTTGCAGAAATATTTACAAGTTACAATTTACATATAATAATCAGCGCACACACACACACACACACACACACACACACACACGCACGCACGTACGCACGCATGCACGCACACACACACACACACACACTGAATGAAATAATTTAAGGTTTCAGAAGATTTCTGTGCAGTTAAGCTTTCATCCATTTGACTCAGAATCAACAGGAGACATTTTGATTTCTTTGTTGTCAAACAATTCAAGACCATAGTTCCAGAAAATGCAATGCTGTTGTTATTTTAGACAACTGGCAAGACAAAATTAAGTATTTGCAGATACAGAGTGTAAAACATAACATGGCAACATTACAAACACTATATTCTGCTTGGTGACCTTGACCTTATTTTCAAGGCCACATAGGTTTGTTTGGTGATTTTAATGATATGGAACAATTTGGATTCAGTAGTTTATCAACAATATGAATGGGAACAACTGAACTTGTGTCTGGATTTGGTTAACATCACTAGGATTGTTTGTTTGATTTGAGGTTTAACGTCCCCGTCAACACTGTAAAGGTCATTTTGGAGACGTTGCTTCCAATTTTGTGGGACTTATACCCGACAGTGAGATGAAATGACATCTCAAGCCCTGTTGCCCAATGAAACCAATAGGGTTTATTAGCATGGACGGTCCACCTCGCACCGCGGTTCCTGGACAGGCTTAGATCCCCTAAGCTGTTAACCAGTACTAGTGTGCGGGCCGGATTCAGCTCTGCGTGGTGCTGCCCAAACCTGTTAATTTTTTTCATGTATTGTACAAAATTTATGCACTCGAAGAGGTGGACATGTTTTTCTGTAACATAATTTAACAGGTTTGTTTGGTGATTTTAATGGTAGGGGACATAGTTTTCTTTTTGAAAACATTACTAGTTTATCATATGAATGGGTAAAACTGAACTGTTGTCTGGATTCTTACGGAACTCACATGTTTACATCACTAGGATGGGGATAAACTAGACATCCCGAAAACATATTTTGACCCTTGAACCCCACTTTTATATAGTAAAACTGGGGTTTGCAGGGGTAAACCTGTTTTACTTATTTGTGCTCTAAAATATAGATTATGGGTACTCGTTAGAACTGCCTCAATGAGGCAGTTCTAAGGAGTACCCACAATCTATATTTTGATCAGAAATAAGAAAAATATCACAATTTTTCATCCTAAAATTTTTATTTTTTCGGGGATAAAGTTTACAATGTATGTGTATAGGCATGTTTTCGTAATGTACTTCACACATTACGAAGGGCACCCCTGGAAAATTTTATGCACATTTTATACATTATATGTGGAAAACAGTGTTTGGATTTTGATATCATTTTCAAGGCCACAGGCTGCCCAAACCTGATAATTTTTTTCATATATTGTGCAAAATCTACCCATCCCTACAAGTGGACATCTTTTTCTGCAATGTAGCGTAACATATAGCAAAGTCTGTGTCATAGTGTCTACACTGTAGGGCTGACTATCGATGGCAATTTTGACTATCGCGATAGTATCGCTATCGGAGAAACTACTATCACGATACTATCACTATCGGGGTGTACTATCACGATACTATCGTGATAACTATCGGTTTCTCTCACTAGAAGCTTTGAAATGCTATAAAGTTTCAAACAAAGTGTAAAGTAGACAGAATACATGCTATGTTTGTAATCATGATGGAAAATGGATAAAGACTGAATAAACACTGGATTTGAGTTCTAGTTTTGATTCATTTAGAACCATCTGTGAAACTCTTTGCCATCTTCGGCAAAAAAAATAACCCTTATTTTGCTGAATATTCATGTAAGCCACACCAGTTTCTGTCTATCAACCAATCACATAACTTGATGTAATGTATTGCTACAAATTCAAACAGTGTAGATCCTGATCAGATGCCTTCAAATCTGGATCTACACTGTTTGCAACGATAGTGGTTGTCGTAAACAGCAAGATAAGGGTTAAACAAACATATAAAATTGACATGAACAGTTCCTGTAAATTTACTGACCGATTGGCACTGCCACTCAATACAAAGTCAAGCTTAAACAATCCAGGGGACAAAATTGTGGTAACTTCCACTGTAACACCTGAAAAATTGTTTGGTTCAATTGTTGTTTGGTTCAGTTGTTCACATAATGATAATAAGTAAGCCTTTGCCTGGCGATAAATGAAGAAGAACCAATATATAAAAAAGCTGGAGAAACACTATCAATGCAACATTGTTTTTGTGAAACATTTGAAACAAAAAATCAGATTCCAGTCATCTGCTGTAAATATGACCCTCAGAAATTAAGAATTCACGGGATTCCAATTCTTTTTCAAAAAGATCAACATATCAACATGTTCTGGCTTTAGACAGGACCTCTGTGCCGTGACAATGTCTCCGGCAGTGGAAAAAACACGCTCTGATGGTACAGAGGTTGCAGGAATACAAAGGTATTTTTTGGCAAGATGTGCCAGATTTGGAAATTTTTCACTATGGTTTTTCCACCAAGCAAGTGGATTCTCATTTGCATGGATAGATTTCTCTTTACGATATTCCATAACCTCCCTTTCACAGATTTCTTGGTTTGATTTTGGTTCTTCTACACTTGTTATGTAGACATCGCCAAACAGACTCGACATTGCACTAGTCTTCATACACTTATCATCAGTATCCTGAGTAGGACTAGCTGGAGGACTAGTTTTCTCTGACTTAATTTTCTTCTTGTCAGGACTGATTGACGGACTAACAGTTACTGTAGAAGCCTCAGACGCTTCCGTTGGCAGGGACGGTAGAGCAGGGAGGGCCGAGGGCTCAGTTGCCGTTGGGTGAGCCTTCGGCTCTTCCTTGACCACACACTGATTCGAAATTGAAACTGCTTCCACTGTTAAATTGTGAAAAGCATCCAACTTCTCTTCATCATTTAAGAATGGAGCCAGTTTGAATCTCGGATCAATGAGGGACGCAAGAGTCAGCTTGGTTTTGATGCCCTTATATCTCTCTCTAAGATCATTAGATATAACATTTTTCACACTTTTTATGAACTCAGAGTCATCATTTTTCTGTTCCATGAATGAGAGGAGCTGATGCTGTAAGGGCAAAATCATGGAAACAGTTGGTGTAGATTCATCACACAAGACATTGGTTGCTGTCTGTAGAGGTGTAAGAACAACAACCAACTCCTCTGCTAAAGAGGTATCAGAATCACTTAACAGTGAAATATCTTTTTCCCTTCCACGAATTTCCTTTGATGTCAGAACAGCATAGATTGCAGGCTGCTGCTCCAGGTATCGGACAACCATATCCAAAGCTGAGTTCCACCTTGGTCGACACATCAATAATGAGTTTATGGTCAGGCAACTGAAGAAGCTTCTGCTTTTGTTTAAGACTTCTCGTAGCTGGATCACTTCTGTGGAAGAACGCAACTACATGTCTCATTCTGCCCAATAGTCGAGAGACACTGTTAAGTTTTAAGGCACGCTGACAGGCTAGGTTGAGTGTATGAGCAAAACAGCCTACATGCAACTCTGATCCAAATTCTCTAGCTGCGACAACCATATTTGCTGCATTATCAGAAACAAGAGGCAGAGCCTTTGGCAGCCCCCACTCTTTTGTGGCTTCATTTAGCACTTCGGCAATATTTACACCGGTGTGGTTCTCTTCCATTGTTCTCGTCTGCAATGTAAAGATAGAAATAAAACTCATTGCAATAACGGTCCTTTGACTGGCTTATGGTACCAGAAAGTAAAACCGCCTCAGTCATCAAGATGGTTCAAATGAGTACCATAAAGTCCATAATCTGTTGGAGAGCACTAGTGTTTCCCTGTAAACCCAGTTTTCTATAAGTCTGGGTTCACAGGAATTCATTGCATGGTGAATCTTCATGCAAGTGTGTGTGCAAGAAAATGTATTAGGTACAATGGCTAAAATTGTTTCAGGTTTTATCAATATATTGTGTATATGTATCTCTATGTAACCATTTTCTAAAAATATATTTTACCTTAAACATTAATTTATAAAGACAATTTTATATGTGATTTTTATTTTGAACTATACATATAGCTAATGGTCTCTATACAACCATTTATGTAATTTAATTTATTGTTCTATTTAGAATAGAAGTGAAAACAATAATCAGAAATCGATACAATTAACCCACACCTCCCATCAGAGACACCAAAAGGAAAGAAACACTAATACGAAATAACTAGACATTAATCGAAACATCAATAGCGGAAAGCCAAAAGGACAGTTACTTTCCCACAGAATGGTCAACTGGCTATTCAAAGGCCTATTTAGTTTTAAGTAGTTTGTTTATTTATACCTGAACACCAGCTCAGTGGGTTTTAGTCCAACAAGTTAGACGTACACATGCACCCATTTATAGATTTGTTTTTTATAGTTGTGCATGTGACGTCTAACACGGGTTCTATACATGTTCATATAGCACTTTCAAATTTTCGCAAAACTAGTAAACCCATTGTAGTGTAGGTCTATTTCATGTCTAGGATTGTAAAAAGTCAAAATCTTTGATAAAAATGCCATCTTACCTTCTGGATATCAAAATATTCCTTATCAATACGAACCATCACTCGGCTGACAGAAGTCCGCTGCCATGTTGTTTTTATCCTATTTAAATAATTGTCATGTGACCTATGGTTACTACGAAAAGTTGGATTTCGATTTTTTCTTTAACGGTTCGTTTATACATGCGACGCAGCAACCGTGGGGGACACCACAGCGAGGGAAAGTTTTGTAAAGAGGAAAATTTAATTAAATAAATAAAAAAAAACAGAAGTGAAGCATTAAATACAACTGGCATACCAAACAAATAAAAAAAAAAAAAAAAAAAAAAAAAGAAGTGAAGCAGTAAAATAGAAGTGGCATCTAAATCTGCCAGGTACTCCAAACACCTTCTGTAGAGTAATATATGGAGTGCAGAGAATGCGAAAATGACCAGAAACAAAACTTTTGGACAAACAATTCTCAATATCAAAGATTTATGTGGAATTTAGAATTTATTTGGACTGTGAAATCAGCATAACAGTACGTGATTTGAGGTAAGGAGATGATGAGGATGATAAAGATGAAGTATGAAAATGATTTTATAAGGTGCTACTATTAGGTTTTGAGGAGCCCTGCTTGGAATGAACCGAGATCTGGGCCGTTGCTTATGGCTGGAGGGCGATTGTTCCAGAGTCTGGCAGTGCGGGGGGAAAATGGGTACTTATGAGGGTTAATCCTAGAGAATGGAATCGTGACTCTATTTCTCAAAGATGGCTGTATATATGACGGGGGTTGGATTTTGACTAAGTTGTTTTGTATTTTATAAAACATGACCAAAGATGAAATCTTGTCTTCGTTTTTCAAGAGTTGGGAGTTTTAGTTTTGAAAGCATGGCGCTAACGCTGCTGAAGAAACTGTAGTCATTACATATATATCTTAAAGCACGATGTTGAATCATTTCTATTTGATGGATATATTTTTTCTGCCAGGGTTCCCAGATAGGTGCAGCGTATTCAAGCAGAGGGCGGATATATGTTTTACAAGCCATTTCTTTGAGTTTCTGGTTTGTATTTTGAATGTTTCTTTTTATAAACTTCAATGTGTTGTTTGTTTTTGTTGTGATCAGGTTAATGTGTGTTGTCCATGACAAGTTCTGAGAGATTGTGATACCCAAATACTTTGCCGAAGTTGCTGAATTTAACAATTTGCCATGGAGTTTGTATTCAAATATGGTACTGTAGGCTGTTTCTTTTTAGTGATCCTGATCACCACACACTTGTCAGGATTAAACATCATTAACCATTCACTTTCCCATTTTTCGAAGTTTGAGAGATCGGTTTGGAGGAGTTGGCAGTCAGTTTGGTCATAGATTGTCAAGTACATGATGGTGTCGTCTGCGAACAGCCTGATGTTACTATGTATGGTATCTGGCATATCATTTATATAGATTAGAAACAAACAGGGGCCAAGAACAGAGCCCTGTGGGACACAAAATTGAACGGGACATGATTGGGACTCTTCGCCATCTAGGACCACACACTGGGTTCTATTTGATAGGAAGGAAGCTATCCATTTAGTGACTTGATTATTGAGGCCTATGCGACGGAGCTTCAGCAAGAGCCTTTGATTATCAACCTTGTCAAAGGCTTGCTGAAGTCCATCACGATCACATCCGATTGACCACCATCGTTAAGGGATACCGGACGGTTTGGTCAACAAACACTAAGAATAGCATACACATAATTAAAAATGACCCACAGAAGAGCTGCTAGTTAGGTGGAAGAAAATTAACTACTCCCCATATGACAGTGTATCTCACACGTTGCGCGAGTTTTGATAGAAATCATTGCCACGGATTGCCTACGAAAAGATTTTCGTTTGATTAAAAAATATAATAATAATGCATGTTGCCATAAAAAATTCACCATGCTTTTGAAAATCATAAGACACACCCGCCATATGTTTCCTTTTTTCGACTGATGCATACTAGTGCAAAATATCATCGCAAGTCTTTTTATCCACTATCAATAGAGTTTTATCTTTGGGTCAGACTATTTTTTCTCCATAATCTTTTTTTTCTCCTATTACTGCTACACGCTCACATCTGAGCATTACGAGCAAGACTTCCTCGTTGATAACCAGTACTTTATTTTATTTTATTATTTTTTAAGCAATGTGGATGAAGTGTCTTGCTCAAGGACACAACACTTTGGCCAACGCGAGGATCGAACCCGGAACCTCTCGATTACAAATCCGATGCTCAAAGCGCTCCACTTTGATGTCTCTGATGGAAGGTCAAAGTTAATTGTGTCGACTTCTGAACATTGCTTATCTGCTATTTTAGGTGATTTACTAGCTTGGAAAATACATACTTATCGACAAGAAAATTTTAATAAACTTTCTTTTTATAATTGAGAGATTTTCGCAAATAATGATATAACCTGGCTTTTTTTTTTGCTTTTAAATACCTATTAAATTCCAAAACATTATGGACAAGTAGAAACTACAGGTTTTCTCAATCACTTTTGTTTCGTTGCCAAATTTCACACCCCCTAAATTTAAAATCAAATTTTAACATAGTAAAAATGGGTTACTGCCAAACAATAAATTTTGTCCTAACATGTTGTCATCATCCAACCCACTGTCGCATTACTTGGGTATGATCCCTCTCCTATTTATTTATAACTTATTATAGTTTCTGGGGTAGTATTTACTTTAGTGGTCCCCACGGACTAAGCCTATTGTTTTAGGCTAGTTCTGGGACAAATCTAATGTAAATGTTTATCAGGAGTTTGAAGACAGTAATCCTCAATATTTTGAGTAGGGGTGTGGGGGCAACAGCCCCCACTACAATGTGACATCACAGGAAAATACTTATGGGGACCGCTAAAGTAAATGTGTTCCTAGTTTCTAGATAACGAGCCTTTTTTCGTCTGACCGACTATGATCAGCTGCAAAATCTTGAAAGATATTTTTCTAAAGCCCTATCCATATAGTTCGTTCGAAAAAACGAAAATAATATAATCCTTGTTTTTGTTTAACCGTAATTTGCTTTTGACAGCTGTGACGTCAGCTTACATCTGGCTGGAGATGTAAACAGCGGCCATTGAAATGGGTCATTGGGTACCTGGACTAAATAATGCCCGATTAAAAAATTGTTTTAGTGACTTTTGGAATATATCTTGTTCACATGAGGACTTAAAACATTACTGATGTAAGTTGCATGCATATTTTGTTTTTAAATGCTTTAGAAGTAGCAGCGCGAGGTTGTCAAGCGGTGCCTATATATTTCATGCGAATACAAAATGGCGAAATCCTTATGAGAGTTCGCGTTCCGAAGAAAAACAAAAACGTAAATATCAGCATATAAATGTAAAATATGAATGTCCGGAACGCAGAACTCTCATGTATGGGAGTAAGTGGGTTTGTGGTCGAAAAAACAGAAAAAAATATTTTTACCTGTAGAACATAGTTTCTTACTCTCCAGTCATGGTCAATGTGGACACTAGTGATGGTGATGTAGGACTGTGTTGCCCTGCTGGTCCAACCATCAGTGGTTAAGGCTACATAATTGCCTTGAAGATCATTCTTGACATGGTTAGCAATGTCATGATACAAGTCTGGTACCACTTTTTCAGAAAAATGCTGTCTGGAGGGTATTGTATACTTTGGTTCCAAAACATGAATAAGATTTTTGAACCCTTCATTTTGAACAACAGAGTAAGGTCTGAGATCTTTCACTATGAACCGAGTCACAGCAGCGGTTATTGACTTTGCTCTCTGAGACCTGCTAGATAGTTTTGCAGCAAAAATGCTAGGAACTGTATATGGTGCAGGTGCAGGTGAACTTCCACCAACTGTAGCTGTTGCAGAAATCGTCAAATTTGGGAGAGTTGCAGATCTGGTCAAACCAGTTTGTGGGTGCACCCCTGATTTCTCTTTGTCTGTAAAAGTCGGGTGTTTCCTTTTGAGGTGATCCGATAAATTTGTCGTATTTCCACTGTGTGTTAACACAAAATTACATATTTTGCAAGCGACTTTCTTTTTGTCAACAACATCCCCTTCTTTCACAAACCCGAAATGGGCCCAGACGCTTGCCTTTCCAGATTTGTTCGGAACGATCTCAAAGTTTGTTGCCATTACTGATATCGAAAATGAAAGTAGATTTCCGGTGGTGTGCTCGATTCGCGTATATAGCGGTCAGCCAAACTGCCGGTATGCGATAATTTTCAGAACTGCCCTACACACCGTCATATGACAGACTAATAGAGACTAGAGAGAGTCTCATGGCTGAGAAAGTTTTTGCTGTTAGAGAACGCAGATTTTAGATAATATTTTGCTAAAACTTGACTGCCACACTGTGTTTACTCCTAAATGATAAGTGCATACTAGCGTTACGAACGTGTCACGTTTAACTAGTGGGGAAAACACAGAACTTTACTATAATGCCTGAATTTTTATCTGATACCACTACTAGCGTAACTGACCAAGGCTCACTTAACCTGGCCGAGTAGAACACGGCCGAATTGACTCGGAGCCGAGTTCACACGTTTTCCTTAAGAATCTTTACATTAGCGCTAATCGAACACGCCGGAAATAGGGGAAACTACTCTCAAAGAAAAAATGGCGGATTCTTGAATTTTGACTATCGAAACTATCGATAGTTGAAAGAACTATCGGCGATAGTCATCGATAGTTCATTTTACTATCGATGCATTGCTATCGAGGCAGTCACCATCGTGATGCATCGATCTATCGATGTATCGTTACACCCCTAGTCTACAGTCTCGTTCTGTAACATTTCAAAATTTGGTACACATATAAAAGATTTTTATTCTGCTTGGCGACATTGACCTTATTGTCAAGGTCACATAGGTTTGTTTTTCTTGTATGTGTGGGGTTGGTTGGGTGAGGCAAGGATCTTCATCAGGATGTCCAACTGAAATTGGCTTCCAATTAGGTAAGGCCTGCTGACCTTGCAGCAGGTAAAGGTAGAGGGGGGGGATGTGTTGTTATTTCTTTGTTTCTTCACTTTCATACATTTTCCTGGTTCCCCCTTCTATTTCATCTCCTGCTATCTCTTCTATCTTTTTTCACCCTTTCTCTGGGAGACATCACAAAATGACCCAAAAGGCTGACATTTGGTTAACCCATTGCATGCGGGGAAACCCCTAAAGGGGTACCTTGGCAAACAGTGCAGGCCCAGATCAGATGCCGCAGAATGCGGCGTCTTGATCATGGCCTGCACTATTTGCTAACAGAATTTTCCTTCAAAAATAGATTGAAAACGAAAACAGTCGGCCTGACAGCCCTTACATTAGGATAACACACCCGTGCGACATGGTGCATTTTTCATATCTCCAACATAGCTACTTTTCTGATGAACATTCGTAATATTTTTCTTATTTATACTGCAAACATAGGTTGTGGGTGCTTGTTAGAACCGCCTCAGTGAGGCGGTTCTAACGAGTACCCATAACGTATGTCTTGGAGCAGAATTAAGACTAATAATAAATACCCCCGTAAACCCCAATTTTCTCTGTATAAATTGGGGTTTAAGGGGGTGTTCATTTCACGGACTTGTTAACGTGATGATACGACAAATGGACTTGTCCAACATATAGCAGTGGAAGTGTCCACCAGTATACAACGGGTTAAACCCCAACAAAACAACAACAACAATTTACTGTATTATGTTTCTTTACAGTTTTGATGTTGAGAATGGTGCAACTGGAGGAAGACCAGGACTGGATGGCAGCAGCCCATCTGGTGGACTTGTTCTACAAAATCTACCTCAGAGACGAGAATCGTTCTTGTATCGCTCTGACAGTGACTATGATATATCCCCTAAGTCGGTCTCCAGGCATTCATCGGTTCAGAGTGAACAACCGTAAGTAGGAATTTTGCAATTATCTCCTGTCAGATCATGAGGAAATGGTGCTCAAATCATAGCTAATCGGTAAATAGTGAAAAGAGCCTTTACTGAGTACAGTGATTTTCTGACCCAAAATCATGATGGGGCTTTGTAATGCGCCCAGGGTCCATGTCCCATTCAAATGCATGTTAAAAAAAATTCAGTTTTCATGGGCTCTCTGGAAATTTTCATTGGCCCAGGTATTTTTGATAACCATCTTAGAGCAAAATAAACATGAGATTTGAATAGTTTATTTTCAGCCTTATCATACAGTAAATTGGGTTAGGTCCATCGCAGCATGCCTTACTTGGCTGCGAAAACTATAGCCCTGCTATGTTCATTTAAATGTTAGACTTAAATAAAAAAAAAAAGCTTAAAATTGCATCAATAAGTGATCAGTTGTCTCTTTATACCATATTATCTGATAGCCATGATTTGCTTTAAAATGAAAAAGATATGTGATGTTTCTAAGTTTAAACTTGCTGAAGACCATGTCATGATTTTATTTACAATTTTCTTGAAAAAAAAAGAGACTTTATATGTGAAAGAATTTAAAGCCAAGAAAAACTGCACCTGAAAACATATTATTGCAAACAGGCAAACAGTGTGGACCCTGAGCAGTCTGATCAGGGTCAACATTGTTTGCAACTATGACAGCCAGAGTACCCACATTTTCAGAAAGTCTCAAACAAATCGTGTCTGCTAGTAATTTATAGATTATTGATACCTATTTTGGAGAGATTTATGATTCAAGTGAAGATTCATGATTCTTGGCACTATTCACCATATTTGCATTATTTGCTGGCTCCCAGCTTGCACATTGTCAATATTGGAAAAATAGGTAACCAGACCCCACTGACCTTTCAAGGTCAGGGGGGTCTGGTTACCTGTTTTTCCAACACTGATAACCTTCAGACAAGGAACCAGCAGATAATGCAAATAAGGTGAATATACAGTATTTACCTTATATATTGGGGCAAAATACAGCATCTCAACAGGGTCTACACCATTAGCACTCGTTCATCTATTTTTAGATTCAAAATCAGGTTGTAAATTGTGCTTGTTCAAATTTCAAGAATGGTAAGTAGTTGAGGTGGCTAAATATTGAGATACAAGTACAGCTGCTATTTGAGGTTTAACGTCACCGTCAACACTATTAAAGTCATGTTGGAGACTTTGCTTCCTATTTTACAGGACTTTTACCTGACATTGAGATGAAATGACATCTCAGTCCTTGCCGCCCAAAGAAACTAATAGGGTTTATACAATGGACAGTCAACTCGCATCACGTTTACCATTACTTAATGTGGTTGGTTTCAACTCAGTGTGGAAGCATTATACAGCCCAATCTATTTCTCCAAGCCCTGATTGGCGGGGGTGAACAAGTACTGCTGCTTCATTTCAAATTGTGAATCCATGCCTATTTGTACTTTGAACAATATTCTATCTTAAAAATCCTAAAAATTTGGACACCTTGAGGATTTGTTGTAATTCTCCTAAAATTTTAACAAATTTGTTTCACAATCCAGCAACAAGTCCAAAAAGTGAAGTCAGAATGGCAAACAGTGTAGAACCTGATCAGACTGCAGTTTGATCTGGGTCTGCACTGTTTGCTTAGGCCTGTCTGTCCAAATACTTAGGATCATTAGGGTATTATTATCTTTATTTACATTCATATTTACAAGATGTTACCTTTGTGAAAATAATGAAAAACGGCTGATTTTCATCTCTTGCACTGTGTGACATCTTCTGTAAATAATCTTACACTATTTCGAAGGTGCTAGAACATTCTGAGCTCTTGTCACACCGAAAGTTTGCTTCATAGGCAGGCAGCAAAGATTCAGATCAGACTGCACAACTGATCAGAGCCTTTGATGTGACATGACACTTACATGTGCAATAAGGAAAAACAGTGATAGGTTGTTGTTGTTGTTTTTAACACTGCTTCTTTTAACACTAGGTGCTTAGGATAGGTTATGCTGAGCATTATAAGGCCACAGACCACTCTGTGTCAGTCAACATCAGAGGTTCTCATTGAGCAGCTAAATTTCGGTATTTACCCAAAGAATTGGAACATCTGAACTGCTTACCATTCTTATTATAAAAGTTGAACAATCAATGTTGTGTCTAAAACTAGCTGGATGAATGGCAAACAGTGTAGACCATGATGAGGTACCACATTCTGTGGCATCTCCTCTGGGTCTACACTGTTTGCTCAGGCAGAAAAGTGTCAGAATACATGTGACAAATTTGTACCAGATCCACAAAAGTCAGTCTCCAGGCATTCATCGGTTCAGAGTGAACAACTGTAAGTTACTAAGAATTTTTCCATTTAACCCATTTGGTACCAGAAACCTCAAAACGTGTACCCTGACAAACAGTGCAGGCCCAGATCAGATGCCGCAGATCGCGGCGTCTGATCAGGGCCATTCTGCGATGTCTCAGGGCCTACACTATTTGCAAAAAGTTCAGCTATTTTCCGAATAAATTTTAAAGAAAACACAACCTGACACCCTTAAATTTTTGAAATGAGCTCCTGCCATATATAAGGAGGAAGATTCCATTTGGTACAAAAAGGGGTTAAATCTTAGCTCCAGTTAAGGAGGAAAGAGGATTAAATTTGGGATAATTTTCTTAATTCTCAATTGTGAGAACTTGAGATAATTTTAACAAGTACCAACAACAATGTTCCTAACAAGAAGTATATCGCCCCCGCCTATAGGGGCTTGAAGAAATATATGGGCTGCATGATGCTTCAACGCAGAGCTGAATCCGGCCCGCACACTAGTACTGGTAAACCGCTTAGAGGATATAAGCCTGTCCAGGAACCGCGGTGCGAGGCGGACCGTCCATGCTAATAAACCCTATTGGTTTCATTGGGCGACAGGGCTTGAGATGTCATTTCATCTCA
Organism: Lucinisca nassula; assembly: GCA_963580285.1. NCBI lineage: Eukaryota > Metazoa > Mollusca > Bivalvia > Lucinida > Lucinidae > Lucinisca > Lucinisca nassula. The sequence goes on along the minus strand of OY757014.1, from coordinate 18,407,077 downwards.
GTGTGTCGGGTAAAAGTCCCACAAAATTGGAAGCAACGTCTCCAAAATGACCTTTACAGTGTTGACGGGGACGTTAAATCTCAAATCAAACAAACAAAAACAAGAAGTATACTTATTCTCATTACCCATCCTCATCTGGTTATGGTCTAAAGTTCACTAGTACCGTAAAAATCCTAAAAGTTTGGACACCTTGATGACTTGCTGTAATTCTCCTAAAATTTTAACAAATTGGTTTCACGATCCAGCGTGGAGTCCAAAAGTTGCAGGCAGAATGGCAAACAGTGTAGACCCTGATCAGACTGCTCTGTCAGGAGCAGTCTGATGGCAAACAGTGTAGACCCTGATCAGACTGCTCCTACAGCAGTCTGATCTGGGTCTGCACTGTTTTGTCAGGCTTATCTGTCCGAATACTTAGAATCATTACGGTAGTACATATTTCTATGTACATTTTCTTGGCCAAAACATTGTTTACAGTTCAGATGTAATTATGAATGGCATTGCTCTGCTTTTTGGGTTGATTGTTTATCAATCAACCCAAAGTTACTAACTACAGAAGCTTCCCACCTGCCTCCATGGCCTAATGGGTAAGAGCACTGACTCTTAATCATCAGGTCTCTCAGTGCTGTGGGTCACATGCGAGACGCCAAGTTCTGCAATGGACGGTTAGGTGGTTTTTCACCGGGTACTCTGCGGTTTTCGCCCACCTCTGGTTAACAATTGGCTTGATATGAGTGAATTAATCTTGAAAGGGCTGTAAAACTGAAACCAAGAAAAAAATCCCACCTATTGTCCATGTGACTATCAGAGGTTATTTATAGCAGTGCTATACTGCTCCCTGTGACCGTGACGTCAAAGCCCTGTGTAAAAAGGGATCGGTGGACTGGGCTCATGTACTGGGACATTAACAAACAGAATGCACTATTTGCTTAGGCCTGTAGGTCCCAATACTTAGGATTATTAGGGTATGCTTCAATCTTTAGTTTTGGACAGTGTAGATACAGATGAGATGGCTTCATTTGAACCATCTCCTGTGGCTCTACCCTGTGATTGATTCTTTTCCTGACAGTTTAACCCTCCTCTTGCTGAATATTCATTTTAGCCACACCCATATCTGACTTTGAACCAATCAGATTACTTGATGTAATTTATTCCTACAAATTCATAAACTGAATGTCAAACAGTGTAGATCCTGATCAGATGGCTTCTTCAGAAGGCTTCTTCAGAAGCCATCTGATCTGGATCTACACTGTTTCCAAAGATATGGGTTGTCATGAAAAGCATGATAAGGGTTAAAGTTTAAAATTTGTTGGGATGAGGCTCAAGAAATTAAACCTACACATTCGGCCCCGATAGCTCAGTTGGTAGAGTGTCCGCTCCGGGGAACGGGAGGTCTGGGGTTCGATCCCGGGCCGCGACATACCAAAGTCGTTAAAAATGGTACTAGCTGCTCCTCGCTTGGCACTCAGGTTTACGGGGAAGAGCTAGGACTGGTCGATCCAGTGTCAGGATAATGTGACTGGGTGTGGTATCATGTAATGTGTCTGGGACATGATACTTCAGTGAGGCAGCACTATAAACGTGAGCATTGAGCTCCCTGTCGCAACCAGACACCGTCGTGATATGACTGAAAAATTGTTGAAAGCGACGTTAAACCCGAATTCACACACACTCAACCCATTTTGTTGCAAATGGAATCTTCTTCCTTATAATATAGCAGGAATCCATTTCAAAATTTAGGGCCCACAGGTTGTGTTATCTGTAAAACTTATTTGCATGAACTTATTGCGAACAGTGTAGGCCCAGATCAGATGCCGTGTTCAGCGGCATCTGGTCTGGACCTGCACTGTTTTCTAGTGTTCCATTTTGGGGTTTCTTGTGCAAATCGGGTTAAATTGCCTCAAAACATTTGTTTCACCACATAATTTTCTTCACAGACTTTATTGTACCATCTTTTTGTCTCTGTTATACATTGACAACCATTTTACTATGCTTTGACAACCATTAGTTTCTTTCTTAATATCATGATGCATTGACAACCACCTAATTGCATTGACAACCATTGTATCTTGCATTGACAACCATTTTTCTTGCATTGACAACCATTGTTTCTTGCATTGACAACCATTGTTTCTTGCATTGACAACCATGGTTTCAATAACCTTAGAGGTAAGTTTAAATAAGGTTCAGGATGGATGACATGCAGTAGAATTAGGGTACTATGACTGACCATGTATGAGGACACAAGAACTGGTGGTGAAGATGGTGGTTGTGGTGGTGGAGATTGGCTCTGTTTATGGAAATACAGTGGCACTGATGGAGATCGGGGATTCTGGTTGACTGATGGTGATGAAGAATCGGGCATACACTGGGTCTGTCCTACTTGATGCAGAATGATGTTACAGGTACGTTGTTAAATATTTTGAAGACCAAGGTGTCCTAGGATTGGTCAGTTTTACCATGTAATATCACAAATATACTGGTAGTTTTGCTCAAAAAGCATCAGTAGCTATTGCACTAAAAAAAAAATCTACTCACATTATGGAAAAAAATATGATTTTTGCCAGAACATTTAACCAAGAAAACTGCATCTGAAAATTTCGGTCGTCAGCTACTTTTTCTTGCAAACTTTTTAAAAATATTTTTTTTGCAAACAGGTAAACAATGTGGACCCAAATCAGACTGCTCTGATATGGGTCCACACTATTTCCAACATTGACTTTTAAAGTAACTGGCAGAAAACAAAGCTGGCAACAATTGTCATGTTTGGCATTTGACACCAAATGCAACAAGCTGACTGCTTTTTCGGTCAATTGCTTATCAATCAACCTAGAGTTACTAACTACACAAGCTTCCTGCCTGCTATTGTCAATGTGACTATCACAAAATCTAGATACATGTTATATATAGCAAGGCTAGTCTTCTCCCTGTGATGTCAATAGCACCGTGTAAAAGCTTTGGTTATCTGTAAAATCTGGACTGGATTTGTGTCCTGGGTCATTGGCAAACATTGTAAACCCAGATCAGATGCCACATTATGTGGCATCTGATCAGGGTCTACACTGTTTGTATAAACTACTAGAAGTTATAGGTTGAGGTTCAGTTAAGAACTATTTTTCCAGCCAATTGACCCACCAGTACTCTCAGTGCTTTGATTGCAGCTGGGACTACTTCGTTAACCCTTTTGGTACCAAATTGAATCTTACTCCATATATATTTTAGCAGGAGTCCATTTCAAAATTTAGGGGTGTCAGGTTGTGTTTTCTTCAAAATTAATTTGGAAAATGGCTGAACTTTAAGCAAACAGTGGAGGCCCTGATCAGACGCCGCGTTCTGCGGCGTCTGATCTGGACCTGCACTGTTTGGTCAGGTACACGTTTGGGGGTTTCTGGTACTAAATGGGTTAAAACAACAGTAATTAATTTATTTATAGCTAAAGATGTTCTAAATTTGGTAGGTTAGTAAGTAAGTAAGTAACGACTTTATTTTACAACAGTTGCAACATTTTGCTTGATGAATAGCTAATCTTCCATGAGGCCCATAAAGAATGATACAATTTACAATATGTGACACATGTTTCACAATTAAAATACAATTTACTGCATGAGACACATGTTACTGTACACAATCAAAGAAGATAAAAAAATGTGGGGAGTGGAAGAAGAGTCCAGGCTTTTTGTGAACTAAAGACATATAAAATTATGAGTAGCCTGAATCAAGGAGAATTTTAGTCAATATAACAGATGTTAAGAACAAATTTAAAAATGCCATGTAAACGTCATATTTTTATACGTATCAGGGCTCTAGAAGTCCGATTTTTCACCGGTCCAGACCGTTTTTTGAAAATGAAAACCGATTTTGCTGAAAAATTTTGCTGAAAAATCGGTCCGAAAAAAAACCCCCAATAAGCTAAAATCGAAGTGAAAAAACAGAGAAATTATACCTGGTTAGGTGTCAAACTGTTTATTGTGCCAGTAATATAATCCAATTATCTCTCTCGGGGATGAATTTGAGTTTGACAGTAAACACGTTTTCGTGATCTCGCCAGGTATCGCAGACTCTCGCGGGATTAAGGCTAATGACAGTTAGTCAGCCAAAACGTGATTAAGCGGTTCGTGATTGTGATATCAAAGAAGCCTTGATCGTGTTTGATCTAATGGCAATCAAACATAATTTGTTTATTTCAGGCTTGTGTAATCGTAAAATATGTATTTACAACAGGGCAACCGGCAAGTTAGCAGTACGCCATGTCCCGCCGGTTCATTAAAGAGCAGATACGTCAAAAAACACTGACACGCCACACCAGAATTGTGACAAGTTTGTCAAAGTAACGGTAATCAATACTTAACATCACCATCCAATACCGGTTAACCCACAGGAGAGGGCGGAGCTAAGTGATTGTCAAAATCTACTGCTTCGCGCTCCATATTTAATATTGTCTGGACGCCACGGGTCATGTAAAAAATCAATCACCAGTTAGCGTATATTCGCTGTGAGGGGCTTGGCAAGCAATGGAGACTCGGATCAGGCGCCACAGAACGCGGCGTCAAAGTACAACGAAAAAGCGCGGATTTTTAATGACATAGGCTACTCTACCTGTCATTCTATCGGCGTCTGATCGGGGTCTACACTGTTTACATAAAAAGTGGAATTTAGGGCTTGAACGAAAGTTTGGATCTCAGTCCGGGACTATTTTCCCAGCCTACACCCGGTGGCAGTCGGGGACGCTTCCCCTTTGCGCTGTTCGCCTTTGTCGTCCGCTCGCGACTGCCGACGACTGTCCGGTCTGATTACATACATGTGCATTCCTTTATCTATAATCTTGATTTAGTGTTGCTACGTCCTAGCGCTTATCATACTAGAGAAAATTACTATTACCTAATATTTTAAATTAACCCTGCTTTCACAAAACAACTTTGTACACAATGGTTCTAACGTGTATCCACGATCTGTGTCGGATATCAGTTATTCGTTCTTTTCGGCGGTAGGGTTTGCAGTGTATTTGTATGGGCGTGTACTCGTAATGAATATATCTGTTTACACCTGTGTATTGGCTGGATAAGAGAGAGAGAGAGAGAGAGAGAGAGAGAGAGAGAGAGAGAGAGAGAGAGGCGCATCTATAATATTTTATTACACTTACCACTCTGGAGTGAACATAATATCCCATTCATATTTTTCTTTAGCGTGTTGGCCACACGTCTGAACATTTACCAAACTACACATGCTCGTGCAGAACATGCTTTGTAACGGCCCATTTATTTTTCACACGTTTCATGCTCTATGATTTTTTGAATGGAACATAGTTTACTGCATACGGAACAGTCTGAGCAAAACTTGCCGTTCTTGATAAAAAAAAAAAACTAGCTTTGCACATAGTGCAGATCCAGACCAGATGGCTTCTGAGTCTGGTCGGGATCTCTGCACTGTTTGAAATTACATAAGCTATCTGATTGGTTTAAAGTCAGGAACGGGTGTGGTCGGATAAATAATAATAAATGATGAAATAATAAGTTTGTTACAGGAAACAGTATGTTTGCACAACGTTTTGCTCCTCGTTATCATATTGTATAATCCATCGCGAAAACGCGCCTGTATGGGTTTGACCTCCTTGAACCCCACTTTTACACAGTAAAACTGGAGTTTACAGCGGGTAAACCTTGTTTTTCTTATTTCTGCTCTGGGGCTGGATTGGGGGTGCTCGTTAGAGCCGCATCGATAAGGCGGTTCGTGCGGGCACCCGCGGTCTGTGTTATGGGCAGAGATTGGAAAATTGTCACAAATTTCTTTTCTTCGGCGATAGGGTTTGCAGTGTATTTGTATAGGCGTGTTTTCGCGATGCTGAGAGAAATAAATTTGATTTGATTATGCCCCCAACTTCGAAGAAGTTGTGGGGGCATATTGGTTTTGCCCTGTTCGTCCGTCCGTCCTTCCGTCCTTCCGTCCTTACGTCCGTCCCACTTTTTACTGCATAGCATAACTTTAGAACCATGGGTGCTAGGTTTTTGAAATTTCATATATGGATTCCTCATGAAAAAATAATTGACCCGTGTTTTTTTTCTCGTCAGGATTATGCCCCTTTTTTGAGTTATGCCCCTTTGCAAAAAATACTATGAAATCTTGTAAGCAAGATATCTCAAAAACTGTTTGAGCTATTGCCCTGAAACTTTACATGCTGGTTGGGGATGATGAGTAGATGAACTGATTAACTTTTGAAAAAAATCCGAAATTTTTTTCTTGAGTTATGGCCCTTTGAAATTTTTCGCGTTTTAAGTTTGTAAGCAAGATATCTAAAAAAACTATTTGAGGTTTTTCCCCGAAACTTCACAGACTTGTCGGGGATGATGAGTAGATGAACTGATCAACTTTTGAAAAAAATCCGATTTTTTTTTCTTGAGTTATGGCCCTTAGATTTTTTTCGTGTTTTCAGCTTGTAAGCAAGATATCTCAATAATTGTTTGAGCGATTGCCCTGCAACTTTACAAGCTGGTTTGGGATGATGTGTAGATGAACTGATTAACTGTTGAAAAAAAATCCTATATTTTTTTCTTGAGTTATGGCCCTTTGAAATTTTTCGCGTTTTAAGTTTGTAAGCAAGATATCTCAAAAACTATATGAGGTTTTTCCCCAAAACTTCACAGACTGGTTGGGTATGATGAGTAGATGAACTGATTAACTTTTGAAAAAAATCCAATTTTTTTTTCTTGAGTTATGGCCCTTTGATTTTTTTCGTGTTTTCAGCTTGTAAGCAAGATATCTCAAAAATTGTTTGAGCTATTGCCCTGAAACTTTACAGGCTGGTTGGGGATGATGAGTAGATGAACTGATTAACTTTTGAAAAAAATCCGAAATTTTTTTCTTGAGTTATGGCCCTTTGAAATTTTTCGCGTTTTGGCGTCCTTCCGTCCTTCCGTCCTTACGTCCGTCCCACTTTTTACTGCATAGCATAACTTTAGAACCATGGGTGCTAGGTTTTTGAAATTTCATATATGGATTCCTCATGAAAAAATAATTGACCCGTGTTTTTTTTCTCGTCAGGATTATGCCCCTTTTTTGAGTTATGCCCCTTTGCAAAAAATACTATGAAATCTTGTAAGCAAGATATCTCAAAAACTGTTTGAGCTATTGCCCTGAAACTTTACATGCTGGTTGGGGATGATGAGTAGATGAACTGATTAACTTTTGAAAAAAATCCGAAATTTTTTTCTTGAGTTATGGCCCTTTGAAATTTTTCGCGTTTTAAGTTTGTAAGCAAGATATCTAAAAAAACTATTTGAGGTTTTTCCCCGAAACTTCACAGACTTGTCGGGGATGATGAGTAGATGAACTGATCAACTTTTGAAAAAAATCCGATTTTTTTTTCTTGAGTTATGGCCCTTAGATTTTTTTCGTGTTTTCAGCTTGTAAGCAAGATATCTCAATAATTGTTTGAGTGATTGCCCTGCAACTTTACAAGCTGGTTTGGGATGATGTGTAGATGAACTGATTAACTGTTGAAAAAAAATCCTATATTTTTTTCTTGAGTTATGGCCCTTTGAAATTTTTCGCGTTTTAAGTTTGTAAGCAAGATATCTCAAAAACTATATGAGGTTTTTCCCCAAAACTTCACAGACTGGTTGGGTATGATGAGTAGATGAACTGATTAACTTTTGAAAAAAATCCATTTTTTTTTTCTTGAGTTATGGCCCTTTGATTTTTTTCGTGTTTTCAGCTTGTAAGCAAGATATCTCAAAAATTGTTTGAGCTATTGCCCTGAAACTTTACAGGCTGGTTGGGGATGATGAGTAGATGAACTGATTAACTTTTGAAAAAAATCCGAAATTTTTTTCTTGAGTTATGGCCCTTTGAAATTTTTCGCGTTTTGGCATATTGGTTTTGCCCTGTTCGTCCGTCCGTCCTTCCGTCCTTCCGTCCTTACGTCCGTCCCACTTTTTACTGCATAGCATAACTTTAGAACCATGGGTGCTAGGTTTTTGAAATTTCATATATGGATTCCTCATGAAAAAATAATTGACCCGTGTTTTTTTTCTCGTCAGGATTATGCCCCTTTTTTGAGTTATGCCCCTTTGCAAAAAATACTATGAAATCTTGTAAGCAAGATATCTCAAAAACTGTTTGAGCTATTGCCCTGAAACTTTACATGCTGGTTGGGGATGATGAGTAGATGAACTGATTAACTTTTGAAAAAAATCCGAAATTTTTTTCTTGCGTTATGGCCCTTTGAAATTTTTCGCGTTTTAAGTTTGTAAGCAAGATATCTAAAAAACTATTTGAGGTTTTTCCCCGAAACTTCACAGACTTGTCGGGGATGATGAGTAGATGAACTGATCAACTTTTGAAAAAAATCCGATTTTTTTTCTTGAGTTATGGCCCTTAGATTTTTTTCGTGTTTTCAGCTTGTAAGCAAGATATCTCAATAATTGTTTGAGCGATTGCCCTGCAACTTTACAAGCTGGTTTGGGATGATGTGTAGATGAACTGATTAACTGTTGAAAAAAAAATCCTATATTTTTTTCTTGAGTTATGGCCCTTTGAAATTTTTCGCGTTTTAAGTTTGTAAGCAAGATATCTCAAAAACTATATGAGGTTTTTCCCCAAAACTTCACAGACTGGTTGGGTATGATGAGTAGATGAACTGATTAACTTTTGAAAAAAATCCATTTTTTTTTTCTTGAGTTATGGCCCTTTGATTTTTTTCGTGTTTTCAGCTTGTAAGCAAGATATCTCAAAAATTGTTTGAGCTATTGCCCTGAAACTTTACAGGCTGGTTGGGGATGATGAGTAGATGAACTGATTAACTTTTGAAAAAAATCCGAAATTTTTTTCTTGAGTTATGGCCCTTTGAAATTTTTCGCGTTTTAAGTTTGTAAGCAAGATATCTAAAAAACTATTTTAGGTTTTTCCCCGAAACTTCACAGACTGGTCAGGGATGATGAGTAGATGATTAACTACAGCTTTTCTTGTGTAATTTCAGCATTACAGCCACATAAAAACAAGATATCTCAATTACTGTTAGGGACAAGCAGTGTTAGGGTCAAGCAGTTGGGGGCATTGTGTTTCATAAACACTGGCTCTAGTTTTTGTTGATTGACTAACTCAAAGCACACAATGCCATAGATTCGGTGCTGTTTCAGCGTTGCGTGCTCAAAACATACACACACTGAGAGAGAGAGAGAGAGAGAGAGAGAGAGAGAGAGAAAGAGAGAGAGAGAGAGAGAGAGAGAGAGAGAGAGAGAGTACTGATTTCATCTCGTAAAATTTAATGTTGCCCTCTAGTTGTTTTGTATGTGTTTTATTTATTTATTTTTTTTTTTTTTTACTTATACTTTGCCGCCGAACGTTGCGTATTTGTATCGCTCCTCTTGTTATAACATTTATTTGTAATCCGAGTGAATAAAAGATTTGATTGATTTGACTGTATTTTTTACACGAATCCTTGTAATTGATCCTCCTTGTGCAATTCCAATACATACAGAAATTGTCGGCCCCCGCCCATCGGGGCTTGAAGAAACAGATGGACTGCATGAGGCTTCCACGCAGACGACACGAGTACTGGTAAAGAGCTAAGAGGATTTAAGCCTGCCCGTGCAAAGCGATGCGAGGCAGCCCGCCCATACTTATAAACCCTATTGGTTTCATTGGGTGACAGGGCTTGAGATGTCATTTCATCTCAATGACGGGTAAAAGTCCCACAAAATTGGAAGCAACGTCTCCAAAATGACCTATACAGTGTTGAAGGGGACGTTAAACCTCAAATCAAACAAACAAACAGAAATGGGCACAACAGGAAACTCAGTTAAAAAGTGGCTTTAGTGTATATTTAACCCATAACAACCCCTACTTTTGCAAACAGAGATGAGGTCCTACACTGTTTGTCATGCAGCTTGTGAATAATGTTAACCCATAAAAAGCCAATCACGACAATTGTCGTCTGCTTTGGCGGTCTACCGATTACCTTAAAAGTTCTTTTTTGCAAACAGTGTGGACCTAGATCAGACTGCTCCTGTAGGAGCAGTCTGATCTGGGCCCACACTATTTGCCTGCATGCAACAATATTTTTTAAAAAGTTTGCGAAAAAATTCAGCAGAAGACATTAGCAGACGACATTTTCAGATGTACTTTTTCTCGGCGTCTTAAGCGTTAAGAAATTTTAATGTTTGGCAGTCAGCAATGGCTGTGGCTAAATTTATTTATTCAGCAGGATAAGGGTTAAGACCTGTTGGTTTTTCTGGGTTTCTTCTCTTTTTACCGCCCACTTTTGTCCAGTTGTGAGGAAGGTTTCAAAATTTAAAAGGCTGGACCCATAAGGTCTCCTGGGAGCACGCAAAAATCCGCCCAAATATTTTACTAACCGTCGAGTCGAGCAATTAAGTGGCAAATATTTTTTTTAGACTTTAAGTGGAATGCATACACCTTCAGGGGAGGCAACTCCTTCAAGCGTATTTTAGTCTGCCATGTCAATAAGGGTCAACTCTTAAAGGAAAGAATTTGCGCCTGAGGAGCAAATTCTTTCCTTTTAGAGTATATCACTATTTCGTGGGACAAAGCTTATAGAAAAGCAAACAGGAAGTTCCGAAAGTTGTCCCCTTTGGAAAAATGGTGGAAAATCTGCCAAGTCATTCCCCTCAGATTTCATGTCACCAATAACAAACTTTAAATGACCAATATTTCTGCGTTTCTGTTAGAATGTTTGTTCACTTGATTTAAGTTTTAACATCCCCATTAACATTATTTAGGTCATTTAAGAGACATTACTTCTAGTTTTGTGTGAAATTTTACCCAAACAGTTAGATAAAATGACATTTCAATCCCAGTGAAATGGTTTATATGCTCGGATGGTCCAACTCGCCAGGGTAGGCTTTGGGACTTTATGGCTAAAGTTAACAGGCATCTGAAGCGCTGCATGCTGTGCCAGTAATATAGGCTGTTGTGTTAGGCAGCACCATGAACATGTGTCTCGTAAGGATCCGAAAGACTTTGGGGCTTGAACCATATGTAATTCGGGTCATTTCTCCGGTCAGTTGCACACAAAAATTGTTTATTTTCAAATCAATTTTTAAAATTCAAACTAATACATCTGACAAAATTAACTTCAGTTATGATTAATTTGGTTATTCTATTTTTAAAGTTTAATTGCCAAAAATAGATTTTGTTATTTGTTGATGGTATGGATAATGGTGTTAGATAGGGAATCACAATATAGACGATTCTGTTCTTTTATCATAATATAGGTAATTATCGCTTTCTTTAATTATGCAACAATCAAATTACCGATAATCCAAGTGTGTGTACAAAAATCCGGGAAGCAAAACATTGAATAAGTGTTAATCAGCTGCTTGATTTGTCACAGCACACCGAGTGTCGCAAGAGTTGACCTGTCAATATATTTTGCAGTACAGATTGGCAATACACACCAACCTAAAGACCCGAGACATCAACTGATTTACATGTACAAACTAATCGCGACAGGAGAAAAATACTGGCGTAATAAAGAATCCACGGCTGGAAACCACCCATGTATATAAACCCTAAAGATTTCATTGGGCGACAGGGCTTGAAATGTCATTTCATCTCAATGTCTGGTAAAAGTCCCACGAAATTAGAAGCGACGTCTCCAAAAGGACCTATTCAGTGTTGCGGCCCCCGCCCATCGGGGCTTGAAGAAATACATCGGCTGCATGATGCTTCCACGCAGAGCTGAAACCGACTGCACACCAGTACTGGTAAACCGCTTAAGAGGATCTAAGCCTGCCCAGGCAAAGCGGTGCGAGTCAGATAAACCATATTGGTTTCATTGGGCGACAGGGCTTGTGATGCCTTTTCATCTCAATGTCTGGTAAAAGTCCCACAAAATTGGAAGCAACGTCTCTAAAATGACCTATAAAGTGCTGACGGGGACGTTAAACCTGAAATCAAATAAACAAAACAAACATAAACAGTGTTGACGGGACGTTAAACCTCAATTCAGACAACACAAAAATTATTTCTGTGATCGGTCAAATGAATATTGGAGCGTTTCCAGGTCACATTTGACGCTCCATGTTTGCAGGATGAAAGCATACACAGTAATCGTGTAATAACGGTAGAAATCTTTAACCTGCACAGGATGGGCCTCCCTGCACGTGTAGGGGATCCGAAGTTAAGGTCCCGTTGCGGAGGACGGTGTACTTTGTTGCATTCATCCGGAGCATGTTCGCACACCGCAGTTTTATAACCGCTGCCGGGAATCAAACCGTGGGCCTCTAGCATCACAGGCAAGTGCACTAACCATTGCGCTACTACGCTTGATTCACTGTCGCGTGCCTGCTTGGCCACTTCACTAAAACATGCCTATATAATTTTGACCCCCTTGAACCCCACTTTTATATAGAATAACCGGGGTTTACAGAGTTACATCTTGCTTTTCTTATTTCTGCTCATAATATAGATTGTGGGTACTCGTTAGAACCGCCTCGATTAGGCGATACTAACGAGTATCCACAATCTATATTTCGAGCAGAAATAAGAAAAATTCGATGAGGCGATACGAGCATCCACAATCAATATTTTGAGCAGAAATACACACAACTGTACGTATAGGTCATTTTTGAGACGTTGCTTCCAATTTTGTGGGACTTTTACTCGACATTGTGATGAAATGACATCTCAAGCCCTGTCGCCACATCGAGGTTTTAACGAGTATCCACAATCTCTGTTTTGAGCAGACTATAGATTGTGGGTACTGCTAGTTAGAACCGCTTCGATGTTTTAACGAGTATCCACAATCTCCTTTTCAGCAATATTGAAAATTGATTGTAACATAAAGTGACAGCGCTATTGTCCCGCCCAAGCTTTTAACGTTCAAAGACGGTTGTCAATCATCTCAAATACCAGTTCAGAAGCACGTGATGGAGAGTTCAAAACAGTGCTACAAAGCTTTCGGCACGTATTTGATATTCGTCTCAAACAACATCAAAAGTGCGTCTGAGAGAAGGCTTAGTGCTAACTTGCCGGTTGCGTTGTTGTATATTCTTTAAAACTTGGTTCGGCCATGTAAGAATTTCAATGACTCTCGTTCGGCCATGTATTGGTTCGAGAGTAAAGAAATGTTTTTTCGATTTTTTAACCCGTTCAAAACGTTTTTTTTAGAAATACGCTCTATTAAAATAAATGACATAAAACAGGTGTATGTATGTTACGTCCTCGACTGCATTAATGTGTATTGTGTAAACGGAAACTGTATGACGTCATTTTCCGACCACGTGGCTGCCATATTGGTCGCCATTTGTAAACAAAGCAATTTGGGCAAAATAAAATGCATGAAATAAGAGAAATATTTTAAAGGTTTTAAAAAGGGAAAAAAATATAGTGACCATCGAACTGGTCTCTGACTGCCCCATGTAGGTTGTTTCCCTTTAGTAGTCTTCAGGTTCGGAGTGACCCGGATATTGGGAAAATGAAAGTAGATGAAATCTGGCGTAGAAAATGAAAGTAGATGAAATATTAACGATGTGAGCAATAATTGCTGTTTATAATCGAGATACTGGTGCTCATATCCGTTTACAAGTGTAAGAGGAACATCAGTATGTCATTCTTTGCGCTAATAACACATTTTGAAATTGCCAATGGCGTTTACGGAAATTACCGAAACCAATCGGCAATTTCCGTAATTTTTGGTCACCTTCTGGACCGATTGGGATTTCAAAATTTCTAGAGCCCTGATACGTATTAAACAACAACAACAACAAAATATATATATTAGGGAAGAAAGTGATTTGTAGAAACCCTATTGGTTGGGCGAGAGGGCTTGAGAAGTCATTTCATCTCAATGTTGGGTAAAAGTCCCACAAAATTGGAAGCAACGTCTCCAAAATGACTTATGGAGTGTTGACGAGGAGGTTAAATCTCAAATCAAACAAAAAAACAAATGAGTGATCATTTATCGTTACAAGTTTCATCATCGCAATTGTTGGGACATCTTATTTTACTATTTGAGTAGGTTATCTTTGGCTGGTTAGGTGATATTGGCTTATAATTATGGTTAGGGCAAGGCCTTCTATTCTTGCATTGAGTGGGGTTAGAGGTGGCATCTTTAACCCTTATCTTGCTGAATATTCATTTAAGCCACACCCATTTCTGTCTATCAACCAATCAAATTACTTGATGTAATTTATTGCTACAAATTCATTAACTGAATGTCAAACAGTGTAGATCCTGATCAGATGGCTTCTTCCATCTGATCAGGATCTACACTGTTTGCAAAGAGGGGGGTTGTCGTGAACAGCAAGAGAAGGGTTAATATCCACTTTCTCCACCTCCATTCTCACACAGTTTGTACAATATATCAGAGTATATATAAGGAAAGTAACTCCTGGAAGTTTTTTCTCTGATTATTGGAAGAGTTGATACTCCATTGATTAAGAAAGATCTTAACTTTAGCCATGTTATAATGAGAGTGCTCACCATTACAAACAAATACACCTGTGGACACAAAAGCGTTCAAACTTTGATGAGCTTCATTTCATTCTGACTTGAAACATCATTCAATATATCCTAACATCCTATCAACAGAAATAAATTCAAAACACAAGGTGGTGTACATTTCATTGCTGACTCCTGCACTGTCCAATCAAAATACGTCTCAAATGTCAATCAGATATTGTTTTCCAAAATGAGACCAATCAATGGCTTGATCTAGTTTTAGAATTCTTTGATGAATGACATTTGCTTGTCAAACTAACTTGATGCAAAGAGATTCATTGAAAGTTATTTCATAGGAGTTTGAACGCTTTTGTGTCCACAGGTGTATCTGCTTATGAAACTCGAGATTAATAATGGCAGTATATAGACTGGTATAGGGGAGGCAGCTCCTTGAAAATGCTGTGTCTGTATTTTCAGCAGTGGTCTACACTTAAGGAGATAAAGTAAAAAACTGTTGTTGTTTTTAGCTCACCAGAGCCGAAGGCTCCGGGGGAGCTTTTAGGATAGGCAGTTGTCCGTCGTCGTCGGCGGCGTCGTCGTCGTCGTCTGCGTCTGCGTCGTCAACACTTTCAAACGACATCTCCTCTGAAGCCACTGGGCCGATTCACAGGCGCTTGGCCCGTTCATTTGTCCGAAAAACGTGGAATGTGTTTAAAGTCAAAATATGAGTAAAAAAAAAAAAAATCATACTGGTATAGAGAGCTAGACAAGGTTCACAACAAACCAGTTCCATTTTCTCGGTACACATTAAATGACGATTGGCACAGGCACATTTTTGGACACAGGAAGGTATATTTTGTATGAAGTTCAACCTATGGCATGCAGAATTTCAACAAAATAATGCAGAACACCTGGATCAAGCCCCATTGTGATCTAGATGTCAAAATACCCCGGGTAGACTTTAGTAGGACAACTAACTGTCACACCAACTTCATGGTTTTTCACAGTTTCCCTGCGATTTCCTGTTGAAATCCTATAATATCAGAACAAAAGCCAACACACCTAGGAATATCAATGAATATGCTCTCACCTAATGCAAAAGTTTTCGCCAGTAAACCATTATTACCAGCAATTTTCGCCTTTTTTGTGTGCTAGCAGGCATTTCTTGTTGCAATATTGTTTTCATTCTAAATCTTGAAGCTGATGCAATCCGAGCTCTGATTGGTCGAGATCGCTGGAGTTCCCAAATTTGGACCAATCAGCTCGCAGATTGCATCATCTTCAAGATACAGAATGAAAACAAAATTGGAATGAGAAATGCCTGCTCGCATGAAAAAAGGTGAAAATTGCTGGTAATAACGGTTATCTGGAGAAAAGTTTTGCACTAGGTGAGAGCATCTTCATTGATATTTATAAAATTGTTGGCTTTTGTGCTGACATTATCACATTTCCGCAGGAAATCGCAGAGAAACAGTGAAAAACCATTGAGTGGGTGTGACAGTTAGTTGTCCTACTAAGGTCTATCCGGGGTAATTTGACGTTTAGACTAAGATGGTGCTTGAACCAGGAGTCCTGCATTATTTTGATGAAATTCTGCATGTCTTAGGTTGAAGTTCATACAAAATGTACCTTCCTATGTCAAGAAATATGCCTGTGCCTATGGTCATTTTATATGTACCGAGAAAATGGTACTGGTTTGTTGAGAACCTTGTCTAGCTTTCTATACCAGTATGAAAAAAAATCTGGATTTTTTTACTCATGACATTTTTTTCGGACAAATCAACGGGCCAAGTGCCTGTGGGCCGATTGAGTCCAAATTTCATCAGTAGCATCCTTGGGTTGGGGGATTGAAAGTTTGTGTTTTTTATGAAATTCGGCTCATTGGTTTGGTTGCTATGGCAACTTAGAGTTTCCATGGACTTATAATGGGGAAAATTGAAAAATGGCATTTACTGCCAAGCCACTGCAGATATTTTGACAAAACTTTCATAGAAATATTCCTTAGGCAATATACCATCTGCCATATGATTTTAGGCCTACTGCTCATTTGTATTGGTTGCCATGGAAACCAAAATGAAAAAATAGAAAAAAAAATACTTAAAAAATCATCTCCTCAGAAACCGTATGCTCTATGAGGCTGAAAGTTTATGGAAATATTCACCATATTTGCCTTTACAGGTTTTGTGTTTTTTATGAAATTCGGCTCATTAGTTTGGTTGCTATGGCAACTTAGATTTTCCATAGACTTATAATGGGGAAAATTGAAAAATGGCATTAACTACAAAGCCTTTGCAGATATTTTGACAAAACTTTCATAGAAATGTTCCTTTAGTAAACTTCTCTCAGCCATATGCTTTTATGTCAACCTGGGGGTCCAGTAGGTTGTGCCGGGGCCATACCCGCCCCCAGTACTTCATAAAATGACTTATATCTCAGAAACCTTACAGATCCCCACCCCTAAACCATATATATTCTTGTTCCTATTGATAAGACGCATTCAGTGACACCAACCTGGAGGTCCTCCGGGATGTGCCGAGGCCATGCCCCACCCCCTCCACTTCATAAAAGGCCCAATATCTCGGAAACCATTCAGATCCCCACCCGTGAACCCTATATACTCTTGTTCCTATTGATAAGACGCATTCAGTGACATCAAACTGGGGGTCCCCCGGTATGCGCCGGGGCCATGTCCCGCCCCTCCATTTCATAAAAGGTCCAATATCTCGGAAACCTTACAGATCCCCACCCCTAAACCATATATATTCTTGCTCCTTATGGTAAGACGCATTCATTGACCCCAAATTGGGGGTCTTCCGGGGTGCGCCGGAGCCATGCCCCACCCCTTTACTTCACAAAAGGCCATATATCTCAGAAACTGTTCAGATCCCCACCCCTAAACCATATATGTTCTTGTTCATTATGATGAGACACATTCAGTGACACCAACCTGGGGGTCCCCAGGGATGTGCTGGGGCCATGCCCCACCCCCTCCATTTCATAATATCACAATATCTCGGAAACCTTACAGATCCCCACCCCTAAACCATATATATTCTTGTACCTTATGATAAGACACTTTCATTGACACCAACCTGGGGGTCTCCCTGGGCCTTGCCCCACCCCTGCACTTCACAAAAGGCCTTATATCTCAGAAACTGTTCAGAGCCCCACCCCTAAACCATATATATTCATCTTCCTTATGATAAGGCACATTCATTGACACCAGCTTGTGAGTCCCTGGGGCATGCCCGGGCCTTGCTCCACCGCTTGACTTCATTAAAAGCCACATATCTCAGAAATAGTTCAGATCCCCACCCCTAAACCATATATATACTTGTTCCTTATGATAAGACTCATTCAGTCACACCAACTTGGGGGTCTCTTTGTGCTGAGGCAATGTGTCCCGCCCTTCCACTTCATAAAAGGCCATATATTTCAGAAACCATTCAAATCCCCACCCCATATTCATATATGTTCTTGTTCCTTATTATTAGCACACCTACTGTAGGGGTGTCCGCAGGGGCAAGTCCTCTCCTTTGCACTTCATGAAAGGATATCTTGGAAACCGTTCAGATTCCCACCCCTAAACCATATATATACTTGGTCCTTATGATGAGACACATTTAGGGACAACAATCTTGGGCTTTCCTGGGAACGACAGGGCATGCTCCAACCCCTCCACTTATATCTCCAGCCATGCAGATCCCCACTGCTAAACCATATATATTCTTGTTCTTTGTGATAAAGACACATTTAGTGATACCAACCAGGGCTCCATTGGGCCCATGCCCCACCCCCTCTACTTCATAAAAGGCCTAATGTTTCATATACTGAGTCCACATTGATGCTCATTTGGATATGGGGGTTCATTTGGCAGATTAAAATGATATCATGTTAAAATACATGGCTGCAATTTGGCAGTGCCCACCTGAGCTCTGGTGAACATAGTGGCCCATGGGCCTCTTGTTTCCATTTGTATGTTATTAATCCATTGCATGCAGGAAACCCATAAACCCTTTCAGTGCAGGCCCAGATCAGATGCCGCAAAATGTGGCTTCTGATCAGGGTCTGCACTATTTGCTAACATAATTTTTCGTCAAAAATAGTATAAAAATGAAAAAATAGGCCTGCCTCCCCTTATATGACAAATAGACTTGTCAAACATATAGCAATGGAAGAGCCTATTAGCATACAATGGGTTAAGGTTCAAATTAGCCTGCTCCATGTGGTGGTGGAGCTGAAACTTTGCACATGCATTCCTTGTGAGGTGATGGGGTGCCTCACACAATTTTCAAGTTGATCCTATCACCTGTGACGAAGTTATGGCCCTTGATTTTCTGAAAAACATGTTCGAAAACCTTTTGACGCAAATTACTTCCACATTTCTTCACCGATTGAGCTGAAACTTAGCACATGCATTCCTTGTGAGGTAAAGGGGTGCCTTGCACAATTTTCACATTGATTCTTCATCTGCGAAGGAGTTACGGCCCTTTATTTTCTGAAAAATGCGTTCTTAAACCTTGTGACGCGAACTACTTCCACATTTCTTCGACAGTTTTGTTAAATTTTTATGCCCCCCTCCATTAGCAGCCTCCGTGGTGTAGTGGTTATGCTACTGACGCGTTGTAAACCAGGGATTGCAGGATCCATCCTGGGCTTCTCCAAACATTTGGATGAGTCTTTAAACTGAGGTCCTGTCTCTGTATGACCTTAGCTGTTGGTGAGACATAAAACTCATACCATAGCTTTAAGGGGAGTAACTGCTTTGGCTTTAGTGAACATAGATCAGGGGAAGTAATCAAGATGTGACAGTTAATTTCCTGTTAAATATAGGAAAAAAAGATAATATAATCATTAAAAACTTGAAAGTTGTATTCAATTCCGAAGAAGTCATAGGCAGGGCACCTCTGATTGATAAAAGCTGGAAATATGCTTCCGGTTGATTGATTAGAGACAATGTGTTTATCTGTATTATGGAAACAATATATATTTTGTATCATAAAAGCTGGTGTTGCCAAACTTCTATCAAGATACAAGATATTTGTTAGATGCTACATGGGATAAAGAAGATCCAACATCTGTAAACAGTATAACAACAGGCAGTTTGAAGTTTTATGTGTTTCTGGAACTATTTTCGATTTTTTTGTTTTTCTGGTTCTTTCATTAGAACTAATTTTGGGTTGCATTGTGCAATCAAAGCACTGAAACCACTGGTAGGTCTTTGAGTGTAGGCTGAAAAAATGTTGTATCGTTTCATTTAACCCTTAATTAAATTCCCATACTGTAAGTGAACAGTGTAGACTCTGATCAGATGCTGCATTTGGAGTTCTTGCCCTTTGAACATTCAATATAGCCATTTCTACCATGTACTCGTGTCTGGTCTGAAGCAACCATTTGAGATCTTCTCATGAACTTTCTCACAAACATAAAGCACCATGAGGTAACATGCAGAACACAAAAACTGTATTGCTGGTTGTCTTACCTTTGGAGTTATGGCCCTTTGAACATAGCAAATATTGAAAATAGCCATTTCAATCAATTGTACATGATTGTATCCTCTCCTAAAGCTGGAAACTGTTACATCAAGTAGCTCATCATATGTGCTCTTGGTTACATATATTTTGATGAATCTTCACACAAACATATGGCACAATGAGATGAGGTGCACAACATAAGAATGGTAACTCTGGCTAAACTACTTCTGGAGTTATGGCCCTGTGAACATTGAAAAAAAGGATTTCTGAATAAGTTTGTTGTTCCTGGTCCCTAATCAAAGGTAAAGGGGACTTTTTAGTTTCTCTGTAGATTTCTTTACGGGCAGTGGGTACACCTTCAGGGGAGGCAACTCTTTCAATGATGCTGAGCAAGCAGAGAGTACAGTGTGGGAGACTGTAGCATATAACCATGCAGAGCCTATTTTAAGTTCTTGTCACCGTAATCATACATTGGGTGAGTACATAAGGTGCATGTATACACTTTCAGGGGAGGCAACTCACAAATATATTTTTGTCTCCCATATCAAAAGAGATCTACTCTTAGAGAAAAGAATTTGTTTCTCGGGAGCAAAGTAGACCCCTTTTCTTTCTTCTAAGACTAGACCCCTTTTTTGAGGTCATCAGTTGATAGAAACATACCAGTCAGTAAAAACAAAAGTGTAAAACGTGTTCAGTGTAGCTGTACACCTTAAAATGTCTTCATTAAATGATGATGACCTTTGATGAGCTTCTTGGACAACAGCTTATCCCTGTGATGTCTCCATTGACCACTGATTGCTTCCACAAATGATTCCTTAGAAGTTTTACTTGTATTTTATTGCTTCTTTGACAGAATAATGCCATATTCTCAGAGATCTTATACCTGGGAGAGAAAGTCATTTTCAGATGCTTTACTCATAAACAATTTGCACTCACTGTAAATATAAAGGACATACACCTGTGGACACAAAAGCGTGCAAACTTTGATGAGCTTCATTTCATTCTGACTTGAAACATCATTCAATATATCCTAACATCCTATCACTCAGTTGCCAGACAGAAATAAATTCAAAACACAAGGTGTGTACATTTCATTGTTGACTCCTGCACTGTCCAATCAAAAAACATCTCAGATGTCACTCACAAAGTGTTTTCCAAAATGAGACCAATCAATTGCTTGATCTAGTTTTAGGATTCTTTGATGAATGACATTTGCTTGTCAAACTGACTTGATGCAAAGAGATTCATTGAAAGTTATTTCATAGGAGTTTGAACGCTTTTGTGTCCACAGGTGTAATTAGCTTGCTTTCCTGTATTAAAGTGCAGTAGGAACTTTTGTACTGGTGCTGCTGTATGCTGGTATGGACTGACTTAGCTGGCATGACAAAATTATTATCATGTCAAATATTATTTTCTTCCTAATAGGAACAAGCATTTTCAACTGTAAGGGGTGCTCCTTTTATTATCCCCACACTTTAGCGGAGGAGATATTATATTCACCTCCATCTGTCTGTCTGTCCATCCATCTGTCCATCCATCCATCCATCCATCCATCCATCCATCCATCCATCCATCCATCCATCCATCCACCATCCATCCATCCATCCATCCATCCATCCATCCATTATATTATCTCCTAAACTATTAATCCGAATCCAACCAAATTTGGTG
Organism: Lucinisca nassula; assembly: GCA_963580285.1. NCBI lineage: Eukaryota > Metazoa > Mollusca > Bivalvia > Lucinida > Lucinidae > Lucinisca > Lucinisca nassula. The sequence continues at coordinate 18,385,538 of OY757014.1, read as the reverse complement.
TGCAGGTTGCTTACATGAGTGGGGTGTGCAACAGCACATTTATTTTTGGCCCTGCCCTGGGGAGGGGTCAAATGGTCAAATATCAATAAAATTCAATTGCAAAGTCAATTTTATAGGTTTTGATACCAAACTTTGCAGGTGTAATGATTAATGGGGGGGGGGGTCAAAATTAAAATTTTTCGCAACATAGTCATGTGACATATCAAATCGAAGAAGGGGATGATTAGTGGAATATAATACAAGTAAACATTTTACCCTGGGGTCAGATTTTAGCCCTGGGGAGGGGTCAAAAGGTCACATGTCAGTCTAATACATGTTCATGTTGTAATCTTTTACTTAGCCCCTGTGGAGAAAGCGTGGGGATTTGTGATGGCATGCCATCAACTGCTTTACAGTTGCAATTTCTGTGAGTTTTTTTTTTAAAAAAAAGTCCTATATTTTTAACAAACCTTATCAGATGTTACATTCTGTGGCCCGCCTATTGGGGCTTGAAGAAATAAATGGGCTGCATGATGCTTCCATGCAGAGAGGAGGATCTAAGCCTGCCCATGCTTATAAACCCTTTTGGTTTCATTGGGGGACAGGGCTTGAGATGTCATTTGTTCTCAATGTCGGGTAAAAGTCCCACAAAATTGGAAGCAACATCTCCAAAATGACCTTTATAGTGTTGAAGGGGTCATTAAACATCAAATCAAACAAACAAACAAACAAACAACTCTGGGTCTGTAATATGTTTGTCAATGTCCCTTTTATACATTAGTGCACAAAGCCTTTCAATTGGTCAGATATCTCTATTCTACAGGTACTATCACCTACTATATTCGCCATTTTTACCGCACATGCCCGTATAAGCTGATACCAAGGTCATTTCAGAGCATACTGTTCAGGGATTAGCACTCGCCCAGTTGCCCAATGCAACTGAAAATTCCGTTGGGCTCCTAAAAATTTGCAGACGGTTGCCCAGTTGGCGATCATGAAACCGTTATTGGATCTCACAATTTCTGGCATTCTTGTGCAAATTAATGAATTCACCTTAAACTGTCTGTTGCAAAATTGAAATTAATCTGAAAAATGTTTTGTTTTGTTTTCTTTCACTTGTAAATCACCTTTTTTTACGCAGAAATCATCGAGGTAGCCGCCATATTTGTTTATTCAAATCACTACTTGATTCGTGTACGCCGTACACGGAGCGTGGCTAAAGCTAAAAACCGGAACAAAATACCACAAAATATAGCAGTTGGCGGTATTAATTTTAGAGTTTTTATCTGCTAGGGATAATTTTAATTGCCAAACATTAATAATATAACAATAAAAGACTTTCTCCCCTACACTGGCTAAGGTAAAAGAAATATTTTCTTTTTTTTTCTTTGTTATGTCTTGTTTGTCTCCATTACTATCATGCAGACTAAAACTGAGATGAATCTGGCTTTTATACAAAGTACTTTCTATCTATCTATCTATCTATCTATCTATCTATCTATCTATCTATCTATCTATCTATCTATCTATCTATCTATCTATCTATCTATCTATCTATATATCTATCTATCTATCTATCTATCTATCTATCTATCTATCTATCTATCTATCTATCCACCCACCCACCCATCCATCCATCCATCCATCCATCCAACCATCCATCCATCCATCCATCCACCCACCCACCCACTCCTCCATCAATCCATCCATCCATCCATCAATCCATCCATCCATCTATCTATCTATCTATCTATCTATCTATCTATCTATCTATCTATCTATCTATCTATCTATCTGTCTGTCTGTCTGTCTGTCTGTCTGTCTGTCTGTCTGTCTGTCTGTCTGTCTGTCTGTCTGTCTGTCTGTCTGTCTGTCTATCTATCTATCTATCTATCTATCTATCTATCTATCTATCTATCTATCTATCTATCTATCTATCTATCTATCTATCTATCTATCTATCTATCTATCTATCTATCTATCTATCTATCCATCCATCCATCCATCCATCCATCCATCCATCCATCCATCCGTGGGCTATCTATCTATCTATCTATCTATCTATCTATCTATCTATCTATCTATCTATCTATCTATCTATCTATCTATCTATCTATCTATCTATCCATCCATCCATCCGTGGGCTATCTGTCTATCTATCTATCTATCTATCTATCTATCTATCTATCTATCTATCTATCTATCTATCTATCTATCTATCTATCTATCTATCTATCTATCTATCTATCTATCCATCCATCCATCCATCCGTGGGCTCAAGGTCCCAAAACCATGAATCCAGGATTGATTTGTTTCTTTGTATTGGGGTTTAACTGAGCTATTAGGGCCAGGTAATCCAGGATCAAACAATGTATTATTGTTTCAAAATTTTAGTCCTGGGCCCCTAACTTTTTGGCTGGGCCCCAAAGTTTTAAATGTTAGGGGCCAGCTAGGGGCCCAGCTGGCCCCTGTGAAAAAAAATGTTAGTCCTTATCCCTGCTGTTGTTCTGGTGTCCAAAACTCTGAAACTGGGGGGGGGGGGAATAAAACTTACCTTTTCTGTTTTCACAGTGAACTCAAAGCTTTGGTACTTCTTTTTCCCTTTTGAAGATTTAAAAATACATGGTATCCATGCACTGATTTTGAGTTCACTTGTGATATGTGTCCTACTCTTTGTTCATCTTTCACAGTTTAATTATATTTAGCAAACACAAAAAATTTTGTCAGATAAAGAAAATTTTTAGTTTAGTTAAACCCATGTAATCATCTGCTTCAAGAGTTTTGAAACCGGCACATTTCTTTGACAGTGTACATTCATTCGAATTTAAATCAGTTACATGTATTTGACAATTTTTTGTGTATCAACAAGTGTGGTACCCACAGTTACATAAGAAATTAAACTGTTAATTTGATCAAGCAAACTAATGAATTTGATAAAAATGCTGTTGTCATTGTGAAAAACATATTGTGGAACAGCTCAACAGTCGGAAATTAGAGAGTATAAAGGCCTGATGTAAAGTCAGGGATCAGGACCAAAGTCGGAATACTGATATTGCTGATCTTGATGTATGCTGTTTTCAAAAGTTCAGCATGGTGAATGTTAACCCATTGTATAGTAGTTGACTCTTCCATTGCTATATGTTGGACAAATCCATTTTTCATATAAGGGGTGGCAGGCCTATTTTTTCGTTTATATTCTATTTTTGCTGGTAAATTCTGTAAGCAAATAGTGAAGATCCTGATCAGACGCCGCAAAATGTGGCGTCTGATCTGGGCCTGCACTGTTTGCCAAGGTACCCCTTTAGTGGTTTCCTGCATACAATGTGGAAAATAAATTTGCATCAACACTCATCTGGAGCACTGTCTCTTTGTTTCTTTCCATATATGGATTTTGTTTGTCTCCAGAAAGACTCGTTAAACGTAATGACATAAAACATGCTTCATCGCCACAGTGACTACATAACCTTTAAGCCCATTTTAACCCATTTTGTAAGGGGAAACTCCAAACCTGGTTGTTGGCAAACACTGCAGGCCCAGATGTGACTTCTGATATTTTGTGGTGTCTGATAAGGCCTTCACTGTTTGCAAAAAGCTAAGCCAAATTTTTAATCCGTTTCTAAAATCAATTCAGCTTGGTACCCCGGAATTTTCAAATGGACTCCTGCTTAGATTCAGTACAAAATGGGCTGAATAGAATCTGCCTCATCAAGTCCCTGAAATGAATAGCCCACTTAAACCCACTTTGTATAGAAAAAAGTGGGGTTTAAGGGGGTATTAATTATTTTCCTTATTTTTGCTCGAAAACATAGATTGTGGGTACTCGTTAGAACTGCCTCATTGAGGGGGTTCTAACGAGCACCCACAATCTATATTTGGACTAGAAATAAGAAAATTATCAACATTTTCATCTGAAAAATGTTAGTTGTCGCCATTTTAGCACATGGGTATGATATCCTAATGTATAACTGGGGCCAGTTGTTCAAAGCATCCTTAGCTTAACGAGCTCATTAGTGGTCATATTGTTAACTGTTCTAACAAGTTTAATATATAAAGTTTTGGTATTTTTGCTGAAAAAATGTGAGCAGTTTTTGCTTTCGCAAAAGCTGCTCACATTTTTTCAGCAAAAATATTAGCATATTTGCCATAATAAATGATCAAAGTTTTAACGATACGTTAACTAACGACGTCATTAGTTTTGAACAAATGGCCCCAGGAGAGTCCATTTTGAAATTTAAGGATGTCAGGTTGAGTTATTTTCAGAAATTTCTTTTGAAAAATGGCTGAAGTTTTTGCATACAGTGAAGGCCCTGATCAGATACTGTGCTCAACACTTACAGTGTCGGATCGAGGTGAGCACTGTTGGTCCATCGATGTCCCATTTTGAGTTTCCCATATGAAACATATTAACTCTTATCCTGCTGTTCACGACAACCCTTGTCTTTTGCAAACAGTGTAGATCCAGATCAGATGGCTTCTGAATAAATTACATCAAGTAATCTGATTGGTTCAAAGTCAGAAATGGGTGTGGCTAGACTGAATAATCAGCAAGAGAAGGGTTAAATATATTTGCTTGATTTGGGGTTAAATGTCCCTATAAACACAATTTCGGTCATTTTTGAGACATTGCTTCCAATTTTGTGGGAGTTTACCAGACATTGAGATTAAATGACATCTCAAGCCTTGCTGTCGGATGAAACCAGTAGGGTTTATATGCATTAATGGTCAGACTCGCACCACTTTCTGTTCTAAGTGGTTTACCAGCACTCATGTGCAGTAAGTTTCAGCTCCCCATGAAAGCACCATGCAGCCCAATCAATGGGCAGGAAATAACAGAGAAATATCAAATAAACCCTTATCCTGCTGACTGTTTTGATTTTGCCACACCCATCCAAATTATTCGATGTAATGAACTGCCTGACAAACAGTGTAGATCCTGATCAGAAGCTACAGGAGCTCCGCAGGTGCGCACAGAGATCTCCTACAACACCTTATAAGCTCCGCTTGTATAATTGATTAATTGATTTGAGGTATAATGGGCCCGTCAACACTGTATAGGTCATTTTGGAGACATTGCTTCCAATTTTGTGGGACTTTTACCCGTCATTAAGATGAAATGACATCTCAAGCCCTGTCGCCCAATGAAACCAATATAGTTTTTAAGCATGGACGGTCCCACCTCGCACAGCTTTGCCTGGGCAGGCTTAGATCCTCTAAGCGGTTTACCAGTACTCGTTTGCGGTCGGTTTCAGCTCTCTGTGGAAGCATCATGCAGTCCGTCTATTTGGGCGGTGGGCACCCGCTTGTATGAACCGTGGCTAGAGTAGACTGTGGAACGTAAAGCTTGATTGAGTACTGTCTTCTGTGGTGACTCATCGGGGGGTTGATAAGGTAATGGCGGTGGACTTGCTCCTGCTTGCGGTGATGGCAGTGGACTTGCTATCGACGGCACACGAGTACTGGTAAACCTCTTAGGGGATCTAAGCTTGCCCAGGCAAAGGGGCGCGAGTCGGACCCTCCATGCCATGCTTATTAACCCTATTGGTTTTATTGTGCAACAGGGATTGTGATGTCATTTCATCTCAATGTCAGGTAAGAGTCCCACAAAATTGGAAGCAACGTCTCCCTTGTGGGACAGGGATTGAGATGTCATTTCATCTCAATGTAGGGTAAGAGTCCCACAAAATTGGAAGCAACGTCTCCCTCAAATGACCTATACTGTGTTGGTGGGGAAGTTAAACCTCAAATCAAACAAAACTGTTTGACTGATGAAGATGTCTGTTTACACTTTGCTTTATGTCTTCATCATGCCGTCAGCGCAGTAAGAGCGCCGTAAAAGCGCAGTGCACGCATTGTGAGCGCCGTAAAAGCGCAGTGCACACAGTGTTAGTGCTGTGTAAGCATAGTGGATGCACCGTGAGAGTGCATAGATCACGATAAGTCGACATGTAAGCTCCGTAGCAACGTCTTGGTTGCTGTAAGGACACCATGACAGGTCCATGATCACGAAAAATATCTCGTATTTCTTGCAATCTCGCGGTGTTCTGGAAAATTAAACAACGCCGTTCCATCGCAGTGGAAATGCGGCATAGTGTGACAGGGGTATTCTGTAACACTAGCTACTATTTTGTCAGAGTTATGGCCCTTTGAAAACCTCTAAGTTTTAGCATTTTTCATCTTTTTTTTTTTCATCATAATTTCAAAATCGTTATATATATATTTCAGTGAAACTTGCTGTACTTATTGACAGTGAAAATACACATGTGTAGCAAAGGGCAACAACCCAAGCTTTAATAAATTTTGACTTATGCCCCTTTATTGACATAACCCTTGTCCTGCTGAATATTTTAATCTGCCACACCCACTACTGATTATCAACCAATCAGATTAGTTGGTACAAATTATTGCAACAAATTCACAATCTGAATGGCAAACAATGTAGATCATGATCAGATGGCTTCTGAAGAAGCCATCTGACCTGGTTTTACATTGTTTGAAAAATAAGGCATATCCAGGCTCAGCAGCACAAGGGTTAAAAACTTTTACATAGGCCATTGTTCTAAAACCATGCAATTAATGTTTAAAATAACTAGCGAGAAAAAGTCAGAGTACTGACTGAATCATCTGACAGGGCAACCCCATTGTATGCCTTAACTTTTTTTTTTACCACACTCTCCCTCACCACCACCACCCCTACCCCCAACTTCAAACATGCCATCCACGGGGCGCTGATCACGACTGTGATGGTTCGAGTCCTTCGAAAGCTGTTATTGCCTGTGAATATAAATAGGATATGCAATCAGTTATACAAGATGATAAAGCTGCAGGAGTACCAGAGGTCAAGGTCACTCATTGACCTCACTCAGATATCATTTTTTTCTGAAACGGGCAAATTCAAGCCAAATTTGATATGAAGCCTTTATGGGATGGGGGAATGAAAGTTTGTTCAAATGGTTTCCATCACATGTCCAAGATACCGTATTCGCCCTAATTACCGCACTGTGCGCTTAGTTTTTAGCTCACCGTCACGTAGTGACGAGGTGAGCTTTTGGGATCACTTTTCGTCCGTCGTCCGTGCGTCCGTGCGTGCGTCCGTAAACAATTCTTTAAACGACATCTCCTCCTAAACCACTGATCGGATTTTGACCAAACTTCACAGGAATGATCCTTAGGTGGTCCCCTTTCAAAGTTGTTCAAATGGTTCCGGTCCGTTGCACATCTAGGTCATAGGAGCCAAAAACAGATTTTTTTCACCAAAAACTTAAAAAATCTTCTTCTCTGAAACCACAAGGCCCAGGTCTTTGATATTTGGTATGAAGCTTCATCTGGTGGACCCCTACCAAGATTGTTCAAATTATAGTGCTGGGGCCAAAAATGCCCCCGCTCCGGGGCCCTTTGGTTTTACATGGGCTTATATAGGGAAAATCTTTAAAAATCTTCTTCTCTGAAACCGTAAGGCCCAGGTCTTTGATATTTGGTATGAAGCTTCATCTAGTGGACCCCTACCAAGATTGTTCAAATTATAGTGCTGGAGTCAAAAATGCCCCCGCTCCGGGGCCCTTTGGTTTTACATGGGCTTATAATGGGTAAATCTTTAAAAATTTTCTGTTCTGAAACGGTAAGGCCCAGGTCTTTGATATTTGGTATGAAGCTTCATCTAGTGGACCCCTACCAAGATTGTTCAAATTATAGTGCTGGAGCCAAAAATGCCCCCCGCTCCGGGGCCCTTTGGTTTTAAATGGGCTTATATAGGGAAAATCTTTAAAAATCTTCTTCTCTGAAACCGTAAGGCCCAGGTCTTTGATATTTGGTATGAAGCTTCATCTAGTGGACCCCTACCAAGATTGTTCAAATTGTAGTGCTGGAGCCAAAAATGCCCCCGCTCCAGGGCCCTTTGGTTTTACATGGGCTTATATTGGGAAAATCTTTAAAAATCTTCTTCTCTGAAACCGTAAGGCCCAGGTCTTTGATATTTGGTATGAAGCTTGATCTAGTGGACCCCTACCAAGATTGTTCAAATTATAGTGCTGGAGCCAAAAATGCCCCCGCTCCGGGGCCCTTTGGTTTTAAATGGGCCTATATAGGGAAAATCTTTAAAAATCTTCTTCTCTGAAACCGCAGGGCTCAGGTCTTTGATATTTGGTATGAAGCTTCATCTAGTGGACCCCTACCAAGATTGTTCAAATTATAGTGCTGGGGCCAAAATGCCCCCGCTCCAGGGCCCTTTGGTTTTACATAGGCTTATATAGGGAAGAGCTTTAAAAATCTTCTTCTCTGAAACCGTAAGGCCCAGGTCTTTGATATTTGGTATGAAGCTTCATCTAGGGGACCCCTACCAAGATTGTTCAAATTATAGTGCTAGGGTCAAATATGCCCCCGCTCCGGGGCCCTTTGGTTTTACATGGGCTTATATAGGGAAAACCTTTAAAAATTTTCTTCTCTGAAACCGTAAGGCCCATGTCTTTGATATTTGGTATGAAGCTTCATCCCACACATCCATGGTCCTTCTTCATTCCCCCCCCCCCCCCCCCCCTCCCCCCACTCCGGGGCCCTTTTGTTTTAAATGGGCTTATATAGGGAAAATCTTTAAAAATCTTCTTCTCTGAAACCACAAGGCCCAGGTCTTTGCTATTTGGTATGAAGCTTCATCTAGTGGACTCCTACCAAGATTGTTCAAATTATAGTGCTGGGGCCAAAAATGCCCCCGCTCCAGGGCCCTTTGGTTTTACATGGGCTTATATAGGGAAGAGCTTTAAAAATTTTCTTCTCTGAAATAGTAAGGCCCAGGTCTTTGATATTTGGTATGAAGCTTCATCTAGGGGACCCCTACCAAGATTGTTCAAATTATAGTGCTGGGGTCAAATATGCCCCCGCTCCGGGGCCCTTTGGTTTTACATGGGCTTATATAGGGAAAACCTTTAAAAATTTTCTTCTCTGAAACCGTAAGGCCCATGTCTTTGATATTTGGTATGAAGCTTCATCCCACACATCCATGGTCCTTCTTATAGTGCTGGAGCCAAAAATGCCCCCGCTCCGGGGCCCTTTGGTTTTAAATGGGCTTATATAGGGAAAATCTTTAAAAATCTTCTTCTCTGAAACCGCAGGGCTCAGGTCTTTGATATTTGGTATGAAGCTTTATCTAGTGGACCCCTACCAAGATTATTCAAATTATAGTGCTGGGGCCAAAAATGCCCCCGCTCCAGGGCCCTTTGGTTTTACATGGGCTTATATAGGGAAGAGCTTTAAAAATCTTCTTCTCTGAAACCGTAAGGCCCAGGTCTTTGATATTTGGTATGAAGCTTCATCTAGGGGACCCCTACCAAGATTGTTCAAATTATAGTGCTAGGGTCAAATATGCCCCCGCTCCGGGTGTTACATGTGGGTTTACGGCGTCCCGCAAACCCCCATGCTGACAAGACAACCGAGCGTGATCTCTGACAGGTGCACGGGCAGCTGTGGGGTAAGGCACAAGAAAGATGTTAAATGATTGACATGAATTATTTACAGTATCTACATACAACACTTACTAACACAAAACATCACAAATTGTTGCTTCTGTAGCCAACTCACGACGTCCGCTCCGAAGGCAAAACACTGTTCTGTGCTCGGAACGGGTGACGTGAATACCTACAGAAGCAAACAACAAAAACAACAAGAAAAACAAAAAAAGAAACAACACAAAACGCGACTGGCCAGTTTATAACTTTGGGTGAATCCCCCACTCGCGTGACACTTCTTCTCGCGAACTAGTAAAACTAGTCTATCAACATAATTGATTATCCTAGGATTAGCGATCACGTTTGCTGATCAGCCGTTTAGTGATCGTCCAAATAAGGTAAGTTGACCTCTTCCCTGATCACATTTGTTTACAACGAACAATGATTTAGAAGAATCTGCTTCTATCCTGGTAGGCGCTGATTACGGCGGTCTGTCCGCCCTTGCTGGACCCTAACGCCTAGCGTCGTACCAGTACCTGCTGCTATGAAGCAGGGAGCAGCAGGTCACACATTGTTATGCCTGCAAATTACGATAACGGGACTAGAAACGAGTCACAAAACATACATGCTATATCATGATCCCCCTCCCGGAGAAGTAAGAATATGTTCATGCATACACCGCTATTGCGCATGCGCCGACCAGACATACAGGCTGATTAGTGCATGCGACAAATAACCGTACAGCAGAACTCAACTTGACTGTGCATCAAATTATCAGCACCCAATGCTTGACACAATAATACTCAAAGTTCATGTTTCCTTACTGAGCACTACAGAAATCAATTAATGCTCACTACTACTGAGCATAATACTCATCAAATTTGTGCTCACTACATTATCACAAGTAAGAGGCAATTGAACAGACCACGCCTTTGCGCTACCTGGTCAGCCGCCAATTACAGGAAACATAACAATCTCTATTTCATATCCTTCTCCGCGACACGGCTCACAAATATAGCTATTCACAAATTCAATACATTAATAACAGATAGAAACTACAACAGAAGATTTTCATCTATAATCTACAACATTTGTTAGTGTCTCATATGGGCCAACACTGTTTGCCGTAAATTCTCTCTATTTGGTAGGCACCCCGTCACAACCGTCCTCGCGACGCCGATGACGCAGCTGACGTCATCCCCGCCGTTCAGGCCGTTATGACGTGTGGCGACCAAATACTCCCACTTATCATCATCACGTTCTTTATATGTACATACATGCACAAACTGAGTTATCAGACAAAAACGGCATCATTACAAAATGAACTCGTAATTCTTCTTGAACAAAATTATTTCTAATCAACGTGAACATGCTTGTAAAATAAAATTCATTACGGTTCATCATCACGGATAACCCAACAGGCTCTTGTAAGAGTTTGCCCTGATGATGAAGATATGGTTAAACCCGTCTTAAGTTTACGTCCCCTCTACACCTAATATCATATTGGGACGGAACCACGGTTTTCTAATCACAGCTAGTCACAAGTCATGGATCAAACAAGTGACCCGGCGTTTATTAATTACATTCTACAAAAGGGGTCTAAAAGCCTAAATGAATCTAGAATGAGCGGGTGTCCAAACTTTACGTCTCACCAACATCTAGGGTCAGCATGAGACAGGACCTCACTTAGAAAGACTCATTCTACTATTGGAGAAGCCTGGGATCGATCCTGCGACGTCTAGCTGGCAAAGCTAGTAGCCTAATCACTACAGGCCTCAATAGTGAATTCAGAATAGGCTTCAGAAAGTTGGGGTATACTAGAAGTAAACCCCTCCAAAACCTACAAGCATGTTCATACAAAAATAATACTAAACATAGATTAAACATACCTTTCAATATACTTTCTATTTCCCCGTCACAATGTTGTGTTAACTCTTTACAACTTGACCTGCTGCTAAGGTGCCCGCTCTTTTCAGGGTTTATATATCTATGAATACTACCGGAAAATCATGCCTACTCGTATTACCTTGCTTTGTTCGTGGGGAAGTGGAGATACCGGCCACAAACAAAGCCAGATAGCAAAATCGAGTAGATAATGGATTTGCCTTCAAATAGTATATTTCCCATAGGAAAAATTGATGAAACGACCCTATAATCAATGACATGACTCCTGTCAAAACGAACACCCACACAACACGTGACGGGAATAAAAATCATATATGGCACAATTTGGCGGTTGGCGATTTTTAGGCAAATTCTATAGGACTCAGCCTTTTAGCGGCCCCCTGTATTGTAAAAACAGCTCTCTATAAACCACTCATGCATACATCGTATGATATGTGCATGACTTGTTCATGGAGCCGCATAGTTTGCGTACCATATTTCACCCAAAATATTTCACTCACACCGCCCTACCATATATCTACTAAAATAATTTAGATGTGCATAAGCACCAGAGAGGTTTCCTATTCCATCTCGTAACAAAGGTTTCCCCTTTTGGAGAAAAAACAATCAGAAATGTTTTTTCTTTGTGTATAGAGATGGAATAGGATGAACCTAGCTAAACAAGACAGCTATTTACACAACAACCGTGCGAAGAATTACCTACTAAGGTAGTCTGCCCCCCAAATTTTCTTTAGTAAAATTGCTATTAAGCTATGGTGGTTTGCCCCAGAATTTTCCTGCTCCCCTGACACTCTGTTGTTTGTTAGAAAACGGATATCGTTTTAATCTTACTGGAGGTGGCCTTTCTGGCTTAACTGATTTCATTGATTTCACAGGTTCTGACATAAATGTGGTACATATAATTTGGTCTGTCTGACATGTCAGTCCTGCAAGGCGCTGTTCTCTCAGCCCTTCTGTCTCCTCACTCTCCTCTGACGTTAGTGTGTGTGGGACGCTAACGTCACCGCCACTTTCCGGTTGCTCTGCAGTTCGAAAACTGCTGTCTTCAAATGAAGACTCGTCGACGTCATTTCTGTCATGACTGTCTGTCGACAAAATAGGTTTAGAGATCAGACAATGAGACGTCACAGTCTGACGCTCAACATATTGCTTCAGTATATTAGCGTGATATGTGTTAACATTTCCATTGACGTCAATCTTATAGTCCATTCTGTTCACTACCTCAACCACTTCATAAGGACCCTTCCATTGAAGCAATAATTTATTACTGTCTGTCGGTAGTAACAACAGTACTTTGTCGCCGACGTCAAATTTACGCGACCTCGCGCCTTTATCATAATAAGCTTTCTGCTTAATCTGAACCTTCTTTAAATTATCACGCGCTAATTTGCATGTCTGCTCTAACCGTTCCCTAAGCTCAATAACGTATTGATACGTCGAAAGAACTTGCTCATCGCGTACCTCTTCAGCCCATAATTCTCTTAATATTGCCATTGGACCTCTGACGTTACGTCCATATAACAACTCAAAAGGGGAGTATCCTAAAGACTCTTGTGGGACTTCCCTTACCGCAAATAATAAGGCTGGAAGATATTTATCCCAATCTTTTGGACGTTCAGCACACATGCGACGTAACATCTGCTTTAACGTAGCGTGGAAACGCTCTATCAGTCCGTTGCAAATTGGGTGTCTCGGACTACACGTTAACTGTTGAAGAGAAAGAAGTCTGCTGACTTCCTTCATTACCTCAGCAGTAAACTGTGATCCACAATCAGTCAACATTTCATCAGGAATGCCAACCCTACTAAACATTTCAATAAGCGCTTCCGCGACACGTTCCGTCTCAATACTCGGTAAAGCTATCGCCTCTGGATACCTTGTCGCATAATCTATCATGGTTAAAATATACCGAGATTTCCTATCAGATCGAGGCTCAATTGGACCAACTATGTCCACTGCCACCCTCTTAAATGGCGTATCAATCAATGGCATTTTTCCTAGAGGTACTTTAGTGACCCGACCTTTCTGAATAGTTCTCTGACAAATATCACAAGATTTACAAAATCTAGCGACATCACCGCAAATACCGGGCCAGTAAAACTCAGTTACAACTCTATCCAATGTCTTCCTAATACCCATATGTCCAGACATAAGCGTTTCATGAGCCAGTTTCAACACCTTTCCTCGGAAACTTTGAGGGACCACAAGTTGGAAAGAGACTTTGTTACCCTTGGTGAACTCCCTATATGCCAACCCTTTTTTCTCAATAAACCTAGTTTCACCTCGGTTTAAACCACGACTCACAGTCTTGTTCCCAGATACAACCCTTTTCCTGATGTTTTCCAAAGTTGGATCATCAACCTGAGCTTGCTTGAAAGCCTCCTTGTCATCGTTAATGATCTGATCGGGAACCTTAAGTTTTCTGTAAGGCTTCTCATCCTGCCTAGTTTGAGACCTAGTTACAGCCGCAGCTGAGAAATGAGACATATCAGGAAGTTTTGATCCATCAATGTTACCGATAACCAAATCGTACAACGTATCATCCATACACAAAGCTTCAGTTTTCCCAGTGAAAAAAGGACAATCAATGTCAATCATTGCCAAAGGATACCTTTGTGTGGATTCATCAATCAACGTAACATTTGATTCCTTCCCTATTAACTGACTATCCGAAACCAAACTTCTCCGAACGACACAGCCTGTACACCCAGTATCTCTTAATACAACCACCTTTTTATTATTAACCAATCCTTGTGCCGTCGGTAACCTTGCCTTTAAGAAGTAACAGACACCTTCCCTAGTTTCCTTACTACACTCCTCCCTATCCGAAATCAAAGGATCACCAACCTTATTTTCAAAAATACTTCCAATCTCATCACCTTTCCTAGTTACTTCCGTTTGACAAAAACTAACTTGGTGTGCTGCGCCACGTGGTGTGCTATTATTTTTACCGCGTCCGCGAAAAGACCCTCTAAAATTACCACGACCACGTGTATAACCACGACCTACATTCTGCGTATTCTCATTCTTTACCTGAGAACCTTGAGTCTCTACGCGCGTGTTAAAATTTTCCTTAACACCGCTATCCCCAACTCCAGTTGCTCCTACCTCTGCGCTATACAATTGTTTCCTGTCGGGGTTCTTAAAACATTTAATTGTTAAATGCCCCTTACCGCATATGCTACACTTGATATCCGGTCTACCACTCGGTTTGTTCGAGTCAACTTTGTCCTGTTTACCCTGCGCTGCGCCTCTATTATCGCGTTGCCCCTTATTAATGCAACTATATACGCCCCCGCGCGCTTCTGCAAACAAATCTGCCTCCCTAGCCATTTCATCTAAATTACCAAACTGTTTTGGCTTCAGATGCACATACAGTTCTCTATTACATGACTCCAGGAACTGATCCCTTGCCATGAAATCACAGACAGCCGGAAAAGATTTTTCTATCTTTGCCATATTAAGCCATTTTTCTAAATAACTTCTCAGTCTACTGCTGAACTGTATGAACGTTTCTGATTTCTCGGGCCTACTATAACGAAACTGTTTCCTAAATCCGCGCTCTGTCATGTCAAAATTCTTTAATAAAGCGTCCTTTAACTTTTCATAATCCGCCGCATCCTCATTTGACAACCGGTCATATACATCAAGTGCGCGCCCTTTGAGCAATGCACTTAAATACGCGGCCCAAACACTCTTATCCCATTTATTAGCCGTAGCATATTTCTCAAACCTAGATAAATAACTATCCATTTTATCTTTACCCTCTTCAAAATAAGGTAACTTAGGATCCCGGGCATGCGCCACCTTCTCAGCTTTTTGCTTTTCAAATTCTAGCTCGAGCTTCGCTCTCTGCATTTCTAACTGATTCCTTAATTCTTGGTGCTGTAGCTCAAACCCATGTTTTATTTTTTCTAAATGGGCCTCACTAATCTCTTTTGCCTCCCTTTCAGTCTTGATGCGTGCTATTTCAAGTTCCTTATTAACATTCAACATAGCTAGTTCATGTGCCCTTTCCTTTTCTTTTTCCTCTAACTTAGCTAGTTCATGTACCCTTTCCTTTTCTTTTTCAGCCCTTTCCTTTTCCTTTTCCTCAGACCTTAACCTCTCTAAATCCCTTTGCTCTTGCCTTTCTGCCCGCTCAATATCTTGCTGCTCCTTAACAAAACCTTGTAACTCCTTCCCCTCATAACCTAAGTCCTTTCCCATTTGCATTAAACGCTCCATTATTGATAACGTAAATCTCACGTTACTATCAAAACCACTATAAACTGATCAGTTATGATCAGTGATGATTGAATGGGCTTAACTAAAACGTTAAGATATGTGTTATACGCGTTAATCTAACTAAAACGTTAGTTATTAAAGCACACGCGATTTGAAATGTCAAATGCTTTCAGCACAGTATGACGTTGCGTACTGGTAGTCTAATATGACGTCATAAACTGACGACGTTTACAGTAAAATGCTACAATCCGAAGTTTTATCACATTACAAAACTCCGATCATAACAAGTCACCATTAATGTTTCTATTACGTCATACCTAACCTCAAGCCACTGCGTAAATATTAACGCTACCGTTATGTCAACGTCAGTAAATTGTTAACGTCACTACGTCAGAACCATGTGTGGGTAAGATCAATTAGTAGCTCCAATTTAACTTAGTAGAATGTCAGGTAACACAATTAAGTGGGGTCTACTTAAATTTTTCGTTACCAAGAAAAAGTGGGGTTTGCCTTGCCTTCCTGCTCAGAAATTATCGACTTGTCAGTATCCATTCAGTTGAATACATGGGTTTCGCACTTCATCAACGCAGGAAGGAAGATTCAAGTTAATTTCTAAATGTGGCTGTCAATACATTTTTTTTTTTTAAATTGATGATTCAGAGTATCAATGTGCTGTTCCACAGCCGGGAACACCAGCCAGAGATCAAATCCCACTTCTGATACCAAATGTTACATGTGGGTTTACGGCGTCCCGCAAACCCCCATGCTGACAAGACAACCGAGCGTGATCTCTGACAGGTGCACGGGCAGCTGTGGGGTAAGGCACAAGAAAGATGTTAAATGATTGACATGAATTATTTACAGTATCTACATACAACACTTACTAACACAAAACATCACAAATTGTTGCTTCTGTAGCCAACTCACGACGTCCGCTCCGAAGGCAAAACACTGTTCTGTGCTCGGAACGGGTGACGTGAATACCTACAGAAGCAAACAACAAAAACAACAAGAAAAACAAAAAAAGAAACAACACAAAACGCGACTGGCCAGTTTATAACTTTGGGTGAATCCCCCACTCGCGTGACACTTCTTCTCGCGAACTAGTAAAACTAGTCTATCAACATAATTGATTATCCTAGGATTAGCGATCACGTTTGCTGATCAGCCGTTTAGTGATCGTCCAAATAAGGTAAGTTGACCTCTTCCCTGATCACATTTGTTTACAACGAACAATGATTTAGAAGAATCTGCTTCTATCCTGGTAGGCGCTGATTACGGCGGTCTGTCCGCCCTTGCTGGACCCTAACGCCTAGCGTCGTACCAGTACCTGCTGCTATGAAGCAGGGAGCAGCAGGTCACACATTGTTATGCCTGCAAATTACGATAACGGGACTAGAAACGAGTCACAAAACATACATGCTATATCATGATCCCCCTCCCGGAGAAGTAAGAATATGTTCATGCATACACCGCTATTGCGCATGCGCCGACCAGACATACAGGCTGATTAGTGCATGCGACAAATAACCGTACAGCAGAACTCAACTTGACTGTGCATCAAATTATCAGCACCCAATGCTTGACACAATAATACTCAAAGTTCATGTTTCCTTACTGAGCACTACAGAAATCAATTAATGCTCACTACTACTGAGCATAATACTCATCAAATTTGTGCTCACTACATTATCACAAGTAAGAGGCAATTGAACAGACCACGCCTTTGCGCTACCTGGTCAGCCGCCAATTACAGGAAACATAACAATCTCTATTTCATATCCTTCTCCGCGACACGGCTCACAAATATAGCTATTCACAAATTCAATACATTAATAACAGATAGAAACTACAACAGAAGATTTTCATCTATAATCTACAACATTTGTTAGTGTCTCATATGGGCCAACACTGTTTGCCGTAAATTCTCTCTATTTGGTAGGCACCCCGTCACAACCGTCCTCGCGACGCCGATGACGCAGCTGACGTCATCCCCGCCGTTCAGGCCGTTATGACGTGTGGCGACCAAATACTCCCACTTATCATCATCACGTTCTTTATATGTACATACATGCACAAACTGAGTTATCAGACAAAAACGGCATCATTACAAAATGAACTCGTAATTCTTCTTGAACAAAATTATTTCTAATCAACGTGAACATGCTTGTAAAATAAAATTCATTACGGTTCATCATCACGGATAACCCAACAGGCTCTTGTAAGAGTTTGCCCTGATGATGAAGATATGGTTAAACCCGTCTTAAGTTTACGTCCCCTCTACACCTAATATCATATTGGGACGGAACCACGGTTTTCTAATCACAGCTAGTCACAAGTCATGGATCAAACAAGTGACCCGGCGTTTATTAATTACATTCTACAAAAGGGGTCTAAAAGCCTAAATGAATCTAGAATGAGCGGGTGTCCAAACTTTACGTCTCACCAACATCTAGGGTCAGCATGAGACAGGACCTCACTTAGAAAGACTCATTCTACTATTGGAGAAGCCTGGGATCGATCCTGCGACGTCTAGCTGGCAAAGCTAGTAGCCTAATCACTACAGGCCTCAATAGTGAATTCAGAATAGGCTTCAGAAAGTTGGGGTATACTAGAAGTAAACCCCTCCAAAACCTACAAGCATGTTCATACAAAAATAATACTAAACATAGATTAAACATACCTTTCAATATACTTTCTATTTCCCCGTCACAATGTTGTGTTAACTCTTTACAACTTGACCTGCTGCTAAGGTGCCCGCTCTTTTCAGGGTTTATATATCTATGAATACTACCGGAAAATCATGCCTACTCGTATTACCTTGCTTTGTTCGTGGGGAAGTGGAGATACCGGCCACAAACAAAGCCAGATAGCAAAATCGAGTAGATAATGGATTTGCCTTCAAATAGTATATTTCCCATAGGAAAAATTGATGAAACGACCCTATAATCAATGACATGACTCCTGTCAAAACGAACACCCACACAACACGTGACGGGAATAAAAATCATATATGGCACAATTTGGCGGTTGGCGATTTTTAGGCAAATTCTATAGGACTCAGCCTTTTAGCGGCCCCCTGTATTGTAAAAACAGCTCTCTATAAACCACTCATGCATACATCGTATGATATGTGCATGACTTGTTCATGGAGCCGCATAGTTTGCGTACCATATTTCACCCAAAATATTTCACTCACACCGCCCTACCATATATCTACTAAAATAATTTAGATGTGCATAAGCACCAGAGAGGTTTCCTATTCCATCTCGTAACACCGGGGCCCTTTGGTTTTACATGGGCTTATAAAGGGAAAACCTTTAAAAATTTTCTTCTCTGAAACCGTAAGGCCCATGTCTTTGATATTTGGTATGAAGCTTCATCCCACACATCCATGGTCCTTCTTCCTTTCCCCCCCCCCCCCCACTCCGGGGCCCTTTTGTTTTAAATTGTTTTAAATGGGCTTATATAGGGAAAATCTTTACACATCTTCTTCTCTGAAACCACAAGGCCCAGGTCTTTGCTATTTGGTATGAAGCTTCATCTAGTGGACTCCTACCAAGATTGTTCAAATTATAGTGCTCGGCTAAAAATGCCACCGCCCCGGGGCCCTATGGTTTTACATGGGCTTATATGGGGAAAATCTTTAAAAATCTTCTTCTCGGAAACCCCAAGGGCCAGGTCTTTGCTATTTGGTATGAAGTTTCATCTAGTGGACCCCTACCAAGATTGTTCAAATTATAGTGCTAGGGCCAAAACTGCCCCCGACCTGGGGCCCTTTGGTTTTACATAGACTTATATAGAGATATTCCTTAAAAATCTTCTTCTGAAACAGCAAGGCCCAGGTCTTTGATATTTGGTGTGAAGCTTCCTCTACTGGACCTCTATCAATATGGTTTGAATTATAGCCCTGAGGCCAAAAATGCCCCCGCCCTGGAGCCATTTGGTTTTATATAGGCTTATGTAGGGAATATCTTTAATAAAAATCTTCTTCTCTGAAACCGCAAGGTCCAGGTCTTTGATATTTGGTATGTAGCATATCTAGTGGACCTTTGCCAAGATTGTTCAAATTATAGCCTTTGTTGATATTTGGTATGAAGCTTCACCTTTTTAGACGTCTCTGAACATTATGCACATTATAGCCCTGGGGTTAATAACGGCCCTCCCCGGGTCCCACTTGTTACTCTATGGATCAGGTGAGCGATCCAGGGCCATCATGGCCCTCTTGTTTCAAAATCTTGTCTTAAAATCATGGTGAAAAATCTACCTAATTCGCGCACACTTGATACGAAAACAACAGCTTCGATGATGATGCATACTGATATTTAATGGGACGGAAAAAGATACTTAAGCATTGCCTTCACTGTTGGAAGAAATAATGGTAAGTTTTTATAGATTTACTATGAGAGCTTCAATGGGGGATTACTGTAAAGTGTGCGCTTATGCATTTCCTTTTAAAAAATAGCTTTGGTGTGCGCTTATAGGAGCATGTGCGGTAATTAGGGCGAATACGGTAATCCTTCAGAAATCTTCTTCTCAGAAACCAAATGTCTGCATAAACACTCAGCACTCAGGCGAGTGGTTCAGGACCATTGGTCCACTTATTTTCCAGCACTCGCGAGGTGTTATGCAATGACTGTGGTGCTTTTATTGATTTCTAAATGTTTTCCAAAGTTACCCTGAAATTCCGCTATTAAGACCACCTAAAATGAAGACCAATTTTGCTTTTAAAAGCTTATTTTGAAGGTTGCACTTAATATTTCTTTGTGTTTTCTGGCCATAGTGTCCTCCAGTCAGGGACCACCTTTGGGACTGTTCAAAAGTGGTCTTTTAGACCACTTTTGAACAGTCCCAAAGGTGGTCTTAGGAGAGGAATTTTATTGTACTTTGTTTCATTTGAGAGAAAAAGGACTTAATTTCAGATCATTTGTACTCAGATTTCAGAATTTTACTGACATGCAGAATTGAAACTAGCTGTTCTTAATATTTCATAAATTCTATCATGTTTCTGGGTTTGTCTTATAAATGTAAAATAATTGTCATGGGGATGGTTACCTATTCTTTGTCACATTAATAACAACCTTGTTGATACTTGAAAGAAAATACAACACAAAAAAAACGAAAAACGTCTCCCTCAAGACAGGAAGGCAGCTAATGGGGCTGAAAAAAAAAAACACCAACAATAAAAAAGGTTGCAATGTTTGATCATTGGCTATTTGTTATGGAAGGAAAAGAGACAGAAAAAAATATTTTCTGTTGTTTAACCCTTTTTGTACCAAATGGAATCTTCAGCAAAAGGCCATTTCAAAATTTAAGGGTGTCAGGTTGTGTTTTCTTCAAAATCTATTTGGAAACTGGCTTTACATTTTTCAAACAGTGAGGCCCTGATCAGATGCTGCAGAACTCTGCGGCGCCTGATCTGGGCCTGCACTGTTTGCCAACTACCCATTTTGGGGTTTCCGGTACAAAATGGGTTAAGGTCATGTCTACCTAACTACGCGGTTAACCATTACAGCTAGTGCACATTCTATTGCCAGATCTTGAATCAACAGAAGGGAAAGAATAACCATAGAAAAGATTTCGTGAAGAATGTTGTGAGCCTGCGACTCCTGATCACTATTTTGTCATATTAGCCTATGTTTTGTCAAAGATTTCTGAGAAATATAAAAGCTAGAAGCCTCAAAGTTGGTATACAATGCTGTGATGGTGACTTGTAGCCTATGTCAGACAATGGGCTTTCTCAGCTTTCTCAGCTTTGCCAATCCGAGATTTCTCAGTAACTATAAAGCCAGAAGCCTCAAACTGCGTATAAATATAGTGAACATGAGTTGAAGCCTATGTGAGATAATGGGCTTTCTGAGCATGTTTTTACTTCTGTTCTTTCATATTTGCCAATCAAAGCCTCAAACTGGCAATAATGATGCCTTATGGGCTTTCTTACTTGTAATCAAGAGGTTGCAGGTTAACCATTGTCCTGCTGAATATTCATTTATGCCACACCCACTACTGATTATCAACCAATCAGATTACTTGATGCTAATTACTGCAACAAATTCACAATCTGGATGACAAACAATGTAAATCCTGATCAGATAGCTTCTTCAGAAGCCATCTGATCTGGATCTACATTGTTTCAAAAGTAAGGCATATCCGGGATTAGCAGGACAAGGGTTAAAAATGGGATCAGTTCCCAAAAGAAAGAATTCGCTCCTAAACTCTTCCCTGTACTATAGTTGGCCGATAGGCAAATATTTTTGAGTTGTCTCCCATTAACATATTTCAATTCCCCTTCTCACAAAGTTAGTCATAAAAGGGGCTCACCAGCTATACTGGTTATGATTTTGACCATGGATGACAGTGTTGTCAAAAGCATGGTTTACCATGGTCACTTGATAAAACCATGGTTTACTCAATAAAACATGGTTAACCATGGTCACTAGCATGGTTAACCTTTGTCACCAACAGCTTGGATGATTGCCAACCATGGTTGGTCATGGTGACTCTGGTCAAAAGCATGGTTAATCATGATCAAACACGATCATCATTTTTTTTTTCAATGGCAGGTACGATTCTTACACCAAGTCAAGCCAATCATTAGGTTGCTGAATAAATTTATTTATTTTTTGTCATACCCATTTCTGACTATCAACAAATCAAATCACTTGATATTAAGTTGTTTTTTTATTCACAAACTGAATGACAAACAGGGTAGATCCTGACCATCTAATGAGGAAACAGTTTGCAAATTTAGGGTTTATCTTGTTTAGGATAAGGGTTAAAACAGAACCTAAACTCACAAATTCCTAAGTACTTCATTGATTTTGTTTGTTTGTATTGGAGTTTAACGGTCCAGTCAACACTGTTTAGCCAGTCAGTTTACCTATCCACACTTTTCCTGGGCAGGCTTATAAATAAACAGTTAACCAGTACAGGCAGAAACTGACAAATGCCCTTCTTGAATCAGTGGTAGAGACAGAATGACAGTAGAAAAGATTTAATGATCACTCTCCACGAAAGAATGTTGCCGACCCGGGCAGGTGTTGAACCCTCGTCCTCCTGATCACCAGTCAGACGTGCATCTGACTGAGCTACTGAGGCCGGCAGGAACTATGTTGAATTGTAGTGGGAACCACCAACTCCACCCACTGGAGTGAGTTACATCTCACCAACAGCTAAGGTCATTCGGAGATGGGACCTTAGTTTAAAGACTCATCCGAAAAGCCTGAGATCAATCCTGCGACCCCTTGTTTACAAGGAGAGTAGCATAACCACTACACCATAGTCACATTTCCCTGGACATATAGTATTGATGTTATCTGTAAGTGTTCCTGTATCTGTAAGTGCTCCTGTATCTGCAAGTGCTCTGTATCTGTACGTGCTCTTGTATCTGTAAGTGCTCCTGTATCTGTAAGTGCTCATGTACAGTAAAACCTGTCTTAGTGGCCACCTCTATTAAGCAAGCAACCTGTCTTAAGCAAGCAGCCTTTCAGGTCCTGAAAAAGGAAACTGTATTAAAATTCACCTGTGTTAAGCAAGCACCTGTCTTAAGCAAGCACTTTTTGATTATCCCATAGATGCTTGCTTAATATAGGTTGAACTGTATCTGTAAGTGCTCCTATATCTGTAAGTGCTCATGCATCTGTAAGTGCCCCTGTATCTGTAAGTGCTCCTGTATCTGTAAGTGCTCCTGTATCTGTAAGTGCTCCTGTATCTGCAAGTGCTCCTGTATCTGTAAGTGCTCGTATCTCTAAGTGCTCCTGTATCTGTAAGCGATCCTGTATCTGTAAGTGGTCCTGTATCTGTAAGTGCTCATGCACCTGTAAGTGCTCCTGTATCTGTAAGTGCTCCTGTATCTGTAAGTGCTCCTGTATCTTTAAGTGCTCCTGTATGTACCTACCTTCTGGCTCCTGCACATCGGGGCTTGAAGAAATATATAGGCTGCATGATGCTTCCACGCAGAGCTGAAACCGACCGCACAAAAGCACTGGTAAATCACTTAGAGAATCTAAGCCTGCCCAGGAAAAGGGGTGTGAGTCGTTCCGTCCATGCTTATAAACCCTATTGGTTTCCTTGGGCAACAGTTCTTGAGATGTCATATCATCTCAATGTCGGGTAAAAGTAACGTCTCCAAATGACCTACACAGTGTTGACGGGGACATTAAACCTCAAATCAAACAAACAAAATCTGCCTACCTTAAACTTAGGTTTGTACCGTTTATACTGTATGTCAGACAGGCCTACTGTATGTATTCGGACAGACAGGCCTGAGCAGACAGTGTAGACCCAGATGAGACGTCACAAACTGAGGTGTCTCAACAGGGTCTACACTGTTTGCCACTCATCCAGCTATTTTTAGACTCAACATCAGGTTGTTACTTATTCTTTATCAAATTTAAGAGCAAGTGTGGTAATGAGTTGAGGTGTCCGAAAGCTAAGATGGTAGCAGGCAGATTTTCAGGTGTACATGTGGATTGATACAGTTTTGGGTTGTATCTAAAATTATTTTTGAGTGGCTGGGTACCCTTATCCACTGCATAAATTAATTAAGCCACACCCATTGCTGACTATCAACCAATCAAATTACTTGATATATATTGGTTCAATTCATGAACTGCATGACAGTGTAGATCCTGATCAGATGTCTTCTTCAGAAGGCATCTGATCTCGATCTACTGTGACTGTTTGCAAAGGTAGGGTTGCCGTGAACAGCAGGAAAAGAATATATATTGGTTCACTTGATAACCTGCATGACAAACAGTGTAGATCCTGATCATATGATCTACATAGTTTGCAAAGGTAGGTTTGTCATGATTAGCAGGATAAGGGTCAAGAGTTGTTTCACATTGTCATTCTCAGATTAGCTTGCAGCCATTTATTTTTATACTGCTGGTAAATGAAAAATACATTAGTTCTCATTATCCTAAACAATAAAATACTAGTTGAACCTGCAGTTACTATTTACTACCATAATCTCTGTAATACTGTGTCTGAGCAGGGTACACTCAGATAAGTCTGCCTGTGAAAGACAAGTCTGTCTGCCGGTGTCTGCCAGCATCCTGTTTTAACCCTTTTCATACCAAATGGAATCTTCCTCCTTATATGTGACAGAAGTCCATTTCCAACTTTAAAATTTATTCAGAAAATAGCTGAACTTTTTGCAAACAGTGTTGGCCCTGATCAGATGCGCATTCTGTGGTGTCTGATCTGGGCCTGCACTGTTTGCCAAGTGCCCGTTTTGGGGTTTCAGGTACAAAATGGGTTTACAGATGTCAAGTAACTGTCATTTTGCTCATTTCTTTTCATATGAGAAAAATAGTTTTTACAGTTCTTAACCCTTGTCATGCTGATCCCGGATATGCTTCATCTTTTAAACAATGTAGATCCAGATCAGATGGCTTCTGAAGAAGCCATCTGATCAGGATCTACAGTGTTTGCCATTCAGTTTATGAATTTGTTGCAATGATTGGCATCAAGTAATCTGATTGGTTGATAATCAGTAGTGGGTGTGGCATATTTAAATATTCAGCAGGACAAGGGTTAAGGCATGAAGGAAAGAAGCATAGCTAGAAAAAATCCCTACCTGTGCCGGTACTCAAACCCAGGCCCTTCGGGTGAAAGTCCAATGCTTTAACCACGGAGCCAAAGAGTCGACTGTCAGAAAGTGGTGATAACCAAGGTAGATAATTAAAGGGAGGATTGCGGTCCATAACACAGTAAAGGCTATTCAGTGGCTCAAGGTCAATTACTGAGTTTCTTTTTGTTTATCAATTTCCCTCCTTCAAGGATGTCACCATCTATGATTGCGCGAAGCCATTTTCGGTGAAGTAGGTCTTGTAATTTAGCTCCAACTTAGATTTTGGTGGTTGTATTCTTTTTTATATCCTAAAATATGAAAATGGGTGCTTATGAGAACTGCCTCATTGAGGCATTTATGATTTGTATCAGGTAATCACAGTCAAACTTATGGTGCTGAAATAAGACATCTACCAAATTCTGTTTGAGTTGAGGTTTTACGTTCCCATCAACACTATTTAGGTCACTTTGGAGATGTTGCTTCCAATTTTGTAGGACTTTTACCTGACATTTAGATGAAATGACATCTCAAGCCCAAACCACTAGGGTTAAAGGAGCGGTCCGTCGCGCATCACTTTTTCTGGCAGGCTTAGATCCAAGTGGTTTATCAGTATTCAAGTTCGGTCAGTTTCTGCACGGAAGCACCATGTAGCCCAACCTATTTCTCCTAGCCCCAAAGGTGGGGGAGGGGGGTGTTGGAGGAGGTAACTTCCTTTCCCATACTGTATTTCAGAAATCTTCATTTTCTTCATGACATTCTTCATGTTAGGGAAAAAAACAACAAACAATTTACACACTTATGATCATTTGGGCCACACTGAGCAAAAACGGATCCCCAGGAAAGACTCAGCTCAGTCTGCACGTCAACACCGTCTGATTCTTATCCTATTTGGTTACCTCTTATCTTAATGATCCTAAGTATGCTTAAGCAAACAATGCAGCCCCAGGGTCTATACTGTTTGCCATCCCTCTGCACCATTTTGACTCCTTGCTGGATCGTGAAACAAATTTGCTAAAATTTCAGGAGAAATACAGCATTTCCTTAAGGTGTTCAAATTTTAACCCTTGTCCTGCTAATCCCGGATATGCATTATCTTTGAAACAATGTAGAAGCCATCTGATCAGGATCTACATTGTTTGCCATTCAGATTGTGAATTTGTTGCAATAATTTGCATCAAATAATCTGATTGGCTGATAATCAGTAGTGGGTGTGGCATATATGAATATTCAGCAGGACAAGGGTTAAGGATTTTAGACTTCTCTGAGCATACAATTTTCATGTTTTATATACCGTAAAACTCCTAGAAATTCAGACAACTTGAGGACTTGATGTAATTCTCCTAAAAGTTTAACAAATTTGTTTCATGATCCAGCAAGGAGTCCAAAAAGTGTGGACAGAATGGCAAACAGTGCAGACCAAGACTGCTCCTGACTCTGATCTTGGTCTGCAATGTTTGCGTAGACCTATCTATCCCGATGCCCCCGCCCATAGGGGCTTGAAGAAATATATGGGCTGCATGATGCTTCCACGCAGAGCTGAATCCAGCCCGCACACTAGTACTGGTAAACCACTTAGCAGATCTAAGCCTGTCCAGGAACCGCGGTGTGAGACGGACCGTCCATGCTAATAAACCCTATTGGTTTCAATGGGCGACAGGGCTTGAGAAGTCATTTCATCTCAATGTCGGGTAAAAGCCCCACAAAATTGGAGGCAACATCTCCAAAATGACCTTTACAGTGTTGACAGGGACGTTAAACCTCAAATCAAACAAAACCTATCTATCCCAATACTTAGGATCAGTGGGCTACAGCCCATCAGGGTTTGAGGAAATAGATTGGGCGGCATGGTGCTTCAACCCAGAGGTGAAAACGACCGCACATGAGTACTGGTAAAAGGCTTAGAGGTCTGAGCCTGCCCAGGTTTATAAACCCTATTGGTTTCCTTGGACAGCAGGGCTTGAGATGTTATTTCATCTCAGTGTTGGGAATCGGAAGCAATGTCTCCAAAATGACCTAAATACTGTTGATGGGGACATTAAGCCTCAATTCAAACAAACAAAACTTAGGATCATTACTGATCATTACAGTGTGTAAAGTTTATGGAAATAAAACCTTTGAAACCAGTTATTGGGTCTGAATGGTGAAACCAAACGCTGACAGTGGACTGATTATACTTGCTCTGACTGCTGCTGCTGTGTGTATGTAGTCAAGAGTTCATCAACTTGTATCTATAAAATTGTCAGGTGTTTTGGAATATAACTCAATTTACTCAGGATTATATAGCTGTATACATTGTTAACTCACATCAGGTATAAACTTTTTTCTTTGGTTTGTTCATTTTTTTTTCTTCAGTTTTTAAGTTGACAGGTCTTTTTGGCTGTTGTTGTAGACTTACTTTTTATCATGTCATATCAGTGCTATTTTATTTTAATCCATTGTATGCTAGTGTTCTCGACCCATTACGATAACATGCGACATAGTGCAATTTTTCACATCTAAAAAATGGCTTTTTTTTCTGATGAAAGTCAGTGATATTTATCTTATTTATAATTGCAAATATAGGTTGTGGGTGGTCGTTAGAACCACCTCATTGAGGCGGTTCTAACAAGTACCCACAACCTACCTATGTCTTGGAGCAGAAATAAGAAAAATAATGAATACCCCGTAAACCCCAGTTTTCTCTATTTAAAGTGGGGTTTAGGGTGGTCTTCATTTCACGGACTTGTACACGTGATGCATTGCTATATGTTGGACAAGTCCATTTGTCAAATCAGGAGTGATAGGCCTATTTTATTGTTTTTATTCTATTTTTGACAAAAAGTTCTGTTAGCAAAGAGTGCAGGCCCTGGTCAGACGCCGTGTTCTGCGACATCTGATCTGGGCCTGCACTGTTTGCCAAGGTACTCCTTTAGGGGTTTCCAGCATGCAATGGGTTTAAGAAAGAGGAACATTGCAGATTCTCTTAAACATGCATTTTAAACAAAACCTATATGAACAAAAAATATATTTGCGAAATCTGATACATTTGTATAGTCATGTTTACATGCAACAATATCACAATACTCCATTATGTACTAGTAAACAGGACTTTTATGTCCTATATATAATTAAAATTTCCCCTGTCCAAAACCATAATTGTCCATAATATGTTTTTTGGTGCCTTAAACCCATTTTAGGCGGAAAACCCCTAAAGGAGTACCTTAGCAAACAGTGCAGAGTCAGATCAAACACCACAAAATGCAGAATGCGGCATCTGATCAGGGCCTGCACTATTTGCTGGCAGAATTCTTCATCAAAAATAGAATAAGAACAAAAAATAGGCCTACCACCCCTTAAATGACAAATGGACTTGCCCAACATATAGCAATGGAAAAGTCTACAAGTATACAATGGATTAAGGTATGTTTTGTATTTTTATTGGAGGCACATATTTGTATGTTTGTTCGATTTGAGGTTTAACGTCCTCATCAACTGTATATAGGTCATTTTGGAGACGTTGCTTCCAATTTCGTTGGACGTTTTACCCGACAATGAGATGAAATGACATCTCAAGCCCTTTCGCCCAATGAAACCAATAGGGTTTATAAGCATGGACGGTCCGGCTCGCACCTCTTTCCCTGGGCAGGCTTAGACTCTCTAAGCGGTTTACTAGTACTTGTGTGTAGTCGGATTCAGCTCTGCGTGAAAGCCTCATGCAGCCTATCTATTTCTTCAAGCCCCAATAGACGGGGGCCGATTGGAGGCACATATAGTGAGGGCTGAATTCATTCAGACAGAAATTTAAAATTTTTGATTCAACTTATTTGTCTTGCTTTGTTCAATATCACTGCTGAATTTGTTCCTCCCAACTGGCCCTATGGTTGGAAATCACTCTCACAGTTTTGATGTATGACCAAAAGATCAAACAAGTTTAGGATTTGAACACTGTTAAGTGTTACCCCAGTCCGTCCATTCGTCCGTTTTTCCGTTCATCCGTTCGTCTGTTCGTCCGTTCGTCCCTCCCGACATCGTGTCCTGGCCATAACTCCTAAACCATATGGAATATATTCATGAAACTTCACAGGTGCATTCATCACACTGAGACGATGTGTCATGAACAAGGAAGACAACTCTTGCATTTTTGGTTTTTGAATTAGCTGCCCTTGACTTAGTTCCATATAGTAAACCGTGTCTGGGCCGTAACTCCTAAACCCTATGGAATATATTCATGAAACTTCACAAGTGCATTCATCACACTGAGACGATGTGTCATTAACAAGAAAGACAACTCTTGCATTTTTGGTTTTTGAATTATCTGCCCTTGACTTAGTTCCATATAGTAAACTGTGTCCGGACCATAACTCCTAAACCGTATGGAATATATTCATGAAACTTCACAGGTGCATTCATCACACTGAGACGATGTGTCATGAATAAGGAAGACAACTCTTGCATTTTTTTTTTAATTATCTGCCCTTGACTTAGTTCCATATAGTAAACTGTTTCATGAATGGCATTTGGCGGGGTATCCGTGTCCTATGGACACTTTTTCTAGTACTGTATATTATTCAGTAGCATTTTAGCTCTAAAATTGGAACAGGTGCAGTTGTGTCTGAAAGTAGCTGGATGTGTTGCAGGCAGTGTAGACCCTGATGAGACTACACATTCTGTGACTCAACCTGTCTGTTTGAAAAAATACTGTTATACAGTAACATATAAATACTGTAAATAATACAGTAAACAGGTTAATAAATAAATTAATATAAATGACAGGCCAATAAAGAGGTTGATTGTCTGCATTCATTTAAGCTTTCAATGCATTTCCTTGCACCTTTGGATCTGTTGTTCCTGAGGATTTAGTTTGCTTTTACTTTAAATAATTTGAATGGAGCGTTAAACCCATTTTGTTTTGAGTTAAGTCCCACCAACAGCTAAGGTCATACTGAAAACCCATTTCATACAATTGTAATACAGCAGAAGTCCAGGTGTCATGTTGTGTTTTCTTCTGTAAAATGGCTGTACCTTTTGCAGGCCCTGACCAGACGCAGCCTTCTGCAGCATCTGATCTGGGCCAGCACTGTTTGCCAATTACCCATTTTTACAAAATGGGTTAACCCATTTCAGGCTGGGAAACCCCTATCAGGGTACCCTGGCAATCATTTAAAAAGCAATGTCTGATCAGGGTCTGCATGGTTTGCTAACAGGATTTTTCATCAAAAATAGAATAAAATTGAAAAAATATGCCTGACATCCCAACATATAGCAATGGAAGAGTCCACTAGTATACAGTGGGTTAAGGGGCTCTTACACTGTCACGATTTTTGCCACGACTCACCACGATTTTTTAAATCGTGGTAAATCGTGAACAACGTCGTAGAGAAGTCGGCAGAGATCTTGAGGAATCGTGGTTGATCGTGATAGTTCGAGAGTGACCACGACTGTTTTGGACATGTTCAAAACATTCGTGACGAGTCGGCATCATTTTTCAAATCGTAGAGCGGTCGTAGAGAAATCGTAGCTCAGTCGTGAGCCGTCGTCCTGGTAATCGTGACCAATCGTGAATAATCCTGACTGAATTCTACCACGATTGTGCTACGACGAGACAAGATCAACTACGATGCCTGTACGATTCCGTTGCGACTGCCGTACGATCTACTACGATATCATGACGACTGCTCACGACAATGCAAGATTCACCAGGAATGCACTACAATTGATGACGACGCTAGCACGATTTATCCCGACGCTACGTCGACGCACTACTTTCTCCACGTAACTTTGTACATATAATTACCCAAGCAACTATGGTCAACTGTCACCTGTCCCTCCTGTTCCTCTGCACCTTCAGTTGTTCAGCCATTGCAATGTCATTTTCTATCGTGTCTTGTTCGAGCTGAACTAAATTTTGAAGATACAGAAGCCTTTGATCTGGCTGCAAAAACATTTTCGTCAGATGCTCTCTTCAGAAATGGTTGAAACTGAATGACACTGTGCATTTGATGAACACTTTAATATACCAAGATCGTTATAAATCCTGACGAATCGGGAGAAGTCTTGGTTAATCGTGAGTAAATCGTATCGAATCCTCCATGATCGTAGTGAGTCTTTGATCATCGTGCCTTGGTCGTAGAGCAGTCTTGCAGGGATCGTGAGAAATCGTGTATGATCGTCTGATATCTTGAAGCAATCGTGGTGCAGTCGTAGAAGAATCCTAGAGGATCGTAAGACATCGTGGTCTATCGTAGAGGATCGTTGTAAATCGGCTCCATTATCGTACAGCAATCGTGATTGTTCGTAGAAGTGTCGTAGCAATGTCGTGAGTATTCGTAGGGCAGTGAAATCGGAACCGTGTATGCCCCGATTTGCCACGATTTTCATGGTCCCAATTGGTCGTGGACAGTCGTGGACAATCGTGGTCAAAGTCGTGACAGTGTAAGAGCCCCTTTAAGTGGCACCTCTTATGGATAGTAAAAACACCAACTAAAACTAGAATGTCACTCAGCTCTAGATAAGGAAATTAAGGGATAACTTAACCCATTGTATACTAGTGGACTTTTCCATTGCTGTATCTTGGACAAGTCCATTTTCCATGTAAGGGTGTCAGGCCTATTTTTTCTTCTTTTTTTTCTACTTTTGAAGGAAAATTCTGCTTGCAAATAGTACAGGTCATGATCAGACGCCACATTCTGCGGCATCTGATCTGGGCCTGCACTGTTGGCCAAGGTACCCCTTTAGGGGTTTCCCCCGCTTGCAATGGGTTAAAGGTGTTGTGATTGCCCAATTACCCACAATTTACGTCTTTTAGTCGGGAGAAATTGATGATAATTGAAGGACAGTTTTTTTTCTTATTTCTCAAGGAAAACATATATTGTGGGTATCATTTGAGCCACCTCAGTGAGGTAGTTCAAATGAGTACCCACAACATATGTTTTTGCTAAGAGATAGCTTATGTCACCATGAATTCCCCCCGGATCTAGTGAAACAAGACAATATATCCCAAAATTGTCCTCATCACTGCTCCTTGACTGAGGGTCGAATCTGGGCCTGCACTGTTTGCCAAGGTACCCTTTTAGGGGTTTCCCCGCATGCAATGATAAAAACAATGTGTGTGATCTTGGTTACGCAAATCCTAAGGTGTCGAGGATACTTCAAGAAACAGTTTCCTGTGTGCTTATGAGCCCTTTTTGTACCAAATGGAATCTTCCTCCTTATATATAGCAGGAGTCCATTTCAAAATTTAGGGGTGTCAGGTTGTTTTTTTTCATCAAAATTTATTTGGAAAATGACTGAACTTTTAGCAAACAGTGGAGGCCCTGATCAGATGCTGCGTTCTGCGGCGTCTGATCTTGGCCTGCACTATTTGCCAGGGTACCCCTTTTGGGGTTTCCGGTACTAAATGGGTTAGAACATGTTCAATTATTATGGTATCGATGGTACTTCAGCTTAATGATGTAAATGGAGTAGATCCAAGGGAAAAAAAAAGATGGTTGCAAATTACTGGAATAAAACAGTTGGAACTCATAGAAAGACACTTACATGCCAAATTACCAGATGAGAAAACTATTTTTCTCAGTGGTATATTGCAGTATTGTTTATGATGAATAAAACATAAATTTCACTGACAGATTAGCAGGTCTGTAATGCTGGCTTTTTATGTAATGATCATCGAAATGGGATGAAAAAATGTTTTGACTTGGCCAGAAGAGTGGATCATGAAGATCCTTGGGTTATGACCATCTCAAGAACATTTCTTGTATGTTTAGATGATGAAAAAGACACACCAAAACTCTTAGTTGGGTGTAGTGGAAACCAGTAACTGTACACCATATGCCTGTAACTGGAATTGGAGGCTGACAGCTAGAATTCAGGCCATTAAGGCTTTGGTTGTTTTCGTTTTAGTTTACAACACCTACACAGCAGGTAACTCTGGACATTTCTGACTCTGGAACTCAGCTCTTGTTTGTAGTTCTGATTATATTGCTTGTAAACAAGACTGTTCATGGCTTGTTAGCTACTGTTTATAGCTTTCTCTGGCAGGCATGTATATTTCCTATGAACCACCACCAAACTTTCTTTCAGGGGCTGGAAAATGTCCCTCAAAAGTTTGATGTATCATTAACCTTTATTTTGCTGTTCACGACAACCCCTATCTTTGCAAACAGTGTAGATCCAGATCAGATGGTTTCTGAAGCCATCTGATCAGGATCTACACTGTTTGGCATTCAGTTTATGAATTTGTAGCAGTAAATTACATCAAGTAATTTGATTGGTTGATAGACAGAAATGGGAGTGGCTAAAATGAATATTCAGCAAGAGAAGGGTTAAACAACAACAACACATGAAGAAGGAGGAGGAAGAAAAGAAAAATCAGAACAGCAATAACAATTTTCACCGGAAAAAAAGTGTTATGGCAAAAAATGCAGTGCCTTTTTACCTCGACGTAGTGAGCTTTTGGGATCACATTTCTTCTGTCTTGTGACCAAACTTTACAAGGAATGATCCTTAGCTGGTCCCCTTTCAACTTGTTCAAATGGTTCCAGTCCGTTGCACATCTAGGCCACATCTAGGTCACAGGAGCCAAAAATAGACTATTTTCGTTTATTTGGTGTTCTATTTGATATGTCTCGAAATGCCATAAAGGGTCAGCAGACGGACCTTGTCTTGCTAGACTTTAGTAAGGCATTTGATAAGGTCAGTCATGAAAAGTTGCTACTTAAGCTCCACCAGTATGGCATTAGAGGAAATGTCCTCCACTGGATCAAAGCCTTTCTTTCAAACCGCTTCCAGACAGTAGTCTTAGAAAATGAAAAGTCCTCCCAAGTAGCAGTTACATCCGGAGTGCCGCAGGGCTTGGTATTGGGGCCTATACTATTTCTAGTGTATATAAATGACCTTCCTGACAGCATACGCTCAAAGGTAAGATTGTTTGCAGATGATACTGCAGTCTACCTTGCAGTATCCAACCTAAAAGATACCACGATGCTCCAAGAAGACCTAGACAGGTTAGGGACATGGTCCCGAAAATGGGATATGGAATTCAACCCCAGTAAGTGCACAGTTATACATGTGACACGTAGCAATGATCCAGTCCCATCCCAGTATACCCTTTATGGCCATGTCCTAGAATCTGTTACTAGCTCCAAGTACCTAGGCGTAACGATCAATGACCATCTTACCTGGAATGACCACATCCAAAATACTGTTACTTCTGCTAACAAGACCCTAGGTTTCATCAGACGAAACATCCGCACCAAAGACCCTAGCATCAGAGAAGTTGCTTACAAAACACTAGTGCGCCCTGTCATAGAATACTCTTCTCCCGTCTGGTCCCCCCACCATACAACACAAATCAATAAGGTGGAAATGGTTCAGAGGCGTGCTGCTCGCTGGACCCTTAGCCGCTATTCAACTTATGACAGTGTCAGCCGCATGCTTGGGCAGCTTGGATGGAGATCCCTTGAGGACAGGCGCACAGATGCACGGTTATGCCTATTTTACAAGATAGTGCACGGTCTTGTTGCAGTGCCAATGCCACCATATGTTGTGCATCCAAGAGTAACTACACGACGTTCAAGTTCACACCCTCTAGCATTTATCCAAATTCACACAGCTGTTGACTACTACAAGTTCTCATTTTTTCCCCTCGCCATTGTCCAGTGGAACAGGCTGCCCCCAGCTGTAGCATTACTGCCAGATCTTGAATCTTTCAGACTGGCAGTCAGCAGTCTGTCCTACTCCATGCCATAGACCGGAAGCATTGTTTTTAACTTTTTATCTTTGCACTTTGTCTTCATCAGACTTTTAACATTTTAACCTATCATCTTTATCTCACCTTCACCTGTTTTTATCATTCTGTTCTATTTTTAACCATTCACTGCACTGACCCCCGGTCTGAAGCACACCAGACACCTGCACATAATCCCCGCGAGGGGGTGATGCAGTATCAGTAGATAGATAGATAGATAGATATTTGCTTCCAATTCTAGGATCTAACTATTCAGAACTTAATTATCTTTACTGGTGTTGTGCTGTGTGGCGGCTGTTAAATGTCTCCCCGTTCATCATCATAGTGCAGATTATATCTTTTGGTCCTTTGGGATCATTGAGTTCATTTTGAATCATTTTGAAAATGCTTCCGCTTAAGCCGTTGTTGCACATTTCAGCACCATTCATGAACAGACTCAACAAACCTTCTTCTCTGAAACCGCAAGTTTGTTTGTTTGTTTGATTTGAGGTTTAACGTCCCCGTCAACCCTGTTAAGGTCATTTTGGAGATGTTGCTTCCAATTTTGTGGGACTTTTACCAGACATGGAGATGAAATGACATCTCAAGCCCTGGCGCCCAATGAAACCAATAGGATTTATAAGCATGGACGGGCCGACTCGCACCGCTTTGCCTGGGCATGTTTAGATACTTTAAGCAGTTTACCAGTACTCTTGTGCGGGTAGGTTTCAGCTCTGCGTGGAAGCATCGTGCAGCCCATATATTTCTTCAAGCCCCTATGGGAGTGGGCCCGCCTCAGGCCTTTGATATTGGTTCGAAGCTTCATCTAGTTAACCTCTACCAAGATTGTTCAAATCTTGGTCCTGGGGCCAAAAATGTCCCCACCCTGGAGCCTGCTGGTTTAACATACTTATATAGGAAAAACCTTTAAAAACTTCTTGTCTGAAACCAGAAGGCCAATGTGTTTGATATTTGGTATGAAGTTGAATCTAGTGGCCCTGCCCCAGGGCCTGCAGCTTTAAAATAGACTTTTATATAGGGAAACCCTTTAAAAGTCTTCTCATCTGAAACAAGAAGGCCCAGGTCTTTGAGGACCGCTACCAAGATTGTTCAAATTATAGCCCTGGGACCAAAAATGGTTTGACCCTGGGCCCACCGGTTTTACATAGACTTACATAGGGAAACCCTTTTAAAAACTTCTCATCTGAAACCAGAAGGCCCATGTCTTTGTTTACTTAGACTTACATAGGGAAACGCTTTAAAAAACTTCTCGTCTGAAACCAGAAGGCCCATGTCTTTGATATTTGGTATGAAGCTTCATCTAGTGGACCTCTACCAAGTTTGTTCAAATTCTATCCCTGGGGCCAAAAATGGCCCCATCCCAGGGCCCACCTGTCCAGTTTTACATAGACTTATAGGGTAAACCTTAAAAAAGCTTCTTGTCTGAAACCAGCCCCAGGTGTTTGATATTTGGTATCTAGTGGCTCTCTACCAAATTATATCCCTGGGGCCAAAAATGGCCCTGCCCTGCGGCCTACCAGTTTAGCATAGACTTATATAGGGAAACACTTTAAAAATCTTCTTGTCTGAAGGTCTTTGATATTTGGTATGAAGCTTCATCTAGTGGACCTCTACCAAGATTGTTCATATTATAGGTATTATAGGTATGTCGCACTGGAGTGGGCAGTAGTGTTGTGAATCGGACAGAAAAATTACAATCGATTATCGGAAAAGTAAAACCGATTGATTATCGATTGTACAATCGGATATCCCATCATTCGCTTCAACAACATATAATGATAGCAAATGCTTTTTCAGAGCTTCCATTTATACATTCCCACCCAATTACAGAGCGTGATTTGCTCAAGAAAACAGCTCATAGTTAATGAGGTAGTGGGCTCTTGTTTTGCCTGGTGTCCCACAAGGGACTGTTCTTGGTCCCCTGTTATTCTCCCTGTACATTAATGATATTTCCTCTGACATTGATTCAGAAATAAGACTGTTCGCAGACGACTGTGTTTGCTACTGAGGACTCAATTAAACTTCAGAATGATATAGACACATGATGATAAGGATGTAGGGCACGAAAATGGGGCATGAAATTTCAGCCCGTTAAAGTTAATGCAGTATTATGTAGATAAATAGGAAGAGACCCAATGGAATTATTGGAACGGTGATTCCATTAAATACCTTTGTGTGACAATCACACACGATTTGAGATTCATAACACCTCATTAAAGATCTATACAGTTATACAAACTTAATTACTTTGACACGCGTGATAAAACATGACATGCAATCAACTCAAAACTGTCAGCTTAGCGAGAAAGAAATCACCGTAAAAGAAAGCAGTGCAGTTTAATTAACAATTTAATATTCAGGCTATAAAATGAGCCCAAACTTTCATACCCGCCTTTATGGGCAAGACCAATGCGAACATAAAAGTTTTCTGCAACCAACATCATTGAAAAATCAATTGTCTATCGTTTTTTTCTGTTGGCGATCGGTAAATGACGTCATCGGATTGTAGCAAATATACATGCATGTATTTATGAATGTTATTGTTTTATTTTAATAGGACGTTTTTTCTTTCATTAAAAAAAAAATTGGAACCGATATTTTCTCAGTAACCAAACGGTTGTGTTTTGAGAAATGCGCCTTGTATTATGCACGTTTTATTTTTGATCAAGTTCAATCTTATTTACAAATAGCAGCGTACCCAGTAAAGAGGTCGTTTTTGTTTTGTTTTTTTTTCGCGCCAAGCATGCGTTTTTCCCGCGAAAAAAAAAAAAACAACAACAAAACTAGCGTTCACGAGACAGCAGAAAAGTATGTTTTTATTTTTCATACATTTACCTTTAAATGTTGCTAATCGCCTTAGGAGGATTTTCGCACTTGTTGATTGTGTTTTATGATTGAGGGATATACCCAAATAAGAGTCATAACTTGACCTTATTTTTACGTGAAACCTTGTCACACGGAACATTCATTATAGGCTTATCGGTATGACAGGAGGTGTGTGTTTGCAGTGTAATAGTAGAATAGTAACGTGAAGAATACGGTCGGCGTTTATAACGCGATTCGGTTAACTGACACGGTGCGTTGGTTGGATCCGGAGTTCCGGGACATAGCGAGGTTGAGGTGTATTACAAATCCGATTTATATCGCAAATTGGTAGATATTACACGCTCTAAAACTTAAAATGAATTCATTAGTAACGTGAAGAATACGGTCGGCGTTTATAACGCGATTCGGTTAACTGACACGGTGCGTTGGTTGGATCCGGAGTTCCGGGACATAGCGAGGTTGAGGTGTATTACAAATCCGATTTATATCGCAAATTGGTAGATATTACACGCTCTAAAACTTAAAATGAATTCATTTCTGAAGAATTGGCATGGATAACACACTTAAACATATTCCATTTTGACTTCTCGAACGTTATTTATTTTATGTTTATATTGATATGAATGCCGAGCTCACATTTGACCACGTCTCTGTTACCGTCAAAAGCGATAAGATCGTACGTTTACACAACGGTATTTATAATCAACGCCAAAGGCACTAATTATGGTCGCTGAAGTGTGGACAGTCAACAGGTGTCACATGCTAAAAACATGTTTACATAACGGTATTTATAATCAACGCCAAAGGCACTAATTATGGTCGCTGAAGTGTGGACAGTCAACAGGTGTCACATGCTAAAAACATGTTTACATAACGGTATTTATAATCAGTGCCTAAAGCCCAACTAGTTATGGTCGCTGAAGCGTGAACGGTCACAGGTGTCAGGTGCTAAAACACGTGCCGGTGTCAGATAATATTTTGACCCGTGTAATATTTTGACCCGCGGGTCAATATATTACAGTAATATTTTGACCCCCCCTATAATATTTTGACCCGCCCTTAAAACTTCAGCAAAATAAATCAGAAGTGGACTTTTATCGATAAAAAGGTATTGAGAAGATAAGAAATGGGTATTGCAAGAAGTCTATTGCAGATCTGACAACATGGGTAGGGGGGTCAAAATATTATAGGTATAATAAAATGACCCCCCCCCCCCCCCCCCAATACATATCTTTTTTCAACTAAGGAAATGAACTCAAAATAATAGTACTGGACAATAATATCAACAGATCTAGTGTATTTCAATCCATCTAATTCAATGAAAAGTTTAATTAATTGAATGAACTCAAATACCAATATATCAATAACAGATAATAAGGGTGGGTCATTATATTGTAGCTATAATAATTTGATCCCCCCCCCCCCCCCCATTTCAGGTCATTAAGTTACAACCCCTCCCACAAAACTGAACCTTACTGAATCTAGTGTATTACAAGCCATCTAATTCAATTAAAAGTTTAATCTATTGAGTGAACTCAAATGCCAGTATATCAATAACAGATAATAAGGGTGGGTCATTTTATTATAGCTATAATAATTTGACCCTCCCCACAATTTCAAGTCATTAAGTAACAACCCCTCCCACATACTGAACCTTACTGAATATAGTCTATTTCTAGCCATATAAAGCAATATAAGTTTTAATTTAACTGTGTGAACTCAAATACCAGTACACTAATTAAAAAAATAGTAAGGGTGGGTCATTTTATTATAGTTATAATAATTTGACCCCCCCCCCCCACGCCAATTTCAAGTCATTAAGTAACAACCCCTCCCACATACTGAACCTTACTGAATATAGTCTTTTTCTAGCCATATAAAGCAATATAAGTTTTAATTAAGCTGTGTGAACTCAAATACCAGTACACTAATTACAAATAGTAAGGGTGGGTCATTTTATTATAGCTATAATAATTTGACCCCCCCCCCCACCTTATTTCAAGTCATTAAGTTACAACCCCTCCCACATACTGAACCTTACTGAATCTAGTGTATTACAAGCCATCTAATTCAATGAAAAGTTTAATTAATTTAATGAACTCAAATGCCAGTATATCAATAAGAGATAAAAAGGGTGGGTCATTTTATTATAGCTATAATAATTTGACCCCCCCCCCCCCCCCCCCCCCCCCCCCGTGCATAGGCTGGTTCTCTCAATACCATTTTAGTGATGTGGTTTTTTTCTGTTATTTTTTATCTTTTTTGCTGCTTTTTAGCCATTTCCCTTTAAACATGATTGCCCTTTCTTATATATTATAGTCATTATTCTTGCTGTAGATTTTCAGATCTAGAACTATCCCACCCCACCCCTCAGACACTGCCCAAGTGTAAAAATCAGCAGGAAAAACCACCACAATTGTCATAGTTTTACTGCTTAACAGTTACCTCACCATATTTGGTCATTTAAATGTAACTTTTGGGAAGTTAGGGAGGGGGGTCAAAATATTATAGGGGGGGTCAAAATATTATAATAATATATTGACCCGCGGGTCATAATATTATGACCCGCGGGTCACGTTTTAGGCGGGTCAAAATATTATATGACACCGGGTTAATTTAAAGAGGTTGAAAATAATGCCGATAAATAGACTTCAAAGAAAAGAAACCTAATCAAGATGGCATGAAGATTGTTGTTTTTTTTTTCTGCGATAAAAAGAGTGTGCTCGGCAGGCTTCATTTACAATCGATAGTGACAAAAGTGCTATCGATTGTCGCCGACGTTGCTCAGAACGATTAGTTTTCGATGTTCAGCGACAATCGGTACAACACTAGTGGGCAGCAACAGTATCTTTTGTAATGGCTGCAAGTTCTGGGTGCACAAGAAATGCAGTGGGCTCAAACACTTGATAGAGGCCCCGGATTACAGGTGTACACGGTGCCAAGGAACTGCACGCCCCTTAGATGGCAGACCACAGAGGGAAGTCCAAGTCGGATCCGACAAGCTGGAGGTTGTAGCTTCCTTCTGCTACCTAGGTGATATGCTCTCTGCAGCGGGTGATTGCGACCTTTCAACTACATCACGTGTGAAAACAGCCTTGAAGAAATTCAAGGAGTTCTCTCTTCCCGCCACCTCTCGTTCAAGACACGTGGCCGTGAGTATAGCTCTTGTGTGCGGAGCGCAATGCTCCATGCCAGTGAGACATGGCCATTGACAAAGCCAAACCTCCCACGTCTACAGCGAAATGACAGGGCAATGATCAGACAGATCTGCAATGTCAAGCCACAGGACACTGTCACTATCAGGTCCAGTGAGTTACTTGAGTGTCTTGGCATTGAGGACCTGGACCTCATCCTGAAAGAGAGAAGACTTCGCTGGTATGGACATGTGGAACGCTCCAACTGAGCAGTCAAGACTGCCTGTGACATACAGGTAGGTGGAAAGCGGGGGCCAGGAAGGCCCAAGATGACCTGGATGCAGCTAACAGAAAGAGATTGCAGAGAGTGGAAGCTCTCTGCTATCGATCCTCATGATAGACAAGCCTGGAGATCTGGTGTAAGATCTGCCATGCGTGCAGCAAGCCAGCTACCTGGAAGGGGGCCCACTTATGTGGACGCTGCCCCTGTACCTGCACGTTAATCAAAAATCCGTTGATGATGATATAGCCCTAGGGCCAAAGATGGTCCCACCCAAGGGCCCACTGATTTTACATAAACCCTTTAAAAATCTTCTTCTTTGAAACCAGAAGGCCCAGGTCTTTGATATTTTGCATGAAGCTTGATGTGGGGGATCCCTACAAAGATTATTCAAATTATAGCCTTGGAAAATAGCCACACCCCAGGGCCCACCAGTTGTACATAGACTTATATAGGGAAAACTTTTAAAATTCCAGAAGGCCCAATTCTTTGATATTTGGAATGAAGTTTCATCTGGTACCCTCTACCAAGATTGTTAAAATTATAGCCCCAAGGGGCAAAAAACGGACCTACCCTGGGGCCCACTGTATTTATATAGAGGTAAGGCATTGTTATAGCCCGGTCACACCTTTACGTTTCTGCTACGTTTCACCACGTTTCTGACAAAAACCCAAAACGTGGCCAAACGTCGCAACCTGCTGCGTTTTTTATGCAAATTAGATGTCTTGTTGTGTACATGGAGTATGAGCTACGTTTCTACTGCGAAGCTGCGGCGTAAGACCCACGTATCGCGGCGTTTGCATGACGTAAGTGCTGCGTATATCGCGTTGCTGTTACGTAGGAGCTGCGTTTCATTCTGACCTGCGATGTTGCTGTTGCGTAACAGCGGCGTTTTAAAACGTATGTGGTAATAGTATTGTTGTCATTCATTCAAGTGACATCGAAGTATCAACATGACAAGGAAGAGAGGAAAGGCAACTTGCAAGACCAGGGCAAAGAGAAGCTCGATGCCTAATCTCAGCCCTGCGGTTAATATTCAGACTGATCAGGGATCAGAGCGGGACCCGAATGCTTGCTGTTGTATATATATAATTTATATATGAGACCACTTGATCGAGATTAAAATGTATTATGCGATGCCACTTGACCTCATTTGAAACTCAACAAAAGCCACAATCGTCGCTATTACGCTGCAGGTAAACTTGAAACGCCACAGCTATTTTTACTACGTCGTACATACGCAGCAATAACGTTGCACATACGACAGCTACGTAGTACTTATGCCATGCTTACGTTATGATATGCCGTGGAAACGGCGTATTTAAATTTAAAACGTAACAGATACGCCGTAGATACGAAAGGAACATCGCAGTTACGCAGCGACAACGTGTCGTACGCCACACTTACATGGTAAGTCTTGAGTGGCGTATGTGCGGCGTAAGAGGCGTTTGTGCTACACTGCTGCTGCATTCCTTTCGTTTGCACTGCGTTTCTGCTACGTATGTACGACGTTTCGAACCTGCTACGTATGTGCGACGTAAAGAAGTTGCATGCCACTTCTTTACATGGCAGCCTCGCGTAAGAGGCGTTCCTGCTACGTATCTCGGCGTAAGAGCTATGTTCCTGCGGCGTACCTTTCGTTTCACCACATATTGAGAAACGTAGCGTTTACGCGGATCGAAACGTAAAGGTGTGACCGGGGTATTAGAGTGTGCCGGCTCATCTATGTCTGGTGCACTAGGACCCACAATAAGGATTAGGTGTACAATAAGGATCAGGTGAATGATCCAGGGCCATAATCCAGGGCCATTATGGACCTCTTGTTAAGGTGTATAGAAGTGTTGAGCTGAAGTTTTAGTGTAAACAAGTTTTTGAACAAAATTGCTAAGTGTTGAAGTGATTTTGGCCAGACTCCCTATTAATATCAGATGAAAATAAGGTTGTTAACCCCTTTCATCCCTGTAGAGGATTAGAGAAACATATTCATATACAACGATACAGCTCATAACAAGCCATCTCA
This sequence comes from Lucinisca nassula, assembly GCA_963580285.1. NCBI lineage: Eukaryota > Metazoa > Mollusca > Bivalvia > Lucinida > Lucinidae > Lucinisca > Lucinisca nassula. The sequence continues at coordinate 18,342,435 of OY757014.1, read as the reverse complement.
TCAGGATATACACTGTTAGCCATCCCGGTAAATGGACCTGTCCGAATTAATAGATGAAAGAGTACACTTTAGAAACACAGGGGTGAAAGGATAAACTTAAGGTATTACAAATGTTTTCTTTAGTTTCTCAAATTCTCATCTTTGCTTACAAATAATCATCTTGTGAAACCTGATAATTAAAATTGTGAAACCTAATAATTAATTTTGTGAGGCCTAATAATTAAAACTGTTGAGAAAGCAAGTCAATAACCAGTGTTAACATGTAGTATGTCTGTCATTAACCATTTTTAACATATTGACTATGCCTATCAGAAGGTGTCTTCACTACTAAAGTAAAAGTTACAGCCCAAGATATAACTACTGCAACCAGCAGTTTAGCAATAAAACTTCTCACCATCAGTGCTCTTTGCAACAAATATCAAAGTCACACAAAAAGCTTTGTCGTTTTGGAGATGCCTGACAAAGTAGGTGGAGCCATTACATAGCTAGCTTACTCAGTTGATTGACGTGTTAATAAATGTTCTGATATGCAGCACAAATCTGAAGAAAGCAGGATTGCAGTGGTATGGATTTTTAATCCCCCGCCGCGAAGCCGAGCGGGGATTATAGGAATGGCCTTCGTCTGTCCATCCTTCTGTCCATCCATCTGTCCTTCCTCCATCCATCCGTATGTCCATCCATAACACTTTCTTGGCCGCTCCATATCTCCTGAACCCTTTGATAGATTTTCATTAAACTTTGGTCAATTATTCGTCTCAGTGAGCTGGTGTGCAGAACCCATAAATGAACCATGCCGACTTAAGGTCAAGGCCACGGTTGAAGATCACGAGTTTGAAAATTGGAATTTTGTGTCTGTTCCATATCTCCTTTACACTTGGAAAGATTTCATTAAACTTTGGTCAAATATTCTTCTCAGTGAGCTGATGTGCAGAACCCATGTCCGTCCGTCCACCTGTCAGTCCGTCCGTCCATCTGTCTGTCCGTAACACTTTCTTGTCTGCTCCATATCTCCTGAACCCTTTGATAGATTTTCATTAAACTTTGGTTAATTATTCCTCTCAGTGAGCTGGTGTGCAGAACCCATACATGAACCATGCCGACTCAAGGTCAAGATCACGGTTGAAGGTCACGAGTTTGAAACTTCGAATTTTGTGTCCGTTCCATATCTCCTTTACCCTTGGAAGGATTTTCATTAAACTTTGGTCAAATATTCTTCTCAGTGAACTGATTTGCAGAACCCATGTGCATCCGTTTAATCGTGGGCACAAACAGACTGACCTGATTATTATAGATTTTGCCAAGGCCTTTGACAAGGTACCTCACAGGAGGCTACAGTACAAACTGGATCATTATGGGATTAGAGGATCCACACTTAAGTGGGTTAGCTCATGGCTCTCTGGATGCACACAACAAGTTGTACTTGACGGCCAAGCATCGTATCCAGTTCCTGTTTTGTCTGTTGTCCCACACGGTTCGGTACTTGGACCGGTCCTTTTCTTGATATTTATTAACGATCTTCCTGATATTATCAGGTCATCTGTTCGCTTGTTTGCTGATGATTGTGTTTTGTATAGGAATATATATACTTCTTCTGACTGTCTTATCTAACAAGATGACCTGGATAGCCTAGGACATTGGGAGGCCGATTGGCAAAAGAAGTTCAATGTGGCCAAATGTCATTCAATGAGGGTTTCACAGCACCCTCCAGACAAACAGATTAAATTCAACTACTTATTACATAAGCATACTTTGGAACATGTCCAATCTGCAAAATATCTTGGTTTCACCATTACTGATAATCTTGATTGGGGTCAACATATTTCTGAGATTACCTCTAGGGCAACTAGGACATTAGGGTTTCTTAGATGCAATTTGGCATTTGCACCTAGGCAGACAAAGGATGTTGCATACAAAACCTTGGTTAGACCTCAACTAGAGTATGCATCACCTGTTTGGCATCCCCATGTTAAAACTCAGGTTCAACAGGTTGAGAAGGTTCAGAGGACGGCTGCCCGATGGACCTGCATGTGATGGCGGAACAAGTGGTGTTGGTGAAATACTCGATGAGCTGGAGTGGCCATCATTGGAGGCCCGTCGCAAGCAGCCCTCTTTAACCTTCTTTTATAAGATACACTCTGACACAGTGTCTCTTAATAAAGATAAATACTTGACCCCTGTGACTACTTCAACTCAAACAAGGGCATCAAAACTAAACAAAAGTCAATATCGTAGGTACCAGGCCTATAATGATGCCCTGAAGAATTCTTTCTTCCCTAGAAAGCCCCCGCCCATAGGGGCTTGAAGAAATATATGGGCTGCATGATGCTTCCACGCAGAGCTGAATCCGGCCTGCACACTAGTACTGGTAAACCGCTAAGAGGATCTAAGCCTGTCTAGGAACTGCGGTGCGAGGCGGACCGTCCATGCTAATAAACCCTATTGGTTTCATTGGGCGACAGGGCTTGAGATGTCATTTCATCTCAATGTCGGGTAAAAGTCCCACAAAATTGGAAGCAACGTCTCCAAAATGACCTTTACAGTGTTGACGGGGACGTTAAAACTCAAATTAAACAAATCAATTCTTCCCTAGAACTATTCCTCAGTGAAACAGTCTTCCCTCCTTTGTGGTAAATGCCAAAACTGCAGAGGAGTTCAAAGCCCGCATGGTGTAGATTGGGATCCAGAGGTGTGCGTTTTAGTACACCTCTGAAAGCAGATTGTAAATAGTTTTAAGAACTCATCCAGTGTTTTTTTTTGTTTTTTTTTACTAAATTCTAAATTTAGCGCACCACTCAACTGAGGTAATGGCCAAGTATGACCGACTCAGTATATGAAGATAGATAGATAGTCTAGTTATAATGATGAGCTTGTCACTGTTCTTAATTGCATGCTCAATTGTAAGTACAACCAGTAAACATTTGTTCATTAATTTTGTATTCCCTTCCTGTTAATGTCAACTTATAAAATTGATATTGTACAGATGATAATATGTGTGCAACCAACAAATACTCCAACTAAACTGTGCATCAGACACTGCTGTCCACATTGGCCTTCTAAAGCCTCTAGGGAATCTTTGGTGTTGTCCACACTTGCTTTCTAAAGCATCTAGGCCATATTTGGTGTTGTCTACAATTGCCTTTCAAAAGTATATATGCCATCTTTGGTGCTGTCCACATGTTTCCCTCTAAAGCCTCTAGGCATCCACATTGGCCTTCTAATGCTTCTAGGCAATCTTTGGTGCTGTCCACATGGGCCTTCTTATGCATCTATGCCATCTTTCATGCTGTTCACATTGGCCTTCCTATGCCTCTAGGCCATCGTTGGTGATGTTCACATTGGCCTTCTAGTGCTTCTAGGCTATCTTTGGTGCTGTCTTCATTGTCATTTGGCTTTCTTATTCATCCAGGACATCTTTTGTGCTGTACACTTTGGCCTTCTTATGTTCGTAGGCCATCTTTGGTGTTGTTCACATTTGCCTTCTTATGCCTCTAGGCCATCTTTGCTGCTGTCCACATTGGCCTAGTAAAGCCTCTAGGCCATTTTTGATGCCACCCACATTGGCCTTCTAATGCCTCTAGGCCATCTTTGGTGTTCTAATGTCTTTGGGCCATCTTTGGTGCTCTAAAGCCTCTTGGCCATCTTTGTTGCTGTCCACACTTGCCTTTTAATGCCTCCGGGTAATCTTCAACTTCTGTCTTTGGTGCTGTACACATTTGCCTTCTAATGCCTCTAGGCTATCTTTGGTGGTGTCCGCATAGGCCTTCGAATGCTTCTATGCAATCTTTGGTGCTGTCCATACTTGGCTTCTTATGCCTCTAGGCCATCTTTGGTGCTGTCCATATTGGCATTTTCTTATGCCTCTAGTCTGTTTTTGGTGCTGTCCACATTGGCCAACTTATGCCTCTAGACCATCTTTGGTGCTGTCAACACTTGCCTATTTATGCCTCTAGGTCATATCTGGTGCTGTCGGCATTGGCCTTCTTGTGCCTCAAGGCCTTTTTCGATGATGTACACAAATGCATTTTATGCTTCTAGGCCATCTTTGGTGCTGTCAGCATTGGCCTTCTTATGCCTCTGGGCCATCTTTGGTGCTGTCCACATTGGCCTTCTTATGCTTTTAGGCCATCTTTGTGCTGTCCACATTGGCCATTGGTATACTTCTATGTCATCTTTGGTGCTGCGCACAATGGCCTTCTTATGCCTTTAGGCCACCTTTGGTGCTGTCCACATTGGCCTTCTTATGCCTCTATGCCATATTTGGGCTGTCCACATTGGCCATTGGTATACCTCTTCACCATCTGTGATTTTTATGGATACACCTACAAGGGAAGCAACTCCCACATAATTACCAGGGCCCAGCCTGTCAGAACAATGTTAGCTTTTTCTTTACCACTCTCTAGGCAAACTCACCAGATGGCAAATTGTTGATATTTTTCTTATTTTTCTAAGAAAACAGGATAGGACATCTCATGCAAATTGTCTCCATGTCAGATTTGCATGAGATGTCAAATCCTGTGGAGACAATTTGCATGAGATGTCAAATCCTGTTTTCTGGGGAAATTAGACAAATTATTTCAAAATGCTGTTTGCTGCAAAACAATACCCAGCATGCAGTGTGTTAACAAGCTTGTAGTGGTCAAGATGTTAACTGTTCTGTGAAGCTTAACAGTTACTACAGCAGTATATTAATTTTGCTGAAAAAAAAGAGCAGCTTTTGCAAAAGCATTAATATATCATATTAAATGATAAAAATTTTAATAATGGGTTACTGGCCCCTGTACTTACACCAACCAAAGGTAGAAGCCGCTGTGGTGTAGTGGTTAAGCTACTCCCTTTGTAAACCAGGGCTCGCAGGATCAATCCCGGGCTTCTCCAAACTTTCGGATGAGTCTTTAAACCAAGGTCCTGTCTCCATATGACCTTAGCTGTTGGTGGGATGTAAAACTCAAACACTCACTCACTCACACCAAGCAAAGGTTTTGTACATTTGCCAATATCTTCTCTTTTCCCTTTCATTCCCTCTTTCTTCCCCCATAGGGGCTTGAAGAAATATATGGGCTGCATGATGCTTCCACGCAGAGCTGAATCCGGCCCGCACACTAGTACTGGTAAACCGCTTAGAGGATCTAAGCCTGTCCAGGAACCGCGGTGCGAGGCGGACCGTCCATGCTAATAAACCCTATTGGTTTCATTTGGCGACAGGGCTTGAGATGTCATTTCATCTCAATGTCGGGTAAAAGTCCTACAAAATTGGAAGCAATGTCTCCAAAATGACCTTTACAGTGTTGCTGTCTCATTTTCCCTTTGATGTGTTAAACACAACAAAAAGAAGTGTCAAATTAAATAGTACCTCTTGTTCAGTTTTCTCTATTTCCTTGGGAGATTGTAAAAAATTAACACCATTCGAGAACCCTTTTTGTACCAAATGGAATCTTCCTCCTTATATACAGCAGGAGTCTATTTCGAAATTCATGGGTGTCAGGTTGCGTTTTCTTAAAAATTTATTTGGACATTTTGTGGCATCTGATCTGGGTCTGGGTCTCAGCAGTTTTGGGCTTTCTGGTACAAAATGAATTAAACAACAAAGAAGGTGAATTTGTATGTAGGTAAACCATTGCACCTCAAGGGAGTTTACTTCTGTAAAATGATATGCCTCCATTCTGAATATGTTGGTGTAGGGGTATGGAAGGAAGATTTTCGTACGTAAAATTTCTACTCTTAAGGATTTCAGACACCAGGAAAGCCACTTCTTATATCCTTATGTTTTCTCTTTTTGAAAGAAAAGGTGGCTTATTTTTTCGATCGCCCACTTAATTGGCTCCCTTATCCCCTTAGTGGGCCATAGTCTGAAATACTGACAAAACTAGATCTGTCATGTCTGTCAGTTCGGTCTGTCTGAGAAAAACTATCATATGCTCCCCAAAAAACATTCCATATCGACAATAATCTGTGTTTATCACCCCATTGTAGGTAGGAAACCCCTAAAGGGGTACCTTGAAAAACAGTGCAGGCCCAGATCAGATTTGGCAGAATGCAGCATCTGATCAGGGCCTTCTTTATTTGCTAACAGAATTTTCCATCGAAAATAGAATAAGACAGAAAAATACCACCCCTTATATGACAAATGGACGTGTCCAACATATAACAATGGAAGGGTCCACTAGTATACAATTGGTTATTATTCGTTTGATTGTTTGCTTCCCTGTCAACACTGTATAGGTCATTTTGGAGATGTTGCTTCCAATTTTGTAGGACTTTCACCAAACATTGAGACATCTCAAGCCCTGTCATCCAATAGCATGGACGATCTGACTCATACCGCTTTGCCTGGGCAGGCTTAGATCCTCTAAGTTCATCATCATCATCAACGGATTTTTGATTAACGTGCAGGTACAGGGGCAGCGTCCACATAAGTGGGCCCCCTTCCAGGTAGCTGGCTTGCTGCACGCATGTCAGATCTTACACCAGATCTCCAGGCTTGTCTTATCATGAGGATCGATAGCAGAGAGCTTCCATTCTCTGCAATCTCGTTCTGTTAGCTGCTTCCAGGTCATCTTGGGCCTTCCTGGCCCCCGCTTTCCACCTACCTGTATGTCACAGGCAGTCTTGACTGCACAGTTGGAGCGTTCCACATGTCCATACCAGCGATGTCTTCTCACTTTCAGGATGAGGTCCAGGTCCTCAATGCCAAGACGCTCAAGTAACTCACTGGACCTGATGGTGACAGTGTCCTGTGGCTTGACATTGCAGATCTGTCTGATCATTGCCCTGTCATTTCGCTGTAGACGTTGGAGGTTTGGCTTTGTCAATGGCCATGTCTCTTTGGCATGGAGCATTGCACTCCGCACACAAGAGCTATTCACACGGCCACGTGTCTTGAACGAGAGGTGGCGGGAAGAGAGAACTGGTAGCAACTCCTTGAATTTCTTCCAGGCTGTTTTCACACGTGATGTAGTTGAAAGGTCGCAACCACCCACTGCAGAGAGCATATCACCTAGGTAGCAGAAGGAAGCTACAACCTCCAGCTTGTCGGATCCGACTTGGACTTCCCTCTGTGGTCTGCCATCTAAGGGGCATACAGTTCCTTAGCACCGTGAACACCTGTAATCAGGGTCCTCTATCAAGCGTTTGAGCCCACTGCATTTCTTGTGCACCCAGAACTTGCAGCCATTACAAAAGATACTGTTGCTGCCCACTCAAGTGCAACATACAGCAGATGGGAACTGGCCTGTACTCTGCAAGAGGTCCAGACCTGTACAACAGATCATGATCTTTGTCTTTCCTGCATTCACTCTCAGCCCTTTCGCCTCCATTGTGTCTTTCCAAGTTAAGAGCCTCCTGACACATTCCTCGAGGGATTCAGCTATGATGACAAGATCATCAGCATACAGGTCCTCCCAGGGGACTCCAGAGCGGAACTCGCATGACAAGGCTTCAAGCACAATGATGAAAAGCAGTGGGCTGAGAACAGAGCCTTGATGAACACCCACCTACACCTCAAATTCTTCACTGTAACCATCACCAACGCGGACACGGCTCCGAGCATTAGCATACATCCCTTCGACCAGTTTCACAATCCACTCGTCCACTCCAAGTTTTCTTAGTGCCCACCAGATGACTTTCCTAGGCACTCGATCAAATGCCTTCTCCAGGTCTACAAAAGCCATGTAGGCCGCCAGATACTTCTCTTGCAGCTGCCGTACAACAAAAATTGCGTCTGTTGTGCCTCTTCCTGGGACGAAGCCAAACTGGGAATCTTCGATGGACACCAACTGCCTAATGAGGCCATCCACAATCCTCTCCAGGACTTTCATGACCTGTTCTGTCAGCTTGAGACCACGGTAGTTGCCCCGTTCCAATGCATCGCCCTTGCCCTTGTAGAGACAGACAATGAAACTCTGTTCCCAGTCAGAGGTACCTTCCCATCACGGATGATTGAAGCTGCAAGGTCGTGGATCATCGAGGCACCCGCATCACCTGCAGCTCTTATCATCTCCACCACTATGCCAGAGGGACCCAGTGCTTTGCCAGTCCATTGTTTACCAGTACTCGTGTATTGTCCATTGCTTACCAGTACTTGTGTGTTGTCGGTTTCAGCTCTGCGTGGAAGCATCATACAGCCCATCTAGTTCTTCAAGCCCCGATGGGCGAGGGCCGTCAATTGTTTATTATATAATAACAGTCCTAAGCGGGTGGACAAGCAATATTTAAAGCCTAAAGTAACTATACACTTTATTTAGAACTGGAATAAAATAGACGTAAAAATTGTATGCCATTCTTTAAAACATTCATTTGTCCATTTGACTCTTGATTTAGGTGGGAATAAATTTATCTTAACTTGGTATAATTCCATTATCCACAGTCTTACTGGAGTTCTGAATAAGGATTTCAAGCACACTTTTCATAGCAAACACACATTACTGCACAGTTCCACATATGTTAAGTGCACTTCTTGCCCCAGTAATTGCTTCACACCTCTTTACCCATTGAAAAGACTTAATGTCAGATGACAAACTGCAGAATTGCGTGCCACTTTTGGAGCACAGTGCTTAAAGGTGTTGGAGGTTCACTAGTTCAATGCACTCATCTCTGAATTTTTGTCTTCAAGTAACTCAATCTCGCACTTTCTTATAAATCCTAAAAATTTGGACACCTTGAGGCCTTGCTGTAATTCTCCTAATCTTTAATGATTAACAAATTTGTTTCATGATTCAGCAAGGAGTCCAAAACGTGCAGATGGAATGGCAAACAGTGTAGACCCTGATCAGACTGATCTGGGTCTGCACTGTTTGCTTAGACCTATCTGTCCCAATACTTAGGATCATTAAGGTAATCAGGCTTTTCGATGGCCTTGGTACTGGGCACTGAGTGATGCAATGCTGGCATAGTCAGTAGTAGGCCTGGCAAAGTGTGGCCTTGCATTGTCTTGCTTCAAACAGCATTTTGCAGGCTATGCCAAGAATGGAAGAGCTAATGGCTGCAAGATCCTCTGTACAATATGATTGGAGTGGAATCTTATGCATCCCACACACCATGGTTCCTCTACCACTTCATCAGTTGTGTTCTGGGATGCATTTTACACACCATAGTCTGTAGCTTCTCATGTTACCATCAGTGAGCACTTGTCATCAGTGTAGCCTGTTTTGCCCTGACTAGTGGATTATGAGGATGATGCACTTGGCAGAACAAGCCCAAAGTTGGGCCTCATCATGGCAACAATTCTTGTGATGAACAACCAATATACCAAATATCAAAGACCTGGGCCATCGTTAAGGTTGATGTCATAGCACATTACATGATGTCACTAAACATCACTGTAGTATCATCACAGTATGGCAGACATTGGCAACCGAAGTGACTGCAGTATTAAAAATCCACGCTCAGAAATGGAAGGTATGCAAGAATAAGAAGCCTACATGGGTGTGAGGGTTGAGAAAAATCTGTTCCTCGGGAACACTGTCCCGCATCACTCGGCACGCCTTGTGATGCCGGACAGTGACTCTCTGGGAGGTTTTTTCCATCCACCCCTCACACCCATGTAAGATTCTTATAGTATGACTGCAAATAATGTAGATCCTGATGAAAGCAGAATATAAATACTTTTTGCGAATGCGACAGTTGTGTATTCCCATAGTGGTCCTGGCGGTTTGTTTGCTGACGTTACCAGATTTTGTTCTGTTCTTTGCACTGCTGTCAAATGTTTCTTTTCTATTTAGAGATCAAAGATCTGAATAGCAATCAAGTTTCTTTTATCTGAAATATATTGACAATTCTAATGCACTTTCGTATGTAACGCGACGTCTGATTGGATAACGTCAAAAATTTGCAACAGTATATTCTGCGATATACTGTCAGAAACCCGACGTCATCACGTAACGTCGCTTTTCATTGGCTGCCATTTGGTTTTACGCAGCTCGTCGCGCTTGCCGCCTTGTGCAAAATAGCACAATGTATAACTTTACAACCGAATAAGTGCATTAGAATGGGGATAACTGTATTGAAAATTGTCATTTGGGGAGGTAAATCGTCGGTTTTACGGTCGCAAATTATGTTTTACGGCTCCGCTTACGCGTCGCCGTAAAACAAAATTTGCGACCGTAAAACCTCCGATTTACCTCCCCAAATGACAATTTTCAGTACAGTTATCCCCTAATTGAAAGTTCACTGTACTAGTTCAAGAGCACACCTACTTGTCAGTGATGACCACTGATTGGCACCTAAAATATTGTGTCATGATGATAATTGTTGAAATTTTACATGGAAACTGTACTGTTTTGAGGTCAAAGCAGATGCCAAGAATAGAATGTTGCAGCTGAAACAAAACTCTATAGAAAAATGGCCATAAATTATGGTCATTTTTCTACATATTCAATACATGTTTGGGGACCATCTTCAGTTGTTATAATGCAGCCATGTCATAATGAACCGTGTTAGAAAGAGGTTGTGGTGTAATGGAATTACACCTGTGGACACAAAAGCGTTCAAACTCCTATGAAATAACTTTCAATGAATCTCTTTGCATCAAGTAAGTTTGACAAGCAAATGTCATTCATCAAAGAATTCTAAAACTAGATCAAGCAATTGATTGGTCTCATTTTGGAAAACACTTTCTGATTGACATTTGAGATGTATTTAGATTGGACAGTGCAGGAGTCAGCAATGAAATGTACACCACCTTGTGTTTTGAATTTATTTCTGTCTTGCAGTTGACTGATATAGGATGTTAGGATATATTGAATGATGTTTCAAGTCAAAATGAGATGAAGCTCATGAAAGTTTGAACGCTTTTGAGTCCACAGGTGTAGGGAATAACTGTCAATAAATGGTGGTTTGGTGGAGTTAAATCATATTTTTCCTATTGCAAATTTGAGATTTTGGCAACATGTCTGCAAAGCTGTAAAATCCAATTTACCAATTCTCAACCATAAAACTGAGCCATACAACACAGTTTGAGACAATAAAACTGACAGTTATTTCCCAGAATTACAGTTTTTAGTACAGGAATCTTCATTTTAATGCACTTTAAGGCAGTTGTTTTCTTTTAAAAGTGTGATATTGGCACAGAAAGGCAGGCTCTAGTAGCAGTGTGAAACCAAATATGCCAATGAAAGTTTGTGTCTGTTTAAGCGTTATGTCCCACCAACGGAGACAGGACCTCGGTTTAAAGGCTCATCTGAAAGTCTAGAGAAGCCTTGGATCAAACCCAAGACCCCTGGTTTATGAAGTGAGTAGCACATACCTACTACACCACAGAGGCTTCTGCCCATGAAAGTAATATGGGATTTTGACAGTTTGTTGTTCTTATCCGGTGATATTCACCTTATTTGCATTATCTGCTGGTTCCTAGTCTGAAGGTTAACAGTGTTGGAAAAACAGGTAACCAGACCCCCCTGACCTTGAAAGGTCAGGGGGGTCTGGTTACCTGTTTTTCCAATACTGACAATGTGCAAGCTGGGAGCCAGCAAATAGTGCAAATATGGTGAATATCTGCAAATGCACCAGAACAAGAATCCATCATATATTGGGCCGGCCTCAGTAGCTCAGTCGGATGCATGTGTAACTGGTGATCAGGAGGATGGGGTTCAATACCTGCCCGATAAACTCCAAAACAAACAAACAGTCATATATTGTATAACACCATCTGGAGATTATTGTCAAATTTTCTCAGTTGCTTGGATTGCTGACAGAATACATGATGATGTTTGACAAGACTCCAAATTGCTAAGATGGTATATGCAACAAAGAAATTTTATCAGTCTATGATCCAAATGCCAGAATAAGCTTTCAGTTCTGGGCTTGTCAAAATAATGACAATTGTAGCAATAGCTAAGTGTAACCTAGATGAGCAGTTGCAGTTGTTATAATTGTAAATTATGGTAAGAGTTGCATGTACTTTGATCAAACTTTGTCAATGACTTTTACCCTAAATATTTGGGCAACAAAGTGTAGACCCAGACCAGACTGTTCCCGTAGCAGCAGTCTGGTTGGTATTTACATTGTTTTACATTGAGAAAAAGTCATAAGAAATGTTTTTAATGATTTGTGTCACTATGAGGCTCATTCAAAAGTGGCGTAAAAATTCTAAAACATTGGACACCTTGAGGACTTGCTGTAATTCTCCTAGAATTTTAACAAATTTATTTCATGATCTAGCAATTAAGAAGTCCAAAAGGTGCAGAAGCAATGGCAACAGTGTAACAGTGTAGACTCTGATCAGACTGTTCTACTTTGAGTCTGCACTGTTTGCCTTGGCTTAATACTAAAGATCATTACATTATACAACATGTGAGACATTGTTATACTGTCTTTAAGGTTCTAGAAAAAAAAAGACTTTTTCTGATAATTTTTCTTTTTAGTATGTTGTTAGAATGCGGTGGTTCTAAGGAGTAAGCACAATCTTTGTTTATGAGCAGAAATAGAGACATAATGTCTATTAAACTTGTAAACGCAGTGTGTTCATGACACAGGCTGTTTTTAACCCAGTCAGCAAAAGATAGCTGTTTGGTCTGTCTGTCCGTTTGTCCATCTACAAAAACCTTAACATTGGGCATAACTTTTGAATGGTAATAGCTAGAGCTTTCATATTTCACATATATATACCTTATCACAAGAACTTTCCAGTGGTACCATAATTTTTTATCTATTGACCTTGACCTTTGACCTGCTTTTTTCAAAATTTTTAAAAACATTAACATTGGCCATAACTTTCGATTGGTAAGTGATGGGGCTTTCATATTTTACAAGTGCATTCCTTGCCACAAGACCTTTCTAGTGGTACCATAATTTTTTACCTTATTTTTTTTTTTTTGCGATAAGGCTTTATGTTCCCTGTAATTACTAGTAGTGGTTATGCTACTCACCTTGTAAACCAGGGGTCGCAGGATCGACCCCGGGCTTCTCCAGAATTCGGATGAGTTTTTAAACCGAGGTCCCGTCTCCGTATGACCTTAGCTGTTGGTTGGACGTAAAACTCAAGCACTCACTCACTCTTCCTGTAATTAGTATGTAGGTCATTTGGAGACGTTGCTTCTGATTTTGTAGGACCTTTACCTGATATTAAGATGAAATGACTTCTCTAGCCCTACCACTCAAAAAAAGTGCAAGGGATTTAACCCTTGTCCTGCTGAGCCCTGATATACCTTATCTTTGAAACAATGTAGATCCAGATCAGATGACTTCTGAAGAAGCCATCTGATCAGGATCTTCTTTGTTTGCCATCCAGTTTATGAATTTGTTGCAATAATTTGCATCAAGTAATCTGATTTGCTGATAATCAGTAGTGGGTGTGACATATTTAAATATTCAGCAGGACAAGGGTTAAGGTCTGCCTACACCACTTTTCCTTGGGCAGGCCTAGACCTTAATGGTTTACAAGTACTTACTACCCATATATATACAATCAGCTGCAGCATCCTCTTCATTCAGCTAAAGATAGCAACAGATAACGTGGGTATTTTATGATAATTGAAGGATAGTTTTGTCAATTCTCCATAAAAACCTATGTTGTGGGTATTCATTAGAACTGCCTCGCCGAGGGGCACAATGTGCCAATAGTGTCCCATAGGAAGAACTGGTTATTTTGTTTTTGACTAAATCTCTGTAGAGGAATATGTGGGATGCGGATTCTTAACCCTTGTTCTGCTAAGCCCCGATATGCCTTGTCTTTCAAACAATGTAGATCCAGATCAGATGGCTTGATCAGGATCTGCATTGTTTGCCATTCAGCTTGTGAATTTGTTGCAATAATTTGATTGGCTGATAATCAGTAGTGGGTGTGGCATATTTAAATATTCAGCAGGATAAGGGTTAAGGTAACTGCAATTTTAAGGTCAGTCTTTGATTTAGGTATGTTGTCTAAAAGTGCATGATTTCAAGAACTCCTGGTGGTGGTGGTGGGGGCGTGAGTAGAATAAGGCATGTATAGGGCATGTTTACACACATTTTATATCTTCTGTGTAGAGGGTCTGGTTTGCAGCGATAAGTTTTTCACATAATTTGGAACTTTGGGAAGGAAGAGCTAAAGCATTATAATCGTAAGCTGTTGCATGATCATTAAATCAGATCTTAAGGTGTTTTTCACATGCACACTTCATGTTTTTAAATTGCTTTGTGATTATTTGCCATGTTTATATCAGCTGATACGGTTATCAGTCAGAAAGCAATTGAAACTGATTTAATTTTCTCTCACAGCTAACTTGACCAGACATCAGAAGATTAACCTTTAACCCTTGTTCTGCTGAATATTCATATATGCCACACCCACTACCGATTATCAACCAATCAGATTACTTGATGCAAATTATTGCATCAAATTCACAATCTGAATGGCAAACAATGTAGATCCTGATCAGATGGCTTCATCAGAAGCCATCTGATCTGGATCTTCATTGTTTGGAAAATAAGGTATATCCGGGCTCAGCAGGACAAGGGTTAAAGGGCTTGTCACAAAAACAGCGGATGACAATTTCAAACATTTGTTCATGTTATGTCATTTATGCATTGCTCCATATAAAGCACTCTTTTCATCCGAAAAGTACTGATATTTTTATACGCCCACTTTGAAAAAAAAAAAATGGTCATATTGTGGCATGGCGTAGGCCGTCCAGCTGTCCACCCATCCACTAGTCAGAACGTCTGTCCGTCTGTAAACATTCTTGTTTGCAAAGATTAGGGATATCTAAAAATATGTATTAGACCATGACGATGCATCACACTCAAAACCCAGGTCGGTATGCCAAAGGTCAAGATCATACTTAGAGGTCAAAAAAGGGTCTTCCTTTCAATTCTGATCATTAATTTAGATATTCCTGGATGAATTTTGCAACTACTTGACAGAAATGTTAACCATCATGAGACAAAGTGTTGTACACAGAAATGTTAACCATCATGAGACTGTGTTTGTGTTCAAGACCAAGGTCGGTACCTCCTAGGTCAAGGTCATATAGAGGTCCTTTTCTACCACACTTGATTGCTTTCAGATCAACCCTTGATTGCTACTCACACTCAGCCGCAACACAATTCTTTAAAAAGGGTGTCCAGATCTGGCTGTCCCATTTATATGCTCCAAACTTGAAGAAGGCACAATGGGATGCTGCAAAAAGGGGAAAAAAGAGTGCCTTGCTGCATCAGCAGGCAGCGACAACCTCCTTGCCCATACCTAGCCCTCAGAATGGAAGGAAAGGGGCCCAGTGGTCAGCATCACCTACACTTTTTAACTCTCATCCTGCTGTTCAGTACAACCCCTATCTTTACAAACAGTGTAGATCTAGATCAGATGGCTTCTGATCAGGATCTACACTGTTTGACATACAGTTTATGAATTTATAGCAATAAATTACATCAAGTAATCTGATTGGTTCAAAGTCAGAGATGGGTGTGGCTAAAATGAATATTCAGCAAGAGAAGGGTTAGACAGTAGAGTTGATCTGTTGGTGGCAGTGCGAATGCAGCTGCTGGTACTTGATAAATATTGTTAAGACTGCAGTCAGAATACCAAATGACATATCAAAGAAGCAATACTGATTTCTTACAGCTCCAGAAATGCAGTGACCAGGATGTTTAAGGGATAGTTCTTCTTAGTTCTCCATTTAAACATACGTTTTGAATACTTGTTTGAATCACCTCATTGAGGCTATTTTAACAAGTACTCACAACATACGATTCTGAATTGAAACAAAGAAAACTATCCCTTCATTATGCACATCAACCTGACTCATCTGGGTCATCTCTTTCTGAAGCAGAGACAAGAGGTATTTGTCCTGAATACAAAATAAAGCATGTTTAGAATGATGTTCTTTTGATCATGAGATTGAATAATTGAATTTATAGTGCATTGATTTTAAAGTTGTTAAGAATTAAGGAAACTCTTCAGAAGCAAATTACATTTGCCTTCCATGGAGTTAATATGGAAGAATTCTAATTCCTAATGTTTCTTGATTGAATCATAGGGTTATGGAACTGGTTGAATAAAGCCCATCATGGTTACTAACCTGTCAAAACAAAGAAGGACAGCAGCACTAAAACTGAGCTGTCACAAGAACCACTTAGCCTGAAGTTAGAGTTTCTGGTGAAAGTGAGTGCACTTTAATTAATGTATGGATAGGTATATGGCTGGCTGGATATGACCTAAATAGTGTTGACTGGGCTGTTAAACAGTCTTAAGTCCCCTGTTCAGGACCATTTTTCTAGTCTACATCAAGAGACATTTGACCCACCAGTACTTTGATTCAATCTCCTCTTGTTTAAGTGGCATGCATAGCCATAACTCAACATTGAATCAACATTTTAGCAATAGTATACTTGTGGACTCTTTAATTGCTATATTTTGGACAAGTCCATTTGCTATTGAACGGGTTTCAGGCCTATTTTTTTTTCTTTTTTATTGCATTTTTGACAGAAAATTCTGTTAACAAATAGTGCAGGCCCAGATTTTTAACATTGATTTAATTTTGAGTGCCTGCTGGGAAATGTTGTTTTTTTTTTGTTTTTTTTTGTTGTTGAAGTTTCAAACTTTTATCCAACCCAGCTTGTTTGTCTTTGAATTTGCTTATATTATTTTGTTTTGGAGCTAATTGTGGGAAAGTAACTGTCCTTTTGGCTTTCCACTATTGATGTTTCCATTATGGTATGTTGTTTCATGTATGTGCTTCTTTCCCTTTGGTGTCTCTGATGGGAGCTCTGGGTTAATTGTATTGATGTCTTCTCTTGGTGGAGTGCTTATTGTTTCAAGTGTATACTTAGATTGGTCAACTGCTTTGAAAATTTCTGTAACCTAACTCCTGTTGTTTTTAACCCATTTAGTACCGGAAACCCCAAAATGGATAGTTGTCATCCAGCGCAGACCCAGATCAGATGCCGCAGAATGCGGCGTCTGATCAGGGCCTACACTGTTTGCAAAAAGTTAACCATTTTCCTAATAAGCTTTGAAGAAAATACAATCTAACAACCCAAATTGTGAAATTGATTCCTGCTATATATAAGGAGGAAGATTCCATTTGGTACAAAATGGGTTAATAAATAGTTACACCATGATGTGGAGCAGTGCATATAGTTTCCAGTCCACTTGATGACAGAGTTATGCCCCTTTAAAGATTTCTGTGATTTCTTCATTTCAAGCTAACTCCTTCTACATACCCCTGTGTCTTTGATGGCAAGAATGTACTCAGTTTGTCACAAAGCACCATGAAAACAAGTCAATCATGTTTGACAGGCATGTGTGCTGACTTTGCACCTGTGACCTCAAAATAGTACAGTGCCTGGTGTAAATTTAAACAATTATCATCATGACACAATATTTTGATGCTGTTGATGGTACATTGACCAATCACTGTTCATTACTGACAAGGGGCTTGAAGAAATATATGGGCTGCATGATGCTTCCACGCAGAGCTGAATCCGGCCCGCACACTAGTACTGGTAAACCGCTGAGAGGATCTAAGCCTGTCCAGGAACCGCGGTGCGAGGCGGACCGTCCATGCTAATAAACCCTATTGGTTTCATTGGGCGACAGGGCTTGAGATGTCATTTCATCTTAATGTCTGGTAAAGTCCCACAAAATTGGAAGCAACGTCTCCAAAATGACCTTTACAGTGTTGACGGGGACGTTAAACCTCAAATCAAACAAAAACAAATCATTACTGACAAGTTGGTGTGCTCTTGATCTAGTACAGTGAACCTTTTGATTGACAAAATATTTCAGAATTTAGATATTTGATCTGCAGTGCCAGGAATGGAATATTGTAGCTGAAATAGATGGGTAATATTAACAGAGATATTGTCTGTCTGTCCATCAGTAAACTTTGCTTTTCAGGCTAACCCCATCTTAATGTGCTTGCAGAGCTCTTGTTTGTTCATGATTACAGCATAGATTGCTTAGAACTGCCATTTACCACTGCAACACCCATAATTATAGGGATCCAGTTTTCCATCTGTTCATTTGTTTGTCATTTACATTAACTCTAAACTCGAATTTTTAGCTCACCAGAGCCGAAGGCTCCGGGGGAGCTTATAGGATAGGCAGTTGTCCGGCGTCGTCGTTGTCGTCGTCTGACGTCAACACTTACAAACATCTTCTTCTCTGAAGCCACTGGACCGATTCAGCCCAAATTTTATCTGTAGCATCCTTGGGCTGGGGGATTGAAAGTTTGTGTTTTTTATGAAAATCGGCCCATTAGTTTGGTTGCTATGGCAACTTAGAGTTTCCATAGACTTATAATGGGGAAAATTGAAAAATGGCATTTACAGCCAAGTCATTGCAGATATTTGGACAAAACTTTTATAGAAATGTTTCTTGAGTAAAATTCTTTCAGCCATATGCTTTTATGCCAACCTGAGGGTCCCCCAGGTTGTGCCGGGGCCATGCCCCACCCCCTCCACTTCATAAAAGGCCATATATCTCAGAAACCATTCAGATCCCGACCCTTAAACCATATAATATATTCTTGTTCCTATTGATAAGACGCATTTATTAACACCAACCTTGGGGTCGTCAGGGATGCGCCGAGGTCATGCCCCACCCCCTCCACTTAATAAAAGGCCCAATATCTCGGAAACTATTCAGATCCCCACCCCTAAACCATATATATTCTTGTTCCTTATGATAAGACCCATTCAGTGACATTAACCTGGGAGTCCCCTGGATGCGCCGGGGCCATGCCCCACCCCCTCCATTTCATAAAAGGCCCAATATCTCGTAAACCTTACAGATCCCCGCCCCTAAACCATATATATGCGTGCTTCTTATGATAAGACACATTCATTGACACCAACCTGGGGGTCCTCAGAGATGCGCTGGGGCCTTGCCCCACCCCTCCACTTCACAAAAGGCCATATATCTCAGAAACTGTTCAGATCCCCACCCCTAAACCATATATATTCTTGTTCCTATTGATAAGACGCATTCAGTAACACCAACCTGGGGGTCGTCAGGGATGCGCACAGGTCAGGCCCCACCCCCTTAACTTTATAAAAGGCCCAATATCTCGGAAACCATTCAGATTCCCACCCCTAAACCATATATATTCTTGTTCCTTTTGATAAGACCCATTCAGTGACATCAACCTGGGAGTCCCCTGGATGCACCGGGGCCATGCCCCACCCCCTCCATTTGATAAAAGGCCCAATATCTCGGAAACCTTACAGATCCCCGCCCATAAACCATATATATGCTTGCTTCTTATGATAAGACACATTCATTGACACCAACCTGGGGGTCCTCAGAGATGCGCTGGGGCCTTGCCCCACCCCTCCACTTCATAAAAAGGCCATATATTTCAGAAACTGTTCAGATCCCCACCCCTAAACCATATATATTCTTGTTCATTATGATAAGACGCATTCAGTAACACCAACCTGGGGGTTCCCAGGGATATGCTGGGGCCACGCCCCACCCCCTCCATTTCATAATATCACAATATCTCGGAAACCCTACAGATGGCCACCCCTTAACCATATATAGTCTTGTTCCTTATGATAAGACACATTCATTGACACCAACCTGGGAGTCTCCCTGGGCCTTGCCCCACCCCTCCACTTCACATAAGGCCTTATATCTCAGAGAATGTTCTTAGCCCCACCCTAAACCATATATATTCATCTTTCTTATGATAAGACGCATTCAGTGACACCAGCTTGGGAGTCCCCGGGGCACACCCAGGCCATGCCACACCGCTTTACTTCATTAAAAGCCATATATATCAGAAATAGTTCAGATCCCCACCCCTAAACCATATACTTGTTCCTTATGATAAGACTCGTTCAATCACACCAACCTTGAGGTCTCTTTGTGCTGAGGCAATGTGCCCCGCCCTTCCATTTCATAAAAGGCTTTATATTTCAGAAACCATTCAAATCCCCACCCCATAATCATATATGTTCTTGTTCCTTATTATTACCACACCTACTGTAGCGGGGTCCGCAGGGGCCATTCCTATTTCATAAAAGGGCCTCAAATCTCTGAAACCGGTCAGATTCCCAGCACTGAACCATATATATACTTGGTCCTTATGATAAGACACATTTAGGGACAACAGTTTGGGCTTTCCTGGGATCAACAGGGCATGCCCCAACCCCTCAACTGTTAAAGAGGCCTTACAGATCCCCACTGCTAAACCATATATATTTTTGTTTCTTATGATAAGACGCATTTAGTGATACCAACCAGGGCTCCATTGGGTCCATGCCCCACCCCCTCTACTTCATAAAAGGCCTAACTTTTCAGATGCTGAGTCCACATTTGGGTGCTCATTTGGACATGGGGGTTCATTTGGTGGATTAAAATGATATCATGTTAAAATACATGGCTGCCATTGGGCAGGATGGGCAGTGCCCACCTGAGCTCTGGTGAGCATAGTGGCCCATGGGCCTCTTGTTATCTTTTTTGCCGCATTTCTTGGCAATAACATCTTTTATTTTTTATTTTTGACCAATACAGCCAACGAGAAAGTTGCGGAGGAGGAGCTCCGCCAACTTCACGTTAAGGACTCAGCCTCCTGAATGGTTTTTTTGCTCTAATCAGATGGACTTTTAACAATTTCTGAATTTTTTGATAAAAACTAAGTCCAATTCTGTCACTCACACTATCAAAATGTAAACAAACGACTGGCTAATATCTATATATGGATAAATCCCGTGCAGCCAACGAAGCTTCCAACTTGAGGGACGTTGTACATATCATTAGAGTGTAGACGGTCAAAAACAAGAAATACGTGGTTTTAGTCGGCAGACCATTTGTAAAGACAAAACAGATCATATGCCTTTGATCTATATTGTTATTTTTTTTTTTAAAAAAATACTACTCTAGTTATTTCACTTTCGAATGTGCACATTGTTTACATGCAGGATGTTGGAATGATCCACATAATAATCCGTCAGTCAAGCACTGAACAGACGACAAATCGTCAAACCACGCTATCAAGGCAGGACTAGTTGAAACAGAAAAATTCACGCAAGCTTGAAATTTCAGAAATCTCCATCTAATTATCGCTCTGCTCATATATATTAGGGGCATGGAACCTTTTCGAGAACTTGGTGGAGCTTCTCCTCTACAACTTTACTTTTGATGTTTTGATCAAAAATCAAAAATTAAGAAGTTATCACCAAAAAATGTGGCAAAAAAGATAAAAAATCACCTTTAGTGTCAACCCTAATGTTCAGGGTAGCTCTCTTTATGATGAAGTGTATTTTCATTGCACAGGCCTGTTAATGTAAATATTTGGAACAATATGCAAAGCACTGTTTTCCCTAAGTTTAAACAAGACCTTCTAGCAGAAATTGATATGGAGTTTTCTACTCTGTACACTGTAATTTGCTGATGTCTAATTGTTCTATTATTTCTGCCTTCAGACATTTTGGAAGCTTAAATTGACTGATAGAGCATTGATTTACCATTTTTATTCTTAATTTTATGATTTATGCCCTGATTTGCCTCCAGTATATTCTTATCATCTAACATTTGTATTTCATATGACCCCAGATATATCTGAATATAGTGCTCCAGATTTCTTGGAAACTTGGACTATTATTAATCTGTTTACATGACTGCGCAGCAGCATTGCTTTTGTTTTGCAGCACTTCAACATAAAGCTATATAAATCCTACAAACTGTCCACACAAGCAAAGTTTCATAGTTAGATAAATGAAATTTCACGGGAAAAATGAAAAGCACAATGAAAATGGCTCCAAGAAACAATGCGTGTTTGTTATTATTATTAAGGAGGCCAAGAAATCAAGTTCAGGGACTACTGAAAAGTTGTGAATTGAATCGTGAAAAGTTCCAAAGAATTCAGCGGATTCAGAGACTTGCTTTCGTGTTTTTAATTTCATTAATGTTCAGTTATTTACTGTTGGATTATCAAAATCGAAGAGAAAGTTTTTTTTACACACATTAGTGCAATGAGTCTGTTCTAATTATAACTTTATTGCGCTTCTGATGTGCTGCAGATGTTTAGACGGACAATTTAAAGCGAAGGAAAATTTAATGCGAATCTGCTACTAGTTCTTGAGGTGGATTAAGTTGCAGCGATATAAAAATTTCCATCGAATTTACAAGGTTCATGTAAACAGATAATGCGCATTTATTTCGGAACTAATGCGCATTAAAAGCGTCATCTAAACGGGGTATATGAGCCCACATTTTATACAGGAAATTCAAAATGTGTCAAGGGCAAATAGTGCAAACCAAGATCAGACATCTGATCAGGGCCTGCACTGTTTGCAGAAAGTTCATTTAACCCATTCTAGGGGGGAAACCCCTAAAAGGGTAGCCTGGCAACATCAGATGCTGTCAAAAAATGGAATAAAAATGAAAAAAAAAAAAAAAAAATAGGCCTTGTAGGGAATTGAGGTGTTCTAAGACTTAGGGTTAATACAGTAGTTCAGTCAAACTGAGGGGTAGTTTGAGAAACACCTTCCTAAATATTTGTTGAGCTATGTTGAGTTTAATTCAGCCAAAATAAATACCATCCATATTTAGCCCAATTAGTACAGGAAACCACAAAATGACTACCAGGCCCAGATCAGACACTGCAGAACACGAAGTCTGATCTGGGCCTACAGTCTGTTTGAGAAAAGTTAAGCCATTTTTCAAATAAATTTTGAAGAATGAACAATATGACACTGCTAAATTTTGAAATGGACTCGCAGTATACATATGGAGGAAGATTTCATTTGGTACAAAAATGGTTAGTAAGCCATCAATATTTGAGTCATTAAAGTTTGACAATATTAGTACAATTCCTTTATTAAGATCACCTTTAGGATTGTTCAAAAGTGGTCTTGAAGACCACTTTTGAACAGTTCCAAAGATGGTCTCCCACTAGGGCATACTGGAAGCTGAAAACACAAAGAAAATGTATCCGAAACCTTCTAAATATGCTTTTTAAAGCATAATTTGTCTTATTATACGAGTAGGCAAATTTCACTGTATATGGGAGGCTGGCAAAATTAGATTACCTTTTGTTCCTTTGCCAAATGTTTGGTATTTAACATGGCACATGTCGGCACCTTGCAATACTGGCATCATCTTCATCAAAGTTGTAGAAAGTGTTTATGATTTTTTAAGTGTTCTTGTTTGCAGTAATCCAGAGAAAAGGGCACCAGATATGTAACTGCTTAAACTGTTATGAAAATCTACTATTTTTGTTTGCTCAGTTTTTTATCATATTAAAAGCTTTGTATGGTATTTTCAGAAGTATGTATATATAGATAAAAGGTCAGGCATCTTAAAAGCCCAACTTTAAAACTAAACAAACAAAAAACAAACAAAAATCAGAACCAAAAAAAACTTATAACTCTCATATTTGGATTCAAAGCAAGGAGCCAAAAATTTTAGAGCAGAATATGGTTTTGTTTGGCAGATGATTCACATATGGGCCCCGTCAAGCGATTTTGGTACTTATCGCCTATGCGAGCAGCGAAGGTTCAGGCGAGCCTGCGCATCCGCGCAGTCTCGCCAGAACCTTCGCTGCTGGCTCATACAAGCAGTGAATCAAGAGGAACCTTCAGACAGAAAGCCATATCCCTGGCCCCTCTGAATGGCTGGGCATGTGCAGTTAAAATTTGTCATGACGGAATGCTCGAAGACACAATTTCACTTGGCGGGGCTCATGTAATGTCAAGCCTTATTTCATCTGAAATATATTTGTTTGTTTGATTTGAGGTTTAACGTCCCTGTCAACACTATAAAGGTCATTTTGGAGACGTTGCTTCCAATTTTGTGAGACTCTTACCCGACATTGAGATGAAATGACTTCTCAAGCCCTGCTGCCCAATGAAACCAAAAGGGTTTATAAGCATGGACAGTCCGACTTGCATCGCTTTGCCTGGCGGGTCGGTTTCAGCTCTGCGTGGAAGCAACATGCAGCCCATCTATTTCTTCAAGCCCCTATGAGGGGGGACCATCCTCTGAAATATAGGAAATACTTTTGAAATGCAGTCTGCTAATTAACAAAAACCAGTTGACATACTTTGTTTTGTGATCCATATTAAAGCATTTTTTACATGAAACACAGCTGTGTTGAAATATGTATACCCTGTATTCATGGTAACATTTGGGATTGGTTTGTATTTTGTTTCAAAGTAATTGCCAGCTACAGCATAAAGATTAATTAGTTTTATAAGTGATCAATGAAAATTCTTCAAACAGATCAATATAAAATTGATCACACTAGTTGTGTCCTGAAAAACACCTGTTACAATTGGTTTGATTTGTTTGTTTGATTTGAGGTTTAACGTCCCCGTCAATACTGTAAAAGTCATTTTGGAGCCGTTGCTTCCAATTTTGTGGGACTTTTACCCGACAATGAGATGAAATGACATCTCAAGCCCTGTCGCCCATTGAAACCAATAGGGTTTATTAGCATGGACGGTCTGCCTCGCACCGCGGTTCCTGGACAGGCTTAGATCCTCTAAGCGGTTTACCAGTACTAGTGGAAGCATCATGCAGCCCATATATTTCTTCAAGCCCCTATGGGCGAGGGCCGAGACTAATTTTGTACAACCAGCCAGTTGTTCACAACAAAGGTCATTAGACAACGAATCGTTAAAGCTTCGATCATTTAATATGGCAAGTATAATCATTGCGATAACACACACATGCGATATAGTGAATTTATTCACATCTCCAAACAGCCCCCGCCAAACCTGTTGGTTTGGTCAGATACCGCAAAATGTGGTGTCTGATAAGGGCCTTCACAGCTTGAAGAAAGTTCAACAATTTTTAGATAAATTTCTGAAAAGAGGCATCACAAAAACATGGCTACATAATTACAACCCCCCTTGAACCCCACTTTTATATAGTAAAACGGGGGTTTTCAGTGGTAAACCTTATTTTTCTTATTTCTGCTCTAAAATATAGATTGTGGGTACTCGTTAGAACTGCCTCTATGGAGCAGAAATGAAAAAATATCACAACTTTTCATCTAAACAATTTGATTTTTAGCACAGGCGCTTGGCCCGTTCATTTGTCCGAAAAACGTGGAATGTGTTTAAAGTCAAAATATGAGTAAAAAAAAAAAAAATCATACTGGTATAGAGAGCTAGACAAGGTTCACAACAAACCAGTTCCATTTTCTCGGTACACATTAAATGACGATTGGCACAGGCACATTTTTGGACACAGGAAGGTATATTTTGTATGAAGTTCAACCTATGGCATGCAGAATTTCAACAAAATAATGCAGAACACCTGGATCAAGCCCCATTGTGATCTAGATGTCAAAATACCCCGGGTAGACTTTAGTAGGACAACTAACTGTCACACCAACTTCATGGTTTTTCACAGTTTCCCTGCGATTTCCTGTTGAAATCCTATAATATCAGAACAAAAGCCAACACACCTAGGAATATCAATGAATATGCTCTCACCTAATGCAAAAGTTTTCGCCAGTAAACCATTATTACCAGCAATTTTCGCCTTTTTTGTGTGCTAGCAGGCATTTCTTGTTGCAATATTGTTTTCATTCTAAATCTTGAAGCTGATGCAATCCGAGCTCTGATTGGTCGAGATCGCTGGAGTTCCCAAATTTGGACCAATCAGCTCGCAGATTGCATCATCTTCAAGATACAGAATGAAAACAAAATTGGAATGAGAAATGCCTGCTCGCATGAAAAAAGGTGAAAATTGCTGGTAATAACGGTTATCTGGAGAAAAGTTTTGCACTAGGTGAGAGCATCTTCATTGATATTTATAAAATTGTTGGCTTTTGTGCTGACATTATCACATTTCCGCAGGAAATCGCAGAGAAACAGTGAAAAACCATTGAGTGGGTGTGACAGTTAGTTGTCCTACTAAGGTCTATCCGGGGTAATTTGACGTTTAGACTAAGATGGTGCTTGAACCAGGAGTCCTGCATTATTTTGATGAAATTCTGCATGTCTTAGGTTGAAGTTCATACAAAATGTACCTTCCTATGTCAAGAAATATGCCTGTGCCTATGGTCATTTTATATGTACCGAGAAAATGGTACTGGTTTGTTGAGAACCTTGTCTAGCTTTCTATACCAGTATGAAAAAAAATCTGGATTTTTTTTACTCATGACATTTTTTTCGGACAAATCAACGGGCCAAGTGCCTGTGATTTTTAGGAGGTAAAGTTTACATTGTATTTGTATTGGCATATTTTTGTAATGGAAGATAATTAGTTAATGATGGTGATATTGCCATATTTACATTTTGTATTCCGACAGATAGGTCTCAGCAAAATTTCAGACTCTCGTCTGGGTCTGGACTGTTGGCTACTCCAGCTATTTTTAGACACAAAATCAGGTGGCAAATTGTAATTGTTCAAATTTTAGAACAGGTATGGTAAGGAGTTGAGGTGTCTGAATATTTAGAGTAATTAACCCATTCAGTACCAGAAACCTCGAAAGGGGTACCTTGGGAAACAGTGCAGGTCCAGATCAGACACCGCAGAATGCGGCGTCTGATCAGGGCCTCCGCTGTTTGCTAAATATTCAGTCATTTTCCAAAAACGTTACCTGACACCCCTAAATTTTGAAATGGACTCCTGCTATATACACCTGTGGACACAAAAGCGTTCAAACTTTGATGAGCTTCATTTCATTGTGACTTGAAACATCATTCAATATATCCTAACATCCTATCAACAGAAAAAATTCAAAACACAAGGTGGTGTACATTTCATTGCAGACTCCCGCACTGTCCAATCAAAATACATCTCAAATGTCAATCAGATATTGTTTTCCAAAATGAGACCAATCAATGGCTTGATCTAGTTTTAGAATTCTTTGATGAATGACATTTGCTTGTCAAACTATCTTGATGCAAAGAGATTCATTGAAAGTTATTTCATAGGAGTTTGAACGCTTTTGTGTCCACAGGTGTATAAGGAGGAAGATTCCATTTGGTACAAAAAGGGTTAAATAGTACTGCATTAGAGTTCATATAGGAGAAAAACACTTCATAGCTCCAGATAAGGGGCTTTTTTTTTTTTCGTCTGAAAAGTACTGATCAGTATGAAAACATATGTTTTAGTCTGGGACTATGCACATTCTGTCCTGGATGAAGCCTACCACATTATATTGAAGTTTCAGTTATTTATACAGTTGTATTTAGAAAATTGCTGAACTTTTTGCAAACAGTGAAGTTCCTGATGAGAAGCCAACATTTGTATCTGCACTGTCTGCCAATGTCCATTTTTGGGTTTCCCATTACGAAAAAACGCCTATACAAATACATTGTAAATTTTATCACCAAAAAGGATAATTTTGAGATGAAAAATTGTGATATTTTTCTTAGTTCTGCTCAAAATATAGCTTGTGGGTACTCGGTAGAACCGCCTCATCTCTGATAAGAACCACCTCATCGAGGCCCACAATCTATATTTTAGAGCAGAAATAAGAAAAATAAGATTTACCCCTGCAAACCCCAATTTTATTACATGAAAGTGGGGTTCAAGGGGGTCAAAATTATATAGGTGCGTTTTCATGATGCCACTCTAAAATGGGTTTGCTGCTTCTGGTTTTAAAACAAAAATAGAAATTGGCTTGGTGGATATGGCAGCATTCATAAATATTGTATGTTAGATGTAAGATCTGGCTTTGTTTGATGAGGCATTAAATCACTTTTCCTTGTTAATTCATCAAGACTTCCTGTATTCATCAAGTAACATTATTGGACATTATTTTCATATATCACTGATCACTGGTTACAGACTGTGAAAAGTGTGGAAGCTTAAACTGGATATTTTACCTGAATAAAGTGTTAGAAATGCTAAACAACCCAAGCTGACAACATTTCTGGTATACAGTTGTTGAATTTATTGCTTTTGAATAAGTATTGCCCATACAGTGATTTTTTTAGGCGTGCGTCCTGCGTCCTGTACGCATAATTTCGCCAGAGGACGCATAAAAATATCGTCGCGGGTCCTGGGACGCATAAAAATTCTCAGATGAATGTACGCTTGCTTTATGAACTCTTACTTTCGTTTTCGGAATGCAAAAACGGTGTTAAGTACACTATTTGATAAAACCCAGACGTCTGATATGGATTAAAACTGTTTGATAATTTATAACGGTTCAATTATGACACTATTGTTAATCCCTGTCATATAATTGCCACCCTGCGGTGCGTGTCGATAAGGTGTGAAAATATGGTCAAGTTATGTCTCTAGTTTGCGTTTATTCCCCAATCATAAAATTTAATCGGCAATCAGTGTGAAAATTATTTAAATGCTCCTAAGACGAGTTGCTACGACTATTCTACTATCTCGTGAATGGTTATGTTTTGGCGCCAAATAGCAGACACTTGGCGAGAAAAGTTGAACGCTTTAATTTGTGTTAACACATCTATATGTTGTTGTTGGTTATTGACACGGAGCTTACGGAAAACGCTGTTTTCCACAACCGTTTTGCTATAGAGAATTTTTTTACCTTTGAGCAAACAATTTTTTTATGAAAGAGATATGCCCCATTAAGATAAAACAATAGACACGCGTGGGGTTGCTGGAGTCCGATGACGTCATTTACCGATCGCGTGCAGGAAAAAACTAGCGGTGGTTTGTGGGTCGCAGTTTGGATGCTGGAATTCGATGTTCGCATTGAACTTGCTTGTTTATTTCGTTTAAAATCAGAGTTTTAGGAATAATACTCACAAAAATTGGGCTTGCTAGTATTGGAGATTGTTATATTACTCATGTGTATGTAAAATTGAGTGGACAATTATTCAATTAAACATTATTTATGTCCGGAATTGTAAAAGGATAGAGCATAACATGAGATGCATCGTATTTTCAGCTGACAAAAGTAAAAATAAAATGGTCCAAAAATAATTTTGGCGGGTTACCCGCACCCTGAACTTGGGCCTGTAATTTGAGGGAAAAAAACTGCGGGTAATACACGCCTGAATACTGTATATACACAAGTTTAAATAAAACTGAAAACGGGCAATGATCAGGAATTGCTACCATCCATTCATGCATTCCAGACTACAAGACTTACTCTAGGGTGCAAAAGAAGGTTTCACAATGGGTCCTGGGTTGGATGCATGGTTTGGGTCTGGGATGCATTAATTCTGGACCCAGTGGGTCCCAGGACTCATAATGGCAAATTTGTAAAAAATCACTGCCCATAGGACATTTTACCTAATAAACGGGGATTAAATGTGTACAGCAGATGGCCGTTTTCCCAGCTTTCTTGCACCTGAAATGCATATCATTGGTTTTAGGGTGGTATGGTGTGGTTTTGTTTGTTTGATTTGAGGTTTAACATCCCCATCAACACTGAATAGGTCATTTTGGAGACGTTGCTTCCAATTTTGTGGGACTTTTACCCGACATTGAGATGAAATGACATCTCAAGCTCTGCCGCCCAATGAAACCAATAGGGTTTATAAGCATGGACAGTCTGGCTTGCACCGCTTTGCCTGGGCTTGGTTAGATCCTCAAAGCGGTTTACCAGTATGAGTGCGGTCGGTTTCAGCTCTGCGTGGAAGCATCTTGCAGCCCATCTATTTCTTTAAGCCCCGATGGGTGGGGGTTGTGGTATGGTGTTGTACATTCAGAAAATAAATCATCATATTAGGGAGTAGAGACTGACCCATACTACTGCAGCATGTGTGTTGTGGTCATGTTTTCAGCTACATTGTAAGTAAGGAGATGTTACCAGTCTGAGGTCTTCTACATTTTTTTTTTGTATAAATGTCAATGCTTTTAAAGCTTCAAACATTTTTCTTTTATCTGTTAAAAGTGAACTTTTTGACTCTTCATTCTTTGAGGATTGAGATGTTTTCAGGAAACACTGACATGAATTTTGCCTTGATTGATGATAGCATTCCATGTACCACTGATATTGTAGGCCAGCTATGAAAAATACGAGTTTTCTGTACCTCCTGACCTCCTATAAACCCAATTGATTTACCAAAAGTGCTAAAAGTACTTACTACCCATTTTGTTTCAGCTTCCTACCACCCAAACAAACCAATAGGGTTTATATGCAGGGATGGTCGAACTCACACCACTTTGCCTGGGCATGCTTAGACCTTCTAAACTCTGTCTGTTGCATCTCTGCCTGGAAGCACCATGCAGCCCAATCAATTTCTTCAATCCCTCAAGCCCTTACGGGCGGGGGCCGTAGATTATACTGCTATGATACATTCAACAAAGTTTTCATGGTCAATCCAAATTGAGCAATTGTCTTGTGAGCAAATGTCTGCGCACCAAATTCACTGTATTGTAACTGCCTTACCTCGCCTATCATATTTTCTGTGTGTATTGGAACAGGCTGAAACCCAGATGAGATGCCACAGAATGTTCTTTCATGTCTACACTGTTTGCCGCTCATCGAGCTATTGTTAGATACAACTGTTGAACATCCAGTAATGAGTTGAAGTGTCTGAGTATTACTAGTAAGGGCAATCATGGTATTTCTTTAATTTTTGATTTGACCTGCACATTTATTCTGACATTTCATGCCAACATTATAGAAAACAGTCTGATTGGCAAGACAGGGTTCTACTTGTTTGAAATCAATTAGGTTCTATTTAGCTGTTTATCTTTGTATATACAAATTGTCATGAATATTAGTTAATATTCCCTTCATTACAAAATTATGTGGGCCCCATTACAAGAAAACCTGTCTTTGGGTTTGTGACCAAGTAGTACACAATACGCCTGCTCAGCTGCACAGACTACCGTAATGATATCGTAAGGTTTTGCCCGAAAACAACCACCTTAGGTGTTAGTTTCCAATATTTCATTCATACCGTAATGATCCTAAGTATTGGGACAGACAGGCCTAAGCAAACTGGGCAGACCCACATCCGACTGCTCCTGAAGGAGGAATCTGATCAGGGTCTAAACTGATTGACATTCTGTCTGCACTGTTTGGACTCCTTACTGGATCCTGATACAAATTTTGATAAATTTTTAGGAGAATTATAGCAAGTCCCCCAAGTTGTCGAATTTTTTAGGATTTTTACGGTAGGAAGTCTTGAAATTCTACATATAGGAACTCCAGGTTTTGTATTTTCCAAGCAAAGAACACAATGATGCTGGTCAGACTGTATGGTTGTGCAGTCTGATCTGCACTTTTGTTGTTGTTCACAAAAGGCAAGAACAGGTTTTCTCATAATGTGGCCCATATGTAAAAATCCTAAAAATTTGGACACCTTCGAGACTTGCTGTAATTCTCCTAAACTTTTTACCTTTGTTTCAAGCTCCAGCAAGGAGTGCAAAAAGTGCAGATGGAATGGCAAACAGTGTAGACCCCGATCAGACTGCTCCTGAAGGAGCAGTCTGATCTGGGTCTGCACTGTTTGCACTGTTTGCTCTAATACTTAGGATTATTAAGGAAAGCAAAGTATTCCTGATCTTTACAGCTGAAATAAAAATATTAACATTTAATATTTTCACACCTGCATCTAAGATTTCAGATATTATACTAGTATGTCATGCTTGAAACATAAAAAATAAGCTGCTTATATTTATGTAATCTACCCATTCACAAAGAGGCTGTATCTTGGTGAAAAGAACTGATATATTCACTGTTCAGGTTTCGTGTAGAGTTTCTATTGCAAATATGAGAAATGAATTCATAATATGCCAATCACGACAATTTGCATCCGATCAAGCTGAAACGTCATTCATAGTTAGACCATGATGTGGGGCAGCACATATTGTTTCAAGGTTAGAATCCACCAGCACATATTGTTCCTTGGTTATGTTCCACAAACCCAAACTTGTAAAACAGTCAGTATATATATGCTTCATCTATTAATTGCCACGGGTGTATAATGCCCCGCTGTCAGAGCTCTTGGCTCTTATTTTTGCTCAAAACCAATTGTTTATATTGCCTGTTCCAAAGAGGCAGTACTAACAAACACAAACAATCTGAGTTTGGTTGAGAGTTAAATAGAAGTGAAGGCAATGATCAGGAATTGATTCAATTAACCCACAGCTCCCATCAAAAGACACCAAGGGAAAGAAACACAAACATGTAACAACTAGACCCTATTGGAAACATCACTAGCGGAAAGCCAAAAGGACACTGACTTTCCCACTAAATGGCCAATTGGCTATCCAACACAAAATATAAGCGATACACACACTCAAAGACAAGCCATAACAAAAAAAAACATGACAGAAGAACGGCCTTGGAACGGTCAGTGAAACAAATTCCACTGCGGGGCTTTAATCGATTTACTTGGCCATGCATAATCCTCGCCCTTTCTTCCATCACGATTTAGACAAATAATTTGTTCAGTTCGCATGAAGGCCTCCTAACTCATCAGTGTAATATCTCCGTGATCAACACAGAGATGAAACAATGGTTAGGACTCGACAGCAAGAAACCACTCAAATGCTGGAGCAAAAGAAAACCAACAGTTAGACTCTGATGGAACCACAGAGCATCCGGAACCAACCAACATTACATAAAATTAGATTCTCTCTAATTCTCATTAAGCCTTTAAGCTGGAATCGTTGGAATCTGAGGCCTGACCGTCCGGCGTGCAATTAAAGTGGGAAGCAAAGTTGTCAACTGTGACCGGGCCAACCACCATGTATGTATTCTGTCGTATAACATTTATGCTGCATCCAATTCCTCTATATCGAAGAATCATTTCCCAAAACCAGGTACTGAAGCCACAGCAACCATATAGTTTTCTGAACTTATTTACTAAGTCACCATAAAATTTGGGTTCTGAAAGACCTTGCAGTGGAACAGACTTAAGTCCAACATTGAATTTTGAAATTAAATCTGAATGACGTCTATAAAATTTTGAAAAGGCTTCATGTAGTTTGATACCGACATAATCCTTATCGCATTGCATAAATTAATTTAACTGCATCCATTTACATTTCAACCAATCAAATTACTTGATGTAATTTTTTCATTCAAACTTGCAAACTGAATGACAGTCAGTGTAGATCCTGATCAAAAGCCATCTGATCTGGAGTGTACACTGTTTGCAAAGATAGGGGTTGTGGTTTCCAGTGGGATAAAGGTTTAGGGGACATTTCCATTTGTAGAGCCCTGAAATACTGCTTTACCTATATGATACACTGTCTTTTGCAACTAAGATGCTAATGAATTTTGAGGTGCTTCAATGAAGCTTACATGAAAGAATTAAAAATTACAGAAGTGATGCCTTGTGTTCAAACAATTCTCCTCCTTAATGAGGCACAGAAATTTGGAAACTAATGTACTACCCTGTAAAATCCCAGTTTTCCTTATATAAACATAGGTGTCAACCCATGTTTTGTTTTGCTGTAAGGAAATTTGGTCAGTACAGTTGAATAGCAATATGATTCATATAAAACTGATCTATAAATGTTAAAAAAAAATAATGATAACAAGGTACGTTGTTTCATGACAGTGACAGTCTTGTAAGCTGTCAGCAGCAAAAAATGCTCATTAAGTGACGGACAGTTATCCTAAGAAATGGAAAAGCCAATGCATTCACTGACTTTATATTTAAAGGTGGTCAGAGAAAGGACATGAGTACAGATTTTCATGTCGATAGAAATTTTGAAAATATCGAAAATGACACACTTTTCCAGTGTGTTAACCCTTCTCATGCAACCAAATGTATAGCAAATAATACTGACTGTGACTTTTTATGCCCTCGCATAGGATGATGCCGGGGGCATAGAGTTTTTCGGTTTTCAGTACATGCGTCCTGTGCGTACGTGCGTACTGGTGTCTGAATGTACGTCCTTCTGTACGAAAGTGTGTACGTACGTACGTAATCCTGTTAGACTCAGGTTAAGGTTTTTTGGTCAGGGCAGAACTTGAGCTCATATTTTTCAAACCATGCAATGGATGTGGTTTATATTTAGTATGATGATAGATATGGGTCCAAAGTTTTATCCAGCAATACCACCACACCTACCCATAGTCTCAAGGTCAAGGTCACGGACTTAGAAGAAATTTTTAATGTTTAAGACTCGGGTTTAGGTTTTTGGACAGGGTAGAACTTGAGCTCATATTTTTCCAACCATGCAATGGATGTAGTTTATATTTAGTATGATGATAGATATGGGTCCAAAGTTTTATCCAGCAGTACCCCCACACCTACCCATGGTCTCAAGGTTAAGGTCACAGACTTAGAAATTTTTAATGTTTAAGACTCAGGTTAAGGTATTTGTACCACGTTGAACTTTAACTTTTATGAGTCATTCGGTTCATATTTGGTTTAATGATAGATGCAGGTCAAAAGATTTATTCAGTAATACCCCCACCCTTGCCTATGACTTCAAGGGCAAGGTCGCAGACATAGAAATTTTCAAAATTAAGTATGTTAATAGCTTATATTTAACAAACTCTATAATGGATTTGCTTCATATTTGGTATGACAATAGTTGCAGGTCCAAAGTTTCATTGAGCCATACCCCCACCCCTTAACTGAAGGTCAAGGTCACAGACATAGAAATTTTTTATATTATATTTTTTGAGAGCTCATATTTCTTGAACCATGTGATGGATTTGCTACATTTTTGGTATGATGATAGATACAGGTCAGAAGTTTCATTCAGCCATAACCCCGCCCCTGCCGCATGACCTTAAGGTGATGGGGGGTTGAGGTAGGTCCCTGGGCGGGGGCATTTGTGTTGTATTGACACATTCCTACCGTAGTTTTTATTGAAAAACCGAAGAAATACACTTTTCAGATGATATTAGAACTGTTATACACAAAATTTGTACCGTATCAAAATGCATCTACACAAAATGATTGAAAATTAATTCTTATCTTTAAAAAAACAGGTAATTGCAGGTTTAATTAAAATTACCTGTGTTTTTTTTTAAAAAAAGGTGAATTTAGTGAGAGTGAATCCTATCTGGACCAGCTCTCGGCAAATTTGTGTTTTTTTGGCGCCTGAACTACATGTATGTTAGCACTGTGCATATCATCCTTTTAACCTTTGTCCTGCTTTTTAAATATGCCACACCCACTACTGAAATTATTGCAAGAAATTCATAAACTGAATGACAAACAATGAAGATCCTGATCAGATGGTTTCTTCAGAAGCCATCTGATCTGGATCTACATTGAAAGATAAGGCTTATCCAGGCTTAGCAGGACAAGGGCTAAACTTCTCAAACTCCCCATTGGATGCAGAATCACCCATGAAATCCAATATTTTGATTCCCTGAAACTCTCATTGGGAAACTACCAAAGGAATTATTGTTTCTCGTCATCCATCTGGATTACAAAATCTTTTCTCATTTTAGGGACTTTAATGAAGAAACCACTGTATTTAGATCAAGTAATGTGTCTAATAGCCTATGAAACGTTCAAACAGAGACAGCAGGCTATGGTCACATGATCCATTTTTGGAATGAGGTCAAAAACGTAAATACATACGATTAGTATTAAAGAAACAAAGACTTTGTCGCAGTATCTAATCACTTGTTTCTTGATGCCATTAAAACATGAAGTGGCTTCATGCACTTACTGTTGTTTTGTTGGCATTGGAAAAAAAGATGTAGATTGAAAGTCTTATAGGACATTTTTATGCAGATCATCTGTTAATTAAATTGCTTCAAGTTCTTTTTAAATCCTTTGGGTATCTTTCAAGATGTGTAATTTGAATATTCTGTTAATTTCTCTTGAAAGCAAGTCAGTACGTCATACAGTTCAGTGTGCATAAGTTAACCCATTGCATGCGGGAAACCCCCTAAAGGGGTACCTTGGCAAACAGTGCAGGCCCAGATCAGACGCGGCAGAATGCAGCGTCTGATCTGGGCCTGCCCTATTTGCTAACAGAATTTTCCATCAAACAAAGAATAAGAACAAAAATAGGTCTACCACCCCTTATATGACAAATGGACTTGTCCAACATATAGCAATGGAAGAGTCCACAAGTATACAATGGGTTAATCCAATTCTGAAGGACATTGGCAGACATACTCTGTAGATCGCTGTGCCTGATGAAAGCAAAAAATTCATCCATTTTCTAAATAAATTACTATGAATAGGTCAACCCGACACCACATAGTGAGGATGATTCTAGTTATTTTACATAAACCAGGCCCCTGCCAATTTGGGCTTGAAGAAATAGATTGGGCTGCATGATGCTTCCATGCAGAGCTGAAACTGACCGCACACTAGAAATGGTAAACCACTTGGAGGTTCTAAGCCTGCAAAGGAAAAGTGGTGCGAGTAGGACCGTCCATACATATAAACCCTATTCGGTTTCATTTGGTGGCATTGCTTGAGTCGTCATTTCCTCTTAGTGTCTGGTAAAAGTCCCCCAAAATTGGAATCAACACCTCCAAAATGACTTATACAGTGTTGATGGGGATGTTAACCCTCAAATCAAACAAACAAAAATTTTAGGTGAACCATTTTGCTGCAGAATATATTAATTTAGTCACACCCATCACTGACAATCAGCCTATCAAATTACTTGATATAATGTAAAGGTTCAGTTCAATAATTGCATGACAAATAGTGTAGATCCTGATCAGTCTCAGCCATCTGTCCATCTGATCTGGATCTACACTAATTGATAAAGTAGGGTTGCCCTGTTCAGCAGGATAAGGGTTAATAAGGGTTAACCCTTATCCTGCTGTTCACAACAACCACTAACCTTGCAAACAGTGTAGATCCAGATCAGATGGCTTCTTCAGAAGCCATCTGATCAGGATCTACACTGTTTGACATTCAGTTTGTGAATTTGTAGCACTAAATAACATTAAATAATCTGATTGGTTTAAAGTCTGAAATTGGTGTGGCTAAATTAATTATTCAACAGGATAAGGATTAAGGAGCATCCAGATACTTAGACCAAAAACCACACTCGGCATCATTCTTTTTCATTTGAAAACTTCTTCACCCTTCTCAGATGAACAATCCATTCATTAGGTTTGTTGATTTGGGGTTTAACATCCCAGGTCATAGCAAGCCGGTCACTTTTTCTTATCATTCTTTTCCTTGGCAGGCTTGTACATTGGTGATTAACCAGTACAGTGCACATTCTTTTGCCGGAAACTGAACTGCCCTTCTTCAGAATGACCATTGAATAGATTCATGATCTCCAGGAAAGATTCTTGCCAACCCAACAGGTACTAAACGGTAAAACCTGAAACTGGTATGAGACGTGTATCAATTCATGAGAAATATTCTTTAACCCTTTTTGTACCAAATGGATTCTTCCAGCTTATAATTTCATCTCCCACATAACTCCTTTATGGGGCCTCACACAGAGAGATGACGCAGCAGCTCAGCTTCCAGGAACTCATCAGAACGGGGCTTATCAGCAGCCACGCTCATGTCTTCGGAGATTTCTTACCAAATTTTTTTTTAAATTAATAACTTTAAACAACATAATATACTCGGAAAGTGACTCAAATTTGGTTAAAAATTACCTGGCTAAATTAGGCTCAAACAGGGGTGAGTAGAAATTATAATTTACCTTCCTTTCGTTTCTTTTTCTGTTTCATTCTTAGACTCGCAGAGTTTCTTACGGAATCGCCATTAAATTCTGACTATGTTACTTTGGCTGACCTGTTGAAAGGATCGTCAGAAGCATACTTGAACAGGAAATGCAAAATATAATATCCAACATAACAGTTCCATGCGGAAAACTGATCAGTTGTGAAATTTTCGGTGACTAAAAGTTTGACAACGTACTGCGTCGCTGCCATTGTTGTTTACAACTACGGGCTGAGTTCGCGACAGCGCGATTCGGCCCAGATATTTTAAACGGAAAGTCACCCATACTATGTTAAATAAACATCGTCAATCACATCGAAATTTCGATCAAGACCCGTTGTATACATTTTATTAACCGATTTATCGGGAATTATGCCTGAATGTCGGGTTTTATAACCAATATTGAAAATGCGACCACCCATAAAATTGCTTTTGAATGGCTTTGTTATTAATAACTCGGTTTCACGAGTCAACTTGGGCAAGGAAAAATGGCCTAATAAATCTGATATTAATTTCAGAGCATCATCCATTGGCATGGAATATTTGGCCGACGGCCAGGGCGGAAATGACCACGACCACGTGGAGTTAAGTGCGCATGCGCGACAGAATGAAAACAAAGTAAGAGGTGCCGACGGGAATAAACACAGCGGCCCTGGAAAACAAAACAACATAGACAAAATCATGTCAAAGCTGGCATCGCAAGTAAACAAATTCAGCCAGGCTTCAAAAGATATCAAAACATTCGCAGAGGCTGTAAAATCCCTACGAGAGGATGTTAAATCATTAAAAAGAAAAAACCAAGAGGAGGGACAGGAACCTCCGGCCAAAAGGAAGTGCATGGATCAAGATGCTAGCAAATCATCTTCGCCAATCCCGGGTCCATCTCAAGAAAAACAAATAGAGGCGGACACAGATACAGACGAGTCAGAGGATGAATTGAACTCTTTTATGGAAACAAAACAGTGAATTACAGGATTCTTTTTCCGAACTGGAAGAGTTCTTTCAGCCAGATGATGGTACTGGTGATGAAGTTGGGGAAAAAATTGCACAAATCACAGAACAAGCACTGCGAGGATCAAAGTCAAAAAAGGATGAGGAAAAGCTCCAAGCCTTGAAGCAGAAACACCTCAGACCTAAGAACATCCCCAATCTGCAAGCACCAAAAGTGGATGAGTTTTTATGGAGACAGCTGAAAAGAGATGTAAAGAAAGTGGACTACATGCAACAGAAAGCAGTAATGAATTATGGACAGGCAATCATCCCACTCATGAAGGCATTAGAGTTAATGCAGACAAACAAAGACCCAGACACCACCAGGGGCTTCGTGATGGATGCCTTTAAAATCCTGTCACTTAATGTAAAAGCCACTAACATCAATCGGATGGAACAGATAAAGAAGGAATTACAACCCAAGAATAGGGTCCTTGTCCCAGATGAACCTTCAGCTACAAAATTGCTAGGGGACAACTTTCAGGAGGCCATAAAGAAACTGGAAGGCACAAAGGGAATTTATATAGCATGACTCCATTCCAAAGTTTAGGGGTGTCAGACTGTGTTTTCTTCAAAATTTATTTTGAAATTAGCTTAACTTTTTTGCA
The DNA here is from genome assembly GCA_963580285.1 of Lucinisca nassula. Taxonomy (NCBI): domain Eukaryota; kingdom Metazoa; phylum Mollusca; class Bivalvia; order Lucinida; family Lucinidae; genus Lucinisca; species Lucinisca nassula. Next base: position 18,303,445 of record OY757014.1, on the reverse strand, counting down.
AAGAGTGTAGGCCTTGATCAGATACCACGTTCTGCGGTGTCTAATCTGGGCCTGCACTGTTTGCCCAGGTACCCGTTTTTGGGTTTGGGTACCAAATGGGTTAAAGAAAGGACTGTATCACCCACCTTACTAACCCATTTGCCAAAATCAGTTTTGTTACTTTCTGCTGTGTGAAAAAAAAAAGAAAAATCTGAGTGTCTGAGATTTTCTCTGCTTTATCTTCTACTCTATGACTTGAGAAAAACATAGGATTTGTAATGATGTCCTTGATGAATGTGTCTGTTAATCTAATTCTTCATACTATCAATGGCCATTCTCAATGTCAGCAATCGGATTTAACCCATTTGGTACCAGAACCCCCAAAACGGGTACCAGGGCAAACAGTGCAGGCCCAGATCAGACGCCGCAGAATGCGGCGTCTGATCAGGGCCTACACTGTTTGCAAAAAGTTCAGTCGTTTTCCTACTAAATTTTGAAGAAAACGGAACCTGACACCCCTAAATTTGGAAATGGACACTTCTATATATAAGGAGGAAGATTCCATTTGGTACAAAAAGGGTTAAAGCTTCTTCTTCCACAGATTTGATGTGAGAAGTCTGGTCACTATAGGGGCTCCTTACACTGTTTAGACTTCTTCATTTGTTACCATATTTCATTGTCTAGTCCATATAAGGAATCTTCCTAATTATGTTTACCCATAAGAATCCAATCATGACAATTGTGGCTGCATTTTCATCTGCAGCAGGAGAGTTTTAGTAAATATTTTTTGACCTTTCATTAACAAAATATTTTTTGACCTTTCTTTATCAAAATATTTTTTGACCTTTCATTAGCATAGATGAACAAGTCTGTGAAATGAACTCCCTTCTAAACCCCACTTTATATAAAGAAAACTGAGGTTTATAGGGTATGGATTTTTTTTATTTCTGCTCCAAAACATAGGTTGTGGGTACTCATTAGAGCCACCTCATTGAGGTGTTTCTAACCAGCACCAACAGCTTACTTTGGAATATGAATAAGAAAAATGTCACAGATTTAAATCAGAAGCCTCTGTGGTGTAGTGTGTGTGTGTGTGAATTCGGGTTTAACTTCGCTTTCAACAATTTTTCAGTCATATCACGACGGTGTCTGGTTGCAACAGGGAGCTCAATGCTCACTTTTATAGTGCTGCCTCACTGAAGTATCATGTCCCAGACACATTACATGATACCACACCCAGTCACATTCTCCTGACACTGGGTCGACCAGTCCTAGCTCTACCCCGTTAATCGGAGTGCCAAGCGAGGAGCAGCTAGTACCTCTGTGGTGTAGTGGTTATGCTACTCGCCTTGTAAACCAAGGGTCGCAGGATTAATTCCGAGCTACTCCAGACTTTCGGATGAGTCTATAAACCGAGATCCTGTCTCCGTATGACCTTAGCTGTTGGTGGGATGTTAAACTCAGACACTCACTCACAGATTTAAATCAGAAAAGTAGCCATTTTGAAGATGTGGAAAAAATGCAATATGTTGCATTATAGTATTGGTATTTAGTTTATTTAGAGTTTAATGGCTCAGCCAAACTGTAATGACCCTAGAAAACATTTTATGATCAATCTCAATGAAAGAATTTTGCACCCACTGCCTCCTGATCATCAGTCAGAATTGGGCAACCCAGGTACCAAGGCGGGCATTTGATCTTTCATTAATGAAAGTCAGAATACAGTTTGGAATGAAAAAACTAAGTTATTGACCTCATTAGGAGAAGCCTGGAAACTGACTGGACCTCCTGTAATAATACTGTTAAGCAGGTGTGCTTCATTAACCCTTAAAGTAACAATCAGGGTCCAGTTGTTCAAAGCATCATTAGCTTAATGAGCTCCTTAGTGATCAAATTGTAATCTGTTTTCGCTAGTACAATATCTAAAATTTTCGTATTTTTGCTAACAAAATGTGAGTGGCTTTTGCATATGAAAATGCAAAAGCTACTCACATTTTGTCAGCATAAATATTAGTATCTTTACGAATTCATTATATTGGAAATTTTACCACCAAAAAATGAAAATTTTCAGATAAAAAATTCTGAAATTTTTCATATTTCTGCTCAAAATATAGATTGTGGGTTCTCATTAGAACCGCCTCATCGAGGCAATAATTGTGCAAGACTATCTGAAGCTTGAAAAGGTTGTTGAACTCCCCCCCCCCCCCCCCCCCCCCGTATTCCCCTGACCTTGCCCTGTGTGAATTTTTTTTGTTCCCGCGGCTAAAAAAATACCTTTCTGGTCGAAGATTTGTACAGCGCAAACACCTCGGTTCTGCAATATTCCAGTGCCTTCATAGTATACCTCGAAAAGACTACCAAAATGCATTCAATGATTTGATCAGAAGACTGAAAGTTTGTATATCTGTTAAAGGGGAATACTTTGAGGGGACAAAATAAATTTTTCATCGAAATCTATCACGGAATCATTTTTATGTGCTTAGTTGCATTCATATTTGACCAGTCCTCGTACTTCACAATAAATAATGTTAAGAACCATCTATATCCTTTCCACTACCATAGCGTATTTTTGCGTAATTGCTGCCAAAAACTGTTTGAACGACCCTCATTCTTGCCCATATTCAACCATACTTTTGATAAGGGTGTTTTTGAATAGGGTATTCCAACAACTGTTCACAACATGCATATCAATCCTCTAAGAGATACTGGAACAGGACCAGAGGCTTCCAAACCTGGCAAAAAGTCGAAAAAATTAGCCTCTGAAATTGCCATTCTGCCCCATGTTCTTTGAGACGGCGTGCTGTCTGTACGAAACAAGTGCGGCCAAAATAAAGACATGTCGAGAATATGTACGAAAGAGTGAAAAGCACATAAGCTAAAATGATAGAAAAAGAGAGGAAAATTAGGTTGAGAAAAACGCAAAAAAAAAAAAAAAAAAAAAGAAGTCCGTGAGCATGTTTTAGCATAGCGTGACCCCTGCGCCATGACCTATGACGTCATCAGAAAGGTTGTTTTCACATACCGAACAGTACATTTTGTCTCCTATTGAAAACGGGCTAGACAATACTAAATGACCCAAAAGATCAGGTTCTAGGGCGAAATGTTCTCCCCTACCCCCATTTTAGTCATGGTTTCAAAAATGCCCGGCAGTCCTAAGGATATGGTGAAAAAGTGAAAATCCCTGTAAATTGCCCCGATTTCCTCATAATTCGACAAAATATATCGAAAAATAAAGATTTCAAGTTTAAAACGGCTAGTTCCGCTGTTCTAAATAACTTCACCATATCCTTTCCACTACCATAGCGTATTTTTGCGTAATTGCTGCCAAAAACTGTTTGAACGACCCTCATTCTTGCCCATATTCAACCATACTTTTGATAAGGGTGTTTTTGAATAGGGTATTCCAACAACTGTTCACAACATGCATATCAATCCTCTAAGAGATACTGGAACAGGACCAGAGGCTTCCAAACCTGGCAAAAAGTCGAAAAAATTAGCCTCTGAAATTGCCATTCTGCCCCATGTTCTTTGAGACGGCGTGCTGTCTGTACGAAACAAGTGCGGCCAAAATAAAGACATGTCGAGAATATGTACGAAAGAGTGAAAAGCACATAAGCTAAAATGATAGAAAAAGAGAGGAAAATTAGGTTGAGAAAAATGCAAAAAAAAAAAAAAAAAAAAAAAAAAAAGAAGTCCGTGAGCATGTTTTAGCATAGCGTGACCCCTGCGCCATGACCTATGACGTCATCAGAAAGGTTGTTTTCACATACCGAACAGTACATTTTGTCTCCTATTGAAAACGGGCTAGACAATACTAAATGACCCAAAAGATCAGGTTCTAGGGCGAAATGTTCTCCCCTACCCCCATTTTAGTCATGGTTTCAAAAATGCCCGGCAGTCCTAAGGATATAAGAAAGTTGTCTCAAATTTTCATCAGAAAAATTAACATGGATATGATAGGTTGAACCATAACAATTACTTATTCTCTACTAATGATGGTGGATAAAAGTTCAAGCTCATTCTGGTCAATTTTCTGCAATATGCTAGAGTTCCAAAAGTGACCAATTATTATTATACACATATTGTTCTTGTAATGAGGTGAGAATAATATGGCTTATTTAGGACTGCTTATTAGATCCCTAGACACAGATAATGTTTTTGATGAACCAATGTTAATATGATATGGAAACATGGAGAAAAGTGGAGTGTACATGGGTTTACATGATTTTCCTTATTTTTAGCTCACCTGTCACGTAGTGAGCTTTTGGGATCACTTTTTGTCCTCCGTGCGTGCGTGCGTGCGTCCGTGCATGCGTGCGTGCATCCGTAAACTTTTCTTCAAACGATATCTCCTCCTAAACCACTGATGGTATTTTGACCAAACTTCACAGGAATGATCCTTAGGTGGTCCCCTTTCAAAGTTGTTCAAATGGTTCCGGTCCGTTGCACATATAGGTCATAGTAGCCAAAAATAGATTTTTTTCACCGAAAACTTAAAAAATCTTCTTCTCTGAAACCGCAAGGCCCAGGTCTTTGATATTTGGTATGAAGCTTCATCTAGTGGACCCCTACCAAGATTGTTCAAATTATAGTGCTGGGGCCAAAATTGCCCCCGCACGGGGGCCCTTTGGTTTTACATGGGCTTATATAGGGAAAATCTTTAAAAATCTTCTTCTCTGAAACCGCAAGGCCCAGATCTTTGATATTTGGTATGAAGCTTCATCTAGTGGACCACTACCAAGATTGTTCAAATTATAGTGCTGGAGCTAAAAACGCCCCCTTTGGTTTTACATAGGCTTATATAGGGAAAATCTTGAAAAATCTTCTTCTCTGAAACCGCAAGGCCCAGGTCTTTGATATTTGGTATGAAGCTTCATCTAGTGGACCCCTACCAAGATTGTTCAAATAATAGTGCTGGGGCCAAAAATGCCCCCGCACCGGGGCCCTTTGGTTTTACATGGGCTTATATAGGGAAAATCTATAAAAATCTTCTTCTCTGAAACCTCAAGGCCCAGGTCTTTGATATTTGGTATGAAGCTTTATCTAACCAAGATTGTTCAAATTATAGTGCTGAAGCTAAAAATGCCCCCGCACGGGGGCCCTTTGGTTTTACATTGGCTTATATAGGGAAAATCTTGAAAAATCTTCTCCTCTGAAACCGCAAGGCCCTGGTCTTTGATATTTGGTATTAAGCTTCATCTAGTGGACCCCTACCAAGATTGTTCAAATTATAGTGCTGGGGCCAAAAATGCCCCCGAACCAGGGCCCTTTTGTTTTACATAGGCTTATATAGGGAAAATCTTTAAAAATCTTCTTCTCTGAAACTGCAAGGCCCAGGTCTTTGATATTTGGTATGAAGCTTCATCTAGTGGACCCCTACCAAGATTGTTCAAATTCTAGTGCTGGAGCTAAAAATGCCCCCCGCATGGGGGCCCTTTGATTTTACATGGGCTTATATAGGGAAAATCTTGAAAAATCTTCTTCTCTGAAACCGCAAGGCCCAGGTCTTTGATATTTGGTATGAAGCTTCATCTAGTAGACCCCTACCAAAATTGTTCAAATTATAGTGCTGGGGCCAAAAATGCCCCCGCACCAGAGCCCTTTTGTTTTACATAGGCTTATAGTATAGGGAAAATCTTGAAAAATCTTCTTTTCTGAAACTGAAGGCCCAGGTCTTTGATATTTGTTATGAAGCTTCATCTTGTGGACCTCTACCAAGATTGTTCAAATTATAGCCCTGGGGCCAAAAATGCCCCCGCTCCGGGGCCCTTTGGTTTTACATAGACTTACATAGGGAAAATCTTGAAAAATCTTCTTCTCTGAAACCACAAGGCTTAGGTCTTCGATATTTGTTATGAAGCTTCAGCTAGTGGACCTCTATAAAGATTGTTCAAATTATAGCCCTGAGACCAAAAATGCCCCCGCCATGTGGCCCTTTGGTTTTACATAGACTTATATAGGGAAAATCTTTAAAAATCATCTTCTCTGAAACACAAGGCTTAGGTCTTTGCAAGAGCTCATTAGATATGATGAGCTACTTGGTCTTTGATATTTGTTATGAAGCTTCAGCTAGTGGACCTCTACCAAGATTGTTCAAATTATAGCCCTGGGGCCAAAAATGCCCCCGCTCCAGGGCCCTTTGGTTTAACATAGACTTATATAGGTAAAATCTTGTTTTACATAGACTTCTATATGCAGGGTAAACCTTTAAAATCTTTTCTCTGAAACCAGAAAGCCAAGGTCTTTCATATTCGATATGAAGCTTCATCTTGTGGACCTCTACCAAGAGTGTTCAAATTTTAGCCCTGGGACCAAAATTGACCCTGCCCGGGGCCCCCTTGTTATGCTTTGGATCAGGTGAGCGAACCAGGGCCCTCTGGGCCCTCTTGTTGTTCAAAACAGTGTGGATACTCAGTAAGGCAGTACTACCAAATTTTGTAGTGGAAATAAGAAAACTTACCAGTGAGATTGGTGTGTGTCATGACTTTATCATAGAAAAGTGATTTTTTTAATTGGGGCATTGAATTGTAGAAAAATTTGGCTTTATTTTTCCTTTAAACACATATTTGAAAGGTTTCAGTTTTTATACGCCTGTTTGAAAAACAGTCATATTATGTTATGCCCCAGGCGTCCATCCATCCGTCTGTCGGTCTGTCCATCTGTAAACTTTTCGTTTCCGGATAACTCCTCCTACAGTTGACATCCAATCAAGCTGAAACTTAATGCATAGTAAGACCATGATGTGGGGCAGCGCATATTGTTCAAGGTTACAGGACACCAAATAATAATAGAGTTAAGCCCCTTTGAAATTTTTTGTGAACTTTTCGTTTCCTGATAACTCCTCCTACAGTTACAGCCAATCAAGCTGAAACTTCATACATAGTAAGACCATGATGTGGGGCAGCGCATATTGTTCGAGGTTACAGTCCACCAAATAATAATAGAGTTATGCCCCTTTGAAATTTTTTGTGAACTTTTTGTTTCCGGATAACTCCTCCAACAGTTTACATCCGATCAAGCTGAATCTTCATACATAGCAGTGCATAATTATTTTGAGGTTATGGTCCACCAAATAGTAATAGAGTTATGCTTCTTTAAAATGTTTTGTGAACCTTTCGTTTCTGGATAACTCCTCCTACAGTTTACATCCAATCAAGTTGAAACTTCATACATAGTTAGACCATGATGTGGGGCAGCGCATATTGTTTCGAGGTTACTGTCCACCAAATTATAATAGAGAAATGCCCCTTTGAATTTTTTTTGTAAACTTTTCGTTTCTGGATGACTCCTCCTACATTTTACATCCAATTTAGCTGAAACTTCATATATAATTAGACTATGATGTGGGGCAGCGGATATTGTTTAGAGGTTTTGGACCACCAAAAAATAGTAGTTATGGCCCTTTGAAAAATTCTGTAAACATTTCGTTTCCGGATAATTCCTACATTTTAGATCCGATGATGTTGAAATTTAAGATACAGAAAGACCATGATATGGAACAGTGCATATTATTTTGAGGTTATGGTCTGCCAGATATTACTGGAGTTATACCCTTTCTCAGATTTTTCTAAACATTCCGTTTCCGGATAACTCCTGATCAGAGTTATCCGGAAATGGAATGTTTCGAAAAATCCTTTACATTCCACAAACCCAAACTTGTACAGCAGTCAGTATATATATGCTCAATCTTACTAATTGCCCTGGTTGTATAATGCCCTGCTTGCGGAGCTCTTGTTCTTATGTGTTTTATGCACCCAGTGTCTGATAGTAAGAGACCACATTTTGGTCTGTTCCAAAGTTGTCTGAAAGACCACTTATGAACAGTTCCAAAGGTGTTCTTAAATATAGATTTTTTTTTATATACTTCCTTGCATATTTCTGCTTAAAAAGTAGTTTTAAATGATATTTTGCAGCCCTAATAACTAAGCAGCTATGGTTTGCTAGGTGTTCAGTAAGAAAATATAAGCAAATTGCCAACAGTATTCACACTATTTTAGAATGACTTTTTCTGGTGAATACTCCAAGCTTGTGGAACTGTCTGCAGTCAGAGAAAAATGAGCCAGAGCTTATAACTACTTAAGACTCAGTCTTAACAGTTTTCACACTATTTTAGAATGACTTTTTCTGGTGAATACTCCAAGCTTGTGGAACTGTCTGCAGTCAGAGAAAAATGAGCCAGAGCATCACTTATTCACCATCATAAGGGCTACATTCTGACCAAGGGTCATAACCCTGTTGTCATTTTTGGCTGAATTATCTCCCCTTGAAATTTTGCAAAAACTCAGAAATTGGCTCCCACGGGGTGCATTGGTCACCTATAGTGACAGCTCTTGTTTTTTTTTTTGTTTTGTATTTGGTTTTGCAGTCCTTTAATTCAAGATCATTCATATCAAGCCGATCGTTAATCAGAGGTGGACAATAAACAATACCTGGAGAAAAAACACCTGACTTTCCGTTGCAGAACTTGGCATCTCACTTGTGAACCGAGCCAGGCTCGCACCATAGCATTAAGAGACCTAATGAGTAAGAGTCAGTGCTTTTATCCACTAAACCACTGAGGCATGTAGTCTTCGCTTGTTGATCTTGCTAAAATTAGGAGGCTCATGTAGATAGTAGAGACTGATCAGACAAGTTACAGATGCATCTAAGGCTAATCTGTGTCTTCTCTGGTCAAACAGACCTTCTTGGTCCAGTTGATCAAAGCATTGTTAGCTTAACCCTTTTTGTACCAAATGGAATCTTCCTCCTTATATATAGCAAGAGTCCATTTTGAGATTTAGGGGTGTCAGGTTGTGTTTTCTTCAAAATTTGTTTGGAAAATGGCTGAACTTTTTGCAAACAGTGTAGGCCCTGATCAGACACCACGTTCTGCGACGTCTGATCTGGGCCTGCACTGTTTGCCAGGGTACCCGTTTTGGGGTTTCTGGTACTAAATGGGTTAGAGTTTGCTAGTAGTTGTGTAAATAGCTGGATGAGAAGCAAACAGTGTAGTCCCTGAAGAGAGGCCACATACTAAACTATCAGCCCCCACCCATCAGGGCTTGAAGAATATGGGCTGCATGTTGCTCCCACGCAGAGCTGAAATCGAGCGCACCCGAGTACTGGTAAACTGCTTAGAGGATCTAAGACTGCCCAGGCAAAGCGGTGCGAGTCGGTCCGTCCATGCTTATAAACCCTATTGGTTTCATTGGGTGACAGGGCTTGAGATGTCATTTTCATCTCAGTGTTGGGTAAAAGTCCCACAACATTGGAAGCAACGTCTCCAAAATGAGGTATAAAGTGTTGATGGAGACATTAAACCTCAAATCAAACAAAAACATACTAAACTGTATGTCCGAATACATAGGGTAACCACAGTAGTGTGTGCCTTCATGTCACTAGTCTGTTCTTGGACTGCATTTTTTGATTTGTCGCATTTCCTGGGTAAAGTTCTAATAAATACAGTAAAATTCCTATAGTAAGACAACATTTTGGACTGTTCAAAAGTGGTCTTTAAGACCACTTTTGAACAATCCCAAAGGTGGTCTCTAACCAGAGCCCATTGTGGCTTGAAGAAATAAATGTGCTGCATGATGCTTCCACTCAGAGCTGAAACCGACAGCACGCTAGTACTGGTAAACCGCTTATAGGATCTAAGCCTGCCTAAGGCATAGAAGTGCAAATTGGTCCGTCCATGCTTATAAATATGTTGTATAAAAGGGTTATCCTTTGGAACACCACAGAACCGTAAATAAGAAGTGTGCATGTTTTCTGGGCCAGACTAGCTAGTTTCGGCCAATTAGGCCTCATCAGTGACCCTCAAATATTTTCAAAATTCCACAATGGAATCAATGATCCCAAAGGACAAGAAAATATAAACTACACTATGATGTAGGGCAGGGAGACTTTTTACGGCCGCCACACATTCTCAGACACCAGCTGTAGTGACGTTAAATATGTTGTATAAAAGGGTTATCCTTTGGAAGAAAGGAATACAGAACAGAACCGGAAAATAAGAAGTGTACATGTTTTCTAGGCCAGACTAGCTAGTTTCGGCCAATTAGGCCTCATCAGTGACCCTCAAATATTTCAAAATTCCACAATGGAATCAATGATCCCAAAGGACAAGAAAATATAAACTACACTATGATGTATTGGTTATTGGTTTCATTGGGCGACAGGGCTTGAGATGTCATTTCATCTCAATGTCGGGTCTCCGAAATGACCCATACAGTGTTGATGGGGACGTTTAACCTCAAACCAAACAAACAAACAAAACTGACCAGAGGACACTGTATGCAGAAAACACAAAGAAAGAATAACTGCAACCGACTAAATTAGCTTTTTAAAGCAGAATTAGTATGAATTTTAAGTGGTCTTAATAGCGGAATTTCACTATATATGTTTTGCCTCTTAAGTAAATGGTGTTTTCTGTGGTCTGTTCGTTACATTGACTTCTTACAGTAGTGGACATTGATGCATTAAGTCCACAACAGTTTAGGAGAAAAGGTTGTTTAAGAGAGAGCTGCTAAAATTCCCATTAGTTATTTGAGTTATTTGGCAAGATTCTCTGTCATTACAAAGAGAAATCTATAAGCCTGATTTAATGTCTGCAGTTCCTGATAATTCTGAGATTGTCTAATGTTTACAGTGTAGAGTTTACCCTAGAGAGCTTAAAGCTCTGAATAGTTTTTTGCCTTTTTTTTTAGCTCACCTAGCATGAAGTGCTCATGGTGAGCTATTGTGATTGGTGGATTTCCATCATGTTTTGTGTGTGGTGTATCATCAACGTTTGCTTTAAATGCAAACTCCTCCTAAACACTTAAAATGGGCCAGTATGATTCAAACTTCACAGGAATGCTGCTCTTCCAAATTAGCTTAAATTATTCCACAAGGATGAACAAGATGGTTGCCAGAGCTAAACACAGAAAAATCTTTAAACAACAACTCCACTCCAAATTTTCATTCAAACTTGACCCCAGACTCTATGAAGGCCTCAGCCTAAAGACTTACTTAACCCTTGTCCTGCTGAATATTCATATATGCCACACCCACTACCAATTATCAACCAATCAGATTACTTGACGAAATTATTGCAACAAATTCAGGATCTGCATGGCAAACAATGTAGATCCTGATCAGATGGCTTCGTCAGAAGCCATCTGATCTGGATCTTCATTGTTTCAAAGATAAGGCATATCCGGGATTAGCAGGACAAGGGTTAAAGCAATGTTGGTTGGTGCCTGATGCTCTGTCCCATAGTCCAACTGTTGGTTTTCTTTTACTCCAGCATTTCAGTTATTTCATTCTGTTGAGTCCTCGTCGTTGTTTCGTCTCTGTTTTGGTTTGATTTTTATGTTCTCGGAGATGTTGCACTGACGAGTTAGAAATCCTCAATTCGGACCAAACTAATTATTTGTCTAAACCACCACAGAACCTAGGGCGAGGATTGTGGTTATGTAAAATCAATTTAACCCTTCTCTTGCTGAATATTCATTTAAGCCACACCCATTACTGTCTATCAACCAATCAAATTACTTGATGTAATTTATTCTTACAAATCCATAAACTGTATGTTAAACAGTGTAGATCCTGATCAGATGGCTTCTTCAGAAGCCATCTGATCTGGATCTACACTGTTTGCAAAGATAGGGGTTGTCGTGAACAGCATGATAAGAGTTAAGCCAACCAGTAAAGAGGGTTCTGATGTGGTTAATTTTTGTTACAGTTTGTCTTTATACATACCTGTGATAATTTTTGTGTCTTTATACATACCTGTGATAATTTTTTGAACTGTATGAGGGAGATTTGCAATTGTGATGAGGGAGATGTAAAGAATATAAAGGGAAATTTTCAGTTTAAATGAGGGAGACTCCAAAATTTTATTGAAATTTATCATACATGTAAATTGGGCAAAAATTTGCATCAAAATGAGGGATTCTCCCTCTTGATGTGTATGTTCGTATGTATGTATTGCTATTATCTTTTATTTTTGATAGCCATTTGGTCATTGGGTGGGAAAGTAACTAATAATATATAATAATAATAATAATAATAATAATAATAATAATAATAATTTTTCATTTTAGTGAAGTTATTTTATGTTTGTGTTTCATTCCTTTTGGTGTCTTGGATGGGAGATGTGAGGCAATTTTATGGATTCTGATCATTGCCTTCACATCTGTTTTTCATAGGTTGGGGTTAGACAGTTAAACGAATTCCACTGGGGGGCTTAAAGCACCAATCACATCATTTATTACAGATTTAAATATTCATTAGACTTGGGAGTGGATGTGATACTCTCTAACTGTCCCCAACAAATTTTAATATTGTTGCACCAAACTTCAGAGTACAATGTCATAAACTGACAAGGACAGAAAATATTAGGCCAATTAAAACAACAATGTGCAGGCATTCAGATTTTTTTTGTTTTACGGCCCTTTCAAGATTATTTCACTCATATTGAGCCGATGGTTAATCAGAGGTGGGCGAAAACGGGGTACAGTACCCGGAGAAAAACCACCTGACCTTCCGTTGCAGAACTTGGCATCTCACGTGACCCAAGCGAGGCTCGAACCGCAGCGTTGAGAGACCTAATGATCAAGAGTCAGCGCTCTTAACCACTAGACCACGGAGGCCCATATTCAGTCAGATATATTGCACTTTCAGTTATTAGCACATGTCTAATAAGAGATACTTCTATCACATGCCAACCATCAGAGTCTGCAGTACTAAGAAATTGGTGAGAGTCTAGTACACTGACATCTGAAATAAGGAAATAATGTATGGCTTTGACTGCAAGTGACAGTCTAATGGATATTGAAATGCATAGTAACACAGTCGTGTGACTTTCAACAAATCTATTTCAAAGACAACAAGGCTTGAGTTTCCTTGAAAATCAGATAATTCATGAAATAATGGCAAAACTGATTTTCTCTGAAAAATGAAAAAAAAAAAAAAAAAAATGAATAGAATGTCTTCTGCTCTGTAGATTTGGGTGATTTAAGAGAACAGAAGAACCCCTTGGAATGGTCAGTGAAAAGAATTTTAGTGGGGGGCTTAATTAGATTTTACGCGGCCACAATCCTCGCCCTTGATTCCGTCGCGATTTAGACAAATAATTTGTTGTCCGCATGAAGGCTTCCCAAATCCTCAGTGCAACATCTCCGAGAACACAAAAATCAAACAACCACAGAGATGAAACAACGGCGAGGACTCAACAGTGAACATACCACTGAAATGCAGGAGCAAAAGAAAACCAACAGTTAGTGACTCAATGGGCCCAACCAGAGACAGAGCATCAGGTACCAACCAACATTACATAAGTGAGCCTTTATGCTTGAACAGTCATAGAATCTGAGGCCTGACCCACCGGCATGGAATTAAAGAGGAAAGCAAAGTTATCAACCTTAATCTGGTTAACAAATCCCATGAGCAAGAATCTCAGATCTGTTTCACATAGCGACAAGTAATAATATAACGTGAAGTTAAAGAGCACGTACTAAACCTGCATGTTACGTCATTGTATATATTTATAACGACGTCAACAGCGTTCGATTAAATAAGGAAAATTATTGAAAACATAAATGTTAGAAGACAAACAAACTGATTTTATAGACTTGATGTTTTGTTCGCTTATTGATATATAAACTCCGGCAAATGCACACATCCATAAAATCCACAAATGAACGTAGATATTGGGACAGATAGGCTTGTGTAAAATCAGATGAGAGGCTATATAATGTGGCATCTCATCAATGGATACACTGTTTGCCAATCATCTAGCTGTTTTTAGACACAACATTGGATAGAACTGTAATTGTTGAAATTTTAGAACAAGTCTGATAAGGATTTGAGATGTCCATATATTTAGGGTACAGTAATGATCCTCAGTATTGGGACAGATAGGCCTTCAGTATCAGTCTGATCAGGGTCTACACTGTTTGCCATTCTGTCTGCATCTTTTGGACTCCTTGCTGGATCTTGAAACAAATTTGTTAATCCTTGTCCTGCTGAGCCCGGATATACCTTATCTTTCAAACAATGTAGATCCAGATCAGATGGCTTCTGATCAGGATCTACATTGTTTGTCATTCAGATTGTGAATTTGCTGCAATAATTTGCATCAAGTAATCTGATTGGTTGATAATCAGCAGAGGGTGTGGCATATTTAAATATTCAGCAGGACAAGTGTTAGGAGAACTATAGCAAGTCCTCAAAGTGTCCCAATTTTAAGGATTTTTATGGTAAAGACAGTATTCAGCATAGTAGTATGATTAACTTATCCTTTCTTGTCAGAGTGAATAATAACATTTGTCTGGTCTTTTGTTTGAAACTGTGTCCAAGATGGAACTATTTCCCATTAGGGATTTATCTTTTCTTCATTCTTTAACTATGTCTTTGATATGCAAGCTTTATAATAGAATAAGAAATTATTTTTTTCTCCCTAGAAACGAGACATATCACATTGCTTTAACCCATTGCACGCGGGCGAATCCGTAAAGGGGTACCTTGGCAAACAGAGCTGACCCAGATCATACGCCGCAGAGTGCGGCATCTGATCAGTACCTGTACTATTTGCTAACAGAATTTTCCATCAAAAATAGAATAAAAAACCAAAAAATAAGCCTGACACTCCTTATAAGGCAAATGGACTTGTCCAACATATAGCAATGGAAGAATCCACTAGTATACAACGGGTTAAAAAAGCTGTGAATTTGTAGGATCAGGATTGTCTTGAAGCATTGATTTTTCATTATCTTTTGTCATATTTTAGATGCTTTATGCTTATCTTTATATTGCTTCAAAGAGGAAGATATAATTACTGCTGCTGCCAAATGGGCAGATAAAACAAAAAATTGATACATGTATTGTCTTATTTGTACATGAGGGAAATCCCTAAAGGAGTACCATGGCAAACAGTGCAGGTCCAGATCAGACGCCGCAGAACGCGGCATCTGATCAGGGCCTGCACTATTTGCTAACAAAATTTTCCATCAAAAATATAATAAAAAACGAGTAAATAGGCCTGACACCCCTTATATGACAAATGGACTTGTCAACATATAGAAATGGATGAGTCCACTTGTACAGTCTGACTGAATACAAGGGCTGGAACACCCTTGTTTGTAAGGGCTAGGAGAAAAAGATTGGGCTGCATGGTGCAAAGAGCTGAAACTGACCACACATGAGTAAGGGTAAACATCCTTGCCCAGAAAAGGTGATGCGAGTCGGAATGTCCATGCCTATAAACCCTTTTGGTTTCATTGGGCGACAGGGCTTGAGATAGTTATTTCATCTCAGTGTCATGTAAAAGTCCCACAAAATTTGGCACAGCATCTTCAAAATGACCTAAATTGTATTGACAGGGAGGTTAAGCATCAATTCAAACAAAACTGTTGTGACTGATATTTGTTCATAGTCCTCAAGTTTGTGAAGCAGGGAAGGGTATACATGACTACTCTAAATTTCTATCCAGAAATAACCTGGTTAACTCATGGTCTACCTGACAAAATGACAGAACAAGTTCAACACCTGCCATCATTCGGTTTGTATATATCTTCCTGCAATGCATAGAAACCATACTTTCTGGGCAGAATATATACATCAGTAGTTAACCAGTAGAGTGCGCATTATTTCTCCAGAAATGGACAACTGCCCTTCTTGAATTAGTGGCAGGGGGAGAATGGCAGTAGAAAGATTGCATAGTAAATCTCCATGAAAGACTGCAGCCGACCCGGTATCAAACCCGCGACCTGATCACAAGTCAGATGCGCGTCCGACTAAGCTACCTAGGCCAGCTAGGAACATCGAAATGTCTTATTAGGCAGTGGAAACACTGAGGCCATATTTGCTAGTGAATGGAATCTAGAGATTAAGATGGTGAAACTTCCTGCAAACAGTGAAGGCCTTGATCAGAGGTCTGATCAGGACCTGCACTATTTGCTTACAGAATTTTTCCATCAAAAAAAGAATAAAAACCAAAAAATAGGCCTGTCACCCCTTATATGACAAATGGTCTTGTCCAGCATATACCGTAATTCCCTGTGTATACCACGCACTCATCTATAACACGCACCTCAATTCTGAGTCCAAGATATGTGAAAAAAAAATATATTCCAGTCTAAAACACGCACATGCTTTTCCCCAGTATCACAGAATGCTTTTTTGATTGAAAATGAAAGTACACGAATTCTGATTGGCTACTATCAAAATAGCCTGACTGGTTATAGGTATATTTCCTAGTAGTTATAGAATAGAATAGTGGTTAGTTTCTCTCTTGCAGCATAGGCAGTTCTCCGTTTACCCATAACGGTGGTGTGTGACAAGGTGACATTTTAAGGGTGCGGTTATTCATTTGTTATGAAAGATGACAATGCGTTTTCCCAGTTTTCTTTCACAAGGAAAGATAGAAACAGGTTTCTTTCCAAAGGTAAAATTGTGACAACATGCCTCCAAGGCAGGTGCTCCATAGCGTTATTGACAGAAATTTCTACAGGTAGATTGAGTATTTTGACACCTCTGGTTATTCACACGTTCTCTATGCTAATCCCATAATTAACACCTTCTCAGCGTGAGTCAAACATCTCACTCGATTAAAGAAGCCCATTTTGCATTTACTGTTAATAAAACGGTGATTCATGCCTGACTTCAAGGAACCCGATTTCCTGTGCAATTTGAAACTTTGTTGACATGCATTAACTATCATAATTAAATTTCAGAGTTCCCACTCACGCAAAATCTTACGTGAATCACGCAAAGAAAATAAAAATCACTTACGATTTTTTTCCGTTGGGCGAGATTCCGCGCGTCCGAAATTGACTGGGGCGAACCGGCCGATTTTTTTTCGAGCGTCCGAAATTGACGGGGGGGAATCGGCCGATTCGCTGAAATAGATTTGGGACAAGCCGCAGACTGGAATCCGTCGCATAGTAGAGCTTCCGCGCATCCGAAATTTACTGGGGCGAACCGGCCGATTTTTTTCGAGCGTCCGAAATTGACGGGGGCGAATCGGCCGATTCGCTGAAATAGATCTTTGACAACCCGCAGACTTGAATCCGGCGCATAGAACTTCCGCGCATCCGAAATTGACTGGGGCGAATCGGCACGCAGTCGGTAAATGACGTCATCGGACCCCAGCAACCCCACACGTGTCTATTGTTTTATCTTAATGGGGCGTATCTCTTTCATAAAAAATTGTTTGGAAACGGTAAAAAAAAGTCTCGATAGCAAAACGGTAGTGGAAAACAGCGCTTTCTGTTAGCTCCGTGTCAATAACCAACACCACCATACAGATGTGTTAACACAATTTAAAGCGTTCAACTTTTCTCGCCAAGCGTCTGCTATTTGGCGCCAAAACATAATCATTCACGAGATAGTAGAATAGTCGTAGCAACTCGTCTTAGGAGCAATTAAATAATTTTCATATTGATTGCGGATTAAATTTTATGATTGGGGAATAAACGCAAATTAGAGACATAACTCGACCATATTTTCACACCTTATCGACATGCACCGCAGGGTGGCAATTATATGACAGGGATTAACAATAGTGTCATAATTGAACTGTTATAAATCATCAAACAGAGTAAATCCAAATCAATGTTTGCCGATGTCCCAAAAAGGGATGAAAGGTTGATGTCTGAGGTAGGAATATTGATTGCATTTTTAATGGTATGAATGATTCAATGAATTAATATGTCAAACGAACTTTATGAGGGTCTCAAAGTGTCACATTGTATTTGTAATGGGTTTTCGTGACCTGCCGACTTTTCGAGAAAAACAATGTCATTTTTCTATGCCATTGTATTACACGCAGGGGATTTTTTTTTACCGTTTACTGGGTGAAAAAAGTGCGTGGTATACACAGGGAATTACGGTAGCAATGAAAGAGTTCACTAGTATACTATGGGTTAACTCTTATCTTGCCGTTCACGACAACCCTCATCTTTGCAAACAGTGTAGATGCAGATCAGATGGCTTCTTCAGAAGCCATCTGATCAGGATCTACACTGTTTGGCATTCAGTTTATGAATTACATGAAGAAATCTGATTGGTTCAAAGCCAGAAATGGGTGTGGCTTAACTGAATATTCAGCAAGATATGGGTTAATTACTGAGCTCCATTTCCAATCAAAGTACTGACAGCACTGGTGGGTCGATCCCTTCTGGATGCATGCTGGAATCAAAGCACTGAGAGTACTGGTGGGTCAATTGTGTGAGTGTTGGCTGGGAAAATAGTCCTGGACTGAGACTTAAACTATATCGTCCCTTAAATTTCCTTTGGCATCTGATCAGGGCCTACACTTTGCCAAGCGCAATCCATAATTCCAGTCAAGATTCTATAGATAATCCTCTTATGCATCGATTAGAATAGCACGGCTATTTTCTATAAATAATCCCCATATCAGTTATAGTCACATGGACTCCTGTACTTAGGATCCACCCAAACATCGTTTGTGTGAAGTAAATCACACCTGGTGCTGCTATGTCTAGCCTCCATAAGCCATTGTATACTAGTGGACTCTTCCATTGCTATATGTTGGACAAGTCCATTTGTCATATGAGGGGTGGTACGCCTATCTTTTTGTTCTTATTCTATTTCTGATGGAAAATTCTGTTAGCAAATAGTGCAGGCCCAGATTACAGGCCCTCATTACAGACCGAATTCTGCGGCATCTGATCTGGGCTTGCACTGTTTGCCAAGGTACCCCTTTAGCAGTTTCCCGCCTACAATGGGTCAAACAAGGGACATTGGCAAACAGTATAAACCCTGATCAGACACCATAAGGCAGCATCTGATCAGGGTTTTCAGTTTGCTAAAAGCAAGGACATTGATTTAAAAGCATAAAATATGCATGAAAACCCCATATTTTTTTAACTAGACTACTTCAATGTATCAGTGGAAGAATGTATTGATATGTAAAAAGAAGCCATCTGATCAGGATCTACACTGTTTGTCATGCAGTTTGTGAATTCAGTATAAAGTGGGTTAAACAAGTGCTATATTATGAGAAATTTCAGATGAATATCCACAACCTATTCCCTTGTTTTATGCAAGAAACTGATAATCCATAATTATTTTCTCATTAAACCTTTTAAGTCAGAAAATTTGCAACACATTGCCAAACTAGATAATTGTAATTGTTTGTTTAGAGAAAGCAGGAGCAAGCAAAAAGATCAATTGCTTGCCTAGATATTGCTTGCCCAGATGGAGAGAATTTTGGGTAACATACAGTATATAGTGGGCTCATTTGGAGTTAACAGCCCGGTCAACACTATGCCAAGTCAGTTTATCCATTTAGAAACTTAAGGCTGTCAGGTTGATTTATTTTTTTATCCCCACGCTCTTCGAAGAAAAAGTGGGGATCATGTATTACCCAGTGTCCATTCTTAGCAGAGGTATGCAGAAAATCCCACATGGTACCTCTCTGTTTGTATTGGAGTTTAACAGCCCAGTCAACACTATTTAGGTCATTTTTGAGCCAGTCAGTTTACCTATCCACATTTTCCTAGGTAGGTTTATACATAAGCAGTTAACCACTTTTCATACGTCCGGACATCCATATGTCTGGATGTGTGTCTGTCTGTCTGTATGTCTGTCCATGATATCCTACCAAAGGTCCTAGACCATTTAAGCTAGAATCTGTAAACTTTCACAGGCAATAAATTGTCCTATAGCTGAGGACTGTGATGTGACCCAAATGCAAGGGGTAGGGTCAAACACTGCCTGAGGCATCACATGAACAAGTCCGTCATACACCCCACTTTGTATAGAGAAACTGGGGTTTACGGGGGTAAACATTATTTTTCTTATTTTTACTCCAAGATGTAAGTTGTGGGTACTCGTTAGAACCGCCTCAATGAGGCGGTTCTAACGAGCACCCATAACCTATGTTTGCAGTATAAATAAGAAAAATATCATGGATTTTCAACTGAAAAGTAGCCATTTTAGGCATGTGAAGAAATGCACTATGTCGCACGGGTGTGTTATCGTAATTCATTTTGTTCAACCAAAGTCTGGTTGCATATCAGGTTGAAGGATACAATGATGCAAACATTTTGCTGGGCATCACCAGATGTCTAAAAGTAGGATTTTGGGTCCTTTTTGAGTCAATTGTCTTACGATTGACCCAATTAATAAATTTATAATAAAGTTATAAAGGGCAGAATTTGAATTAATGCTTTTGTCCAGGTGACTATCACTGATTTGGGTAAACCAAGGTTATTGTTTATTATTAGAAAATAATCATACTATTTTTATCAATCACAGTTATGGTTATTAATAGCAATTTATTGATGTTACATGTAGGTCAGCATGTTGCATGTACCCAGATCAGCTCAGCTCAGCTGGCTACTGTGGAATTGTCTCAAAATTAAAATTCAGTGTTTGAAACAGATAACGGTATGTCTGTGTATGTTTCATATAGATGACGGTATTCCTACATAGACTGTACAAGTTTTCCCTATGTTGATATCCCTAATACTCATGTAAATTTTTAGGATTTTTATGCCCGCCATTCAAAAAATTGCGAGAAGCCTCCGTGGTGCAGTGGTTACGCTACTCGCCTTGTAAACCAGGGGTCGCAGGATCTATCCCAGGCTTCTCCATACTTTCGGATGTGTCTTTAAACCAAGATCCCATCTCCGTATGACCTTAGTTGTTGGTGGGAAGTAAAACTCAAACACTCACTCAAAAAATGGCGGGGTATTATGTTATACCCTCCGAAGTATTGAGTGTCATCCCTCCATCCGTCAGCGCCTCATAGTTTTGTGTCAGCTTCATAACTGTGATACCATCCGAGATATTTTCATGAAACTTCGCAGATATGCAGAGTACCATCAGACAACGTGCAGAATATAAGAACAGTAACTCTGATTTTCCTCTTTTTGGAGTTGTTGCCCTTTGAACATTGAACATAGGCATTTCTATCATAGTTTCGTGTCCGCTCCATAACTTTGATACCATTTGAAATATTTCCATGAAACTTCACGGATTTATAGAGCACCATGAGACTACATGCAGAACATATGAACCGTAACTATGATTTTCCTACTTTTGGTGTCATTGCCCTTTGAACTTTGAATATAGCTGTTGCTATCAGTTTTGTGGTCCGCTCCATTACTCCGATACCATTTGAGATATTGTCACAAAACTTCACAGATAGCACCTTGAGATGATGTGCAGAACATATGGAACTCTGATTTTTTCTACTATTGGAGTTATCACCCCTTGAACATTTAATATAGCAACATAGCCATTTCTATCATGTAGTCTATTGAAGCACTATATCTCCTGAACCTTATGATTGATTCTGACCGAACTCGCATGGTTACATCACTTGGATGTTGGAAAACAGTCATTAGGTTTTGATGACCTTGATCTTATTTTAAAGGCACATGCCCCCAAAAACTGTCAATTTTGGGCCAAAGATGGCTTGTCTGAACACATCAATGAAATGGTGTCTAACTTGGTACAATATATCATTGCAATCGACAAAGATGTTCATTAGATTTTGAAGACCTTGACTTTATTTTAAAGGGCACAGGCCTCCAAAAACTGAAAATGAGAAACTGTAATTCTGGTTTACTTTCTTTTGAAAGCCATGGCTCTTTGAACATTGAAAATAGTCATCTCAGTGATGTTTTCCTGTCAACTATATAAGGAAGAGTAATGCATTCTTACTTGACTGTGATATGGCACTTGCTTGATGTAGCATCACATACAATTTGCTTGCAGCTTTTATTACAGTATGACAGAGGTCTGTTATCTGATGTTGAAAACCAAGCCTCATTAGGACAACAAAGATATAGTTGTGCCAGCTGATCATCTGCACATATGTCATTAGCATGCTTATCTTATGTAAGGCTCAGTGAAAATCTATTATTATTTGGTTTTTAGATATGACAAAACACACTCTTTGAAAAGCATAAAGGTGATAAAGTACCGTATTCGCCCTAATTACCGCACCATGCCCTTAGTTTTTTCAAAATCATGTCAAAAAATTGTGGTGAAAAAACTATCTAATTGGCGCACACTTGATACGAAAACAATAGCTTCCCGAGATGGTGCATACTGATATTTAATGGGTCGGAAAAGGATACTTAAGCATTGCCTTCACTGTTGAAGAAATAACGGTATGTTTTTATAGATTTACTGTGAGAGCTTCAAGGGGCGGTTACTGTAAAGTGTGGGGCGACTGTGCGCTTATGCATTTCCTTTTCAAAAATAGCTTTGGTGTGCGCTTGTTGGAGCATGTGCGGTAATTATGGCGATTATGGTAACATACTTTGAAACTTTATCCTATAATTATTAAAACTGAGATGAGCCAGGATTTTATTTTAAAATCAATACTATGACGTTTCTTTATTACTTTATATTTTTTTTTCCATTTGGGTGACTTACTTCATCATGATTGATCTTTCGTAGCTCAAGATTAAAAAATAAAAAGACTGAGAATCTTTAGCCGATTTTGTAGTGAATGGAAGGGTCCACCTTAAATATAGGAGGTGTCCAGTTTGATATTTAGGGGTATCAGGTTGAGTTGAATTTAGAAATCAATATAAAATGGTTGAACTTCCTGCTAACAGTGAAGGCCCTGATCAGAGGCCACATTCTGTGGCGTCTGATCTGAGCCTGCACTGCTTGCTATATTGACCCCTTTATGTGCCTGTGCCAGTTGCCCAGCTGTTATAAATAGTGACAGATTAGATTGACAGGGCGGAGCTGTCTTTTGCACTCACCTTTGGAATATTCTATTAATGCCCCTATTCCACACAGAGTACTAATCCCACGAATCGCCCCCGCACATCGGGGCTTGAAGAAATATATGGGCTGCATGATGTTTCCAGGCAGAGCTGAAACTGACCCGCACATGAGTACTGGTAAACCGCTGAGAGGATCTAAGTCTGCCCAGGCAAAGCGGTGCGAGTCGGCCTGTCCATGCTTGTAAATATTGGTTTCATTAGGCGGCAGGGCTTGAGATGTCATTTCATCTCAACGTCGGGTAAAAGCCCCACAAAATTGGAAGCAATGTCTCCAAAATGACCTTTACAGTGTTGACGGGGAAGTTAAACCTCAAATCAAACAAACAAACGAAATGCCACGAATTGATGAATTTTAGGATTCGTGAAATTTTGTAAATTTTCTGGTCCAGTTTGTCACCCTCTACAATACATGTACGATAGTGTTACGAATATTCGTAGGATTAATTGACTGAATTCAGGTAGAATCACACAAATATTGTCAAGAATTCACTATGATTTACAAGATTCTGTTTGGAAATACTGCACAAGCATTAGGAATCAGTTACAAATCAGTTAAGAATACGCCGAATGTATGTTCGGATCCGGTACAAATAAAAATGAATTTGTGATTATTCTTGATGATTTGTGGGATTTTCATTCCAATTACATGTTTCATAACTGCTTTGCCATGTATTCCTGACAGATTCGTAGCCGATTCCTGGTCAAGCCACAAATTCACAAATCCCCAAATGGGTTAAGAATACCTACGAATGGTTCTGAATCGATCACAATCCAGCTACGATGCCTAAGAATGCACTACAAATTTGTCAAGAATTAACTATGATTTTTTGGAATCGGGAGTTTGTGGCCAAAATTTTTAACAGCTCAAAACTTCTGCCACGAATTCTCGATTGCTCAAGAACTAAGAATATATACAGTTCAGTTAAGAACTTCACAAAATGATTATGATTCAGCTATGAATCGATTTGTGGGATTCATGGTCTGTCAGGAATTGGGGTATTACAAAAAAGTAAACCAAGTCACCTGACTGTAAAACAAAGGTATGGTGGGCTGTACTGACAGCTTACAAAAAGGATGCGAAAGGTGCTCTTCTGGGCGCTCGGCGAATTTGACATACATTGACAACACCTGAACTGCCCCGCCCAGTCACAACACATGAAATGCCCTGCCTGTGACTGCTATGCAATGATCTCTCAAAGGTTTGGGGTTTTGGGGTAGGAGAGGAAAACTATAAAATAGCCCAACCAAAATGCGTTGTAGATATCGTAATGATTCTGAGTTTTGGGACAGACAGGCCTAAGCAAACAGTGCAGACCCAGATTAGACTGCAGTCTGATCAGGGTCTACACTGTTTGCCATTCCATCTGCACCTTTTGGCCTCCTTACTGGATCGTGAAACAAATTTTGAAGAAATAGATGGGCTGCATGATGCTTCCAGGCAGAGCTGAAACCGACCTGCACACGAGTACTGGTAAACCGCTTAGAGGATCTAAGCCTGCCCAGGCAAATCGGTGCGAGTCGGACCGTCCATGCTTTGAACACTTGGTTTCATTGGGCGGCAGGGCTTGAGATGTCATTTCATCTCTCAATGTCTGGTAAAAGTCCCACAAAATTGGAAGTGACGTCTCCAAAATGACCTTTACAGTGTTGATGGGGATGTTAAACCCCAATTAAAACAAATATTTCAATTTATGAAGTTTTGGGACGGACAGGCCCAAGCAAACAGTGTAGACCCAGATCAGACGGCTCCTGAAGGAGCCGTCTGATCAGGGCCTACACTGTTTGTCATTCCATCTGCACCTTTTGGACTCCTTGCTGGATCATGAAACAAATTTGTTAAAATTTTAGGAGAATTACAGCAAGTCATCAAGATGTCAGAATTTTTAGGAATTTTACAGTACATTCATCAATGAAATATGAGGTATGAGACAGAGATAAGTATTCTGCATAACTTGTTTCATATTTTACAAATAGGAATCAATACATTAGTCACAGCTGTTTACTTTTACCTTTTTGAGCAAATATGAACTAGTTGCTTTAACCCTTTTTGTTCCAAATGTAATCTTCCTCCTTACATATAGCAGGAGTCCATTTCAAGATTTAGGGGTGTCAGGTTGTGTTTTCCTCAAAAACTGTTCAGAAAATGGCTGAACTTTTTGCAAACAGTGGAGGCCCAGATCAGACGCCGCGTTCTGCGGCATCTGATCTGGGCCTGCACTGTTTGCCCGGGTACTCATTTTGGGGTTTCCGGTACTAAGTGGGTTAATGCCAACATTTTGTCAGGTACCCTATAATAACAGATAATAGTTTGGTGCTAATGAGCTAAATTATCAGGGCCCCCGCACTGAAAGTGTGGGTGCCCTATAGTAATCACTCTGTCTGTCTGTCTGTCCGTCCACAAATTTTTTTATCCTCCATAACTTTCTTATTTCTGGATGGATTTAAATATTACTTGGCAGAAATGTTAACCATAATGTGATGGAGTGTTGCGCGCAAGACTCAGGTCCGTACCTCAAAGGTCAAGGTCATACTTAGAGGTTAAAGGTCAAAAAAGGGTCTTTCCTGTGTCCAATTAATAACTTTGTTATTATTATTCCTGGATGGCAGAAATGTTAACCATAATGTTATGGAGTGTTGTGCGCAAGACTCAGGTCCGTACCTCAAAGGTCAAGGTCATACTTAGAGGTTAAAGGTCAAAAAAGGGTCTTTCCTGTGTCCAATTAATAACTTTGTTATTATTCCTGGATGGATTTATTTCAATATAATAATTAGAGGATACAATAAAACCCTCAGACTTTCAAATGAGTCTTTCAACCGAGGTCACGTCTCTGTATGACCTTTGCTGTTTGTGAGACGTTAAACCCAAATACTCACTCACACCATAAAACCCTCTTCAAACGACAACTCCTTCTGTACCCTTGGGTCAATTTCATACAAATATCGCAGGAGTAGCATGCTGCACTAAGGTGGGTATCAT
The DNA here is from genome assembly GCA_963580285.1 of Lucinisca nassula. NCBI lineage: Eukaryota > Metazoa > Mollusca > Bivalvia > Lucinida > Lucinidae > Lucinisca > Lucinisca nassula. The sequence goes on along the minus strand of OY757014.1, from coordinate 18,277,744 downwards.
CACGTGAATGAGTCTGTGAAATGAAGACCCCACTAAATCCCAATTTATGTAGAGAAAACTGGGGTTTACAGGGGTAAACATTATTTTTATTATTTCTGTTTTAAGACATAGGTTGTGGGTACTCGTTAGAACCGCCTCATTGAGGCGGTTCTAACGAGCACCCATAACCTATGTTTTCAGCATTTATAAGAAAAATATCACGGATTTTCCTCAGATTAGTCGCCATTTTGGAGCTGTGAAAAATGCACTATGTCGCAAGGGTGTGTCATTGTAATGCTTTGTGATAACTGGACAAAAGTTTTCCTTATTTCTCCATATAAACTTATGTTGTGGGGACTCGTTAGATCTGCCTTGTCAAGGCAGTTTTAATGAATACCCACAACATAGGGTTTTATTGAGTGAGTGTTTGGGTTTTACGGAGTGAGTGTTTGGGTTTTACATCTCACAAACAGCAAAAGTCATACAGAGACGTGACTTCGGTTGAAAGACTCATTCAAAAGTCTGAGGGTTTTATGGAGAATTGACAAAAGTTATTATTCAATTATCTCAAAATGCCCACCTTATCTGTTGCTATGATACATATGGATGATATCTTGATCAAGTTCAAACTGATCAAAAGTTAGAACAGTAGGTCAAATTTCTTTAAAACCTTTTTCACCCTAGAGATGCCACAGTTTTGCTTCACTCTTCATGGAACTTTATCAAAATGTTTGTCTTGATGATATTTTGCTCAAGTTTGAATATTGGTCATGTCGGATCAAAATTTAGGTCACTAGGTCATATTTCTTATTAACCTTGTTCACCATCTAGAGGCCTCAGCTTTGCTTCAATCTTCATGAAAATTGTGTTCAAGTTGAATATAGATCGTATCTGATAAAAAAAAGGTCACTATGTAAACCGTGCACCCTCTAGAGGCCAAGTTTGATTCAATCTTCATAAAACTTTACCAGAATGTTTGTCTTGATGATAACTTGATCTTCTTCAAATATAGGTTATATCCAGTTAACAGCTAGGTCACTAGGTCAAATTTCTTTAAAACTTTGTTCCCTCCCTTTGTTTCAAACCCTGTGAAACTTTACCAGAATATTTGTCTGGATAATAATACTGGTCATTAGGTCAAATTTCACCCTGAAGAGGCCATAGTTTTGCTTCACTCATAATGGAACTTACCTTCTTGCACACCAGACAAGGAAATCCGTGATTTTACCCTGGGATAGAAATTTATGTTCTGACCCTGGTGTTCCGACCCCAAATCGAATATAATCGCGTGTTTGATAAATGCAGTGGTTGTTTACAACCTCATGCGCAGCGTCGTCATGCTTGACGTCCTAAACATTCCTGTTGTGTCATCACAAAATGGCGGACGTCAGTAACAGAAGTGACAGCAGCATTAAAAATTCGCAATACAAATGGAAGGTATGCAAGAAAAAGAATCCTATATGGTTGTGAGGGGTGGATAGAAAAATCCACCCCTCGGGATCACTGTCCGGCATCACTCGAAAAGCCTTGTGATGCCGGACAGTGACCCTCATGACGGATTGTTCCATCCACCACTCATGTTTGTGTTGATGATATCTTGGTTTAGTTTGAATATGGATCATGTCTGGTCAAAAATCTAGGTCATTATAGGCAAAATTTATTTTTATCCTTGTTAACCCGCTCTCGTAGGAGGCAAAGTTTTGCATCACTTCCTGATTGTTTGTTTTGGTCAAAACTAGGTTACTAGATCAGATTTCTTTAAAACTTTTTTTTCTTCGGCAAGGCTTGAGATGTCATTTCATCTCAATGTCAGGTAAAAGTCCCACCAGATTGGAAGCCACCTCTCCAAAATGACCTAAATAGTGTTGATGGGGACGTTAAACCTCAGACCAAACAAACAAATGAAACATTTTTCACTTTCTAGAGGCTACAGTTTTGCATAAATCTTCATTTAACTTAACGAGAATGTTAATTTGTGTTAATAGTCTAATTTGACCAGTATATCATTAACACAAATTAACATTCTCGTTAAGTTAAATGAAGATTTGTCATGTGAAGTAAGTGACTTGGGTGAGCTATCAAGGGCTATTTTGGTTCTCTTGATTTTTACTATTGTTTTTTTCATAAATATATAGAATATACCCTTTATTGGAAGGGGTCTTGTTGAACCAGAATTTCAAGCTGTTGGTGAGGATTTGCTTTGTTAACCCTTATCATACTGTTCACGACAACCCTTATCTTTGGAAACAGTGTAGATCCAGATCAGATGGCTTCTGAAGAAGCCATCTGATCAGGATCTACACTGTTTGGCATTCAGTTTATGAATTTGTAGCAATAAATTACATCAAGTAATTTGATTGGTTGGTAATTGGTAGTGGGTGTGGCTTATATAAATATTCAGCAGGACAAGGGTTAATGTAGCAAACTGAAATTTCATATCATAAAGCAGCCAGGTGTTTTGCTGCAATAAAAAATCTGTCTAGAAAATTTGAAATTGAAAACTTCTATATACAATCTATAGAGAAATATGAACCTACCATATTGTATTGGAAGCAGTCAATGTGATATCTGGCACATGCGATTATTAACCCATATTTTACCGGAAACCCCAAAACAGTTACCTTGGCAAACAGAGCTGGCCCAGATCAGACTCTGCAGAACGTGGTGTCTGATTAGGGCCTACACTATTTGCAAAAATTTCAGTTGTTTAAAGATAAAACAACCTGTCACCCCTTAATTTCAAAATGGACTCCTGCCATACATGAGGAGGAAGATTCCATTTAGTACAAAAAAAGATTAAACCTAGTGTGCAAAAGGAGAAAACAGAAAAAAGAATATAAGATTTTTGAGTCTTCAGAGTTTCACACCACTTGGAGAACCAGGAACTACCTATTTTTTTTTTTTTTGTTCATTGTTCTTGCACAATCACATGGTCAGTGTTTACCCCGGACTTGGAAAAGGGCAGGTTCAAATCTTACACACTAAAAATAGACAATAATTTTGTTGTTTTCTTCAAATTCTCCCAACCTATCGTCATTGTTAAAGAAATTCTGCCAGTATTGTTGACAAGAAATTCCGCCATTATTACTGACGGTATTACACACATTTATGTCCTGTCGTAAAGTTTTTTCACCATCCATCACGTGAACAAGTTTGTGAAATGAAGACCCCACTAAAGTCCACTTTATATAGAGAAAACTGGGGTTTACGGGGGTAAATATTATTTTCCTCATTTCTGTTCGGAGACATACGTTGTGGGTACTCATTAGAACCGCCTCAATGAGGTGGTTCTAACGAGCACCCACAACCTATGTTTAGAGCATTTAGAAGAAAAATATCACGGATTTTCATCAGATTAGTAGCCATTTTGGAGATGTGGAAAATGCACTATGTCGCACAGACGAGTTATCGTAATGCTAACATCATAGAATCTTAGTGTCATCATAAAGTGGCAGCTTTTCAAGTCAGTTGCTCCTCCACCCAGTGATTTGTTGCAGAATAAATCACAGTTTGTTGTAGAATAAATCACAGTTCCTTCCCATTGCCTATATATAGGCATGCTGTGGTAGCCCATTGTATACTAGTCGACTCTTCCATTGCTGTATGTTGTACAAGTCCATTTGTCATATAAGGAGTGTCAGGCCCACTTTTTTTGCTTTTATTCCATTCTTGACAGAAAATTCTGTTAGCAAATAGTGCAGGCCCTGATCAGACGCCGCGTTCTGCTGCGTCTGATCTGAGCTTGCACTGTTTGCCAAGGTACGCCCTTTAGGGGTTTCACGCATGCAGTGGATTAGAATAGGTTCCTAAAATTATGAAGCCAACATCAGCTGTGCTTTCTGGTTCAAAATCTGATTGATTGGAGATCCACTGGGAAGATGCAATTCCATTGCAATTTCCTGAACACTAGTCTTGTAGCAGGATAAAAAGCTGTTCTCTCACAAGATACAGTAAATTCCTCTATTAAGACCATCTAAAATGAAGACTAAATTTGTTTTTAAAAGATTATTTGAGAAGGTTTCAGTTATATACTTTCTTTGTAGTTTTCTACCTCCAGTCTCTCCTAATAAGACACCACCTTTGGGACTGTTTTGAACAGTCCCAGAGGTGGTCTTAATATATGAATTTCACTGTCGTAATTTTATGAGGGAAATACTTTCACTTCAGGCATGTGTTGATGTATCCTGTTATCATGGTCAGAATTGACCGAAAACAGTATCGGGAGAAAGAAAGAAAGTATCTTTAAACCCTTATCATACTGCGCCACAACCATTCCTAACTGGCAACCAATCAAATTACTTGATATATTCTACTCACTTGAATTCGAACAATGAATGACAGTGTTAACAGATCCTGATCAAATGGCTTCTTGAATGGTTTGATTTGATGTTTAACGTCCCCGTCAACACTGTAAAGGTCATTTTGGAGAAGTTGCTTCCAATTTTGTGGGACTTTTACCTGACATTGAGATGAAATGACATCTCAAGCCCTGTCACCCAATGAAACCAATAGAGTTTATTAGCATGGAGGCCATCTGATCTGGATCTACACTGTTTGCAAAGATAGGGGTTGTTGTGTTCAGCAGGATAATGTTAAGGAAGATAAATCTGTCAGATATATTCTCATCTCCATTATCAAATATATTCTTATCTCCCTTAAAAAGAACAAGACATCTCCCCACACTGGACTGTATTTTTAAGGAAGGTAATTCTGTAAAATGATTCTTATCTCCCTTACCAATAGGGGTCTAATTTTTTTTTTTTAAAAAAGGTTGTTTCCCCTGAAGGTGTAGATATTCCATAAATATTTCAGTTGCAGTGAGATTTGAAAATGCAGCTTTAGTTGATAAGCCCCATGTGGCATATTTACAAACAATGCCAACAAAAAATTATAAGTGTCAAGTCTGTACTTATCACTAAAAATGTGAATCATTATTTAGATTCCTCTACAAAAAATGATAGGCTTTCCATAGCATAAGAAGGAAAAAATTGGTACATAGAAATAAACAATAATCCTTGTAACCCAATAGACTGTATACTGTAAAAACCCTAAAAATTCTCTCACCTTGAGGACTTGCTGTTATTCTCCTAAAATTGAAAAAAAAATGTTTAACAATCCAAAAAGGAGTCCAGGAAGAGCAGACAGTATGACAAACAGTGTAGAACCTGATCAGACTGCTGCAGCAGTCTGATCTGTGTCTGCGCTGCTTACTTAGGCCTGTCTGCCCCAGTTCTTAGGATCATTACGGCACTATACTCTCTCAATATTTATGTGAAATTACATACCACCAGTGATTAGTGCCAACTCAGGGTTTTCACGCTCAACACAACTGAGTATGGAATTAGCATGCCATGAGTGTTGAAAAAATGCAAATAATTGTTGGCATTTTAATATTTATTAGCAGGACAGATATTATTTTTTGCTTATTTGACCTTTACAAAAGCCAGTTTTCATCACAAAAACACACTTATACAAATACATAGTAGATTTTTTTGGCAAAAAATGAAGATTTTATGTTGTAAAATTGTGATATTTTTCTTAATTCTGCTCAAAATATAGATTGGTGCACGAGGCTGTTCTAACGAGTACCCACAATCTATATTTTAGAGCAGAAATAAGAAAAATAAGGTTTACCCCTGATAACCCCAGTTTTACTACATAAAGTGGGATTCAAGGGTGTCAAAATTTTCATAGGCGTGTTTTTGAAATGTGTATTTATGAGCAGATCCAATTTCATGCTCAGTTGAGCTGAGCATAAAGAAAGTTTCATAACTTTAAGTTTATAACTTTTGGGTCTGTTGACAATGAAAGCAGAACAAAATCCAAAGCTCAGTCAGGACTGACAATACCAGAGTAAAAACATTAACCCTTAAAATGCCAGTCAAGACTAAGACAAGCATCTTGTTAGCTCACCTGGGCCGAAGGCTCCAGGGGAGCTTATAGTATAGTGGGTCCTCCGTCGTCCGTCCGTCGTCTGTCGTCCGTCCACATTTTTGAGCAGCTATATCTCTGTATCCTGCAGGCTGATCTCAATCATTTCTCATCTGTAGCATGCCTCTGGTGGGGCATTGATGACATAAACTTTTTTTCGAAATCACTCTAAAACTTTGGTTCCTATGGTAACCACAAGGTCCCATAGACTTACTATGGGAAAATGCTTGTCATCACCGTAGCCCCTTCAGTTTTGATCGGATCTTTCTGAAACTTATATGTAAGGTGACTGGGGATAAAAACTCGGATGAGTTCGAAAACCAGCCAAGTCGGCCAAATTATCATAGAGTTACGTCCCTTTGATTGCTGAAAATACCAATTTTCGACCTTGTCATCACCGTAGCCCCTTCAGTTTTGATCGGATCTTTTTGAAACTTATATGTAATGTGGCTGGGGATAAAACCTCGGATGAGTTCGAAAACCGGCCAAGTCCGCCGATTAATCATAGGGTCACGTCCCTTTGATTGCTGAAAATGCCGATTTTCAACCTTGTCATCACCGTAGCCCCTTCAGTTTTGATCGGATCTTTCTGAAACTTATATGTAAGGTGGCTGGGGATAAAATCTAGGATGAGTTCGAAAACTGAACATATCGGCCCATTTATCGTAGAGTAACGTCCCTTTGATTGCTGAAAATGCTGATTTTTGACCTTGTCATCACTGTAGCCCTTTCAGTTTTGATCGAATCTTTCTGAAACTTATATGTAAAGTGGCTGAGGATAAAATCTCGGATGAGTTCGAAAACCAGCAAAGTTGGTCCACTTATCACAGAGTAACGTCCCTTTGATTGCTGAAAATGCCGATTTTTGACCTTGTAATCACAGTAGCCCTTTCAGTTTGGATAGGATCTGTCTGAAACTTATATGCAAGGTGGCTGGGGATAAAACCTCGGATGAGTTCGCATACCAGCAAAGGTAGCCTATTTATCATAGAGTAAGGTCCCTTTGATTGCTGAAAATGTTGATTTTTGACCTTGTCATCACCGTAGCCCCTTCAGTTTTGATCGGATCTTTTTGAAACTTATATGTAATGTGGCTGGGGATAAAACCTCGGATGAGTTCGAAAACCGGCCAAGTCCGCCGATTAATCATAGAGTTACGTCCCTTTGATTGCTGAAAATGCCGATTTTCGACCTTGTCATCACCGTAGCCCCTTCAGTTTTGATCGGATCTTTCTGAAACTTATATGTAAGGTGGCTGGGGATAAAATCTCGGATGAGTTCGAAAACTGAACAAATCGGCCCATTTATCGTAGAGTAACGTCCCTTTGATTGCTGAAAATGCTGATTTTTGAACTTGTCATCACTGTAGCCCTTTCAGTTTTGATCGAATCTTTCTGAAACTTATATGTAAAGTGGCTGAGGATAAAATCTCGGATGAGTTCGAAAACCAGCAAAGTTGGTCCACTTATCACAGAGTAACGTCCCTTTGATTGCTGAAAATGCCGATTTTTGACCTTGTCATCACCGTAGCCCTTTCAGTTTGGATCGGATCTTTCTGAAACTTATATGCAAGGTGGTTGGGGATAAAACCTCGGATGAGTTCGCATACCAGCAAAGGTAGCCTATTTATCATAGAGTAAGGTCCCTTTGATTGCTGAAAATGTTGATTTTTGACCTTGTCATCGCCGTAGCCTCTTCAGTTTTGATCGCATCTTTTTGAAACTTATATGTAATGTGGCTGGGGATAAAACCTCGGATGAGTTCGAAAACCGGCCAAGTCCGCCGATTAATCATGGAGTTATGTCCCTTTGATTGCTGAAAATGCCGATTTTCAACCTTGTCATCACCGTAGCCCCTTCAGTTTTGATCGGATCTTTCTGAAACTTATATGTAAGGTGGCTGGGGATAAAATCTCGGATGAGTTCGAAAACTGAACAAATCGGCCCATTTATCGTAGAGTAACGTCCCTTTGATTGCTGAAAATGCTGATTTTTGAACTTGTCATCACTGTAGCCCTTTCAGTTTTGATCGAATCTTTCTGAAACTTATATGTAAAGTGGCTGAGGATAAAATCTCGGATGAGTTCGAAAACCAGCAAAGTTGGTCCACTTATCACAGAGTAACGTCCCTTTGATTGCTGAAAATGCCGATTTTTGACCTTGTCATCACCGTAGCCCTTTCAGTTTGGATCGGATCTTTCTGAAACTTATATGCAAGGTGGCTGGAGATAAAACCTCGGATGAGTTCGCATACCAGCAAAGGTAGCCTATTTATCATAGAGTAAGGTCCCTTTGATTGCTGAAAATGTTGATTTTTGACCTTGTCATCACAGTAGCCCCTTCAGTTTTGATCGGATCTTTCTGAAACTTATATGTAAGGTGGCTGGGGATAAAACCTAGGATGAGTTCGAAAACCGGCCAAGTTGCCCCATTTACTATATAGTTATGTCCCTTTGATGGCTGAATATGTCGATTTTTTACCTTGTCATCACCGTAGCCCCTGCAGTTTTGATCTAATCTTTCTGAAACCTATATGTAAGGTGAATGGAGATTAAACCTAGGATGAGTTGGAATACCGGCCAAGTTGGCCAATTTATCATAGAGTTACGTCCCTTTGATTGCTGAAAATGCCGATTTTTGACCTTGTCATCACGGTAGCCCCTTCAGTTTTGATCGGATCTTTCTGAAACTTATATGTAAGGTGGCTGGTGATAAAACTTGGATGAGTTCGAAAACAGGCTAAGTCAGCCCATTTATCATAGAGTTATGTCCCTTTGATGGCTCAAAATGTTGATTTTTGACCTTGTCATTACCGTAGCCCCTTCAGTTTTGATCAGATTTTTCTGAAACTTATATGTAAGGTGGCCGGGGATGAAACCTCGGATGAGTTCGAAAACTGGCCAGGTCGGCTCATTTATTTTAGAGTAACATCCCTTTGATTGCTAAAAATGCCAAATTTTGACCTTGTCATCACCGTAGCCCCTTCAGTTTTGATCGGATTTTTCTGAAACTTATAATTTTATGTGAGGTGGCTGGGAATAAAATCTTGGATGAGTTTGAATACTGGCCAAGTCTGATTGGATCTTTCTGAAACTTACATGTAAGGTGGCTGGGAATAAAACCTCAGGTGAGTTCGAATACCGGCCAAGTCGGCACATTTATCATAGAGTGACGTGACTTTGATTGCTGAAAATGCCTATTTTCGACATTGTCATCACTGCTGCCCCTTCAGTTTTGAACGGATCTTGATGAAACTTACAAACAAGGAAGTCAGGCAGAAAGCTTGGAGGAGTTTGAAAACTTGTTTTTGAACTTGTCATCACCATAGCCACTTCAGTTTAAATCGGATCTTCTTAGCAAGTCAGGAATAAAAGCTTGAATGAGTTTGAAAACCGGTGAGGTCAGCCTGTTTATCATAGAGTTACATTCTACTTGATTTTCAGAAAATGCTTACCCTGTCATCACCATGTCCTCCTATAAAGCCTTCAGTACCTTAAACTTTGAATCTGTTAGCTCAGGTGAGCGATACAGGACATGTTAGTTTTTTTCTGAGAAAATCAGGCTTGACATTTCATGTTAGCTGGCAGTTGATACATAAGAAATGTCAAGTCTGATTTTCCGTAAAATATAAGAAAAAAAAAAATAGAAACATGTATTTGAAAAGTTGTGATGATTAACACACTTTATATAGTGAAATTTCATCACGAAAACAAGCCTATATAATTTTGACCCCCCTTGAACCTCACTTTTACATATATTGTTACCTCCCTTCCATTATCTACCTTGGTAGATCATATGCATAGCTTCTAGGTTTATAACCACTCTCTGACAACTGCGTCAGGGAGTCGACTCTTTGGCTCAGGGGTAAGAGCAGTGGACTATCACCCGGGCGGCCCGGGTTCGAATCCCACCATAGGCGGGGATTTTTTCAGGCTATGCATCTTTCCTTTGTTACGGCTTTCAGGTCGTAAGATGGGGGCTCGTCCGAAATGCCAGAATTGGCTTGTGCCGAAGTTGGCATCCTTCACGTCATCATAAATGATGACTTCCTTGAAGAGGGGGTGTGTTACCTCCCTTCCATTATCTACCTTGGTAGATCATATGCATAGCTTCTAGGTTTATAACCACTCTCTGACAACTGCGTCAGGGAGTCGACTCTTTGGCTCAGGGGTAAGAGCAGTGGACTATCACCCGGGCGGCCCGGGTTCGAATCCCACCATAGGCGGGGATTTTTTCAGGCTATGCATCTTTCCTTTGTTACGGCTTTCAGGTCGTAAGAATATAGTAAAACTGGGGCTTACAGATGTAAACCTTATTTTTTTTTATTTCTGCTCTAAAATATAGGGTGTAGGTACTCGTTAGAACCGCCTCGGTGAGGCCCAACATTCTATATTTTGAGCAGAAATAAGACAACTATCACAATTTTTCATCTTAAAATTTTTGTTTTTTCGTTGGTAAAATTTACAATGTATTTGTATAGACGTGTTTTCACAATAATTATTAATTGTCCTGATGAGATGGCTCACTATAAGCTGTCCCCTGAGATCCTCTCTTCACCATCATATACATATATGTGACCTGTCAGGCAAAAAGAGACCTTGTGGCTGTCTGGAAGTGCTAAATTTTGAACCAAACAGGATACAGGCATAAATCAGATATTATTTTGTAGGAAATTTGTTTGACACTTGATTGAATTTTTATGGTGATTGGTAATCAATGTTTGTTTTGTTCAAGTTTTACGTCCCCGTCAACATTGTAAAGGTCATTTTGGAGACATTGCTCCCAATTTTGTGGGACTTTACCCGACATTGAGATGAAATGACATCTCAAACCCTGCCGCCCAATGAAACCAATAGGGTTTATAAGAATGGACAGGCCGACTCGCATCGCATTGCCTGGGCAGGCTTAGATCCTCAAAGCGGTTTACCAGTACTCGTGTGCGGGTCGGTTTCAGCTTTGGAAGCATCATGCAGCCCATCTATCTCTTCAAGCCCCGATGGGCGGGGGCTAGATTGGTAATCAAACCGTCTGTTTTGCATAAAAAGGCAGGTGCAAAAAATCGAAACGCTGTGCTCAGATTGACATAGCACACTGAAAAGCTTTCCAAAAGCACTTTATTTTCAAGTTGCCAAGATATTTTGGATTACAGTTTTGATGATTTGCATAAATTTGCATAAATTATGCTAATTAGCTATATTTTTAACTTGATTATCTCGTACTTAACAAAATGTCTTTGAAATCTGTGGACAATATCCTTTTCAAAGGTTTATCTAAAAGAATGTAACTGTGGTAACAAATTAGTTTGAATTTTGCATGCACTTTTTTATGCAAATTAGTTGGTTTGATTACCAATCGCCATTAAATTTACATCCCCAGAAAATTATATCTGAATGGTGTCTGTATCTTGTTTGGTTCAAAAGTTAGCACTTTTAGACATTCATAATTAATTTACCTTAATAATTAGTTAACCTTACTGGATCATTAAAATTTTGTTTTGGAAAGCTTAAAAAAAATGCATATTTACTCTGTCTCATGTAGACAGGATAAAACCTGTATTCAGTTTATAGACTTCGATCTGACGTAACATTACGATAACACGCCCGTACGATAAAGTGCATTTTTCACATCTCCAAAATGGCTACTTTTCTGATGAAAATCCATGATATTTTTCTTAGAAATACTGCTAGCAAAGGTTGTGGGTGCTTGTTAAAACCGCCTCATTGAGGCGGTTCTAACGAGTACTTGTTAGAACCGCCTCATTGAGGCGGTTCTAACAAGTACCCACAACCTATGTTTTGGAGCAAAAATAAGAAAATCCAGTGCTTCAGCTGAAGTGCACGACCCACCGGATGCTTTTAGCTTTATGAGTGTTACCATATATGGGTATGGCGGCCATTTTAGTCATGTGACCTGGACCTAAAACGGTTCCCCCAATAAATGCGCCTTATCGTAAGGAGCAAAAATATATCTTATACTTCAGTACTGTATTCTGAATCGTTTGCAGTATAAAATGCATTCTCACTTTTCCAGTACAAAAGCATATGTGTCAAAGTTTGACCTAGGCACAAAGAAGGTCAAGGTCAAACCAGGGTCACCATTTTAGCAATTTATGATGGGCCTACGTCCCAGATGCTATTTATCAAGTTTAGTGGAAATCTGCCCAGTGGTTCTGGAGAAGACTATTTTTGAAGGGTTTTTACCATATATGGCTTGGCGGCCATTTTGGTCATGTGGCCTGGACCCCATGAGCAAATTTTGGTTTCCCCCATCCCATAGAGGCTCCATATGAAATATGACTTCAATCGGCCCAACGGTTGCCGAGGAGAAGCAGTTAAAAAATTTTCACATTTTTCGCCTTGGCGAGGCTATACTAAATGGAATGTAATATTTCACAAGTTCATTGGTTAGATCTCATTGATATCTATCAGTATGCCAAAAATTGTTTAAATATTCCAAGGTGTTAAGTCACTATCACCAATTGTCACAAACGGGTTACGGACGGACAGACTGACAGAATGACAGAATGACACGGTGATTTTAGGGCACTCTTAGAAAATCAACCGACTTCAGTCGGTCGCTTTTTCTGCGGGTCGTGCAATAATGTATACCCGGTAAACCCAGGTTTTCTCTTTATGAAGTGGGATATAGGGGGATCTTCATTTCACGGACTTGTTCACGTGATGACTGTTCCCAGCTTTTACATCACGAAAACATGCCTATACAAATACATTGTAACCTTTATCACCCAAAAAATGAATATTTTAAGATGATGCAGGAAGTCAAAAAAGTTCTCTACCTTGCATAAAATGGCAGAAAATCACCCCCCTTTTTACCCATTTTCTACTAAATAGAATCTTCCACCTTATACATAACACAAGTCCATTTCAAAATGTATACATATTGTTTGATTTGAGGTTTAACATCCACGTCAACACTGAAGGTCATTTTGGAGACGTTGCTTCCAATTTTGTGGGGCTTTTACCCGACATTGAGATGAAATGACACCTCAAGCCCTGTCGCCCAATGAAACCAATAGGGTTTATAAGCTTGGACTCGCACCGCTTTGCCTGGGCAGGCTTAGATCCTCTAAGTGGGTTACCCGTACTCGTGTGAGGGTCGGTTTCAGCTTTGCGTGGAAGCATCATGCAGCCCAAATATTTCTGTAAGCCCCAATGGGCGGGGGCTGTGTCAAAATGTAGTGATATCAGGTTGTTTTTCCTTCAAAAGTTATTTTGAAAATGGCTGATCTTTTTGCAAACAGTGTAGGCCCTGATCAGATGCCCCATTCTGCGGCATCTGATCTGGGCCTGCACTGTTTGCCAATTGCCTGTTGTTTTGGGGTTTCCCGAACAAATTGGGTTACCAAAACTTCCGTGTTTTCATTAGGCCAGAATAATATCCAGGGGGAAAGGGCAATTGAGTAATTTCGGATGTAAATCAAATAAGTAGTGTTACAAAAAAAGAAGGCTGATCTTAATGTGCTTGATTGGTCCCAAAGAAATTCCTCGGAAAATGTCATGGGGCAGTGTTGCATTTATTCACAAACAGGGGTGCTTTAGCCCTTTTTTTACCAAATGGACTCTTTTCTTTATATATTATGACAGGAGTCCATTTCAAAATTTAGAGGTGTCTTCAAAATTGATTTGGAAAATGGCTAACTTTTTGCAAACAGTGTAGGCCCTGATCAGGGCCTGAACTATTTGCCAGGGTACCCGTTTTGGAGTTTCCGGTATGAAATTGGTTAGTTACTATAAAAAATCCTCAGCAATTCATTTGGCATGTTTCAAATCTGGCAGCTGTTAAAATTACATTTTTGGAAGGAGTGATATCAGTCCTTGAAATATCTGCCACTGCCTACATCCTGGATGTAGCTAGAATATCATTAAATTTCAGAGCTGTCAGTAATCTGTTTATCTTGCCATTAAATCTCTCTAGACAGGGATCAGATGTTGTCTGGCTAACAGTTCTTGAAGTCAATGCTCCCAAACATAAACATAATGATTAATCCTACCTGGTTAGAATAAGATTCCCTTTATAATTTTGAGCATTTCGATGATTTAATTGTTTAACAGCAACTTAATGAGAGTAGGGAAATAAAATAGTAATCTTGTGACTAAGTGAGTCCATAGCAACAGATAAGGTAAGTATTTTGTGATAATTGAAGAAATTTTGTCAATTCTCCATGAAAACATAGGTTGCGGGTATTCATTAGACCCGCCTTGCCGAGGCGATTCTAATGAGTACCCACATCATAGATTTGTATGGAGAAATAAGGAAAACTATCCTTCAATTATCTGAAAATACTTACCTTATCTGTTGCTATGATTGAATTTAGTGGAATGGTTCAATGTGCTCCTAAGGTACATGACCCAACTTTCAGTTTATCATATGACCACTGGTGGTATTTTTCTCATTCCTGCTCTAAATACAGCTAGCTGATGCTCATCAGAACCACATTTGGCAATTCTAATGGGTACTCACATTATATTTTTCTGATAAGAAATAAGACTAGAGAAAGCGACCAGTGGGTCACCTATACCCCCGGCCAGTGCCATCCTCTGATATATCTTTCGAGCTTGTATGTAATATAAATGAAGTCAAGAAGCTATAAGAATCTATAAATGTAAATGTGCTTGTAAAAGCTCAACCAAACATAAAATTTCTAAATGGACCAAGGGAGTGAGGGATTAAAGTTAATGAAGCAGCAGGGTGGGGTATGCATCAACGAAATCTTTGGACTGGTATGCAATATTGATGCAAGTATCAATTGATTTTTTCCTACAGTTTAGAGCATACAGGCATCTATAAACTTTGTCATAAAACTTTAACCAAATGTAAAATTTCTAAGTCCGTGACCTTGAGGTCAAGGTCACCATGGGTGGGGGGCAGGGACATGCATCACAAAATCGTTTATCAAACATGAAGAGAATCTAACATGTGGTTACAGAGATATCAGCAATGAAAAAGGTTTAACACAAAACTTTGACGTAAAAGTAGACGGACAGACAGCCCACCCAGGGGCTTGACCCAGGGGCTTAGATATTCCATATGAAAGGTAATGGTATAGAGATATACTTTACCAAACATGAAGATAATCTAACATGTTGTTACAGAGAGATCAGCAATGAAAAAGGTTTAACACAAAACTTTGACGTAAAAGTAGATGAACAGACAGACGGACAGACGGACGGCCTACTCAGGGGCTTGACCCAGGGGCTTAGATATTCCATATGAAAGGTAATGCTATAGAGATATCCTTTACCAAACATGAAGAGAATCTAACATGTGGTTACATAGATATGAGCTGTCAAAAAGGTTTAACGCAAAACTTTGACGTAAAGGTTGACGAACGGTGGGACAGATGGAAGTACGAACGAACGAACGAACGAAGGAACGAACAAACAAACGGACGAACGGACGGACGGAAAGACAAAAACTATATACCCCCTGACATACTTCGTATGCCGTGGCCCCCTGACATATTTCGTATGCCGGGGGTATAAATATATATCCTGCAAACCACACATGTTCCTTCATAAAGTGGTGTTTGCCAGGTTGTTCATGTTTGTATATGCATATTATAAAATATAATCAAACATTAAGAAAATAAATGAGATATTCTGCAAGTGATAATTTCAGAAAAGTAATATTTTGACATAACAAAATACCAAATACAAATATTAACTGCAAAAATCTCAAGATATTAAAAGAATAGGAACTATCTGATGCAGAACATTCTGGAAACATCATTTAAAATAGAGGGATTTACAACATGCGGCGTTAACTTAATGCTTGGCGCCTCAACTTTACGGAAGCAGGAGATTGTACAAAATTAAAATATTTTCCATGAACATGACTTACATTTCATTTCGTGAAATGAAAAAAAAAATTCACTGAATGAAATAGTAAGTCATTCTCCATTAATGAATATGCATTTGCTAACATGAAGTTTTTGAATATTCATATTTCAAGTGCAAGTTTATTTGTTTTTGTCTCCTGTTGGCAGATTTGTTTGTTTTTGGTTTATGATTTTGATGTGGGGTTTGACGCACCTGTCAACACTATATAGGTCATTTTGAAGATGTTGCTTCCAATTTTGTGGTACTTTTACCAGATATTGGAATGAAATGAGATCTCAAGCCCTGCCGCCCAATGAAACCAATAGGTTTTATATGCATGGACAGTCCGACTCGGGTAGGCTTAGCCCCTCCAAGTGGTTTACCAGTACTCATGTGCGGTAGGTTTCAGCTCTGCGTGAAAGCGTCATGCAACCCAAACTATTTCTTCAAGCCCCGGTGGATGGGGGCGTTTATTTTGTTGTTTATGAAGGTAGTTACAGAAGATGAGTATTGGGATTTCCCCTGTAAAGTAAATCTTGAATCAGATGTCTCCCCCTTGAACACAATTTTGTATCAAACTCTCCTCGGCAGGCCCAAGAATATATTAAGACTTCCCTAAATGATTTCTCACTTAGGCTTTTATATACATGTACTTTACATTTTGAAAAAAAAGAGGCTATTCTGGCTACACTATCACCCTTTCAATGGGGCAGTTACTCTCCCTATTGACCCATTTGCCCGTTTACCCAATGTATTTCATGAGGTCTCCAAACTGGATTGAAATGCTCACGTGAGAATGATACTACATGATAGCATAACCACTGTTTACTATCACTTTCCTAGGAATGTTTAGCAGCAGAGGGGCCTCAGTTTTTTTCACTTGTGTCTGAATTTTTAGGGTACATATAAAACAAAACATCATAAACATTGGGAATCAATATTAGCAAGCAAAAACAGATCTTCTTTGATATGAACGGACTTGTTAGAACTGCCTAAATGTGGTGCTTTTAACAAGCACCCACATTCTATGTTTGGAACTGAAATAACAAAAATGTGTTAAATTATCATCTGTTACTTCACGATAACACACCCGTGTGACACTGTGCATTTCTTTCACATCTCCAAATGGCTACTTTTCTGATGAAAATCCATGATATTTTTATTTATACTGCAAAAGTAGGTTGTGGGTGCTCGTTAGAACCACCTCAATGAGGCTATTTTAACGCATACCCACAACCTGTGTCTTGGAGCAGAAATAAGATTATTAATGTAAAGCCCCGTAAACCCCATTTTCTCTATATAAACTGGGATTTAAGGGGTGTCCATTTCACCGATTTGTTCATGTGATGTTTTTTGTCGATTTCATGCTGCATTATTTTACATAGGCATGTTGTTGTAATATGAAACACTAGAAATAATAATATTTAAAACTAAAGTCAAAAATATAAAAAGATCACAGGTACAAAAAGAGGAGTTTGGTTGTACTATCCATGTATCAGTTAACATCTGGTGAACTTCAGAGCACTGGGTTAATTGCTTCCTGCTGTGGCAATTGAAATAAATATGTCATGGTCTATGAAAACCTCTGATAGCTAAACCAGAGCTACAGCCAAGATGTAGGCAGTGGCAGATATTTCAAGGACTGATATGGTCTTTCTGCCTTGCCAAAACCCATCAGGCACCATTCAACATTGTATTTATGAAAAATGCTATTAAAACATCATTATGCTGTTGCCCTTTGAAATATGGGGATGGCCCTGTAATGTCATGATTGCAGCAGGTACAAAATTATAATTATTTTCTGTTTCTCCATTTTCCTTTTTTTCCTAATTCTTTAATCAATCAGTCAATCAATCAATCTATGCATGAAACAATGGAATAACTCAAAATGAGATGATTTATTTGAATTTTGTCAGTGAGTTCAATAAAATAAAAAATTGAATAGTCCACTGGTTAAATCTAAAATTATAGCCTACCTAAAATCCTTAACTGGCCCCCGCCCAGCAGGGCTTGGAGAAATAGATTGGACTGCATGATGCTTCCATGCAGAGCTGAATCCAAAGGCACACAAGTACTGGTTAACCGCTTAGAAGGTCTAAACCTGCCCAGGCAAAGTGGTGCAGGTCAACCCATCCATGCATATAAACCCTATTGTTTCATTGGACAGCAGGGACTGAGATGTCATTTCATCTAAATGTCGGGTAAAAAACCCACAAAATTGGAAGCAAAATGACCTACATAGTGTTGATGGGGATGTTACCAAACCTGACAAACAAACAAAAAACATGTTCTCAAATATAATTTATGGGCCCCGTCAAGCGATTTTGGTACTTATCGCCTATGCGAGCAGTGAATCAAGAGGAACCTTCAGACAGAAAGCCATATCCCTGGCCCCTCTGAATGGCTGGGCATGGGCAGTTAAAATTTGTCATGACGGAATGCTCGAAGACACAAATTCGCTTGGCGGGGCTCATATAATACAAGTACAATTGTTGTGTCTAAAAATATAGCTGGATAAGTTGCAAACAGTATAGACCCTGATCAGATTCCACTTTCTGTGGCATCTCATCTTGGGTTTACACTGTTTGTGTTTTCTTCAAAATCGACATTTTGCAAACTATGCAGGTGCTGATCAGATGCCACATTCTGCGCCGTCTGACCTGGCCTTGCACTGTTTGCCAGGGTACCCATTTTGGGGTTTCTGGTACAAAATGGGTACAAAAAAGGGAGCCCACAATTACTGTAAAAAAATTTGGTTAAACAAAACCCCAAAATTGTCCTTGTCCATCAGGGCTTGAAGAAATAGATTTTGGCTCTTGTGCAGAGCTGAAACTGACCAAACTTAAGTACTGGTAAACCACTCAGAAGACCTTAGCTTGTCCAGGAAAAAGTGGTGCAAGTAGGGCCACTCCTTACACCCTAGTGGTTTCTTTGGGCGGCAGGGCTTGAGTTGTCATTTCATCTCATGGAAGTGGAAGCAATGTCCCCAAAATGACATGAATAGTGTTGACGTGGACTTTAACCCATTTTGTACCAGAAACCCCAAAACGGGTACCCTGGCAAACAGTGCAGGCCCAGATCAGACGCCAGTTCAGCCGTTTTGAAGAAAACACAACCTCACACCCCTAAATTTTGAAATGGATTCCTGCTATATATAAGGAGGAAGATTCCATTTGGTACAAACTACCATTGCTCTGTGCCTCTGCTAAGAAATGACTGATACTGGGTTCAGAGAATAATTGCATGATCTCTTAAATCTAGTAAACAAAAAGAACAGCAGATAAATAACAAATCTAGACCAACAAGGAATATTGATTAATAAAAAGATTGTTTATCTCAAGCCTCTTACCATAATTAGTGTAAACATAAAAAAGCATATTCCTACAACAATAACATTTGGTTGATGTTTATTAAAAAAAAAATTGGTAAATGATATGTATTAGATAGGACCATACTAGTAATCTGGATCTACCCTGTTTGCTAAGATCTATCAGAATTTTAGGGGTTTGCTGTGTACACTTGCTCGCCCCTTAACCCTTTTTACATGGGTAATTTTTAATAACTCCAGATAAGGAGCATTTTTCATCCGAAAAGTTCTGATATTTTTCTTAATTCTGCATGAAACCATATGTTGTGGGTACTCTTTAGAAGCACCTCAATGAGGTGCTTCTAATGAATACCCACAACATATGGTTTCATGCAGAAATAAGAAAAATAAGATGTGGATGCCCTCTGTTATCAGGGCCTTTGGGGAAACCCTCAAAAAGGAACACTGATGGACAGTTCAGGCTCTGATACACAACATTTTGAGGCATCTGATGAGAATCCTCACTCTTTGCAGCAAAAAAATCAACCCTTTTTTTTTTGTTAACTAATTTCCTATCACTTTTGTATATAAAGTGGAAAAGTTCATGTAGGACAAGATGGGTTGGAAATGTCAGAAAGCATTTATGATTTAAAGCTACTTGTCATGGTGGAGCTTTTGAGAGAGTGCTGTTCATCTGTCACTAAAACATTGTTTTCTTAACCCATCTAGTACCAGAAACCCCAAAAGGGGTACCCTGGCAAACAGTGCAGGCCCAGATCAGACGCCGCATAACGCGGCATCTGATCAGGACTTCCACTGTTTGCTGAAAGTTCAGCCATTTTCCTGATAAATTTTGAAGAAAACATAACCTGACACCCCTAAATTTTGAAATGGACTCACCCTATATATAAGGAGGAAGATTCCATTTGGTACAAAAAGGGTTAATGTGAGATAGTGCTGATTCATTGAAATAAAAACACAACCAGGGAAGTGATGTCCAGTGTATACTCCAGAGACATGCTCAGATTGAGCACCTCAATTTATCAAATATGTGACAGCTCCTGTAGATTTATCAACATGTGGTTGTTGTACTCTTATTGCAATTAATTCTGATTTATGGCCAAGCATGCTAGAGGATTTTATTAAAATTAGACAGTTCAGTAACAGACTGGAATGTTCCTCCAGGGAAAGCTGACCTAAGGAACCAGTCAGTGAAATGTACACCCTTGTATATCACACATCTTACACAGAAATATGGTGATTACAGAGTACTGGTAAACCGCTCCTGCCCAGGTACAGCGGTGTGAGTCTGACCGTCCATGCTTATAAATCTTACTGTTCTCATTGGCTTGAGATGTCATTTTATCTCAGTGTCGGGTAAAAGTCCCACAAATTGGAAGCAATGTCTCCAAAATGGCCTAAACAGTGTTGATGGGGACATTAAACCTTATATCAAACAAACAAACAGCATGCTGTCTCTAAAGTGAAATTTTCATGAATGAAAATTCACCATTATGTTTAAGCAATTAATGAGGCTTATCAGTTTATTGAAGTTCATTTTGACAAGAGAAAATAAACATAGCTGCTCTTCTGGAGAGGCTAAAATGTCCATACCTGGATTTTCTGGGTAGTAAAATCCAGGAGTATGTCTGTGACTATGGGCTCTTTGACGCTATACCATAGAGGCCTGTTGGACAATTTTAGGACTTGCTTTAATTCTCCAAAATCTCTTAACAGATATGTTTCATGGTCCAACATGGAGTCCAAAAGGCAAACAGAGTAGACCCTGATTAGAGGACGAGTCTGATCTTGGTCTGCACTGTTTGCTTAGGCCTATCCGTCCCATTTCTAAGGATCATTATGGAACACAAGCTGGTCAGTCTTTGCTTATTGCATAGGTCTTCTTGAGGGTTTCCTCATGCCCCGGCTAATTTATCATGAATGTGTTGAAAGAGTCCATTTTCAATTTTATGTCCGTATGATTGACTTTCCATGATAATCCTAAAACTTCGGACACCCTTCAGGTGTTTGAATTTTACATCTCAACAACAGCTAAGGTCATACAGAGATGGGACCTTGGTTTAAAGACTTATCCGAAAGTCTGGAGAAGGCTGGGATTGATCTAGACTGGAAACAGTCCATTCATTTAATCATTTCACTTATAAGAATATGCTTATTCACTTTAACCCAGCTCAAAAGCAATGACTTCCATCCCATAGCACCAAATGAATGGACAGTCCCAAAAGTTTTGGAGATCAGAAAGTATTAGAGAGGAGAATAATATAAATCAATGCTAATACAAATGAGAAGATACTGGTTAAACTTTTGGACTGATTCCAGTCTAGGATTGATCCTGCGACCCCTGGTTTACAAGGAGAGTAGCATGACCTCTACATCACGGAGGATTCTAAGAAATCCTACGTAGAGCAAGTACAATGACAAAACTTGCAGGCCCATCTAAACCCTTGACCTGCTGAATATTCAAATATGCCATACCCATTACCAATTATCAACCAATTAGATTACTTGATGCAAATGATTGCGATAAATTCATAAGCTGAATGACAAACAATGAAGATCCTGATCAGATGGAAGCCAGATCAGATGGAAGCCATCTGATCTGGATCTTCATTGTTTGAAGGATAAGACATATCCGGGCTCAGCAGGACAAGGATTAACTGTTTGCAAAATGTTTAAACTTTTTAAAATAACTCTACTTTTGAAATAAGGTTGCATCCACTGCAATAAACTACATCTGAAATGTTCATCTGTTTATGTCGTCTGCTTTATCTTCTTGCAAACTTTACAAAAAATATTTTTGCATATACATGTATAGACATCATGGACCCTGATCAGACTGCTCCTAGAGGGTCCAGACTGTTCGAAAAATGACTTTTAAAAGTAACCAGCAGACGACAAAGCAGATGGCAGTTGTTGTGATTGGCATCTTATGGGTATATCACCCAAATACATGCCTAAACTTGGCGCAGACATGTTGCACAAAGGAGAGTAAAATCAATTGAGAGTCATGTCATTATATAACCTGCCTGTGTCAGTGAGGATATAGATCAGTATTGTGTCTGATCCGTATGATAAAAGACAACAAGCTGCATAGGGCCACAGAAGCCTTAATTGTGGATAGAGTATGTTATGATCAGATCTCGGGGTTCAGATGCACAGACTGGTATGAGTAGTTTTATTAATAAAAAAAGTATACTTGTGAAGCAGCTTGTTTTGTATTTTACAAGTCCATACTATAATTGGTATATGAATGGGCAATTAGAAAGATTTTAAATTTTCTAGTCAAAAGTGAAATGGTTTATAGAAGGATTGTACTCAAGGTACTTTTCTCTCTGTCTCTCTCTCTCTCTCTGTCTCTCTCTCTCTCTGTCTCTCTCTCTCTCTGTCTCTCTCTGTCTCTCTCTCTCTCTCTCTGTCTGTCTCCCTCTCTCTCTCTCTCTCTCTAAATAAATAAATATAGTAAGACCGAAAGTTGCCAGATACCCCATTTCCCACATAAAACACCAAGAATCTTTGTTTAGAGGATAAGAAACACAAAAATTTTCAGTGTGGGTCTAAGGACTGGATTTCATCTGATATCATTACCCTAATCAAAAGTTCCATGGCCCCCGCCCATTGGGGCTTGAAGAAATAAATGGGCTGCATGATGCTTCCACGCAGAGCTGAAACTGACTGCACACAATTACTGGTAAACCGCTTATAGAATCTAAGCCTGCCCAGATAAAGTGTTGCGAGTTGGCCCGTCCATGCTTATCAACCCAATTGGTTTCATTGGGCGACAGGGCTTGAGATGTCATTTCATCTCAATGCAGGGTAAAATTCCCACAAAATTGGAAGCAATGTCTCCAAAATGACCTATACAGTGTTGACAGGAACGTTAAACCTCAATTAAAACAAACAAACAATAATCAAAACTTCCAGCAGTGGCAGAGCACTATAGGATGCTTGGTAGTAGAGTTCACAGTCTGACCACAAAAAGCTTATTTTGAAGGGTACTCTTAATTTTTATGCCCCCGGAATCAAAGATTCGGGGGCATATAGTTTTTGGTCTGTCTGTTTGTCCATCTGTTTGTTTGTCCGCAAAAACCTTAACATTGGGAATGATAAGTGATAGGGCTTTCATATTTTACATGTGCATTCCTTGTCCCAAGACCTTTCCAGTGGTACCATAATTTTTGATCTCGTGACCTTGATCTTGATTAGTGATAGGGCTTTAATATTTCACATGCCCTGTCCGGGGGCATCAGTGTTTCACAAACACATCTTGTTCTTTGTGTTTTCTGCCGACAATGTCCTCTGGTCAAAGACCACCTTTGGGACTGTTCAAAAGTGGTCTTTAGAACCACTTTTGGACAGTCCCAAAGGTGGTCTTAATATTGGAATTTTACTGTGTATGAGATATACTTTTAAGGCTTGACATTTCACCAGCAGATATACTTTATGGCAGCAGAGGATACATAGAAAATGTTGTTAAGCTGAAAAAATAAAAAAAAAAAAGATGAAAAATTATGTCTGCTAATGTTGTAATTGGCAGTTTAAGGGTTAATGGAGTTTCCATGTCAAGAGTGCTTGACTTTCTGTTTTCCCCAAGATATCTCAGTACAGTAATAAACCAAAATATATTTCGTTGCTAAACTCATTTCTAGAAATCATTTATTAATTAAAAAACAAAACATTGAGATTACTAAGTTTAATATAGTAGAAGATGACATTCTCGGAATGTACACAAAATACAGCATGTATACATGTACCCAAGCGTGCCACAAACTGCAGGACTGAACCATTCACGAGAGAAGAACCTTATCTCTGAGCTCCGCCTGTTAAAGCATGAATGGTTACTTCAAAATTCATTGCTGCAAACAGTGTGGACCTAGATCACACTGACTGCTAGGAGTAGTCTGATCAGGGTCCACACTGTTTACCTGTATGCAAGCCGGCCTCGTTGGCTCAGTCGGATGCGCGTCTGACTGGTGATCAGGAGGACGCGGGTTTGACTCCCGCCGGGGTCGGCAACATTCTTTCGTGGAGATTGATCATGAAATCTTTTCTACGGTCTTTCTCTCCCTTCCGCTGATTCAAGAAGGGCAGTTGTCAGTTTCTGGCGAAAGAATGTGCACATACTGGTTAACCGCTTACGTATAAGCCTGCTCAGAAAAGTGTGGATAGGTAAACTGACCGGCTCAAAAATGACCTAAATAGTGTTGACTGGGCCGTTAAACTCCAATACAAACAAACAAACAAACCTGTATGCAAAATTGTGTTTGCTAGAGGTGCAGCAGGTGACATTTTCAGATGCAATTTTTCTTGGCGTCTTAAGGATTAAGATAATTTTAGGATGTTTTAATAGGATCATTTCAATAGGTGGTTGTTAGGGCCCCACCCATCGGGGCTTGAAGAAATAGACTGGGCTGCATGATGCTTCCATGCAGAGCTGAAACTAACCACACACGAGTACTGGTGAACAAGCATGCCCAGGAAAAGTGATGCAAGTTGGACTGCCCATACATATAAACTCTATTGGTTTAATTGGACAGCAGGGTTTGAGATATCAATTCATCTCAATGTCGGGTAACAGTCCCACAAAATTGGAAGCAACCTCTCCAAAATGACCTATACATTGTTGATGGGGACGTAAAACCTCAAATAAAAAAAACAAATAGGTGGTTGTAATGGTGATAATCATTAACGTTTTTCTTTTCGCTTCCACTAACTTGTCTTATACTTAATTCTTTAATGACAGATTTAACCCCTAAGACACTGAGAAAAACTACATCTGAAAATGTTGTCTGCTGTTTTTTTTTTTTTTAAATATTTTTTGCATACATGCAAACAGTGTGGGCCCAGATCAGACTGCTCCTGTAAGTTTTGTAAGTCAGATCTGGGTCCACACTGTTTGCTAAAAATTACTTATAAGGAACTGGCAAACAGCAAAGCAGGCGATAATAGTCGTGATTGGCATTTTTTGGGCACAAACCACATAGTATACTATTTGCAAGTGTCCCTATTCCAGTATGCTGGACATAAAAATAGTTAGAAAAGGACAGGACTCCATGGCCTAGTTCTTAAAAGTGCTGACTCCAAGTCTGATCTAGGTCTGCACTGTTTGTTTAGGCCTATCTGCCCCAATACTTAGGATCATTATGGTAAGTGCTATGGCTGGGAAGGTACTTTGACTGGTGACTGGGTAATAGGTGACCTAGGGTGGCAAAACTTAGGATCATTATGGTAAGTGCTATGGCTTGGAAGATACTTGGACTGGTGACTGGGTAATAGGTGACCTAGGCCACCCTAGGCTGGGAAGATACTTTGACTGGTGACTGGGTAATAGGTGACCTAGGCCACCCTAAGAAAGTATCTTAGGGTGGCCTAGGTCACCTATTACCCAGTCACCAGTTAAAGTATCTTAGGGTGGCCTAGGTCACCTATTACCCAGTCACCAATCAAAGTATCTTAGGGTGGCCTAGGTCACCTATTACCCAGTCACCAGTCCAAGTATCTTAGGGTGGCCTTGGTCACCTATTACCCAGTCACCAGTCCAAGTATCTTAGGGTGGCCTAGGTCACCTATTACCCAGTCACCAATCAAAGTATCTCAGGGTGGCCTAGGTCACCTATTACCCAGTCACCTGTCAAAGTATCTTAGGGTGGCCTAGGTCACCTATTACCCAGTCACCAGTCAAAGTATCTTAGGGTGGCCTAGGTCACCTATTACCCTGTCACCAGTCAAAGTATCTTAGGGTGGCCTAGGTCACCTATTACCCAGTCACCCATCCAAGTATCTTAGGGTGGCCTAGGTCACCTATTACCCAGTCACCCGTCAAAGTATCTTAGGGTGGCCTAGGTCACCTATTACCCAGTCATCAGTCAAAGTATCTTAGGGTGGCCTAGGTCACCTATTACCCAGTCACCAGTCAAAGTATCTTAGGGTGGCCTAGGTCCCCTATTACCCAGCCACCCGTCAAAGTATCTTAGGGTGGCCTAGGTCACCTATTACCCAGTCCCCAGTCAAAGTATCTTAGGGTGGCCTAGGTCACGTATTACCCAGTCACCCATCAAAGTATTTTCCTAGCCATAGCACTTACCATAATGATCCTAAGCCTTTACAGTGTTGACGGGGACGTTAAACCTCACATCAAACAAACAAAATTGGGACAGATAGGCCTAGGCAAACAGTGCAGACCTAGATCAGTCTGGGAGTCGACACGTCTGTGTTATGAATGTCATTGTACCCCCAGTCACCAGTTAAAGTATCTTAGGGTGGCCTAGGTCACCTATTACCCAGTCACCAGTCCAAGTATCTTAGGGTGGCCTAGGTCACCTATTACCCAGTCACCAATCAAAGTATCTTAGGGTGGCCTAGGTCACCTATTACCCAGTCACCAGTCAAAGTATCTTAGGGTGGCCTAGGTATCTTAGGGTGGCCTAGGTCACCTATTACCCAGTCACCAGTCCAAGTATCTTAGGATGGCCTAGGTCACCTATTACCCAGTCACCAGTCCAAGTATCTTAGGGTGGCCTAGGTCACCTATTACCCAGTCACCCATCAAAGTATCTTAGGGTGGCCTAGGTCACCTATTACCCAGTCACCAGTCCAAGTATCTTAGGGTGGCCTAGGTCACCTATTACCCAGTCACCCATCAAAGTATCTTAGGGTGGCCTAGGTCACCTATTACCCAGTCACCCATCAAAGTATCTTAGGGTGGCCTAGGTCACCTATTACCCAGTCACCAGTCAAAGTATCTTAGGGTGGCCTAGGTCACCTATTACCCAGCCACCCGTCAAAGTATCTTAGGGTGGCCTAGGTCACCTATTACCCAGTCACCAGTCAAAGTATCTTAGGGTGGCCTAGGTCACCTATTACCCAGTCACCCATCAAAGTATTTTCCTAGCCATAGCACTTACCATAATGATCCTAAGTATTGGGACAGATAGGCCTAAGCAAACAGTGCAGACCTAGATCAGACTGGGAGTCGACAGGTCTGTGTTTTGAATATCATTGTATCCCCACTTGATTGAGAAAAGTGGGAGAACAAGTTTGTACATTATTTTTACCTAATTTCGCTCAAAAACATGGATTGTGGGTACTCTGAATACTGAGTGAATAGGGCCTCAATGAGCATAAATTTATCTCTGTTTGAAGCAGTAACAAACAAAATGTTGCAATACAAGAGCACATTAGACATGATGAGCTACTTGTGCAATATTATTCTTAGGGTAATGATTGAAAGCATTATTTCACATGGGTGGATGTCATCACATTAACCCATTGTATGCGGGGAAAACCCCTAAAGGGATACCTTGGCAAACAGTGCAGGCCCAGATCAGACGCCGCAGAATGCGGCGTCTGATCAGGGCCTCCACTGTTTGCCAACATTTCAGTCATTTTCTGAATAAATTTTGATGAAAACACAACCTGACACCCCTAAAATGAAATGGACACCTGCTATGTATAAGGAGGAAGATTCCATTTGGTACAAAAAGGGTTAACAAGTACATGTAATGAACATCCCTTATGTAGAGCAATGTGGGGTTTACAGGGATATACGTTATTTCTCTTATTTTTGGTCACGTAGATTATGGGTGCTTTTTAGAACTATCCCATTGAGGCAGTTCTAACAAGCACCCACAATCTATGTTTAAACTAAATCAGAAAATCAAAGATAGGGGAGGATTACTGAACTAACAACCGAAAATGTTACCTTTAACTTCCTGTTTGCTTAAATTGATGTGAATAAAAAATACATTGTATACAAATTTACATCTGAAAAGTACTAGGTCTTGAGATGTGAAAGATGCATTTTAGCACACGCATTACGAAAACATACCTTTACCAATACATTGTAATTTTTACCGCCGAAAATTGAAAATTTTGAGATGGAAAATTTTTGATATTTTTCTTATTATTGCTCAAAATATAGGGTGTGGGTACACGTTAGAACCGCCTCGATGAGGCGGTTCTAACGAGTACCCACAACCTATATTTTAGAGCAGAAATAAGAAAAAAAGGTTTACCCCCCCCCCCCCCCCCCCCCCATAAACCTCAGTTTTACTATATAAAAGTGAGGTTCAAGGGGGACAAAATTATATAGGCGTGTTTTCATTATGTTTCCTTAACATAATGGTTCCTAGACTGAGGGATAAAGTTCATTTCATTCAGATAAGTTAAAATGTTTTCCTTCTCATATTTTTCAGGTCTGAAGATGTGTTTATTTATGCTGAATTGTTGATGTGACTGCCAGACAAGAGCTGTTTAGCTAAAGATGGTAAAACAAAGATGCTTGGACAGCTGATATTGCCAAAAGCAGGAAAGTTACATTATACAGACCTAAGAAATTGCATCAAACAACATTATTGTATTTTTTTTTAGCCCAACTGACTGAAGTATAATCAAATATGATGAAAATTTGGATATAATACAAATAAGATTAAAGTTGATGATACTATCGGCCTATTACAAACACGGTATTAATTTTCATTTTTGAGACAAAAATATCCAAGACAAAATACTAAGGTGATAATATTACACACTTTATAGTTTAACCCATATATGACAATGGAATGTTCCACCTGATGAGGTTAGAGTGATCCATTTCCACTTATAGGGGTGTCAGGGTAGTTTTGTTTGTGGTAAGTTTTTTAAAAAAATGTACGAACTTAAAGCAAACAGTGTTGACTTAGATCAGACGCCCCATATGAGTGTTAATACAACATTGTCTGCAGTTTGAGGATGGACATTTGCCTACAGTACAAAATGGGTTACTTGCAGTAGACTCATTCAGTCCATATACGGATTCTCTCCCTTCCACTGATTCAAGAAGGGCAGTTGTCAGTTTCTGACGAAAGAATGTGCACTGTACTGGTTAACCGTTTACGGTTAAGCTTGCCCAGGAAAACTGACTGGCTCAAAAATGACCTAAAATAGTGTTGACTGGACCGTTAAACTCCAAATCAAACAAACTGTCCATATACGGAAGCATTCTTGGTGTTGTGGTTATGATACTCGCCTTGAAAACCAGGGATCGCAGGATCCATCCCAGACTTTCAGTTGAGTCTTTAAATCAAGGTCCCATCTCCGTATGACCTTAGCTGTTGGTGAGGCGTAAAATTCAAACACTCACTCACTCAGTCCATATACATAGGCCAGAGCACACATTCTAGTTTATCAAATATACTTCAAACTATACCTAAAACCCCTGTCACACTATGCCGCGTTTCCACTGCGATGGAGCTCACAATGCGTGCACCGCGCTCTTACTGCGCTGACGGCATGTTGAAGACGCTCGTTTGCACTATAAAGCAAAGTGTAAACAGACATCTTCATCAATCAGTTTTGTTTGATTTGATTTTTAACGTCCCCATCAACACAGTATAGGTCATTTTAGAGACGTCGCTTCCAATTTCGTGGGACTTTTACCCGACATTGAGATGAAATGACATCTCAGTCCCTGTAGCCTAATGAAACCAATAGGGTTAATAAGCATGGATGGTCCGACTCGCGCCCCTTTGCCTGGGCAAGCTTAGATCCCCTAAGTGGTTTACCAGTACTCGTGTGCCGTCTGAAGCAAGTCCACCTCCATCATTGCAAGCAGGAGCAAGTCCACCACCATTATCTTATCAACCCCGGGATGAATCACCACAGAAGACAGTACTCAATCAAACGTTACGTTCCACAGTCTACTTTAGCCACTGTTTATACAAGCGAGCACCCCCCGCCCATCGGGACTGGAAGAAATAGATGAACTGCATGATGCTTCCACGGAGAGCTGAAACCGACCGCAAACGAGTACTGGTAAACCGCTTAGAGGATCTAAGCCTGCCCAGACAGAGCGGTGCGACATGGACCGTCCATGCTTATAAACTCTATTGGTTTCATTGGGCGACAGGGCTTGAGATGTCATTTCATCTCATTGGCGGGTAAAAGTCCCACAAAATTGGAAGTAACTTCTCCAAAATGACCTTTACAGTGTTGACGGGGACGTTAAACCTCAAATCAATCATTATACATGCGGAGCTGATAAGGCGTTGTAGGAGACCTCTGTGTGCCCATGTTGAGCTCCTGTAGCGTTGTAGGAGACCTTACTGCTCTGCTATGGCAACCTTACGGCAACCTCACTGCGCTTTTATCAGAACGCCGAGCGACGGCGTTTGTTTTGAGCATGCTGAAAATGAGTGCCATGGCTTGGGGTTTTATGCGATCCCAACGCGCCCATTGGCGATGCCACTGCATTGCTACGGTGATGTTTGTGATCGTACTGCGCGCAACTCGGCATTCTGCATTTTTCTTGGACGCTGTGAAAATGCGGCCCTGGTGTGACAGGGGTTTAATTAAAGGTTGGCCCCCCCTCATCGAGGCTTGAAGAAATAGATTGGGCTGCATGATGCTTCCACGCAGAGCTGAAACATGAGTACTGGTAAACTGCTTAGAGGTCCTAAGCCTGCCCATGAAAAGTGGTGTGAGTCGGACCGTCCATGCAAATAAACTCATTGGTTTCATTGGGCGACAGGGCTTGAGATGTCATTTCATCTCAATCTTAGGTAAAAGTCCTACAAAATTAGAAGCAGCATATCCAAAATGACCTATACAGTGTTGACCGGGATGATAAACCTCAAATCAAACAAACAAACAAAAACCTAACCAAAAACACAAACCCAACTTAAGATACAGTTATCTGTGCACATTTAACCCATTTTGTACCGGAAGCCCTAAAACGGGTACCCTGGCAAACAGTTCAGACCCAGATTGTCTGATCAGGGCCTACACTGTTTGCAAAAAATTTCAGCCATTTTTTTCAAATACAATTTGAAGAAAACACTACCAGACACCCCTGATTTTTTTAAATGGACATGTGATAAGGAGGAAGATTCCATTTGGTACAAAAAGGGTTAAAACAAATTACATATTTTTCATCTTTTCAAAGACAGCCAAATCCAAATGCTTAATAAAAAGAAAAATCATTTTTCATCTTTTGAAATATAAGCAATATTGGTAGCAACAACAGTGCATGTAACAAAGAGACTTAATATGACTTAATGAAGATTAATTAGCTGTTCTTCTATCAATAGCTGTGCTGTTGTTTCTATCTATGTCGGGTTTATATTTCTTTACTTATATTGGCAGAATTAATTATTTTGGATTAACCCATTTGGTACCAGAAACCCCAAAACGGGTACCCTGGCAAACAGTGCAGGCCCTGATCAGACGCTGCTAAACGCGGCGTCTGATCAGGGCCTACACTGTTTGCAAAAAGTTCAGCCATTTTCCAAATAAATTTTGAAGAAAACACAACCTGACAACCCCTAAATTTTGAAATGGACTCCTGCTATATATAAGGTGGAAGATTCCATTTGGTACAAAAAGGATTAATACAGATACTTCACTGACGCAGGTTGAATCATTTTGGATTTATTTGAGATTATGTTACTGGCAAGCTTATCAAAAATGTGATCTCCACAATCAGAATGAACTGAAGCACTTTACAACTCTGTGTTGACAATAAACTTGATTCCTTTAATAAAATGTTAAGTGGAAGTTGCTATTTTTTTACGAAAGATCAGATAAATGTCGATAAAATTGTTTGGCTATCCATGAATTGTTTGACAATCTCTGCTTGAACTGTAATCAAGAAAGTTATCTTTGTTTGAAAATATTTAGGTGAAAATAGACCAAGTGACACATTTTATTTTGCATAGACGCGATTTAAATGCTATTGTGACTTAATAGGCGTGTTTGAATAACAAATTATGTGGGTAGAAAATTTGAAAACGAAAAGTTAAAAAAATATTGTAGGCAGAAGAAGGTAGATTATGAAATCAATATGTGAAAATAAAGTCAATGGATAGACTAAATTGCTTCAAATTCATTCATTATTCTGCTAATTTGTGATTAGTAAATGAGAGGAACTTAGATCGGTAAACTTGGATGTAAAGCATGTAAATTTTTTCATACAGACTTCATCAAGAAAGTTGCTCAAAGACTGTTTGCCTTAGCTTGATGATAACCTTACACAGTATTAAATGAATTCAGTGCCTTTTGTCGCTAAGTATGTCTACACCTGGGTCACCTACTAAGACTCGACCAAGAATGTCACCAATGCCGCCTCAGTTTTTTCCAAAAAAGTTACGTGGTGCAGAAGAACCCATCCCAGTCAATGATGATCTCGACAAACAGAATGTGACAATCTATAGGGTACAAAGTACAAGTGCGCTTAGAATACCAAAACAACGGAGCTCATTTTGGCGTAGGTATGGTGATTTTCTCTATTTTCTCACAATTTGGAGTTGTAAGTGTAAGACAGACAAGCAAGTAATTTCTTTAACATTTTCGTCAAATGAGGTTGCTTCCCTTGCAGTACAATAAAAGCAAATCAGTAACTTTAATAGTGGACTTATTGAAAAAAAAATGCTTTTGCAATGCGAAAGCTGCTCACCTTTGTTTGTTCAGCAAAAATACGGGTTTTTCACCATATCTTTACATAACGTAAACCTACAACTTCAGTAGCTTTGAAAAACTGGGACTAGTTCTTCAAAGCATTTTAGCTTAACGAGCTTGTTGGTGGTCATATTGTTAACTTTTCTAACAAGTTTAATCTTTAAAACATTTTTCTGCAAAAATATTAGCATATAAATGATCAAAGTTTTAATGATTAACTAACGATGTCGTTAGTTTTGAACAACTGGCCTCTGGCATTTACTCTACCGTAAAAATCCTAAAAATTAGGATGACTTGCTGTAACTCTGTAAAAAATTCAACAAATTTGTTTCACGCCCAAAAAACTACAGACAAAATGGTAAAGTGTAGATCCTGATCAGACTGCAGTCTCATCTTGGTCTGCACTGTTTGCTCTAAGGCCTGTCTGTCCCAGTACCTAGAATCATTACAGGAGATCATCTGCAGTTGAGTTATGTCTTACAAGTTTTTTTTCAGCCCATCAATGAGCTGTTGTGATCACCTGGTGTCCATTGTTTTCACTTTATAAACCCCGGATATGCCTTATTTTTCAAACAATGAAGATCCAGATCAGATGGCTTCTGAAGAAGCCATCTGATCTGGATCTACATTGTTTGTCATTCAGACTGTGAATTTGTTGTAATAATTTGAATCAAGTAATCTGATCGGTTGATAATTGGTAGTAGGTATGGCAGATTAAAATATTCAGCAGGACAAGGGTTAAATACCTCCTTTGAAACAGTTGGGCCCATTTCCCTGACACTTCACAGGTAGCAGCCTGTCAACACCATCTCTAAAGTCATTAAAACTTTTGGATCCATGCAAAACTCTGGTTGTCTTGACAATGGAAAAAAACAATTAAAAGTCTCTTCAGAATTTATTATTTGTGTGACATTATTGTGTGACATGATCAGATTGTGAGTACATGTTAAAACCGCCTCAATGAGGCAGTTCTAATGTGTACCCATTATCTATATTTTGAGCAGAAATAAGAAAAATAATAACAATTTTTCATATTATATTTTTCATTTTGACAGCAGTAAAATTTACAGTGTAATTATATAGGCATGTTTTCATAATGACCCGAGTTTTCTCTTTAACCCTTAACCTGCTGTATAAATTAATTTAGTCACATCATCCTTCAAATTACTCGATATACTATATTTGTTCAATTTACAACTGTATGACAAACAGATGGCCCCCACCCATTGGGGCTTGAGGAAATAGATGGGCTGCATGATACTTCCACACAGAGCTGAAACTGGCCTGAGTACTGGTAAACTGCTTAG
The DNA here is from genome assembly GCA_963580285.1 of Lucinisca nassula. Classification (NCBI taxonomy): domain Eukaryota; kingdom Metazoa; phylum Mollusca; class Bivalvia; order Lucinida; family Lucinidae; genus Lucinisca; species Lucinisca nassula. Next base: position 18,243,933 of record OY757014.1, on the reverse strand, counting down.
AGGATCTAAGTCTGCCCAGGAAAAGCGGTGTGAGTCGGACCTTCCATGCTTATAAACCTTACTGGTTTTATTGGGCAACAGGGCTTGAGACGTCATTTCATCTCATTGTTGGCAAAATTGGAAGCAACGTCTCCAAAATGACCTATACAGTGTTGATGGGAACGTTAAACCTCAAATCAAACAAACAATGGTAAACAAAATAGATCCTGATCAGATGGCATCTGGATCTTTACTGTTTGTAAAGGTAGGGGTTGGCTTGATGAGCACGACAAGGGTTGAAAAGTGAGGTTTACATGGGTATACATTGCAGAGACATGTTTACTAAGAAATAGATCAGATCTACCAGTGATTTGTTGAGTAATATATCACTGTTTGGGTGTCATTTGTAAGGTTGATCAAATCACGAGCGCATAGCGCAAGTGATTTATCTACTTACAACTGACCGACAAACTGTGATATATAACTCAACAAATCACACAACACAGCTGATCTTTTTCAATTCCAACACACTGAACGTCAACTAAATGCTGTTGTTTCCTTCATAATCTCTAAACATTCCGCCATTGTTTGAAGATATCCCGCCAACATGTTTGACTGTAACACATGCAGTTAATTTGTTTTTGTAACGAACCTGATGTGTGAAAAAGACGTTACTCCATCTAATATCAAGGAAACGATCGATGACATCACAAAACGTCATAAAATGGCAGCTCTTTGCATCACCCTGTTTCAGCCTAGTGATTTGGCACTCAATATATCACTCGATTTAACCATTGGCATTATAGGCGAGCAGTGTTAGATTTAAGAAATAGATCAGCTCTAACTGTGATTTGTTGAGTAATAAATCACAGTTTGGAGGTCAGTTGTAAAGTAGACAAATCACGAGCGATTTCGAACAGGCTGAAAATCGGCAATAATGCTGTAGTTTCCTTCATAATCTCACAACTTTTCTTTTCGCCATTGTAAGAAGAAATCCCGCTAAAATTATCGACTGAAACACATGCATTTATATCCTTTTCTAACGTTTTCGATGCGAGAAAATGACGCTACACCGTCCAACGTCAAGGAAATCGACAAGTGACGTCATGAATTTGCAGTTTCTAATGACGTCACTTGTCACGCTCTTCGTTGCCGTGATTTGTTGTAGAATAAAACACAGTTATTTTTCATTGCCTATATAGGCGCGCTGTGTTAGAATAAGATACAATACACTGATTGCCATTCTGGATAGGATTATATTCACCCCAATGAGGGTATCTGGCTTTGGTGTATCTGAAAAATGGTTTGTTTTTGCCAGTAGTTTCTGTTGGATACTGGCTGTCCTATTTCTAAGGTTGTCTGCCCTTGAAACACCTGAAATATCCTGCAATGGTAGGACATCATTTTATGTTGGCGATGCTTTTATTTCTGCATGTAAACATGTTGTGGGTACTCACACACGAGGTGCTACCAATGAGTACCCACAAAATACACAATTGTGCAGAAATATGAAAAATAATAATTCGTGGATATCCCCCTCTTATCTGTGGCTATGTAAATATTCAAGTCACAATTGGCCCTCACCTGTGCAACATAGCATTTTGCAGAATATGCCCTGGAATGGTCCTGAAGTATACTTTAATTTCCATGTTTTCATGTTTTCTGAATAAATCAATAGAATAGACAAAATACTGTAAATGGCATGCATGATCTTCATTACTACCCAAGATAAGGCCCCAATAAACCATAGGCGTTTTAGAGAGAAAGTGTAAATAATTCCTATGATATTGAAATACACATAAATTTTAAAAATAAACAAAAGAAACAAACTAACTATAGGATTATTCTGTTCATTCCTAGGTCAAGGACTCCAGAGGCAGGGTTTTATTGGTGGCGCAGATCTTCTATGAGCTCTGTAAGATTGTCAACACCGAATTCTATTTTCCGTATAGATTAAATGGTATATTTATGTCTGGGAAACTCCAGACAGGCTAATGTGGCCAATTGTAGAAACTGCAATAAAAGTATCATCCAGAATTGATCACTGCGTCATAGACCCAGACAATGAGTTACCAGGATAATTAAGAGATAATTTACACGAAACATAATTATGCTGGAAACATATGTTGTGGGTACTTGTTAGAATCGACTCAAAGAGGCGATTCTAACATGTACCCACAATATATGTTTTATCAGAGAAATTTGAAACATTTTCCAAAGATTTTCTTCGCTATTCCTCGTTATCTGGACTGTTAACAGTCTCCGCAATCAATAGTCATTATGCGACATCATACAACTAAATTAGTTTACTTTTTGCAGTTTGGAAATTTTGTGTGAATTAAAAAAGATAACTCAATTTGCTTCCTTGAAATAGCGTAGAATAATGCGAACATCTTCTCATTAGCTCACATCCTTTGGGACTGGTTCCGCAGGCTTTTCGTCAAGACTAAGTCAGATCCCATCTCTGTGGGTGGGGGGTACTGTCGCAGTAAAAATTTAATAAAGTTTTCAACAGAAAAGAGACCAATTTTGGTTTGATGATTATTTTCCTAAATCACAGGACAATTCTGGGTTGAAGGATGCAAGCTTTATTACTACAGAGCTTGTCTGTATGAAAGTACAGAAAAAGAAATTGCACAGCAGCTCTCAAAATATTTACATATTAACCCTTGTCCTGCTGAATATTCAAATATGCCACACCCACTACTGATTATCAACCAATCAGATTACTTGATGCAAATTATTGCAACAAATTCACAATCTGAATGGCAAACAATGTAGATCCTGATCAGATGGCTTCGTCAGAAGCCATCTGATCTGGATCTACATTGTTTCAAAGATAAGGCATATCCGGGATTAGCAGGACAAGGGTTAACAAGAGAACAATGAATCTTCAATAGTTTTTGTCCATTTTTAGCTCACCTAAGCACAAAGTGTTCAAGGTGAGCAATTGCGATCGATCTTTGTCCGTGCTTCTGAAAAACTGCTGGACAGATTTTGAAATAATTTTACAGGAATGTTCTTTGGCTGATCCTCAACAGAATTGCTCATACAGTTCCACTCAGGTGAACAAGATGGCCACCAGAGCTAAAAAAAGAAGAAAAAAAACATTAAATGACTTTTCTTCCTTTAAACGACTTCTCCTGCTTAGCCAGTGGATGAATTTTGAAATAATTTCCACAACCAAAATTGCTCAAGCCGTTCTGCTCACATGAAAATAGAAAAACCTCTAAATGACCAGTTTTCCTTAACAAGTGGGTGGATTTTGAAATAATTTCACAGGAATGTTCCTTGGTGAACAAGATGGCCACCAGAGCTAAAAATAGAATAACCTTTAAATGACTTTTCATCCTTAACCATTAGGGGCCTCTGTGGTGAAGTGGATAAGCTACTGGCCTCATAAACCAGGTCATGGGTTCGATCTCAGGCTTCTCCAGACTTTCGGATTAGTCTTTAAACCGAGGTCCCATCTCTGACTGACTTTAGCTGTTGGTGGGACATAAAACTCACACACTCACTCGTCCTTAACCAGTGGATGGATTTTTAAATAATTTCACAAGAATGTTCCTTGGATGACCCTCTACCAAAATTGCTCAAAACATTCTGCAAGGATGAACAAGATGGCCACCAGAGCTAAAAATAGAAAAAAAAACTTTAAATGACTTCTCCTGCTTATTTCAAAATAATTTCACAGGAATGTTCCTTGGGTGACCCTCTACCAAAATTGCTCAAACCGTTTAGCTTGGATGAACAAGTTGGCTACCAGAGCTAAAAATAGAAAAATCTTTAAAAGATTTCTCCTCCTTAGCCAGTGGCTTGATTTTGAAATTATTTGACGGGAATGTTCCTTATGTGGCCCTGTACCAAAAGTTCTCAAACTGTTCCGCTCTGATCACCAGAGCTAAAATAGAAAAACCTGTAAACTACTTCTGCTTAATCAGTGGATAGATTTCAAAATAATTTTACAGGGATGTTTCTTGGATGACCCTCTAACTGAACAAGCTGGCTGCCAGAGCTAAAAATAGAAAAGTCTTTTAAACGACTTCTCCTTTGTTCAAATTGTTCCACTTCGCTGAACAAAATGGTCACAATAACTTAAAATAGAAAACCTTTTAAAAGACTTCTTTCTAAAAGGAAACAATTTTATTGGAATGTTCCATTGGGTAACCCTCTAACAAATTGCTCAAAATATTTTGGTTCACTAAGCATGATTTGCCCCAGCCCTTCGGGGCTTGAAGAAATAGATGGGCTGCATGATGCTTCCACACAGAGCTGAAACCGACCCACGCATGAGTACTGGTAAACCGCTTAGAGGATCTAAGCCTGCCCGGGCAAAGCGGTGCGAGTCGGACCGTCCATGCTTATAAACCCTATTGGTTTCATTGGGCGGCAGGGATTGGGTTGTCATTTCATCTCAATGTTGGGTAAAAATCCCACAAAATTGGAAGCAACGTCTCCAAAATGACCTTTACAGTCTTGACAGAGTTGTTAAACCTCAAATCAAACAAACAATTCACTAAGCATGATGGCCACCAGAGGGTAAATATCTTAAACCTCAAAATGACATCAACTCCTAAACAGCCAGACTGATTTTGAAATAATTTTTCGGAAATGTTCCTTGTGTCAACCAAAATTACTCAAAATGTTATCTACAATTTCAATATGGATCATGTGAGTGACCCCCACTTGTCTATAAAATATTGTTATTAATTTTATTCATCATGACCATTACATGTACCTTCCAAAAAGGACACCTTTTTAATATTCAAACAGCATAAACAAATGAGAACCAATTACAAGTGAAATAATTTTTAAAGAGTCATAAAACCCAGTACAAAACGTGCCATTCCTAGAGCCATAGTGGTGGCATTATATTGCATACATATTTTATCCTAACATAAGCCTAGGGATACCATTAATTCAGCTTCCTAACCACATTATGTAGGAATTATGCAGCAAAACAGACACTAATGCTCTTTGTATGGCTTCATTGCAGATTTTGAAGACAAAAAAGTATCTTATCTAATGGATGTGTTTAACAAGTATCATATAAAAAAAAATAATGTACGTCTGATAGAATTGTAAGTTAATATGTTACATCAGGACAGATGACTTGGGTATTCTGACCCTCTCTATCAATACTGTCGCTGTCTCTGTGATCTAGGGTGAAATCCATGTTAGCCAAATAGCCATTACTGGGGCTCTACCATTGGGCTTGGAGAAATAGATTGGGCTGCACAGTGCTTCCACACAGAGCTGAAACGTGTTGACCACAAATGAGTACTGGTAAGCCGCTAAGATGGTCTAAGCCTGCCTAGGCAAAGTGGTGCCAGTCAGACCTTCAATGCTAATGAACCCTGTTGGTTTCATTGGTTGGCAGGGTTTGAGATGTCATTTGATCTCAATGTCGGGCAAAATTCCCACAAAATTGGAAGGGAAGTCTTCAAAATGTCCTAAATAGTGTTGACGGGGACATTACAAACAAACCTACAAATAGTCATCGCTTTAATTTGACTAACATTTGCATGGTCATTCATGGTTTTGATCACTTGCAAACTTTATACAGGTAAGCCTCTATAAAATATAAGCATATAAATTAACATCAACTGTCCACAATTAATGATGAAAGAAAAGAAATATAGCACATACCAAAATTAAAGTGATATACGAGATATATAGAATAAATTGTAGATTATTTGGGATTTATATAATAAAACTTGGAATGTTTGAATACTGATGGCTCATTTACAACTCATTTGTAAGTCCCAAGGAAAAAATCCTAAAATTGCATTTATCAATTTGTTATACTGCAAAGAAATTTCCAGGCTTTTGATTGCACTGCAAAGGCTATTTTCCATATAGGCCACGAGCAAAAATATATTACCCTCTTGCGCTTGCCTTCGTTGAATTGCAATGTCCGCCATGTTGGATTTACTGCAGTTGATAAGAAATATAAGTAAAATAATTCCGTCCACCACAATAAATTTCAGCCAACAAACAAATAAATTTTTTTTTTGATTGTTAGCTCACCTGTCACGTAGTGACAAGGTGAGCTTTTGGGATCACTTTTTGTCTGTCGTCCGTCGTGCGTCCGTGTGTACGTGCGTGCATCCGTGCGTGCGTCCATAAATTTTTCTTCAAATGACATCTCCTCCTAAACCACTGATCGTATTTTGACCAAACTTCACAGGAATGATCCTTAGGTGGTCCCCTTTCAAAGTTGTTCAAATGGTTCCGGTCTGTTGCACATATAGGTCACAGTAGCCAAAAATAGATTTTTTCACCGCAAACTTTAAAATCTTCTTCTCTGAAACCGCATGGCCCAGGTCTTTGATATTTGGTATGAAGCTTCATCTAGTGGACCCCTACCAAGATTGTTCAAATTATAGTGCTGGGGCCAAAAATGCCCCCGCACGGGGGCCCTTTGGTTTTACATGGGCTTATATAGGGAAAATCTTGAAAAATCTTCTTCTCTGAAACTGCAAGGCCCAGGTCTTTGATATTTGGTATGAAGCTTCATCTAGTGGACCCCTACCAAGATTGTTCAAATTATAGTGCTGGAGCTAAAAATGCCTCCGCAAGGGGCCCTTTGGTTTTACATGGGCTAATATAGGGAAAATCTTGAAAAATCTTCTTCTCTGAAACAGCAAGGCCCAGGTCTTTGATATTTGGTATGAAGCTTCATCTAGTGGACCCCTACCAAGATTGTTCAAATTATAGTGCTGGGGCCAAAAATGCCCCCGCACGGGGGCCCTTTGGTTTTACATGGGCTTATATAGGGAAAATCTTTAAAAATCTTCTTCTCTGAAACCGCAAGGCCCAGGTCTTTGATATTTGGTATGAAGCTTTATCTAGTGGACCCCTACCAAGATTGTTCAAATTATAGTGCTGGATCTAAAAATGCCCCCGCATGTGGGCCCTTTGGTTTTACATGGGCTTATATAGGGAAAATCTTTAAAACTCTTCTTCTCTGAAACAGCAAGGCCCAGGTCTTTGATATTTGGTATGAAGCTTCATCTAGTGGACCCCTACCAAGATTGTTCAAATTATAGTGCTGGGGCCAAAAATGCCTCCGCACCAGGGCCCTTTTGTTTTACATAGGCTTATATAGGGAAAATCTTGAAAAATCTTCTTCTGGTATGAATTTTCATCTAGTGGACCCCTACCAAGATTGTTCAAATTATAGTGCTGGAGCTAAAAATGCCCCCCACACAGGGGCCCTTTGGTTTTACATGGGCTTATATAGGGAAAATCTTGAAAAATCTTCTTCTCTGAAACCGCAAGGCCCAGGTCTTTGATATTTGGTATGAAGCTTCATCTAGTGGACCCCTACCAAGATTATTTAAATTATAGTGCTGGGGCCAAAAATGCCCCCGCACCAGGGCCCTTTTGTTTTACATAGGCTTATATAGGGAAAATCTTGAAAAATCTTCTTCTCTGAAACTGCAAGGCCCAGGTCTTTGATATTTGGTATGAAGCTTCATCTTGTGGACCTCTCCCAAGATTGTTCAAATTATAGCCCTGGGGCCAAAAATGCCCCCGCTCCGGGGCCCTTTGGTTTTACATAGACGTATATAGGGAAAATCTTGAAAAATCTTCTTCTTTGAAACCACAAGGCTTAGGTCTTCGATATTTGTTACGAAGCTTCAGCTAGTGGACCTCTATAAAGATTGTTCAAATTATAGCCCTGAGACCAAAAATGCCTGAGCCATGTGGCCCTTTGGTTTTACATAGACTTATATAGGGAAAATCTTTAAAAATCATCTTCTCTGAAACACAAGGCTTAGGTCTTTGATATTTGTTATGAAGCTTCAGCTAGTGGACCTCTACCAAGGTTGTTCAAATTATAGCCCTGGGGCCAAAAATGCCCCTGCTCCGGGGCCCTTTGGTTTAACATAGACTTATATAGGGAAAATCTTGTTTTACATAGACTTCTATATGCAAGGTAAACCTTTAAAATCTTCTTCTCTGAAATCAGAAAGCCCAGGTCTTTCATATTCGATATGAAGCTTCATCTTGTGGACCTCTACCAAGATTGTTCAAATTATAGCCCTGGGGCCAAAATTGACCCTGCCCGGGGCCCACTTTTTAGCTCACCTGAGCACGAAGTGCTCAAGGTGAGCTTTTGTGATCGGTCTTTGTTCGTCTTCCGTCGTCCGTGCGTGTGTGCGTCCGTCGTCAACTTTTGCTTTAAACAACTTCTTCTCCAAAACTGGTGGACAGATTTTGAAATAATTTCACAGGAATATTCCTTGGGTGACCCTCTACCAAAATTGCTCAAATCATTCAGCTCGTGTGAACAAGATGGCCACCAGAGCTAAAAATAGAAAAACCTATAAACGACTTCTCCTCCTTAACCAGTGCAAGGATTTTAATATAATTTCACAGGAAGGTTCCTTGGGTGACCCTCTACCAAAATTGCTCAAATCGTTCCCCTCAGGTGAACAAGATGGCCGCAAGAGCTGAAAATAGAAAAACCTTTAAACGACTTCTTCTCCTTAACCAGTGGATGGATTTTTAAATTATTGCACAGGAATGTTCCTTGGGTGCCCCTCTACTAAAATTGCTCAAACCGTTCCACTCGGGTGAACAAAATGGCCACCTGAGCTAAAAATAGAAAAACCTTTAAACAACTTCTTCTCCTTAACCAGTGGATGGATTTCGAAATTACTTCACAGGAAAGTTCCTTGGGTGACCCTCTACCAAAATTGCTCAAAATGTTCCGATCGGGTGAACAAGATGGCCACCAGAGCTAAAAATAGAAAAACCTTTAAACGACTTCTTCTCCTTAACTAGTAGATGGATTTTTAAATTACTTCACAGGAATGTTCCTTGGGTGACCCTCTACCAAAATTGCTCAAACCGTTCCGCTCGGGTGAACAAGATGGCCGCCAGAGCTAAAAATAGAATAACCTTCAAACAACTTTTTCTCCTTAACCAGTGGATGGATTTTGAAATTATTTCACTGGAATGTTCCTTGGGTGACCCTTTACCAAAATTGCTCATAATGTTCTGCTCTGGTGAACAAGATGGCTGCCAGAGCTAAAAATAGAAAAACCTTTAAATGACTTCTTCTCCTTAACCAGTGGATGGATTTTGAAATTACTTCACAGGAATGTTCCTTGGGTGACCCTCTACCAAAATTGCTCAAACTGTTACGCTCAGGTTAACAAGATGGCCACCAGAGCTAAAAATAGAATAACCTTTAAACAACTTTTTCTCCTTAACCAGTGGATGGATTTTGAAATTATTTCACTGGAATGTTCCTTGGGTGACCCTTTACCAAAATTGCTCAAAATGTTCCGCTCTGGTGAACAAGATGGCCACCAGAGCTAAAAATAGAATAACCTTTAAACGACTTTTTCTCCTTAACCAGTGGATGGATTTTGAAATTATTTCACTGGAATGTTCCTTGGGTGACCCTTTACCAAAATTGCTCAAACCGTTCTGCTTTGGTGAACAAGATGGCTGCCAGAGCTAAAAATAGAAAAACCTTTAAACGACTTCTTCTCCTTAACCAGTGGATTGATTTTGAAATTACTTCACAGGAATGTTCTTTGGGTGACCCTCTACCAAAATTGCTCAAACCGTTCCGCTCTGGTGAACAAGATAGGCTGCCAGAGCTAAAAATAGAAAAACCTTTAAACGACTTCTTCTCCTTAACCAGTGGATGGATTATGAAATTATTTGACAGGAATGAGGTTTGAGGTTTTCAGCTGTGGTGGCCATCATGCTCAGTTAAGCAAAATATTTTGAGCAATTTTGTTAGAGGGTCACTCATGGAACATTCCTATAAAATTACTTCCTTTTAGAGACAGATGGCTTTTGAAAGTTTTGGTCCCCACCCACCTTGGCTGCAAGGTGCTTCTACAGGAGTATTGGTAAACCACTTTGAAGGTCTTAGCCTGTCCAGGCAAAGTGGTGCGAGTGGAACCATTTGTGCATTTAAACCCCATTGGTTTCATTGGGCGGCAGGGATTGAGATGTCATTTCATCAAAAATGACTTCTACATGTACTTCTCAAAATGACTTCTGCTCCTAAACAGGCAGACTGATTTTGAATTAATTTCACAGAAATGGTCTTTGGGTCCAACCAAAATTGCTCAAACCCTCCACACAACCATATATTACCCACAATTCCGTTTGTACAATATGGATCAGGTGAGCGATCCAGGGCCATCATGGCCCTCTTGTTATACATTGCATCAGGTGAGCGAACCAGGGCCCTCTGGGCCCTCTTGTTTTTCAGTCATCTAGTACTTTATTTTATTGTTTTCATTTATATAACTCCCATTCTAACATGACTTAAACATTTTCCCACTGAGCAACGTGATCAACGTAGTGCCTGCAGTATGGCATGTTTGATGAAGTCACATGTAAAGGTTCCTTTGGAAAACATTACAACAATGTACAAAATGTCATCAAAAACCTTTCCAGTGTAACAAATTCGTTATTAGCTCGGCTGTTTTCGAAGAAAACGACGAGGTATTGTCATAGCTCTGCGTCATCGTCGTGCAAAAACTTGGACATTTTGTAATATCTCTGTAATTTCTAAACATATTTACTTGCAACTCTGACTAGTTGTTCATTATGAAAAGGGGAACTCATACCAATAGGTGAGGTAACCCTCAAAATATTTTTGGCACAGTTATGTCCCATAGAATTTTTGATTCGTCGTCATGCAAAAACTTGGACATTTTGTAATATCTCTGTCATTACTGAACATATTGACTTGAAACTCGGACTAGTTGTTCATTATGAGAAGGGGAACTCATACCAATAGGTGAGGTATCCCTCAAAATATTTTTGGCACAGTTATGCCCCTTTTTTGACTTAGAATTTTTGCATTGTCGTCGTGCAAAAATATTTTCTAATATCTGTCATTGCTGAGCATATTTACTTGAAACGCGGACTAGTTGTTCATTATGAAAAGGGAAACTCATACCAGTAGGTGAGGAAGCCCTTAAAATATTTTTGGCACAGTTATGCCCCTTTTTCGACTTAGAATTTTTGCAGCCGAGCGTTGGCACCCGCATGCGGTGCTCTTGTCTTGATTCTTATCGAGGAACATGGGATCACATTCATGGCCCGAAAATGATATTTTCCCTTGCCTAACGGCTCGGGCAAATATCGCCCAGACTGTGATCCCCTGTTCCCCATCAACAATCAAAATAACTCGGGGCAACTCTGGCAAATACCCCACTGAATGTGATCCCATGTTCCCTGTCAATAATAATTTGGATCATTCAGGGAGAACTTGAAAATGTATATTGTGTTTACTCATTAGAATTGCCTCTTTGAGGCAACACAACATACACCACAACCTCATTGTAAAACTGTTATAACGTGGTTTTGGATATAACAAGATTTCAAGATGGATCCCAAAAATGTATAGATTATATAGAAAAATGACCATAAATGGTCATTTTTCTATATAATCTATACATTTTTGTTTGGATATAACTGGGTTGTTTTATAGTATCACGGTTTCTGGTTTGGACCCCGTGTATAGTGTTATTAGGAGGTTGTGAAATGAAAATAGAAAAGGTATCCCTATTATTTCTCCTGACCTTGTGTTATGAGTAGACCTCAGTGGGATTTAAGGGGGTTAGAATTATGTAAGCATGTTTTTGTGATGTCAGCTTCTGTGGCTTGACCTTCTATAATCAAGGGTGTTCGCGCAATCAAAGTTTTAGTGTATTTCTAGAACTTTGATATAATGAGCAATGTTTTAAGAGATTCACATGATGGCTATAATTGATTTGCATCAAAAATAGGTTTTACGTGACATAGATTGAAAGTGTTGCTTGAAATTGTCTTCATTTGAACTTTGTTTTATTCTAAAAGAACGTCATATTCCATCTTATCAATGGTATTGATCGCTAATGACTTACTGTCATCATTAAGACAAGTCAGGTTGACGTTGTTAGATTTATGATCACTGCTTTGTCTTTCACTGATATAATCCTACATGAAAGCATTATTTTATACAATTTGGCTAATATGGACGAAATATATTCATGAGAGAAATCAGATGACGTACAAGCTGGCTTTAGAAATAAAGCTGGCCATTAATGTTATGGCTAGTCATGAAATGTGACATTTGCATTTTGGCTCACTTCACCATACGTGTAAAAATGTAGTGAACAAAATCAAGTCACATCTTTGGAAAGTAAAAGACATAAAAACTTACTGGCAAAGGATCTAAACTTTGACAAAATTCAGGAAGAACATAAGGCATAGTGCAATCTTGACAAAATTGTATAACTATGAAATACATACCGTAATCCGCTGCTTATTGTCAGCAATTTTTACCCTCAGGTTCCAACTAGATAAGCAGGTAATTCGAGTGATCTATTTTTGATGGGTTTTGAAACTCTTTGCTTTGATGGGTATTGTAATTATTCCAGTGACACCCAAGCCAGATTGTGTCATTTTGAGGTTTAAAATATAGGGATTAACCATCGTTTTTCATGCATTGACATTCGTTGGATCCTGAGAAAGCTGTTCGAAATATGAGGCCACTTGGCTCTTCCTGAGGGATCAGGCAAATGTTAATACAATGAAATAACCATGGATAATTGTTTTTTTATGTTTTTTTTTGACGAAAATGCCCAAAGGCTCCATAACCCTTTGACAAAGCACTATCAGGGTGATAACGCTCATTGTTCAACGTAGCATCAACATAGCATAAACAAAACAAGACCCATCTTGTCACATCAAAAGCTCAAAATCCATGTTCAAACAGCTCATGAGTTTCATGATTTGAACATGGGTTTTGTTGTTTGAGCAAGGCTTTCGGCCAATTAACAGCCATGTGCATAGGTATTTATGCAAGTTTTAGCTAATTTACAACTTGTATGATCTGTTCCTGATATTTCAGATGCCAATTTTATTGGTTGCTGAAACTATTTACAGTAATGGCAAAGAGTGTACTCTACACTTTGACAAAAATCATACAACTATGGAAACAAAGATCATACAACTATGCAAAACTTAATGACAAAGAGTGTAAGCTTTGACAAACATCAAACATAATAAAGAGTCTAATCTTCCAAAACCAATTCACTACAAACAGTTACTTGAAAATATCACACAAAAACAACATGATAACAAGCAGTGTAGATCTGGAGGTGCTAGCTGCCTTAATTTGAACTACAATGTAGATCCATTTGTGCACTGTTTGCAAAGGTTTTTTTTGTGAAATTACAACTACAGAAAATACATATATTAATATATCAGTTTTTGGAGATATGACCGATTGTAACATGAGCATAGGAAATGATTATATCTTCTTTTTCCTCTATTTCAGAGACCTACAGAGCAGATACCGGTGGTTGTCAATGCATCATCATTCATCATTTTTTTTTTTTTTTTGGCTTTTTAAGATTTTGGGGGTGATAGTCGTGGGAATGGACACCTTGGTCACATACATATATCTAAAGGCAATAAATCTGACTTTAACCCTTGTCCTGCTGAGCCCGAATATGCCACATCTCACAAACAATGAAGATCCAGATCAGATGGCTTCTGGAGAAGCCATCTGATCAGGATCTTCATTATTTGTCATTCAGCTCATGAATTTGGTGCAATAGTTTGCATCAAGTAATCTGATTGGTTGATAATCAGAAGTGGGTGTGGCGTATATAAATATTCAGCAGGTCAAGGGTTAAAGCGCTTGTCATGACACGATCCACATGAAATATCAAGCCTTATAAAAGTGCTTTAAAAATGTGATGAGTGCATTAGTGCTTGAACCAAGAATAATTTTGTCAAGTCCATTCCTGTTATTAATCACCCTTCACAATCTAGTTCATTCTAACCTGTTGTTATTGTTAAAGTTTCCTTGAAAGTTTAGTATTTTAATACCAATCATTTGTAATTCCAGCCCCTATAGGGCAGGCACTAGTATGGGGCTTATATTACCAACCAGGTCATCCCAACAGTGTAGGTAGCTGACATGAGCAATTTCTCATTTACAGGAAAATTCCACTATTAACCCTTCTCTTGCTGAATATTCATTTAAGCCACACCCATTTCTGTCTATCAACCAATCAAATTTCTTGATTTAATATATTGCGACAAATTCATAAATTAAATGTCAAACAGTGTAGATCCTGATCAGATGGCTTCTTCAGAAGCCATCTGATCTGGATCTACATTGTTTCAAAGATAAGGCATATCCGGGATTAGCAGGACAAGGGTTAAGACTAAATCTGCTTTTAAAAGCGCATTGAGAAAGTTTCAGTTATTCTTTATGTTTGTTTTCTACATCCAGTGTCTCATAATAAGAGACCACCTTTGGGACTGTTCAAAAGTTGTCTTTAAGCTTTAAGATCACTTTTTAATAGTCCCAAAGGTGGTCTTAAAATAGGAATTTTACTGTAACTCCCAGTATTTGAGCAGGGCTTTGGAATTGCTCTGATCACCTGAAAATGCAGTATGGGGCACATAGCCCCCTAGTTTCAGGTGGTAAAAAGCCCAAATCTGTCTTATTGACTGGCTCAATGGGATCTGTTGCTACCAATGATTGGTACAACACAGGTATTTATAATCATTTGTCATAATTATGTACATGTATTTGGACAGACAGACCTGAGCAAAAAGTGAAGACACAGATGAGGGGGCCACAGAATTTGGCTTCTCATCAGGGTCCACACTGTTTACCGAACAAAACTGTACTTGCTCAATTTAAGAACAAGTATCATAAGAAGCTGAGGTGTCCAAATATTTGGGTAAATACTGTTAAGTCAAACAAATATGCAGTAGGTGTTTTGATACTTCACAACATTACAAAAGATGCTTGGAAATACTGAGTATATTCAAATCTGAAAGATCAGAGAAATATGTGTTGTTAAAGTTACAAGAGTGGCACAATAGATACCCTTTAGTTCTTGTAAGAGGAAATTTGATGAATTCATATATTTGAAAATATTTGCAGTTTTCTTCGAAATGATCATGTTTGGAAATTTTTAATTTGAACCTGCATATTTTAAAAACTTGGGGTGCAGTTAATTCTGGTAAGAGTTTTCTGTATTTATTGAATTTTTGCCACCTGTACCCAAATCAAATGTGTAACAAAGTTTGTGTTGTCTGAATGTTAAGGAGCCGAGTAACTAGGATAGTTTTGGGATATAGAAACATATGTTGCAGGTACTTGGTCAAATCATTTTTGGAAGTCATGTAATGCTTTTTAACCCATTTAGTACCAGAAACCCCAAAATGGGTACCCTTGCAAACAGTGCATGCCCAGATCAGATGCCGCAGAACGTGGGGACTGATCAGGGTCTCCACTGTTTGCTAAAAGTTCAGTCATTTTCAAAATAATTTTTGATGAAAATACAACCTGACACCCCTAAATTTTGAAATGGACTCCTGCTATATACAAGGAGGAAGATTCCATTTTGTACTAAAAGGGTTAAAATTGCCTGGACAAACTCCATTAAGAGCTGTTGCCCTACTCTCGGCGTGTGCGTCAACATTGGTACAATTATACATGAGGTTGATACTTGAGGATAAGCTTAATATGTGTTTTTTCTTGTGCACTTTCTGCATTTGTACAAACTATGGGCTTTTGGTTGGAGGATTTGCCATCTCTTCTGATGGCTATTTTTAAAATTTTGATGGCAAAGTTGGAAATATAAGGAATGAATTCTCATTTTTGTGGCTTTTATCGATGTGTAAACTGGCCAATCACTCACAAACTTAGCATAGTTTACACATCGATAAAATCCACAAAAATGAAATTCATTCCTATAATAACACCATTTTTTGGGTCCAAAGTAGAAGCCATGACAGTTTAACAACTGTGTCAGATCCAAACAACTTATGGTCATTTTACTACATATCTATAAATGTGATTGATCCATCTTTTAACTCCCCATTATAAGGACAGTATTAACCTTAAGACGCCGAGAAAAACTACATCTGAAAATGTTGTCTGCTTAAGTCCTCTGCTGAATTTTTTTGCAAACTTTTTATTCCCCCGGAATCTAGATTCAGGGGACATATAGTTTTTGGTCTGTCTGTCTGTTTGTCCGTTTGTCTGTCTACAAAAACCTTAACATTGGGCATAACTTTTGAATGGTAATAGATAGAGCTTTCATATTTCACATGTGTATACCTTATCACAATACCTTTCCAGTGGTACCATAATTTTTTATCTCTTGACCTTTGACCTACTTTTTTTCAAAAATTTTAAAAACACTAACATTGGCCATAACTTTTGATTGGTAAGTGATAGGGCTTTCATATTTCACATGTGCATTCCTTGTCACAAGACCTTTCTAGTGGTACCATAAGTTTTGACCTTGTGACCTTGACCTTGATGTTTGACCTACTTTTTAAAAACTTTAACATTGGCCATAACTTTCGATTGGTAAGTGGTAGGGCTTTCATATTTCACATGTGCACTCCTTGTCACAAGACCTTTCTAGTGGTACCATAATTTTTGACCTCGTGACCTTGACCTTGACATTTGACCTACTTTTTATGCCCCCCGAGAATCTTTGATTCGGGGGGCATATAGTTTTTGCCCTGTCTGTCTGTTTGTTTGTTTGTTTGTTTGTTTGTCTGTCCGTCACAAAAACTTTAACCTTGGCCATAACTTCAAAAGTATTTGATCTAGCCTCATGAAACTTCACACACTTATTCATCATCGCAAGTGCTACAGTCTGACAGAGGGCCATAACTCTATTGTCATTTTTGACCTAATTATTTCCCCTTGAGTGATGAAAAAAGTAACAAAAACTTTAACCTTGGCCATAACTTCAAAAGTATTTGACCTAGCCTCATGAAACTTCACACGCTTATTCATCATTGCAAGTGCTACATTCTGACAAAGGGCCATAACTCATTTCATTTTTGACCGAATTATCTCCCCTTGATTGATGAAAAAAGTAACAAAAAATTTAACCTTGGCCATAACTTCAAAAGTATTTGACCTAGCCTCATGAAACTTCACACACTTATTCATCATCGCAAGTGCTACATTTTGACAAAGGGCCATAACTCTATTGTCATTTTTGACAGAATTATCTCCCCTTGATTGATGAAAAAAAATCACAAAAACTTTAACATTAGTCATAACTTCAGAAGTATTCGGCCTAGTAGTATGATACTTCAGACACTTATTTACCATCACAAGTGCTACATTCTGACCAAGGGCCATAACCCTAGAACCACGTTAAGGGGCCCATATTACCCAGTGATCTCTTATACTTAAAAATTGGCTCCTACGGGGGGCATTGGTCGCTTACAGTGACAGCTCTTGTTAAATTTTAACATTGGCCATGACTTTTGATTGGTAAGTGATAGGGCTTTCATATTTCACATGTGCATTTCTTGTCACAAGACGTTTCTAATGGTACCATAATTTTTGACCTCTTGACCTTGACGTTTGACCTACTTTTTAAAAAACTTTAACATAGTCCATAACTTTTGATTGGTAAGTGATTGGGCTTTTGCATTCTTTTTCACAAGACCTTTCCAGTGGTACCATATATTTTTACCTCGTGACCTTGATGTTTGACCTACTTTTTAAAAGCTTTAACATTGGCCATAACTTTCAATTGGTAAGTGATAGGACTTTCATATTTCACATGTGCATACTATGTCACAAGACCTTTTCAACAATCCCATAATTTTTTACCTTGTGACCTTGACCTACTTTTTTAAGACTTGAACATTGGCCATACCTTTCGATTGCTTAGTGATACTGCTTTTATATTTAACATGCGCTGTCCGGGGCCATCAGTGTTTCACAAACACATCTTGTTAAAAATATTTTTGCTCACAGGCAAACAGTGTGGACCCAGATCAGACTACTCCTAGAGGAGCAGTCTGATTTGGGTCCACACTGTTTGCAAAAATGACTTTTAAAGTAACCAGCAGACATCAAAGCAGACGACAATTGTCGTGATTGGCATTTTATGGGTTAAAGAGGAATCATAGTAAGGAATAGTATCCGCATTTTCCCCAAATTGCTCTGAGAATCCAGTGGTTTTGTCATTTGTTAGAATTGCCTCACCAAGGGAACCCTGACAAACATCCACAACATTTATTGACCAATTGTACGCGGGAAACCCCTGAAGGGGTACCTTGGCAAACAGTGCAGGCCCAGTTGCAGCGTCTGATCAGGGCCTGAATTATTTGCTATTAGAATTTTCCGTCAAAAATAGAATAAAACCAAAAAAAATAGGCCTACCACCCCTTATATAACAAATGGACTTGTCCAGCATATAGCAGTGAAAGAGTCCACTAGCATACAATGGGTTAAATACAGCATTCTTGAATATCTCATCTGTTCTATTGAAAATTGGTGTAAAGAATTTTTTCTTTATATTGAATATCGATGTTAAGATGTCCAAAACCCCCATAGCAACATGTAAGGTTAGTAGTGGATAGTTTTTGTCAATTCTCAATAAAAACCTATGTTGTGGGTACTCATTAGAACCGCCTCGGTGAGGCGGGTCTAATGAGTACCCACAACTTAGGTTAATATGGAGAAATAAAGAAAACTATCCTTCAATTATTAGAAAATACTTAACTTATTTGCCATGAAACCCTATTATAATGAAGGTTGTTATAAAGAGGTTTAGGTCTATACTAAGGCTATCCGAGTATTTAGGTTAAACCTGGTGGACAACAATTACGACTGGCCATTAGGACTATCTAATTTCCTCTGCTCCGAATCTCATTTTGCAGTTTATTCCTTGGAGTCATAGACAATGTTTTTCTTTGCTATTTCTTTATCATGCTCAGCGTGACACTAGGTATGGTGGTATTGATCGCCCAGTTCTTTGAGCTGTGACAAAACTGAACCTACAAAATCCCACATACAAACGCCTAATACTGATAATACTGTTCTTAAACCTGGGCCTCACCAAGGTCTTTTTCTCCAAGTCTTGTGGATTACCTGCATTGAAGGAAGTTGAGGCCACCAGGCTGTGCAGACTGTTCTGTTTCTTCTTCGTGGTCTGGCAGATATTTCTATCCCATAGATTTCTTGTATAGGCCCTCAATATGAAGACTGGCTTCCGTCTCCAAAGAGATCTTGGAGAAAGGGCTGAGAAATTGGAGAATCATTAGAAAAGATTCATATAACTAGAAGTCTATTGACTCTGTTGACATTTCATGTGCTGGAATTTCTTAATAGCTAATGATACAAAAGAGTGTCAGGAATTTGTAATGAAGCCAGCGTTCACTTGAATCGGAATTATGTAGTCATTTTGTTGGGATGAAAAGGCATTAAATGGATAGTGTTGCATTAATTAGATCAGCAGTGCAATCAGGATTAATTGACATGCTGATCAGAATAGGAAGCAGAGATGTTTTATCCACTTTGTGCCATTGAGACCACAGAGTTTTTATCGAATGTGGTACCTGACCCTGGATTTAGTGAGAAATTTCCAATATATTTTAATATGCAAACAACAGGCTGCATACATAAAGTCTAGTCAGCGCCTTTGCTTTTCAAACTCAAAATAGTCTCCTTATGGCAACCATTTAAAAGACGCCCACTTATTGGCATAGCTCTCATGACACATATTAAGCACGTGCATCAAGAAAACACGATAAATATATAATTTTGACCCCCTTATTGTAAAACTGTTTTTTTTTGGGAGGATGGGGGGGGGGGGTTGGTTTTACGGCCCTTTCAAGATTATTTCACTCATATCGAGCCAATCTTTAATCACAGGTGGGCGAAAACAGGAGTACCCGGAGAAAAACCACCTGACCTTCCGTTGCAGAACTTGGCGAGGCTCGAACCACAGCGGTGAGAGACATAATGATCAAGAGTCAACACTCTTAACCACTAGGCCACGGAGGCCAGTACTTAACCCATACTTACCAGACTCTAGTGTAAAAGGGACATAAGCAAATAGTGCAATCCCAGATCAGATGCAGCTTAATGCATCATCTGATCAGGGTCTACACTGTTTGCTTACAGGTTTTTCTGTCAAAGCTAGAATAGAAATGAAAAAATAGACTTAAAGGGAATGGATACACCTTCATGGGAGGCAACTCCTACAAAAGTATTTTTGTCTTTCATGTCAATAGGGGTCAACTCTTAAAGGAAAGAATTTGCTCCTGAAGAGCAAATTCTTTCCTTTAAGAGTAGACCCCTTTTTCAGTGGGACAGGGGTTAGAGTAAAGTGAACAGGAAGTTCCGAAAGTTGTCTCCCTTTGAAAAAAGGCAGAAAAATCTGCCAGGTGTTCCCATTCCCCTTGACCCATCTTTGGTGCCTTTGTAGCTGCTCCAGCTTCCTCACACTGTGCCTCTACAGCCTGATGGCAAGAGTTGGTCATAAGCCCCTTGACTGGTTAATTAATTAAGTTGAATGGGAACACATTCAGGGGAGGCAACTCCTGCTCCAGCATCCTCACACTCTGCCTCTACAACCTGATGGCAAGAGCTAGCCATAAGCCCCTTGCCTGGTTAACCCTTTTTGTACCAAATGGAATCTTCCACCTTATATATGGCAGGAGTCCATTTCGAAATTTAGGGGTGGCAGGTTGTGTTTTCTTCAAAATTATTTTGGTAAATGACTGAACTTTTTGCAAACAGTTAAGGCCCTGATCAGGGCCTGCACTGTTTGCCAGGGTACCCGTTTTGGGGTATCTGGTACAAAATTGGTTAAGGTGAATGGGAAGACCTTCAGGGGAGTCATCTCCTACAAAGGTATTTTTGTCGGATCTACTCTTAAAGGAAAGAATCTGCTCCAGAGAAGCAAATCCGCTTCTTTAAAAGTAGACCCCTTTTTCAGTGGGACAGAGTTTTTAGAAAAGCGAGTAGGATGTCCAGAATGTTGTCTCCCTTTGAAAAATGGTGGAAAAAAAATCTGCTAGGTGTTCCCATTCCCCTTAATATCTTATGACCAGTTGTTGTCATAAAACTCCTAAAAATATGGACACCTGGAGGATGTGCCGTAATTCCCCAAAAATTTTAACAAATTTGTTTCGAGATCCAGCAAGATGTCCTAAAAGTGCATACGGAATGACAAACAGTGTAAACCCTGATCAGTCTGCTCTGGGTCTGCACTGTTTGCTTAGGCCTGTATGTCCCGATACTTAAAAACATTACGGTAGCCTTGATTATTTACTATGGCAAAGGTGAAAAAAAAAAAAAAAATTTTTTTAAGCAAAAATACCAATGTATTTGATATTGTATTTGCTAAAATGGTAGACATTTTGGTCACTAATGAGCTCATTTAAACTAAGACTGCTTTGAGCAAATGGACCCATGTGTTCAGTTCTCAAACCTGACATGCGAGAAAGCCAAGGTTTGCTTATAGAAAGATCAGCTTTTCTTCTTGTATTCAGGTAGTTGCTAGACTTAATCATCATCATCATCATCATCGTGATATTCATCAGATTTTTTTATTAACCTGCAGGTACAGGGGCAACATCCACATAAGTGGGCCCCCTTCCCCTTGCTGCAGGCATGGCAGATCTTAGACCAGATCTCTCGGCTTGTCTATCTTTAAGATCGATAGCAGAGTGCTTCCATTCTCTGCAATCTCTTTCTTTCAGCTGCTTCCAGGTTATCTTGGGACTTCCAGGCCCCTGTTTCCACCTACCTGTATATCACAGGCAGTCTTGACTGCACCGTTGGAGCATTCCACATGTCCATACCAGCGGAGCCTTCTCTCTTTCAAGATGAGGTCCAGGTCCTCAATGCCAAGACGCATAAGTAGCTCACTGGACCTGATGGTGACAGTGTCCTTTGGCTTGACATTGCAGATCTGTCTGATCATTGCCCTGTCATTCCGCTGAAGACGCTGGAGGTTTGGCTTTTTCAATGGCCATATCTAGCTGGCATGAAGCATTGTGCTCCGCACACAAGAGCTGTACACGGCCACGTGTCTTGAACAAGAGATGGTGGGAAGAGAGAACTGGTAGAAAATCCTTGAATTTATTCCAGGCTGTTTTCACACATGATGTGGTTGAAAGTTCGCAACCACCTGCTGCTGAGAGCATATCACCTGGGTAGCAGAAGGAAGCTACAACCTCCAGCTTGTCAGGTCCAACTTGGACTTCCCTCTATGGTCTGCCATCTAAGGGGCATGCATTTTTTGGCACCGTGTACACCTGTAATCAGGGTCCTCTATCAAGCCCTTGAGCCCGCTGCATTTCTTGTGCACCCATTGCAGCCATTACAAAAAATTCTGTTGCTGCCCACTCCAGTGTGACACAGCGCATGGAAACTGGCCTGTACTCTGCAGGAGGTCCAGACCTGTACCACAGATCATGATCTTTGTCTTTCCTGCATTCACTGTCAGCCCTTTCGCCACCACTGCTTCTTTGCAAGTTAAGAGCCTCCTGACACATTCCTCAAGGGATTCAGCTATGATGACAAGGTCATCAGCATACAGGTCCTCCCAGGGGACTCCAGAGTAAAACTCGCACTTTCACGTAATTATCCCCACGCTTTTCGAAGAAAAAGTGGGGATATTGTAATTGTCTCCGTCGTCCGTACGTCCGTCCGTCCGTCCGTCTTACCGGACAACTCCTCCCACACTTTTACAGCTAGAAACTTAAAACTTTTGGAACTGATAGGTCTTTGGTCTGAGGAGTGCATGACACTTTCGGAATTTTGATCCTACCCCTAGGGGCCAGGCCAGGGGGTGGGGTGCCCCGGGGGTAAAAAATCAAGTTTTCAGAACCTGTTCGTGTGACATATCAAATCGAACGGCATAATGAGTAGAATACATAACAATCAAAATTTGACCCCTAGGGTCAGGTTTGAGGTCACCAGAGGTCAAAAACTTGGATTTTAACCCCCATAACCCCCTTTTTAACGATTACCGGATAACTCCTCCTACGCCGTTTCAGATAGAAACATGAAACTTTGGGAACTGATAGGTCTTTGGTCTGAGGAGTGCATGACACTTTCGGAATTTTGATCCTACCCCTAGGGGCCAGGCCAGGGGGTGGGGTGCCCCTGGGGTAAAAAATCAAAGTTTTCAGAACCTGGTCGTGTGACATATCAAATCGAACGGCATAATGAGTAGAATACATAACAATCAAAATTTGACCCCTAGGGTCAGGTTTGAGGTCACCAGAGGTCAAAAACTTGGATTTTCACCCCCATAACCCCCATTTTAACGATTACCAGATAACTCCTCCTACGCCGTTTCAGATAGAAAAATGAAACTTTGGGAACTGATAGGTCTTTGGTCTGAGGAGTGCATGACACTTTCGGAATTTTGATCCTACCCCTAGGGGCCAGGCCAGGGGGTGGGGTGCCCCGGGGGTAAAAAATCCAGTTTTCAGAACCTGGTCGTGTGACATATCAAATCGAACGGCATAATGAATAGAATACATAACAATCAAAATTTGACCCCTAGGGTCAGGTTTGAGGTCACCAGAGGTCAAAAACTTGGATTTTCAGCCCCATAACCCCCTTTTTAACGATTACCAGATAACTCCTCCTACGCCGTTTCAGATAGAAACATGAAACTTTGGGAACTGATAGGTCTTTGGTCTGAGGAGTGCATGACACTTTCGGAATTTTGATCCTACCCCTAGGGGCCAGGCCAGGGGGTGGGGTGCCCCGGGGTTAAAAAATCAAAGATTTCAGAACCTATCAAATATCATGACATATCATTAAATATCATTACCGGATAACTCCTCCTACGCCGTTTCAGATAGAAACATGAAACTTTGGGAACTGATAGGTCTTTGGTCTTAGGAGTGCATGACACTTTCGGAATTTTGATCTTAAGATTGGGTGGGAGTTGCAATTGAGAATTTATATAGTGGCGTATCTTTAAAAAAGCGTGGGGATATGCGATGGCGTGCCATCGAGTTCGCGATTCTAGTTGAAAGATATTCCTGGAAGGGTTGTAAAATGCAATAATATAAAAGTCATCTTTACAAAGAATTTGGAAGTGGTTGTCATATGAACTTGGTGGATACTCTAGTGCTGTAAGATTTCCTTCAGTTTGAGGACTCTGGAGCTGGAAATACCGTGAATTTCCGCTATTAAACCTCCTAAAATTAAAACTAATTCTGCTTTAAAAGGCTTATTTAGTAGGTTACAGTTATTCTTTCTTAGTGTTTTCTGCATACTTTGTTCTTTGGTCAGAGACCACCTTGGAACTGTTCAAAAGTGGTCTTTAACGACCACCTTTGGAACTGTTCAAAAGTGGTCTTGAAGACCACTTTTGAACAGTCCCAAAAGTGGTCTTGATATAGGAATTCAGTTTAAAATGGCCTGTTCTTCAATACAGTAATTTTCTGGTTTGTCTTTTCTTGTTTTTCGTTTGTCAGGTCATTCACCAACTGGTACACTTCTTCTGCTTAGGTATATGTGGATATCCTTAAACTTTATTTTGGTTGCTTCAAATACAACAACAATAATACAATATTTTCCAGGATCTGACATTAAGCCTTAGCTCGTCTTGAAGTCATCTTCTGGCGCCCTCGACTGACTTGGTCATTGTTGAAATTTGCTTTATAATCATCAAGCATTAGCAGTGGTTCACGTTTTCCAAATGTTCTTGGAAAGCATCTGCATCTCTTGTGTCCTTTAACTTTACCAGATGAAATTAGAACTGAGATCATTTTGCCTAGCTGATTCTAAAGGTTGTCATTAAAAAGTCATGATTGCTTCCTATGTCTGCTCTTGAAAATCTCCTTGTCTTGATGATTTTGATTTGTCTGCTGGAAGCTTCTTGTCTTGGCAGTTTTGATTGTAGAGTGAAGTGTTGATGTAGTCAGTCTGTTTCTGACAATTTCCATCATGACTGTGTCAAGATTATCATTTTGATTGGATGCTGACTGTGTTTGAAGATGCCGACTGCTAGACTGTTCCAGAAGCTTCAGCCTTCTAGACTATATAATACACAGTTAAAGCATGTGTATTGTTGTTAACACCATTGGACTGTTTGTGTGCCCCATGCTCGAAGACATTTGAACTGTCCGTATATGCCATGTTTGGGTGCTTTGTCACTGATGCCTTGCAGTTTATCATAGAACCTGTCTTTGCCATAGTGGCTGTATGTATGGGCACATACCTGAATAATCATAATTTAAACCATTGTATACTGGTTTACTCTACCATTATTACATGATGGACAAGTCAGTTTGTCATTTAAAGGGTATAAGGTCCATTTTTATAGGCCCTTTTGAAAAACGTTTCGTATTATGTTATACCCCTGGCATCCATCCAGCCATCTGTCTGTCCATCCATCAATCTGTCCATTCATCCATCTGTCTGTCCATCTGTCTGTCCATCCGTCTGTAAACTTTTCATTTCCGGATAAATCCTCCTACAGTTTACATCCGATCAAGCTGAAACGTCATGCATAGTTAGACCATGATGTGGGGTAACGCATATTTTTTCATGGTTACGGTCCACCAAATAATAATAGAATTATGCCCCTTTGAAATTTTTTGTAAACTTTTTGTTTCTGAATAACTCCTCCAACAGTTTACATCCGATCAAGCTGAAACTTCAAACATAGTTAAACCATGATAAGGGCAGTGCATATTGTTTCGAGGTTACAGTCCACCAAATAATAATAGAATTATGCCCCTTTGAAACTTTTTGTAAACTTTTCGTTTCCAGATAACACCCCCAACATTTTATATCCGATTAAGCTGAAACTTCATATATAGCTAGACCATGATGTGGGGCAGAGCATATTGTTTCGAGGTTACCGTCCACCAAGTAATAATAGAGTTATGCCCCTTTGAAAAATTCTGTTAACATTTTGTTTCCGAATAACTCCTCCTACATTTTACATCCGATGATGCTGAAACTTTACACACAGTAAGACCATGATATGGAACAGTGCATATTATTTTGAGGTAACGGTCTGCCAAATATTATCAGAGTTATACCCCTTTTCACAGATTTTTCTAAACATTCCATTTTCGGATAACTCCTACATTTTACATCTGATGAAGCTGAAACTTTACGTAGTAAGCCCATGATGTTGAACAGTGCATATTATTTTGAGGTTAAGGTTTGCTAAATATTACTGGAGTTATTCCCCTTTCACAGATTTTCCTAAACATATTTTGTTTCCGAATAACGCCTCCTACATTTTACATCTGTTGAAGCTGAACTTTACATATAGTTAGACTGATGTGGAGCAGCGCATATTATTTCAAGGTTACAGTCCACCACTTATTGCCAGAGTTATGCCCATATTATTTTGAGGTTATGGTCCACCAAATAAATCTGACAATGAAAACTTGTTGGAGACAGGTAGTTTGAGCCATTGAGGGTTATTAATAGTGCCAGGTAAGAATATATGGAGCACATATTGTTGCTTGGTTACATTCCACAAACCCAAACTTGAACAACAGTCAGTATATATATGCTCCATCCAAGAGCACATATGATGAGCTACTTGGCTCCATCTTACTAAGGGAGCTCTTGTTCAATAATATCCCCTGACAATATAGCCTTGTGATGACCATAACTCCCAATACCCTTTGAGATGTATTGCTGGTACCTGGCACAACTGTACATAACATTACCAGTCTGCAGAAAATGATTGGCCAACTTCTGAATAGTTCTTCTCTTGCAACCAAAGACTTGGCTAACTATGCTTAATGTTTAGCCAACACTGAACATACCTATGGCCTGGTTCCACTGGTCATTATTTAAATGAGGCATGCTGCTAAAAAATCTTTTGTGGTTTAATTGCATAGCCCATTTTATACCGGAAACCCCAAAACGGGTATTTGGCCAACAGTGCAGACCCAGATCAGATGCTGCAGAACCTGGCATCTGATCAGGGCCTTCACTGTTTGCAAAATGTTCAGCCATTTTCCAACCAAATTTTGAAGAAAACACAACCTGATACCACTAGAGTTTGAAATAGACTCCTGCTATATACAAGGAGGAAGATTCCATTTGATACAAAAAGGGTTATACACAAGATGTAAGGGATTGCTTACAAAGCAAACCAGTCGTAAAATGGCGTTTTTGCACTTGGAAAGTCAGGTATATTCTTTTAATTTCGTTCATTGCACACAGTAACAACCACCTAACTGTAAACAAGAAAATATAGTGTTACAAACATTTTGGTATGTGTTTTACATCAGGACTATGGAAATATGCACTAATTCTGCTCATCTTGATTAGAAAATCTTCTTTTTTGTCCACTTCATATCTAAAGCCCTGGAAGGTTTTTCTTCATATTTGAGTCTGGTGCTCAGCTTAATGAATAGGACTGTCAGCCTTGGAGGCCAAAGTTCAAATCATTTTTTTTGTGCCTCTCCCTATGTATCTCCTGCCTGGTATATTTTTCTTGCAACTTGTGGCAAATATTCACCTTAACAACACAATATACAGAACTTACTTTTCGATGATGTCAGAAAAAGGATACAGTCAGACTTGAGGTCAAGGTTCAAATGGTAAATTTTTGTATCTTCTCCATATCTTTTAAACCACTGGAAGGCACTTCTTGCAACTTCAGTGGTCATTACGAAAACACGCCTATATAAATACATTGACACATTTATCGCGGAAAAAATTAAAATTTTCAGATAAAAATTGGGATATTTTTCTTATTTTTTCTCGAAATATAGATTGTGGGTACTCGTTAGAACCGCCTCATTGAGGCGGTTCTAACGAGTACCAACAATCTATATCTCAGAGCAGAAATAAGAAAAATAAGGTTTACCCCTGCAAACCTCAATTTTACCATATAAAAGTGGGGTTAGAGGGGGTCAAAATTATATAGGCGTGTTTTCGTGATGTCAACTAAGCAGGGTGACATACAGAACCCACCCATCATTATAAAGGTCTTACTCTTGGAGGTTGGCTAATTTTTACAGTTCAGATTAAGAAAACACACCTATACAATTACATTGTAAATTTTACCACTGTAGATGATAAATTTCGATATTTTTCTTATTTCTGCTCAAAACATAGATTGTGGATACTTGTTAGAACCACCTCGACAAGGCGGTTCTAAAGAGTACCCACAATCTATATTTTAGAGCAGAAATAAGAAAAAAAGTGTTCACCCCTTTAAACCCCAGTATTACTACACCTGTGGACACAAAAGCGTTCAAACTTTGATGAGCTTCATGTCATTCTGACTTGAAACATCATTCAATATATCCTAACATCATATTAGTCAACTGCCAGACAGAAATAAATTCAAAACACAAGGTGGTGTACATTTCGTTGCTGACTCCTGCACTGCCCAATCAAAATACATCTCAAATGTCAATCAGAAAGTGTTTTCCAAAATAAGACCAATCAATTGTTTTATCTAGTGTTGGAATTCTTTGATGAATGACATTTGCTTGTCAAACTAACTTGATGCAAAGAGATTCATTGAAAGTTATTTCATAGGAGTTTGAACGCTTTTGTGTCCACGGGTGTATATAAAAGTGGGGTTCAAGGGGGTCAAAATTATATTAACATGTTTTCGTGATGTTCGTATGTTATTGATAAAGTTGCCAATTCATAGATTTCCTGATACTCTTGACACCTCTATTTCCGTCGTGATATGACTGAAAAATTGTTGAAAGCGACGTTAAACCCGAATTCACACACACACACACCTCTGTTTGTCTAAATTTCTAACAAGAACAATTATGGTATTTTTATTCCCTTTAGTATAGCGGGATTTCTGCATGAAATTTTAAGAAAAAAAAAAACTTATTTGAGAAGCAGACAAAAATGATCAGAAAGCAGTGTCAACATCCCATGTATCTATTTCTGTTGTCCACAAATGAGAAACAGCATATTTCCAGCCAGTGTTTTGCTGTTATATGAAGATTTATGTCCCAGACCACTGGGAAGGAAAGACTTGCGGAAACCATTAGGTGTTTAAATGACAAGAAGATGCTTAGATTTGTCTTCGTATTAGAGTCGCATAGTTTATCACTAGTCCGCAGCATTACAGCAAAAAGCTATTTGAAGTAACTAGAGGATAGATCAATAGACAGGCCAGTCTGATAAAATTAGACTTTAAGCTGAGGATTATAAATGTTTATGTGTTTTATTTTGATCTAAGACAGGGGGAGAAAGAAGGGTGAACAGGCTATATATTAAAATTGGACTGTCACAACTGGTGTGGAAATTTTAGGTTTTATTGATCGCAGTGTCTGAAATGCTGTGCTGTTACTGTGAACATTCACTTAAACTTTTTGGAAGTTTTGGTAACACTGTAGATTTGAATTGTCATTGAGTTGTATGACATGTGGGGCTACAGTTTTTCAGCTGAACCATCATAGCAAAAAGCAGTATTGCCCATACCCATGTAAACATTAATTTTTGAAAGTAAAATGGGGTAAAACTAGATGTATTGAAAATTAAAGGACCTGGTGCTGACTTGGATAATAGTATTGTTCTTTCCTTGGCCTGTGATTTTGT
This sequence comes from Lucinisca nassula, assembly GCA_963580285.1. Classification (NCBI taxonomy): domain Eukaryota; kingdom Metazoa; phylum Mollusca; class Bivalvia; order Lucinida; family Lucinidae; genus Lucinisca; species Lucinisca nassula. The sequence continues at coordinate 18,214,601 of OY757014.1, read as the reverse complement.
ACATTCACCTTAAGGTGCCATCTCTTCAAATTACCTGAATATAAAGAACAAGAATTAGTTGAAATGGAAATAGAGAGTAAAACTAAAATGGACCCTGAAAGTACATACAAAAGTAAGACGCCTAAACCAGTGATGCAAAAGATTGTTCAGTATTTGACTCCAAATTTCAAAAGCAATGGATGTAATGTTGTGAAAGTATCAAAACAGAGGGATAGAAAAAAGGAAGATCCAAAAGACAGAACACGTGATAAGTATAGTCGAGATAGGAGTAGGGAACGTAGAAGAGATAAGAGTAATCAGAGTTTCTCAAACTATTTTCATTCCAGACACGCTGAAGATCTGATTGTGACACCTTTTGCTCAAGTGTTGGCGAGTCTTAGGAGTGTACGCAATAACTATATCACACTCACAAACGTTCAAGTTTCTAGAGACAGGTAAGCATGGACATAGAAATAGAATACCCATGGCTTTGTATTGGAGTTTAACGGCCCAGTCAACACTATTTAGGTCATTTTTGAGCCGGTCAGTTTACCTATCAACACTCTCCTGGGCAGGCTTATACGTAAGCGGTTAACCAGTACAGTGCACATTCTTTCGCCAGAAACTGACAACTGCCCTTCTTGAATCAGCGGAAGGGAGAGAATGACCGTAGAAAGATTTCATGATCAGTCTCCACGAAAGAATGTTGCGAATACCCAAGGCATTCATAGCAACAGATAAGGTGTGTATTTTGAGATAATTGAAGGATAGTTTTCCTTATTTCTCCATATAAACCTATTTTGTGGATATTCATTAGAACTGCCTCTTCGAGGCAGTTCTAATGAATACCCACAACATCGGTTCTAATGAATACCCACAACATTAATTGTTTTATGGAGAATTGACCAATAATCCTTAATATCTGTTGCTATGGTTTTCCCCAAGATAAGGAGATGTAGAGTGTATTATTAACCCATATATGTGCCTAGGCTCACAGACAGGAAGTCTCAGATCTATACTTTTCGGGTACAGGAAACTTGCAAGAAACAGAATAAACCAGAGGGCGCTGCCTGTCCAGAGCTTAAGTGGAAGATTCTGTCTGTCATGTATGGGCTAACGGGCTAGTTTCTTCATCATTATGTTGTGGTCATTTGTTAGTATAACTTCATCCAGGTGATTCTAACAAGTACCCACAATGTGGACTGTTACATAAATCTTGAGCTATGGCATACAGAACATGTAACAATAATATTAGAAATTTGTAACAGTATATTTTTATACCCCCGACATTTATGCCAAGGGGTATATAGTGTTTGCCTGTCCGTTCCTCCGTATGTACCTACGTTTGTTCTTCACCTTTGTGAAAGAAGGGTTTTTGCGTTAAAGTTTACAAGACCTTATAATTTAAAGACCCTTTATAGTTACCCCCATCTCTGTCAGTAGACATGACCTTAAGGTCAAGGTCACAGACACAGAACTTCATCACAGGTCAAAGTTTTTGTGTTGAAGTTTATAAGACCTTATAATAATATAGACCCATTTATATTTGGCATGATGGTAGGTATAGGTCTACTGTTTTAACCCATTTAGTACCAGAAACCCCAAAACGGTTACCCTGGCAAACAGTGCAGGCCCAGATCAGACGGCACAGAATGCGGCGTCTGATCAGGGCCCCCACTGTTTGCTAAAATTTCAACCATTTTCCAAATAGGTTTTGGAGAAAACACAACCCGACACCCCTAAATTTTGAAATGAAGTCCTGCTACATATAAGGAGGAAGATTTCATTTGGTACAAAAAGGGTTAATTACTACCATCCCTGTCATGTGGCTTGACCTTGAAGGTCACAGACATAGAATTTTTCATCATACCTTGAGATTTAATTTATTTATTATTATTTTTTTTTTATGATCACACCAATTATGACCCTTTAAACTTTTCTTACTGTTTCTGCTTGACAGGCTTACTGAGCATACACCTTGACCCAATGACCTTGACCTTTATTTTCTGCTCCATTGACTTTATCAGATTATACCATAAGCCTTGAGATTCTAGCAACTATTTTTTAGAACCTTTAAACTTTACATGTTTATTCTTGGCAGCCCAACCCAGCATACACCTTGACCTTGACCTATATTTTATGCTCCAGTCATACCTGGGGTTGGGACTAGGGGTCAATTTATAGGACATCTTAGTAATATTTTATATGCATTGCCATTTTGCTAACAAGTTAAAGACATAATGGGTTATACACCAGCAAAGTATGTGACATTGATTCAAGTGTAAAGGAGTGAATGTCATGGTGACCTACATTTCACAGTCCAGAGACATCTGAAACAACATGGTCGCTATAATAAAAGTTCCTGTGCGCTTTATAATCTGTATGAAAATCTGCAAATGAATAGTTTATTTTAGCTTTGGAAATTATTATCGAAATTTACACGCAAGCACAGTGGCAGTTTCCAATGGACAAGTCAAACCAGGAAAACCCGAGAAGGTCAGAACCTAGCAGTTTCTGAGTGAGTGAGTGTTTGAGTTTTACGTCCCACCAACAGGTAAGGTCATACGGAGACGGGACCTCAGTTTAAAGACTCATACGAAAGTCTGGAGAAGCCCGGGATCGATCCTGCGATCCCTGGTTTACAAGGCGAGTAGCGTAGCCACTACACCACAGAGGCTTCTATAGCAGATTCTGAGCGTTTATTTATATAGAGTTTATTACTCAGCCGATTCTAAATATGGGATTTATAAACCGAGGGAGGTTGAACATCCGATAAAGAAACGAGTGCGCTTGCGCACAAGTTTTTTTATTGGATGTTCAACCTTACGAGGCTGAAACAATAAACTATATATTACATGCATTTGATAGAGCTGATGGATCATTTTGCATCTAATTCTGTTTACAGTTCACTGTTAACATACAGTCTATGCAAAAGGTAGTGGGCGCAGTGACACATGAGGTTACTGAAACAAAAACTGTATAGACGCCATCTTGAAAGCGGTTCCTATTGTAATGCATGAAGATAGAAGAAATAAAGTATTATAATGATAAAACAATTAAAAATGCGAGAGAACCGTCACCAAACGTACCCCTCATTCTGTAGTTATGTCCAGATAATCTGTATTCCAACCTTGCATCCTACTCGAACGTCACGCATTCTGAACGTTTGTTGATATCTTCTCAGACGCCATTGAGATGACGTCATGATTAACGTCGACGTGTCTGAACTTTCCCGCGTTTGAATATAGCGATTTCATTGCAAAAGCAGTACCTTGTTTCTTGTGTCAAAAGTAGTTCCAGCTACAAAGATTTATTTCCCCAGCTAAGAGGAAATATTTCTCCTTAGCTAAAAGGAAAATATCATGTTTTTGTCTGATAGAAATCATGGTATTTTTCTGTTATGCATGTAATATATAAATATAGAAAAACAGAAAATAACTAGCAGTTCGGTTGTTTTCCCGGATAAAAAGGGTTGCTTGTTATTGCTGACACTTGCAAATTATGTACCTGAAAAGTAGATCCCGTCTATAAACGGTCACTACACATAGTAGAGGTCAGCAGTAGGTATTATAGGTCACTACCGATAATAGAGTGCAGTTATTTGACCCCCTTTATTAGGTTGCTAGAATGGCTGATTGCAGTATAAATCAAGTTATTTGATTGGTGGATTATGGGTGTGGTAAATTAATTTATTCAGCAGGATAAGGGTTAATTGTCTTCCCTGACAGTATAGCCTTCTCCCTATAAGCCTAACATAATTTACTAATACTTGATACAACTGACCCCAGGTTGCAAAAACGGTCATGGGCAAGAACCACAACTCTGGGTGCCATGGTGTTTGAGTTATCTCTCCTGACCGTTTAACATTGTGATCTTGAAATATATCGATAGTACTTGGTACAGCTGGACCCAACATTGAAATAAGAATGTTTGAATACAATAGCTGGTAATTTAAGTAGTATAGGGCAGATAATTGTCACTTTTGTATCCAGCTAACCTCTAGCACTTGATTGCCATAACTTCTTTACCCTTCAATATACCAGTGCTTTGTATAGATTGATGAATCTGCTGGCCTCAGTTACTCAGTCGGATGTGGGTTTGACTGGTGATCAGGAGGACGCGGTTCGATACCTGCCGGGGTTGGCAGCATTTTTTCATGGAGATTGATCCTGAAATCTTTTCTATGGTCATTCTCTCCCTTCCGCTGATTCAAGAAGGGCAATTGTCAGTTTCTTGCGAAAGAATGCGCACTGTACTGGTCACCACTTACGTATAAGCTTGCCCAGGAAGTGTGATAGGTAAACTGACCGGCTCAAAAATGACCTAAAATAGTGTTGACTGGGCTGTTAAACTCTAATACAAACAAACAAATATTGATGAATCTATTGTGTAGAGAAGGGATTCTTACTACCACTTGGTCTTGCAGATGTGTAGCATGTGTACTTGCGGTTTGTTTGAGGGGTGTGGGTTTTTTCGTTTGTTTGATGTGAGGTTTAACGTCCCCGTCAACTCTGTAAAGGTCATATTGGAGACGTTGCCTCCAATTTTGTGGGACTTTTACCTGACATTGAGATGAAATGACATCTCAAGCCCTGCCGCCCAATGAAACCAATAGAATTTATAAGCAAGGACGGGTCAACTCGCATCGCTTTGCCTAGGCAGGCTTAGATCCTCTAAGCAGTTTTCCAGTACTTGTGTGCTGGTCCATTTCAGCTCTGCATGGAAGCATCATGCAGCCCATCTATTTCTTCAAGCCCCGATGGGCGGGGGCGAAGGGTTTGGGGTTTGCTATCTCTTCCAATGACTATCTCTACATTTTAACCCATTTTGTACCAGAAACCCCAAAACGGGTACCCTGACAAACAGTGCAGGCCTCAACTGTTTGCTAAAAGTTCAGTCATTTTCCAAATAAATTTTGATGAAAACACAACCTGACACCCCTAAATTTTGAAGTGGACTCCTGGTATATATAAGGAGGAAGATTCCATTTTGTACAAAAAGGGTCAATCACTCTCCATCAGCTCAAAACTGTAGTACTATGTTACCCTTTCTGTGTATTCCTTCCTTCCTTAGCAGTCCCAAACTTCACATATCCCAAAGTAAAGTATTTGGTCCCTCAGGCTTTGACTCGATGAAACTGAGACCATGTCCTTGACATTGATACGTGTGTACTGCAACAGTAACAAGGATCGTGTCTGCCTTCATATGGGCAAAGTCAAAAAGACCAAAAAACTCATCAGCTTTAATATGCAAAGGTTATTCAGTATATGAAAAGTTTAGAATGCAGATTATATAAGAGTGTTTTAGAATTCAGAATTCTTATAAATGGTTAATGCTCCAACATTTATAGTTATTTGTAAGGCTCAGACAGCGAGTAAATTAGAATTTTAAGAATTATTCCCTAGTTTGGCATTAGTCGGGAGCTGTGTTGTGAAGTGTGTTGCCAGAAAATGTGGTATGTTAAATTAGTGGCCAGCAAAGCTTCTGATCGGACTGTGCAACTGCGCAGTCGGATCAGAGGGTTTGCTGCCCACTTGGAGCTTCATTGTAAGCCAGTCTGGGACAAACCACAAGGACTCCTATGTTGGCCTATGGCTGCAAGGCTGATTGGTTGTAACACTGATCATATGATCCTAAAGTTAGATTTGCTTGTGAAGTGTCTCTCTTGCATTTGAATGGTTTCAGGAACTGCTAATCTTCAGTCTGTAGGATGAATAAAAAAAAAAAAATGAAGCACAGTTCAGAGGAACAAACATCCTAATTTTAGGGGTTGGGCAGCATTCTGTATGATGGCAATATTTTACACTTTTCTTGCTTCCAAGTCATGTTGGTATCAAAGATTTTAACACCATTGACATTAAACTCTTCTCCTGCTGAGCCAGGATATACTCTACCTTTGCAAACAGTGTAGATACAGATCAGATGGCTTCTGAAGAAGCCATCTGATCTGCATCTACAATGTTTGACATCCAGTTCATGAATTTGTAGGAATAAATTACATCTAGTAATCTGATTGGTTGAAAGTGAGATATAGGTGTGGCTAATAAATTAAGCAGGAAAAGGGTTAAATTTCCCTATACCCATTTTAAAGTATATGACTTCATACTGGTACCTCTAGTCACATGGCCCCCGCCCATAGGGGCTTGAAGAAATATACGGGCTGCATGATGCTCCCACGCAGAGCTGAATCTGGCCCGCACACTAGCACTGGTAAACAGCTTAGAGGATCTAAGCCTGTCCAGGAACCGCGGTGCGAGGCGGACCGTCCATACTAATAAACCCAATTGGTTTCATTGGGCGACAGGGCTTGAGATGTCATTTCATCTCAATGTCGGGTAAAAGTCCCACAAAATTGGAAGTAAAGTCTCCAATTTGACCTTTACAGTGTTGACAGGGACGTTAAACCCCAAATCAAACAAAAACCTCTAGTCACTGAATGGACGGAAGTGCCAAACCATCTTTAGGTGAATGATGACCCGCCTATGGCCATAAAGTGATGCGAGTCGGCCCATCCATGCTTATAAACCCTATAGGTTGCATTGGGAGGCAGTGCTTGAGATGTCATTTCATCTCAATAACGGGTAAAAGTCCCACAAAATTGGAAGCAATGTCTAAAAACAATGACCTTTACAGTGTTGACCGGGACGTTAAACCTCAAATCAAACAAACAAAATGGCCATAAAGAGGAAGCAGTTCTCGCTGACATTCTAATGCAACACATTCGAGGAGCAGCCAAGACTCATTCTTTGCAATTCCCAGTTCACCAGTTCTGAAGTGAAGAAGCCATCTGATCTGGATCTTCATTGTTTGAGAGTGTGTGAGTGTTTGGGTTTTATGTCCCACAAACAGCTAAGGTCAAACGAAGACTGGACCTTGGTTTAAAGACTCATCCAAAAGTCTTTCATTGTTTGAGTCATTCAGTTTCTGAATTTGTTGCAATAATTTGCATCAAGTAATCTGATTGGTTGATAATCAGTAGTGGGTGGGGCATATTCAATTATTCAGCAGGACAAGGGTTAAGAGACACTGGTATATACCAGAGTGTATCTTATTAAAGAAGGTTAACTCTTATCCTGCTGTTCAAGACAACCCTTTTCTTTGCAGATAGTGTAGATTCTGAAGAAGCCATCTGATCAGGATCCACACTGTTTGACATTCAATTTATGAATTTTTAGGCATAAATTACATCAAGTTATCTGATTGGTTCAAAGTCAGAAATGGGTGTGGCTAAACTGAATGTGATGAATATCCTTGCAAATCAAACTTTATAGAAGGAAAACTGGGCTGTCGTGGGCCTTGTTTTTGATTGAGCTGATTCTAATGGGCACCAGAGTCTATTTTTAAAGCAGAAATAAGAAAACTATCACAAATAATGATTTTGGAGATATATTACAAACACAGAGCCTTGTGTACACCCCAACCCCTATATAACACTATTGTTGGGGTCCAAAGCAGAAACCGTGTTAGTTAAACAACCATGTTTATCCAAACAAAAATGTGCAGATTATTATAGGTAATTTTTCTATATAATCTATACATTTTTGGGATCCATCTTGAAACCGTGTTATATCCAAACCGTGTTACAATGAACCACGTTATAACGAGGTTGTGGTGTACTACCCATTTTGAATCAGCTGCAACATTATCTTTGTTTCCAAATTGTCAGATCCAAAGGCAAGAATTGAACTCCATTTGTGACAAGCAGTGTGAAGGCAAGTCAGTCATGTTTGACAGTCAAGTGTACCAATTTTGCACCTGTGACCTCAAAACAGTACAGTGTCTGATGTAAATTTCAACAATTACAATCATGACACAATATTTTTACTGCTGTTGGTGCCACATTAACCCTTTACCACTCAGGGATTTTGTGAATTTCACTGATTTTCACAGTGTTGCACCTGACAGCAACTTCAACTAGCCATTGTTTTATAATGGATGGTCTGTTTTACACCAAACTCGGTATGAATGTTCATTGGGCAGTAGCCTTTCAAATGCAACCTTTCATGACTTGATCATTGTTGTCATGGTAAAGAGGGGGCATCTCAAAGTTGGCAAAAAGTGTGTTTTCACATGAATTTTGGACCACATTTTAATCTTCACACAGCTGTCAAGGCATCCATTATGGTGGTTGGCACTAACCATTTTCACTGTTTGCAGCATGTTTTATCAGCATCAATTTTCAGGCATGTTTGACCCCCAACACCCTCAGATATAAATTTTAGCGGCCGGTTGGGCCATAAACCCAAAATTTTTCGGGATGTGAGGGGGGCGTTGCCCCCCTTCAATCCCCCCAGGAATATTTTTAGTGGGGATGCGCGCGAAAAAACAGGTCACTTTTTTGCCCAGCAAATCCTAAAGCAAACTTAACTATCCAGGGGTAGAAATGCAGATTTTATGTGCTTCTGGGGCTTAAAATGGGGGGGGGGGGGGGGGTGCAGACACGTAAAAACACGTATCTGAGTGGTAAAGGGTTAACTAAAATCTGGGAACATACTGAATTTTAGTCTAAAATGCATTAATTATATCTGAAATATTGTTTCCTGCAATAAAATGATGAAAAAACATTATTTTTGTCAGTTGGGATTTTCTTCGTTAACCAATCAGTGGTTGTTGTGATCTTGAACCTTTTGATGGTCAAAATATTCCAGATAAAAGAAACTTGATTGTTTTCATAAGAAACATTCAACAGCAGTGCCAGAAATGGAATGTAGCAGCGGATTCAAAATGGGTAGTATCTCTAAAATGGTAACTTTTTGATGAAAATGTGTGATATTTTTACTCCAAACTTAGGTTGTGGACTGTTCTAATGAGTTCTCGCAAACTATGTCTTGGAGCAGAAAAAAGGAAAATAATATAAACCCCAGAAAACAGTAGTTTTTTTAAGGCAGGGTTAAGAGGGGTTTTACAAACAGTCTTGTTAACATGATATGAAATAAGGTACTTTCTCTGATGGTGTTGTCTGGCCTTGACACATAGGTAGGGTATCGTTATATTTTCTGAATGAGTGCAGGAAACAGAATAGTATTTAGAATTCGTTCCCCACGCTCCATTTCTGGTAACGTTATTGTTTTACTATTGTTTTACTCTTGTATGTTTAACCTAATTAAATCACGAGACTAATGTCAGTGCTTTAGATAGAGCATTGATTCCAATTATTGCCATTATGACGTCAATGCAGATCTTCTATGACTGGCTTAGCCTTAGTCGGAGATGAACTATAATGCGAGTCACGTCATGAGGTAATGTGTCTTTGCCATTGGCAAACAGCAAAGGTGCAGGTCAGACTGCACAGACGTGCAGTCTGACCTGCACCTTTGTGTTTGCTGCTCAGATAGAACAGTACCTTAGTTTCTATATGTAAAATTTCAAGACTATTGCTAGTCTGTGTAGCTGAGCAGGCTGGTTTATGTTGTAACTGGTCACAAATCCCAAAGATTGGCTTTCTTGTGATAGGTATATGTCTAGTAGCAATTGCAGTTTAATTGTTTTTTTTGCAAATATGTAATTGTTGTATCGGAGAAAGACCTACTCTTGTCCACAGCCATAAGCCTGCTTGACATTTTGTTTCTACAAAGCAGAATTGATTTGAAGACCTAGAAGGGTTTTATCTGCGATCTAAAACCCATGACCATAAGCTGTTTTCCAAGGTCTACTACATTGGCCCCGTCTATTAGAGAGTTGTCTTCCCTTGAACAGTTACCTGTTTAATGACCAGCAAGGTGGGTAAAAAAAAATCAGTTCAGCAGATGACATTTCAAAATATTTTTCATATTTTCTCAGAAAACAGATTTTGGCATTTTATGCAAATTGTCTCCCTTGGAAATGTCGGAACCTGTTTTGTCCGCTCCGGGCAACGGGAGGTCACGGGTTCGATCCCGGGCGGGGACATACCAAAGTCGTTAAAAATGGTACTAGCTGCTCCTCGCTTGGCACTCAGATTTACAGGGTAGAGCTAGGACTGGTCGACCCAGTGTCAGGATAATGTGACTGGGTGTGGTATCATGTAACGTGTCTGGGACATGATACTTCAGTGAGGCAGCACTATAAAAGTGAGCATTGAGCTCCCTGTCCCAACCAGACACCGTCGTGATATGACTGAAAAATTGTTGGAAGTGACGTTAAACCCGAAATCACACACACACACACACATGTCGGAACCTGTTTTGAGGGAAAAATATCATCAATTTGTTGTCTGCTAAATTAGCCCAGTAGGTGGTAAAGGTTTAAAAAATCTGTGCAAAATTATTCCCTTAATATACAGTAAAATTCCTATATTAAGACCACCTTTGGGACTGTTCAAAAGTGGTCTTAAAGACCACTTTTGAAGTGTCCCAAAGGTGGTCCCTGACCAGAGCACATTGTAGGCAGAAAACACAAAGAAAAATTTAAGTGTACCCTTCAAAATAAGCTTTTTATAGCAGAATTAGTCCTACTTGTAGGTGGTCTTAATAGCGTAATTCTAATGTAAATTGGTTCATGTCAATGTAAGGAACATGAACGGGCCTCCGTGGCCTAGTGGTTAAGAGTGCTGACTCGTAACCATTAAGTCTCTCACCGCTGTGGTTCGAGCCTGGCTCAGGTCACATGTGAGACGCCAAGTTCTGCAACAGAAGGTCAGGTAGTTTTTCTCCGGGTACTCCGGTTTTCGCCCACCTCTGATTAAGGATCGGCTCGATATGAGTGAAATAATCTTGAAAGGGCCGTAAAACCAAAACCAAAAAAAAAAATAATGTAAGGAACATTACAAACCCCATTTTATTTGAGCCTTGTCATTTCAAGCAGGTGCACCCAGCTAAGACACTCAGACCAGGCAGTGTATCCACTCAGATAGAAAGTTACATAGGCTTTCCAGTCAGCATCCAGAAGCTTCGAGTCACCGTGCATCAAACCTGGCCCCCGAGATTATAAACCATTTTTTCATGCTCAACTCAACTGAGCATGAAATGTTTAATACTCACAAGTATTAAAATACAAACAAATCATGCAATTTTCATGCTTAAATCAGCAAAGTATTTTGTTTGTCCTGCTCAAAAATTTTAAAATGCCAACAAATGTTGGCATTTTAAAATTTATAAGCAGGACAAATTTATAAGCAGGACAAATTTCAGGCCCAAACATTCTTGTGAAATATGGTAGGCTCTAGATAATGGCAAAATGATAGGAGTTCAAAAAAGCCTCAAGAATTTTTGTTGACAAAGCTGAAATCATATTGAATCAGTGAAGAAACAAACTTTGACATGGTTTAAAACATACCTAACTAATGTTGGACACAGTTCAAGTCTGCTTAGCAACAATTTTCAGAACGTAATGAGAACTAGTTTAGTATGATTGGGGTGTAAGCCATTATGTAAGGGACACTCCAAAACGGTTCATTAGAAAACAATGCAGGCCCTGATCAGACACGCTGAAAGCGGGGTCAGATCAGAGCCTTCAATGATTGCAGAAAGTTCAACCAGTTTCCATACTGTAAAAAAGTGTAAACCCTTCAGATGCCAAGAAAAACTGCATCAGAAAATGTTGTTTTCTGCACTTCTTGCAAACTTTTCAAACACATTTTTTGCATACAGGCAAACAGTGTGGTTTATGATCAGTAGGAGCAGTCTGATCAGGTCCACACTGTTTGCAACATTGACTTAAAAAGTAACCAGCAGAAAGCATTGGCCCCCGCCCATCAGGCTTGGAGAAATGGATTGGGCTGCATGGTGCTTCCATGCAGAGCTGAAACTGACCGTACATGAGTACTGGTAAACCGCTTAGAAGGCCTGAGCCTGCCCAGGCAAAGTGGTGTGAGTCGGACCATTCATGCATATAAACCCTATTGGTTTCATTAGGTGGCAGGGATTGAGATGTCTTTTCATCTCAGTGTCGGGTAAAAGTCCCACAAAATTGGAGGCAACGTCTCTAAAATGACCTGAATAGTGTTGACAGGGACATTAAACCTCAACTCAAACAAAAGAAAACAAGCAGATGACAATTGTTGTGATTTGCATGTTAAGGAACAGGATAACTGGGCCCCAGTGGAACAATTCAGTTATCTGGACATGGATGACTACTTAGAGTATTTATGGCCTCGCATAAGATGCCATTTACATCAGTTGTCATCTGCTTTGTCAATTGTGGTCTGCCTTATTGTCTGTTGGTTACTTTCAAAAGTCATTTTGAAACAGTGTGGATCCAGATCAGACTGCTCCTCTAGGCCTGTATGCAAAAATATATAAGTTTACAAGAAGAGTTAACAGAGGGCAAAAACCAACATTTTAAGATGCAGTTTTCTGGGCAGCTTTAGAGTTTTAACCTTTTTTGTACCAAATGGAATCTTCCTCCTTATATATAGCAGGACTTAAATTCAAAATTTAGGGGTGTCATGTTGTGTTTTCATCAAAACTCATTTGGAAAATGGCATAACTTTTAGCAAACAGTGGAGGCCCTGATCTGACGCCGCGTTCTGCGGCCTCTGATCTGAGCCTGCACTGTTTGCTAGGGTACCCGTTTTGGGGTTTCTGGTACTGGATGGGTTAAACAAGATATGAAAGCCAGTGCATAACACGATTTCTCCAGGGGCTTCTGGCTTGTGTATTCAGAACTCTACAAATAGTTCTGAATTCTTGGCAAGTTTTATTAATAGAATGCTTTAAATGGTGCGATGCCAGGCTTTGACAAATCATAACTACAACAGCAGAGTTTTGTGAATTGAGCATTGCTTTGGATTTTTAGCTCACCAGTGCCGAAGCTTATAGTATAGGCAGTGGTCTGTGGTCAGCTTCCGCGTCAGTGTCAGCATTTTCAAATCAGTTCTCCTCAGAAACTGCTGGACCAATTGAAGCCAACTTACATGTTTTTTTTTTTTTTTTTTTTTTTTTGGTTTGGGTTTTACGGCCCTTTCAAGATTATTTCACTCATATCGAGCCGATCGTTAATCAGAGGTGGGCGAAAACCGGAGTACCCGGAGAAAAACCACCTGACCTTCCGTTGCAGAACTTGGCGTCTCACACGTGACCCGAGCGAGGCTCGAACCCACGGCGGTGAGAGACCTAATCCAACTTACATGTGGCTTCTCGGTTTGCGGGGAAGAAAGTTGTACATTGGATCTTGGGATCTTGGCAACAAAGATAGCCGCCATGCCCATATATGGTAAAAACCTTTAAAAATCTTCTTCTCAGGAACCAAATGGCAGATGACCTTGAAACTTGGTATGCAGCATCAGGGCGGCCCCCGCCCATCTGGGCTTGAAGACATATATGGGCTGCATGATGCTTCCACGCAGAGCTGAAACTGACCCGCACATGAGTACTGGTAAACCACTTAGAGGATCTAAGCCTGCCCAGGCAAGCGGTGCGAGTGTCAGACCGTCCATGCTCATAGACCCTATTGGTTTCATTGGGAGGCAGGGCTTGAGATGTCATTTCATCTCAATGTTGGGTAAAAGTCCCACAAAATTGGAAGCAACATCTCCAAAATAACCTTTACAGTGTTGACGGGGACGTTAAACCTCAATTCAAACAAAAACAATGCAGCATCAGGGACTCGATTCCTACAAAGTTTGTTCAAATGATGACCTTTGGTTGACCTTGACCTATTTTACGTCAAGGTCAAATTGGGTCACTTAGACATTTGATTGGAAAAAAGGGCAAAACAGTGGATTTTTCTGATTGAATGGTAACCTGTGGCATCAGAAATGATATTTGCAATCAGCTGAATGGAAGTTTCCATCATTTCCAAAGGTCAAGGTCATTAATTTTACTGACCTTTGTCCTGGAAGGCTCAGATTCAGTATTTTTATCTTCTCAACTTAAAATGCTGGGTCGATTGAAACCAAATATATGGAGCCTCTATGGGAAGGGGTAACTAAAGGTTGTTCATAAGGATTGGGTCACATGACTAATATGGCCCCCATGCCCATATATGGTAAAAACCTTTAAAACCAGTACTCATGTGCAGTTGGTTTCAGCTCTGCATTGAAGCTTCATGCAGCCCATCTATTTCTTCAAGCGCTGATGGGCGGGGACCCTAAGCTATAACATATGAAGGCCATTGAAAGTTAAACTAACTGATCCCACCACAACTTCCACTGACCCTACCCCCTACACACAGTACTGCTTGGAGTAAATTATTCCATTATTGCCCCACCAAGGCAATTCTGGTTCTTGCAAGTATCCGCAACATGTTTCTGTGATGAAATATAGAAAATTATCCACTGTTACTCCTTCTCAACTCCAGTGTTTGAGACGAAGAATTTACCAAGCCCATTTGATTGGATGGCTGTCTTTGTGAAAACTCGGTTGACTGCCTCTTTTCTTTGTATAGAATTAATAGTGATCATGCGAACAAAACATACATTTTTTTCTATTGATCTCTGTTAAGAGGTTGAACAGAAAAAGGCTGTAATATGTCAAGTATAACATGGTTCTGCCATCACTGCTGTAGTTTATTTCATTGACTAGAATCTTATAGACAAATCGCTTGAATAGACATGAAAAAAGTAGTCCCTGCCCGTCGCAGAATTCATTAGTCACGATATAGAATTAGATTGCATCTTTTCTTTGCAGATCTTTGCAGATACTGGTTATTACTTATTATTAAATTTTTATATCAAAAGGCTACATTAATGTACCTATCTCTGGGCTAATTATTGTTGATATTTTTCTTACTTTACCCTGAAAACAGAACTTGACATCTCATGCAAATTGTCTCCATAGGAGACAATTTGCATGAAATGTCAAGTCCTGTTGTCTGGGAAAAATAAGAAAAACTAGAATTTGGCGCACGCAAGCACAGGATAGATATTGGTGCAATTCTGAGTTTGGTGGAAATGATATTGCTTTATAGCACTACTGCTATATATAACCATGGCTGAAGATTGTGCTGGAACACTTAACCATATGATCTTAACTTCTGAGTTTGTTATGCCCCTGGAAGCAAAGATTCGGGGGCATATAGTTTTTGGTCTGTCTGTCCATCCGTCTGTTTGTATGCCCATAAAAACCTTAACATTGGGCGTAACTTTTTAATGGTAACTGATAGGGATTTCACTCACATGTGCATTTCATTGTTACAAGACCTTTCCGGTGGTAACATAATATTTTTATCTCTTTACCTTGACCTTTAACCTACATTTTAAAAAAATTGAACATTGGCAACATTGGGAATAACTTTTGAATGGTAACTCATAGGGCTTTCATATTTCACATGTACATGTCTTGTCACAAGACCTTTCCATTGTTTTCATAATTTTTGACCACATGACCTTGACCTTGACGTTCAACCTACTTCTAAAAACTTTAACATTGGCCATAACTTTTGATTTGAAAATGTTATGACTTTTATATTTCACATGTCCATTCTATGTCACAAGATTTTTCCAGCAGTACCATAATTTATGACCTTGTGACCTTGACCTACTTTTTAAAAACTTTAACATTGGCCATAACCTTTGATTGGTTAGTGACAGGACATTCCTATTTCACATATGCATTCCTTGTTACAAGTCCTTTCTAGTGGTACAATAATTTTTTACCTCCTGACCATGACCTTGATGTTTGACCTACTTTTTAAAAACCTTAACATTGGCCATAACTTTTGATTGGTTAGTGATAGGGCTTTCATATTTTAAATATGCATTCAGTGGTACCAGACCTTTCCAGTGGCACCATAATTTCTGACCTTGTGATCTTGACCTTGACATTTGACCTACATTTTTGAAACTGATCATAAGTTCCAATTGGTATATTCATATTTCACATGATTGTGCATTCCTTGTCACAAGACCTTTCCGATGATACCACAATTTGTGAACTTGACCTTGATGTTTGATCTACTTTTTAAAGAGTTTAACATTAGCCATAACCTTTGATTGATAAGTGAAAGAGCTTTCATATTTCACTTGTGCCTTTCTTGTGACAAGACCTTTCCAGTAGTACCATAATTTTAATGCTCCCCGAAGAATTTCGGGGGAACATATAGTTGCCACTTCATCCGTGCGTCTGTACGTCCGTGCGTCCATTCGTCCCTCTCTTGTCCACGCGAATTCTCAGAAACTACCGGTCGGATTTCACTGAAACTTCATGGGAATATTAAGTATGGAAGGTGGATGGGCATATCACCTGCCTGTTTTGGTTCTATGGTTTTTCCAACATTTATGGCCCTTTGATGAATTCTGTATGAAAAGATTGGGTACTGTTCGTGTCCACGCGAATTGTCAGCAACTAATTGCAGAAATTCAACGAAACTTCAATGGAATCTTAAGCAGCAATAGGGGATGAGCATATTATCCGTGCTATCTGGTTAGATGATTTGTCACATAGTTATGGTACTCTGTTTAAAGCTGCAGTGTAAGGTTACTTTGGCTATTTTTAGAAAAACTTTGTCATCACTCTGGTGCCTACATTTATTGATGGATTTTAATATAACTTCACACAAATGTTGGGTATGATAGTATCTTGACTCTAAAAAAGTCAATTTTCAATACTTGATATTTTCTTAACTTCTGAGGGAAACAGACCCTGAAGTATTTAATAATAGTAATAATAATCAACTTTATTTATAGAGGGTAACATATTTAGTACTAGTACTAATCTTCCATGTGGCCCTCTTTTCCTGGGTAGGAACCAGTACTAAGCAATGTGGATAAAGTCTCTTGCTCAAGGAGTGAGTGAGTGAGTTTTAGTTTTACGTCCCACCAACAGCTAAGGTCATACGGAGACGGGACCTCGGTTTAAAGACTCATCCGAAAGTCTGGAGAAGCCCGGGATCGATCCTGCGATCCCTGGTTTACAAGGCGAGTAGCGTAACCACTGCACCACGGAGGCTTCTGACTCTTGCTCAAGGAAACAACACTTGGCGCTTGCGGGGATCGAACAGGCTACATTGCTAGAAATTCCCATGTTTACATCAGTATTTCCTGTTCTACTTCTTGTTCAATAACACTTCCCGGCCTCGTTGGCTCAGTCGGATGCGCGTCTGACTGGTGATCAGGAGGACACGGGTTCGACTCCCGCCGGGGTTGGCAGCATTCTTTTGTGGAGACTGATCATGAAATTTTTTCTACGGTCATTCTCTCCCTTCCGCTGATTCAAGAAGGGCAGTTGTCAGTTTCTGGCAAAAGAATGTGCACTGTACTGGTTAACCGCTTACGTATAAGCCTGCCCAGGAAAGTGTGGATAGGTAAACTGACCGGCTCAAAAAATGACCTAAATAGTGTTGACTGGGCCGTTAAACTCCAATACAAACAAACAAAATCAATAACACTTCACTTCAATTAATACATAATTCCTCCTGTACTCTTGGGCCAGATTCATTCAAACTTCATAGGAATGTTGCTTAGATGGCCTTCTACCAAAATATCTTAAAGGGTACCATCAGATGAGCAAAATGGCCACCAGAGCTAAAAATAGAAGAAGGAAATAAATTTGCTTCAAACGCACTACTCCTGAACCCTTGGGTCAATTTGATTCAAACTTCACAGTAATGTTGCAAGGTAACTCCCTACCAAAAAAGAAAATATCATTCTGCTCTAATGAACAAGATGGCCACCAGAGCTAAAAATTGAAAATTTTTTAAATGACAACTCCTCCTGTTTCCTTCAGTCCAATTTCATTCAAACTTCATAGGAATGTTGAATAGGAAACCTTCTACCACAAAAGCTAAAATGGTTTCACTTCTGATGACCTCGACCTATTTTAAGCTAAGGTCAAATCTGGTCACAGGGGAAAAAGTCAAAATTGTGTATTTTTTTGGAAACTATTGCAGCCTGTGATCTGAAATTTAGTGGATGCAGGTAGGTAAATGGGTGGATGAAACTTCATCAGTATTGAAGATTAAGGGCATTATTTGACCTTGGCCCGGGGTCATTCAGATATGAAAAATTAAAACTTGTTTTCCTCAGAAAGCACTAAGCCATTTGTAACCAAATTTCATAAAAAGGTATGTAGGAACAAAGAAATGAAAATTAATTAAAATTAGTTAAGTCACATGACCAAGATGGCCTCCATGCCCATATAAGGTAAAAACCCTTCGAAAATATTCTTCTTCCAAACCAGAGGGCCGATTATCATGAAACTTAGTATGTTGCATTGGGAACTTTGGCTCATCACAGTTTGTTCAAATGATGACCCTCGGGATGACCTTGACCTGTTTTATGCCAAGGTCAAATTTGGTCACATAGACTTTAGTATGGGAAAAAGTCAAAATTAAGTATTTTTAGGAAACTATTGCAGTCTCTGATCTGAAAATTTATAGATGCAGTTAACTATATAAGTGGATGAAACTACCTGAGTGATCAAGGTCAAGGTCATTCCTTGACCTTGGCCTAAGGCCTTTCAGATATGAAGATTAAAACTTATTTCCACTGGAACCTCTGGTCCGTTTGTGACCAAATTTTATGTAAAAGCTTCTAGAAACAAGAAAATGAAAATTTATTGACATGAGTTAGGCCACCATGCCAATAAAGGGCAAAACACTTCAGAAATCTTCTTCTCCGCAGCCAATTGGCTGGTTTTCATGAAACTTGGTATGTAGCATTGGGGACTTGGGCCTATTATAGTTTCCTCAAATGATAAACCCTTGATGGCCTTGACCTATTTTAAGCCAAGGTCAAATTAAGTCGCATAGACATTTAATGGCAAATAAAACAAAAATGTATTTTGTTTGGAAACTATTTCACCCTTTGAGCTGAAAATTAGTAGATACAGCTAGCTGATTTAGATACTGCCCCTCTAGGGCTGCATAGATTTTGTGCAATATATGAGCTGATTGGGTGAAACTACTTGAGTATTAAAAGTCAAGACCATTCTCTGATATTTGTCCACGGTCATTCAGATATGAGAAAATTTCATATGAAGGCTTTTAGGAACAGTCAAATGAAAATTTATTGATAAGAATTGGGTCATATATCCAATATGGCCACCATGCCCATATATGGTAAAAACCTGTTCAGAAATCTTCTTCTCTGATCCATTATGAGGTCACATGACCAAGATGGCTACCATTGTAAAAAACTTTGAACATCTACTCAGAAATCAGATGGCTCCATATTTTCTCAGCACTCAGGTGAAGGGCTCAGTACCATTGGTCCTCTGTAAGAAACTATGAAAAACAAATGTTACAGGAATGATACTTATTTCAAAACTGGCTGGCAACATGATTTGCTAGACATGTTGGCATTGTTCATTTTATCTCTATTTTGCCATATGGAATAAAATTAGGTTTAATCCAAACATTGAATTTAACAGCAATATAAATGCAAATCATTTCCATGGCAACTGGGTTCTATTTTTTCATATGTTTGCAGATAGAATATAGACAGTGGCTGATGGCATACTGTATATTACTGGTATTCTGATTACCAATTTAACCCTTAAGATGCCAAGAAAACTACATCTTAAAATGTAGTTCCTGTATGTCATCTGCTGAATTTTCTTGTAATCTTTTCAAACAGTGTGGATCTAGTTCAGTCTGATCTGGGTTCACACTTCTTACAATATCAACTTTTAAAGTAACCGGCAGACAAGAAAGCAGACGTCAATTGTTGTGATTGGCATCTCATCAGGTTAACAAGTCCGTGTAATGAATAGAAGCCTCCGTGGTCGAGTGGTTACGCTACTCGCCTTGTAAACCAGGGGTCGCAGGTTCGATCCCGGGCTTCTCCAGACTTTCGGATGAGTCTATAAACCGAGTTCCTGTCTCCGTATGACCTTAGCTGTTGGTGGGACGTAAAACTGAAACACTCACGAACACCCCTCTACACCCCACTTTATATAGAGAAAACTTGGGTTTACAGGGGAATACATTATTTGCTTATTTTTGCTCTAAGACAGCTTGTGGATACTCAATGAGGCAGTTCTAACAAGTGCCTACGATCTATGTTTGAAGTTTGTTTGTTTGATTTGAGGTTTAATGTCCCCGTCAACACTGTATAGGTCATTTTGGAGATGTTGCTTCCAAATTTGTGGGAATTTTACACGACATTGAGATGAAATGACACCTCAAGCCCTGTCCCAAGTGAAACCAATGGGTTTATAAGCATTGGTGGACCGACTCACACCGCTTTGCCTGGGCAGACTTAGATCCTGTAAGCTGTTTAGCAGTACTTTCAGCTCTGTGTGGAAGCATCATGCAGCCCGTCTATTTCTTCAAGCCCCAATGGGCGGGGGCCACCTATGCTTGAAGTATGAATAAGAAAAAAATAACATGTTTTAATCAGAAAAATAACTGTTTTGGTGATCAGAGCCCAGTTGTTCAAAACTAATGACGTCATTAGTTAACGTATCGTTAAAACTTTGATCATTTATTATGAGATATGCTAATATTTTTGCTGAAAAAAAATGAGAGCAGCTTTTGCAGTTTCAAAAGCTGCTCACATTTTTTCAGTAAAAATACCAAAAAAATTAAATATTAAACTTGTTAGAACAGTTAACAATATGACCACTAACAAGCTCTTTAAGCTAACGATGCTTTGAACAACTGGCCCCAGAGAGAATGAACTAGGTCACACGGATTTGTTATCATAATATTAAGGATTAACCCTGAATATTCAGGATCCTATATTAGTGTGGTGTCCCCTAAAAGGGACATTGTCAAACCATATAGACCCAGATCAGTTGTCATGCACGGTGTCTGATCTAGGTCTACAGTGTTTTGTTTGTTTGATTTGAGGTTTAACATCCCCATTAGCACTGTATAGGTAATTTTGTAGATGTTGCTTCCAAATTTGTGGGACTTTTACCCGACATTAAGACGAAATGACATCACAAGCCCATCGCCCAATGAAACCAATAAGGTTTAAAAGCATGGACGGTCCTACTCGCACCGCTTTGCCTGGGCAGGCCAATTTCAATTAAATTTCATATGCAGCCTTCTGGCAATGGGTGGGGAGTGGGGGGGAATGAAAGTTTGTTCAAATGGCTCAGGTCACATGACCAAGCTGACCACCATGCCCAAATATGGTAAAAGGTTTAATAGATCTTTTCTCCAGAACCACTAGGCCATTTGCCTTGAAACTTGGTATGTAGCATTGGGTAACTGAGTACATGTACCACCAAGTTTGCAAAATTGGTGGCCTAGCTTGATCTTGACCTATTTCATGGCAAAGTCAAATTTGGTATTTGGCTTTTCAATGGGAGAAGTAAAAGAAAGGCATATTTCGAAAAATATTGTGGTCTTTGACAGTAGGTAAAAATGTATGTCGATAAAAGCTAAAGGTCAAGGTCATTTGGGGACCTTTGCCCAAGGTCATTTGGTTTGCAGGTCCACTGACATTTCAAAGGACATTCTCTCTAAAATAGCTTAGGCTTTTCAATGTGGAAGAGGTAGAACTGGCCCTTCTGATATGTGACGGTTAAATAAAGCTTCATCTTTTCTTTAGAACAATCCATTTTTCATATGGTCTGTGACATGAGGGTAGGTACAAAGTGAATTTCTATAAATGCCAAAGGTCAAGGTCATTTGAAGAATGAATGAAACCTTGATTGAATGGTCCATGTCACATGACAAGATGGGCCCAAATTTGGTTAAAACCTTTAAAAAGATCTTCTTCTCCGGAAGTGCTTGGCAAATTTTCTCGAAAATTTTTATGTGGCATTGTGTAAACAAGTACTACCAGATTTGTTGAAAAAATAACCCTAGTTGACCTTGACCAATTTTACATCAATGTCAAATTTAGTCCTTTAGGCTTTTGAATTGGAAAATGGTAAAATGTTTGAAAAAACTATTGTGCTTTATGACATGAGAGTAGGTACAATATGAATGTCTATGAATATTAAAGGTCAAGGCCATTTGATGGCCTTCACCCCAGGTCACTTGGATTGCAGGTTCATTGACATTTCACATGACATTTTCCTTGAAACTGTGGATCCAATTTCAGTTAAAAGTTTTTTCATGTAGCATTGTGTGACTAAGTACTGTCAAATTTGTTGAAATGATAACACTAGTTGACCTTGACCAATTTTATGGCAAGCAAGGGCAAATTTAGTCCCTTAGGCTTTTGAATGGGCAAAATAGTAAAAAAATGCGTTTTTTAAAAAAAAGTACTTTATGAGAGTATGTTCAATATGAATGTCGAAGGTCAAGGTCAAGATCATTCAATCCCTTTTGCCCCAGGGCACTTTGATTGCAGGTTAATTAACATTTCAAAAGACATTTTCGCTAAAACTGCAGATCCAATTGCAGTTAAATTTCACATGCAGCTTCCTGACAGTAGTAGTGAATGGTTCAGGGCACATGACAAAGATGATTGCCATACCCAAATATGGTAAAAAAAATCCTAAATGATCTCCAGAACCTCAGGCCCAATTAATTGCCTGTAGCTTTAGGTGACTCTGTACAACCAAATTTGTTCCAGTGATGACCCTATGGTGACCTTGACCTACCTTTGTGCAAGGTAAAATATGGTCCCTTAGGCTTTTGAATGGGAACAAGGTTAAAAATGCTTTTTTTAGAAAACTGTTGTGATTATGAAATGAGAGAAGGTACTGTTTACAGTCTGAATGTCTGTGAATGGTATTAAATGTCGAGGTCATTCAGCAACCTTTGCCCCACTTCCATCAGCTTTTCAAAGTACATGTTCTCTGAAACTGCTGGGCCAATTTCAAATACATTTTATAGGTCCTGGTCAGATGACCAAAATGGCTGCCATGTATGGCCATATATAAAATCTTCTTCTCCAGAATCTGCTGGGCCGATTTTTGAAACTTCATATGCAGCTTCAGGTGACTGAATACTACAATCTTTTATAAAGGTTGACCCCAGGTTGACCTTGTTTACATGTCATATTTGATGGAATATTGTATGAGGTACTGAATTTATTTCTTTTAATGGATTTATGTTGACTCTTAGAAATTTTAGACACCAGTATCAATCCATTTTTTTTTCTCCTTAAGAATCCTATTGACCTTGAACTATTGTTGAATGATATGTTGTTGTTTTTTTCAACTTGGTTCAATACTTAATGAATATTTTATTCAGACGACTTTAGACTAAGAATTTGGTCATGTTGGAAAGGAATAAACTCAGGCAAGTTTTGCCGTCCCAAAACAGTTCCAAACTGTTTACAGACAGAATACAAGAATGTGCAAATGCAATATAAACCAGATCAGATGGGCATGATTATATAATTTCGTCCGTTATAGTGAAGACATACTGGAGGGACAGATATTGATAATGGTTCACATTAACCCATTTAGTACCGGAAACCCCGAAACGGGTACCCTGGGAAACAGTGCAGGCCCAGATCAGACGCCGCAAAACGTGGCATTCTGCGGCATCTGATCAGGGCCTACACTGTTTGCAAAATTTTCAGCCAAGTTCCAAATAAATTTTGAAGAAAAATCAACCTGACACCCCTAAATATTGAAATGGACTCCTGCTATATATAAGGAGGAAAATTCCATTAGGTACAAAAAGGGTTAACATATTTGTTTAGGAAATGGCTGAGTTTTTTGCAAACATTGAAGGCCATGATCATTCACACCTGCACTGTTTGTCAGTGTCCCTTTTGTGAGTTTCCTGCCTTGGATGAGTTCAATTTCAGGGCAGATCAGACTATTCACATGAGAGTTACTTGTCCTTAAGTCTCCCATATCCAAATAGATTGGGCTACATGATGCTTTGAGGCAGAGCTGAAACCGACCACACAGGAGTATTGGTAAACCACTTAGAGGGTCTAATATGTTCTATAAAAGGGTTATCCTTTGGAAGCTTGCCCTGGCAAAGTGATGCAAGTCAGCCCATCCATGCAGCTGCAGGACTTGAGATTTCATTTCATCTCAATGAGTAAATGTAGCACAAAATTGGAAGCACAGTCTCCAAAATGACCTATATTGTGTTAAGGGGGATGTTAAATCTCAAATATTCAATCAAATCTTTAACAAATTTGCAGTTAAGAAGGACATGCATTAAATCCCAGACAAGTTAGATTTTAGCCCAATTTTGTCTATTGACAAGGGAGTTGCCACCCCCCTCTTTGTCCCCCATCCATTGGGGCTTGAAGAAATAGATGGGCTGCATGATGCTTCCACGCAGAGCTGAAACCGACCTACACACGAGTACTGGTACACCACTTAGAGGATCTAAGCCTGCCCAAGCAAAGTGGTGCGAGTCTGACTGTCCATGCTTATAAACCCTATTGGTTTCATTGGGCGGCAGGGCTTGAGATGTCATTTCATCTCAGTGTTGGGTAAAAGTCCCACAAAATTGGAAGCGACATCTCCAAAATGACCTTTACAGTGTTGATGGTGACGTTAAACCTTAAATCAGTCAAAATAAAAACACCCCCTCCCCCCTTATCATAGACTTATGTAAAAGGTATCCAGATGATAGCAATTTCAGTTTTGATAAAAAATAGGAGTGAAGGCAATGATTAGGAATCAATTCAATTAACCCACACCTGCCATCAGAGACACCAAAGGGAAAGAAACATGAACATGAAAACCCCCAACCCAAATTGAAACATCAAAAGTGGAAAGCTAAAAGGACAGTTACTTTGCCACAAAATGGCAAATTGCAGGTAACGAGGACAGCTATAAATCTTGGACATGTCTGTCTGTCAACATTTTCAAACATCTCCTCTGAAACAACTGGCTGATTGAAGTCAAATTTCATGTGGAGCATCCATGGGATGGGGGATTGAAAGTTTGTTCACGGGGTCCAGGTCACATGCCCATATAAGGTAAAACCCTTCAAAAATCTTCTCCGGAACTAGTGGGCCGATTGCCATGAAACTTGGTAAGTAGCATTGGGTACCCTGGGGCCCACCATATTTTGTTCAAATGATGACCCTCAGATGACCTTGCTCTATTTTATGCTAAGGTCAGATTTGGACGGGAAAAAGTTAAAAAACTGTATTTTTTCGGAAACTATTACAGCCTGTGATCTGAAAATTGGTGGATGCAGGTAGCTAAATGAGTGGATGAAACTACATCAGTATTCAAGGTCAAGGTCATCAATTGATCTTGGCCCAAGGTCATTCAGATATGAAAATCTAAACTTATTTTCCTCGGAAAGCACTAAACCATCTTTTTATCAAATTTCATGTAAATGCCTTTAGGGAGAAGGAAATGAAAAGTGATTAAAATGAGTTAAGTCACGTGACCATGATGGCCACCATGCCCATAAAAGGTTTTGTTTGTTTGTTTGTATTTGGGTTTCACAGTCCAGTCAACACTATTTAGGTCATTTTTGAGCCTGTCAGTTTACCTTACCACACTTTTCCTGTGCAGGCTTGTACAAAAGCGGTTAACCAGTACAGTGCACATTCTTTCACCAGAAACACCAATATAAAGTAAAAACCCTTCAAAAATTTTCTTCTCCTGTACCAGTGGACAGATTGCCATGAAACTTGGTATGTAGCATTCGGGACTCTGGCCCATCATAGTTTGTTCAAATGATGACCCTCTGATGACCGTGACCTATTTTACACAAATCTGGTCACCAATTTTTGTACAGGAAAAAGGCAAAATTGTTTATTTTTCAGAAACTTTGCAGCCTGTGATCTGAAAATTGGTAGATGCAGGTAGCTGAATGAGTGGATGAAACTAGATCAGTAATAAAGGTCAAGGTCATTATTTGACCTTGGCTCAAGGTCATTCATATATGAAAAATTAAAACTTATTTTCCTTAGAAAGCACTTTGCCATCTGTAACCAATCACTGCCTTTGAGAACAGTGAAATGAAAATAAATTAAAATGTGTTTGGTCACATGACCAAGATGGCCACCATGCCCATATAAGGTAAAAAAACCCTTCAAAACTCTTCTTCTGCAGAATCAGAGGGCCCATTGTCATGAAACATTGTATGTGGCATTGGGGATTCAGGATCATGATAGTCTGTTGAAATGATGACACTCAGATGACCTTGACCTATTTTAGGACAAGATGGAATTTGGCCACAAACTTTTGTATGTGAAAAAGTCAAAATTGTGTATTTTTCGGAAACTATTGCAGTTTCAGATCTGAAAATCGGTAGATGCAGTTAGGTACATGTAATTGAGTGGTTGAAACTACATGAATATTCAAGATCAAGGTCATTCCTTGGCCTAAGGATTTTCAAATATGAAAATTAAAACTTATTTTCCACTGGAATCGTTGGGCCATTTGTGACCATATTTTATGTTAAAGCTTTAGAAAAATAAAATTTATTGATATGAGTTTGGTCACATGACCAATATGGCCACCATATCCATAAAGGATAAAACACTTCAGAAATCGTCTTCTCCGCAACCAATGGGCTGATTTTCATGAAACTTGGTTTGTGACATTGGGACTTTGACCCATTATAGTTTCCTCAAATGATGACCCCTTGATGGCCGTGACCTATTTTACGCCATGGTCAAATTTTGTTGCAAAGACGTTTGTATGGGAAAAAGGAAAAAAATGTGTATTTTTCAGAAACTGTTGCAGCCTGTGATCTGAAAATTGGTAGATGCAGTTAGCTAATTGAGTGAGTGAAACTACCTGAGCATTAAAGGTCAAGATTATTTACTGATCTTGGCCCAAGGTCATTCAGATATGAAAATCATTCAGATATGAAAATTGTAACTTATTTTTTTGCAGAAACCACTGCTTCATTTTAATCAAATTTCATATGTAAGCCTTCAGAAACAAACAAATAAATATTAATATGAATTTGGTCACATGACCCATATGGCCACCATGCCCATATAAGGTAAAAACGCTTCAGAAACTCAGCACTCAGGTGAGCAGCATAGGACCATTGATTGGTCCTGTGGTTTATATTGTTTTTGGGCCTGTATTAATTGGCATTTTTTTTTTTTTGTATGTCTTTGTGTTTCTTTGTGTTCTTCTGGTGGCTTGAGGTGGCTGAGCTCTACCAAAGTAAATTTTTCTAACTGTTCTACTCTTCAGAGAAAGTATTTTCTCCTGCAAATTCTTTGCTTTAACTCATTTGTTAAGAATGGAATCTTCTGCCTTATATATATAGCAGCAGTCCATTTAAAAATTTAGGGTTGTCAGGATGTTATTTAAAAAAAAAGAGGAAAATGGCTGAAATTTTAGAAAACGGTGTAAGCCTTGATTAGAGGCCTCTGATCTGGGTCGATCTGCACTGTTTGCCTGTATCCCACTTTGGGATGGACCACGTACATAGGCAAAAATTTCAAGGAGTTGTTCCTTCTGAAAGTGTATCCATTGACCTTATACAGTAAAATTCCGCTATTAAGACCACCTAAAATTAAGACTAAATTTGCTTTTAGAAGCTTATTTAGTAGGCTGCAGTTATTCTTTCTTTGTCTTTTCCGCATACACTGTCTTCTGGTCAGAGACCACCTTTGGGACGGTTCAAAAATGGTCTTAAAAACACTTTTGAACAGTCCCAAAGGTGGTCTTAATATAGGAATTTTACTGAATTAGTTTGATCCTATCTTTGGAAGCGGGGAAACTTTCACTGAAATCTAGAGAGCTATTGATTTCATGTTGCACTCAACCGAAAGTTCTGATGAAAATTTATTTTATTTAGTGGATACAGAACCAATTTGTGAGGCTCTAAAAGAAATGCGGTGACATTTAAGTCTGTTTGAATACTTTCAAATGTCTTCGCTTGTCTGAACAGCGCTGTTGAAGAATTTAAAAGATCTTTATACTGTGTGTTAGGTCTTTATGGCTTTGTAGTAAACCTGCATGCCAAACATCCCATAAAAAGAATGCAGCAACAGATGCAATTCTTATGTGATTGCTTGACCCATTTTGTTCTGTAAACCCCTAAATGGGCAATTGGCAAACAGTGCAAGCCAAGATCAGATGCCACAGACTGTGGAATCTGATCAGGGCCTCATAGGGGCTTGAAGAAATATATGGGCTGCATGAGGCTTCCACGTAGAGATGAATCCGGCCCGCACACTAGTACTGGAAAACCGCTTAGAGGATCTAAGCCTAACCAGGAACCGCGGTGCGAGGCGGACCGTCCATGCTAATAAACCCTATTGGTTTCATTGGGTGACAGGGCTTGAGATGTCTTTTTATCTCAATGTCGGGTAAAAGTCCCACAAAATTGGAAGCAACATCTCCAAAATGACCTTTAAAGTGTTGACGGGGACGTTAAACCTCAAATCAAACAAACAAACTGATCAAGGCCTACACTGTTAGCAAAAAATTTAGCTATTTTGAAGAAAACACATCCCGACACCCCTAAATTTTTAAATGGACACTTGCTATATATATAAGGAGGAACATTCCGTTTGGTACAAAATGGGCCAGAATAAAGTCAAACTTCAATAACTCAAACTCAGATGTTTTGTTTACCATGGCTAATTTCAAACTCACGCTGAGTCCCTTGAGCTCACACTTGAATACCTTGAGTTCACACTTGAGATCCTTGAGTTCACACTTGAGATCATTGAACTCATACTTGAGTCCCTTGAGTTCACACTTGAATACCTTGAGTTCACACTTGAATACCTTGAGTTCACACTTGAGATCCTTGAACTCACACTTGAGATCCTTGAACTCACACTTGATTACCTTGAGCTCACACTTGAGTACCTTGAGCTCACACTTGATTACCTTTAGCTCACACTTGAGTACCTTGAACTCACACTTGAGATCCCTGAACTCACACTTGATTACGTTGAGCTCACACTTGATTACCTTTAGCTCACACTTGAGTATCTTGAACTCACACTTGAATACCTTGAACTCACATTTGATAACCTTGAGCTCACACTTGAGTACCTTGAGCTCACACTTGAGTACCTTGAACTCACACTTGCATACCTTGAGCTTACACTTGAGTACCTTGAGCTTAACTTGAGTATCCTGAGCTCAGACGTGAATACCTTGAACTCACACTTGAGTACCTTGAGCTTACACTTGAGTACCTTGAGCTTACACTTGAGTACCTTGAGCTTAACTTGAGTATCCTGAGCTCAGACGTGAATACCTTGAACTCACACTTGAATACCTTGAACTCACACTTGCATACCTTGAGCTTACACTTGAGTACCTTGAGCTTACACTTGAGTACCTTGAGCTTAACTTGAGTATCCTGAGCTCAGACGTGAATACCTTGAACTCACACTTGAGTACCTTGAGCTTACACTTGAGTATCTTGAGCTCACACTTGAGTACCTGGTGAAATTGGTGTGGCAGAAATTGGTGTGGCTAAATTAATTTATTCAGCAGGATATTTTTGTGTACCGGCAAACAGTGTTGAATTTTAAAGTAACCAACAGCCGGCAAAGCAGACGAAAGTTGTTGTGATTGGCATTTTATGGGTTGAAAAAAAAAAAAAATTGTTCAGTTGTGTGCAGTGAGGAATGTTGCTAAAGTACTGTACAATGTGAAGGCTTCTCAGAATGCACATTGTCAGTCTCATTAAATTATACTGATGATTAAAGAAGGACAGTCCTGTCTGGTGTACAGTACTTCTTAGAATAGCCTGAATTCTTGATAACTTTGTCTAATTTTGTCTTGACAGTTACCTTTGTTGTGGTCAAGGTTCCTGTTGGAATCTCACAAGGGAGATTGGCATGTAACATATGGGATGAGTACTTCAATCATTCAAGTGATAGGCACAATAGCAGATTGCATTTTCAGAGTATTTTCCCTTATTTTTCAGAGAAAATCAGGCTTGACAAAACATGCATAATATGAATGGTCTGCTAGACTGACAATTGACATGAATTGTCAGTTGTTCTGAACAAGGGGTAATCCATTGGAAGCAAGGACTAAAGCCATGGAGTGTTCAACTTTTTCTGGGCTGGACTAACTAGTTTTGGCCAATTAGGCCTCATCAGTGACCCTCACATATTTTCTGAATTCTGCGGTGAAATCAATGATGCCAAACAACTAGAAAATATAACCAATAATATGATGACGGGCAGGGAGACTTTTTATAGCCACCACACATTCCCTTGACACCAGCTGTCGTGAAGTTAAATGTTCTGAAAAAGGGGTACTCCTTTGAAAGCAAGGACTACCCCACAGGACTAAAAAAGCCATGGAGTGTTCAACATTTTTCTGGGCCAGACTAACAAGTTTTGGCCAATAAAGCCCGAATCAGTTTCTCACCATCACGAAAGCACACCTATATAATTTGACCACCATGAACCCCACTTTTATATAGTAAAACTGGGGTTTCCGGGGGTATACCTTACTTTTCTTATTTCTGCTCTAAAATATAGATTGTGGGTACTTGTTAGAACCGCCTCATCGTGAGGCGGTTCTAACAAGAACCCATAAGCTATATTTTGAGCAGAAATAAGAAATATATCACAATATTTCATCATAAATTTTTCATTTTTTTGTCGATAAAGGTGGCAATGTATTTGTATAGGCATTCTAAATTCCGCATCCCAAAGACTAGAAAATATAACCATCACTATGATGAACGACAGCGAGACTTTTTACGGCCACCACACATTCCCTTAACACCAGCTGTAGTGAAGTTAAATGTTCTGAAAAGGGGCTATCCTTTGGGAGCATGATTTTCTGAGAATAATAACAAAATTCATGATGTCATTGCTTCGATATTAAGCTTGGTTAAATTATTGGCGGTTATCAGGAGGTGTGGGCTCTATTATCTGCCTGGTTGGCAACATTTTTCTATATCATTTTCTGTCTATCACTGATTCAAGAAGGGCAGTTGTGAGTTTCTTGCAAAACAGTGTGCACTGTAGCCTACTCAGGAAAAGTGTGGCTCAGCCTTAACCCTTATCTTGCTGTTCACGACAACCCCTATCTTTGGAAACAGTGTAGATCCAGATCAGATGGCTTCTGAAGAAGCCATCTGATCAGGATCTGCACTGTTTGGCATTCAGTTTATGAATTTGTAGCAATAAATTGCATCAAGTAACCTGATTGGTTGATAGTCAGAAATGGGTGTGGCCTAAATGAATATTCAGCAAGATAAGGGTTAAAAGGCAAAACAAAAAGGTGGGTATTTTCTTCCTGGCACAACTTCATTTCACCACTACAGGCTTCACACTAAAGGCCCAGTCTTGTTATCATGACTCTATACCCAAGAAAAATAAGGCTGTAGTAAATGTCTTTGAGAAAGGGCTTTTACAGAAGTCAATTCCTGATATTTTTCTTGTTTCTGTTCCAAGCTAGTTAGAACCATCTCTACAAGGAAATTCTAAGGAGTACCAACAATCTGTATTTGGAGCAGAAATGAAAAAAATAATGGATACCCCTATATTCTCTTTACAAAGTGGGGTTTGCCATTTGTTTTCCCACTTCCCGCCCACCACCGAACAGGTCCAATGGAATATAGCAATCAGGTCCACCCATAGACACAACCTTGTGATCACCATAACTTCAGTACCGTAAAAATTCGGCTATAAGACGAGGATTTTTCCCTCCAAAATGAGCCCAAAAAAACGACCCCGTCTTATAGCCGAGGTCATGGACTGCAGGCTTTTTTCCGGCAATGTCCGGCTAAGACCAGACATACGGAAAAAGCCGATCGGTGATTTATGAATTGATATAAATCGCCGCCCACAAACCACCGCTACGATTTTTCTGCACGCGATCGGAAAATGACGTCATCCGACGCCATTACCCCCACACGTGTTTAATGTCATTGCATGTATCTCTTTCATGAAAAAAAAATGTTTGGAACCGGTAAAAAAAATGTTTTCCCGATAGCTAAGCGGTTGTGAATAGAGGTGGATAGAAAATCAGTGCTTTGCACAGCTCCAGAATTATCCCCAGAAGCTCCGTGTCAATAACCAACAACAGCGTTCGACTTTTCCCGCCAACGTCTATTTGGCGCCAAAACATAACCATTCATGAGATCGTAGAAAAGTCCGATTTAATAATGCAAACATCTACCGTTAGATGTAGCTAATAGTCTGAGGAGCAATTAAATCAGTTTCACACTGATTGTGGATTAAATTTTATGACTGGAGGATAAACGCAAATTAGAGACATAACTTGACCATATTTTCACACCTTATCGACACGCACCGCAGGGTGGCAATTATACGACAGGGATTAACAATAGTGTCATACTTGAACCGTAATAAATACACAGATGGTTTGTCTCTGAATTGACAGCGATTTACTTACTGGGTTACTTTTACCGTATTTAAGGACTCAAAAAGACTGGCGATTTTTTTTTTTTTTTTTTTTTTTGCACTTGTCCCGACCGAGCGTCATAAGGTTAAAGTGCATCTGCCCGGCGTGATTTCGGTCTTGTCCCGGACGGCCGGGAAATGGATTTGTCAGCCCCTGTCGTCTATTAAATAGAAGTTTGTGTAGCCTAAGCCAGCAAAGCATGTACCGGGCCGACAGCGATACAACGTATCGGCCCGACGTTTGCCGCTATTTTGTGCTAGCTGGGGCGTTGGTTCTGAAACTGAATAGCTAGGTGTTGTGTCCCCCGATAAAAAAAAAAACGTTCAGTTACTTATAAAAAAGCTACAACAAATATTTCTAAATTTTGTGGCTGGAAATGAGGGGTAAGTAGAGAGGTTTTCTGACGAAAATGGCCGATTTCTCACATCTAAATAGCATCTGGCGGTAGCAGATAGGCCCCGACAGATACGGCAAAAATTTGACCCGTCTTATAAAAGAGTATAAGCAAAATCCCACTTTAGAATAACTGAAAAAGGGGTCCCGTCTTATAGCCGAATCGCCTTATAGCCGAATTTTTACGGTAACCTTTGAGGAACATTGAAGGTACTTGGTGCATCTGTGCATGGGTTGACAAGGTGTATAATGTGCAAGAACCACAACTCTTGACTATGCATCTGCATGCCAAATCCAGGTGGTATGAATTATAAGTCCTTAATCAATTTGTGAAAATTTTGCCATGGAGTGTCTTTGATATCATTGGTCAACATGTATTGGCTTTAGGTTTGATGGAGGAGGATCTCGTATGTACGGAACCCCGGAAGGGACATTCAATTTATTTTAATATGTTGTGTGAACAAGATAATATCTTGTGTGCACAAGATATTATCTTGTGCAGACAACACCATATCTTGTGCTCACAAGTTATC
Organism: Lucinisca nassula; assembly: GCA_963580285.1. Lineage (NCBI taxonomy): Eukaryota > Metazoa > Mollusca > Bivalvia > Lucinida > Lucinidae > Lucinisca > Lucinisca nassula. The sequence goes on along the minus strand of OY757014.1, from coordinate 18,181,675 downwards.
TTGTGTGCACAAAATATCCTGTTCACACAACTTAATAACTTGTGCACTTAAGATATTATCTTGTTAGCACAACATAGATATTGTGTGGACAACATAATATCTTGTGCACTCAACTCATTATCTTGTTTGCACAACATAATATCTTGTGCACACAAGATGGTTATTATCTTGTTCCCATATCTTTTTTCGCACAACATATTATCTTGTTTGCACAACATAGATCCTGTGCAGACAACGTAATATTTTGTTTCCACAAGATATTATCTTGTTCGCACAACTTAATATCTTGTGGAAACAAAATAATATCTTGTGCACACAACATATTATCAGGTGCGCACAAGATAATATCTTGTTTGCACAACTTAATATCTTGATCGCACAACATATTATCTTGTTAGCACAGTTTAATCAGACCTCACAATATATTAAGTAGTGCAAGCAAGATATTGAGTGCACAAGATATATATTTTGTGCGCACAAGACATTTTATGTTGTCTGCGATGGATAATATCTGGCAAGATAATGTTCGCACAAATTAATATCATATTCGCACAACATATTAAAAAAAAAAATGTCCCTTCCCAGGTTCCGTACTGTTTTGTTTTTTCAGAAACATACTTTTGGGGTTCTCATTAAAAGCACCCAATCAGGACAGTTTGAATGAGTACTTAGAAAATATGAAAATTTGTTACATTCTGTATTATTATTTTTCTAAGAGGAAGTAATTCATGTTGATAGACTAAAGCATATATTGTACCAGTTTTCTCCCTTACCACATGGACAGGAGCCATATTTACCATATAATAATACCGTATTTACCCTATCCTTATCATAATTGTTCTAAAATTTGAACAAGTATAATTTATTACCTGTGTTGTGTCTAGAAGCATTAATAGTGTAGACCCTGATAAGATGCCCTTTCTGTGGCATTTCATCTGGATCCACCCTTTCTGTCTGAATATATACTGTAAATAGGGCACTTGAAAATGATTGCCTCAGTTGTGCTTTGTTGTACATAGCAAGGTGGAACATTGAATGTATGACTGAACATAGCTGTTAGTTTTGTAGATAATCATTTCCGTCATTTTACAACAAACATTTAGGGCTTCTTCTTCTCACCACCAGGTATGTATTTAAAAGCCCTTTAAAGTTAAAAAAAGAATCTTATTGGGGTGTCATCTTTGAGAAGTTGCTTCCAATTTTGTGGCACTTTAACCCACCATTGAGATGAAATGACATCTCAAGCCCTGTCGCCCAATAAAATCAATAGGTTTTATAAGCATGGGTGGTCTGACTCGCAGCAGGCTTAGATCCTCTAAGCGGTTTACCAGTACTCGTGTTCGGTCAGTTTCAGCTCTGCGTGGAAGCATCTTGCAGCCCATATATCTCTTCAAGCCCCAAAGACAACAAGAAACATAATATATCATAACTTCAGTGTACTCACTCATAGCTCCAGATACGCTCCAAAAAGTATTGATATTTTTCTTATTTCTGCACAAAAACGAGTTGAGGCGCTTCTAATGAGTACCAACAACATAAGTTTTCATGCAGAAATAAGAAAAACAATACACCACAACTTCGTAATAACACGATTGATTATAACACGGTTTTTGATAAAAGACGGTTTCAAGATGGATCCCAAAAATGTATAGATTATATAGAAAAATGACCATAAATGGTCATTTTTCTATATAATCTATACATTTTTGTTTGGATATAACACGGTTGTTTAACTAACATGGATTCTGCTTTGGACCCTATCAATAGTGTTATATTTAACCGGCCCCGATAGCTCAGTTGGTAGAGTGTCCGCTCCGGGGAACGGGAGGTATCGGGTTCGATCCCAGACCGCGACATACCAAAGTCGTTAAAAATGGTACTAGCTGCTCCTCGCTTGGCACTCAGATTTACGGGGTAGAGCTAGGACTGGTCGATCCAGTGTCAGGATAATGTGACTGGGTGTGGTATCATGTAATGTGTCTGGGACATGATACTTCAGTGAGGCAGCACTATAAACGTGAGCATTGAGCTCCCTGTCACAAACAGACACCGTCGTGATATGACTGAAAAATTGTTGAAAGCGACGTTAAACCCGAATTCACACACACACACAATAGTGTTATAAAGAGGTTGTGGTGTATACGGATACCCCTTCTTATCTAGTACCATGCCTGACATGATGATTTTGTTTGTAATTTCAGGAGTCGTGGCAGCAAGCCGACAGCAGAATACAATCACACCGGCAATACTCCTCTGTCTATGAAAGAACAGATACAACAGAATCTAGGTCACCATGCAACAACGCAGAATGCAAAACCACTCACAGGTGAGAACTCGCAGAAATTGCATTAACCCTTTCTGTACCAAATGGAATCTTCCACCTTAAACATGTATATAGCATAAGTTCATTTCAAAATTTAGGGGTGTCAGGTTGTGTTTTCTTCAAAATTAAATAGGAAAATGGCTAAACGTTTTGCAAACAGTGTAGGCCCTGATCAGATGCCACGTTCTGCGCCTTCTCATCTGGGCCTGCACTGTTTGCCCTGGTACCCGTTGGGGGTTTCTGGTACTAAATGGGTTAAAGTGCCTCAATGTCATTTGCCATGTTGGAAACAGATCTCTGGGCAATGTCCATATTATCAGTCACCGGTGATTTTCAGTGGAATTCAGCACTCAAATTCAACTTAGGGGTTCACGCAGACAAGGTAAATTTCCCTATTTTTGTGAACCTCACATACTTTTGTCTCCAAAATCCCTATTTTGCTTCTGTCTCAAGTTTTTTGTTCATATTTTTTTTCAGAAATTTTGCTGTATAATAAATAAAAAACAGACATCTTTATTTTCCAAGAACCTCACATTTTTACAACAACGCAACCGGCAAGTTAGCACTAGGCCTTCTCTCAGACGCACGTTTGATGTTGTTTGAGACAAATATCAAATACGTGCCGAAAGCTTTGTAGCACCGTTTTGAACTGTCCATCACGTGCTTCTGAACTGGTAATCGAGATGATTGACAACCGTCTTTGAACGTTAAAAGCGTGGGCGGGACAATAGCGCTGTCACTTTATGTTACAATCGATTTTCAATACTGCTGAAAAGGAGATTGTGGATACTCGTTAAAACATCGAAGCGGTTCTAACTAGCAGTACCCACAATCTATATTCTGCTCAAAACAGAGATTGTGGATACTCGTTAAAACCTCGAGGTGGCGACAGGGCTTGAGATGTCATTTCATCACAATGTCGGGTAAAAGTCCCACAAAATCGGAAGCAACGTCTCCAAAATGACCTATACGTACAGTTGTGTGTATTTCTGCTCAAAATATTGATTGTGGATGCTCGTATCGCCTCATCGAATTTTTCTAATTTCTGCTCAAAATATAGATTGTGGATACTCGTTAGTATCGCCTAATCGAGGCGGTTCTAACGAGTACCCACAATCTATATTAAGAGCAGAAATAAGAAAAGTAAGATGTACCTCTGTAAACCCCGGTTATTCTATACTGAGAGGCAAAAGTAAGTATACAGGTTACTGAACGCTGATTTGCGCCCCAATGTCTCCCTCTATACATACAGATGTGGCATCATAAATAAGAAAAACCACTTTCACATAATTTGCAGCATTTTTCTTTTAAATTGATAAACGGATAATGAAATTGCATCACTTGAAATGGACTTGGGGTCTAATCCAATTTTTGTCTTGAGTGGTTTCCCTTTAAACATGTATTTCGGATCAGTGTGATTCAATAAATGATTTTTCGTGCAACAGATTCAAAGAAGGGGAACTGATTGGTAAGAATATATCCCATATTTAAATTATACACAAGGAAAATTGCATCATTTTTGTCCAAAGAAAAGTCATTTTCGCCTTTTACGTTCTTCCTTTGATTAAATGCTTTATGTTTCTTTGGCATTTTTATTTGGGAGTAACTTTTCTTTGAGCAATTTTAGAGGGATCACTAAGGAGTAAGCATAAAAATGCCGGGGAAAACAAAAGTTATGCGAAAATTTCAAATGAATATCTCTTACACGATTTGAGAAAAAGACTCATTTAATTCATTATGATTTTAATTGAAAGGGAGGTAATCCGGAACACCCAGAAATTCCAATTGGGTTTTCAGCTTTTTGTTCGGGTTTAATCGCAAGATAATGATGGCGTTTTATCGAAGAACATTCGTCCATGGCTTTTGCGGTGTGCATAGATTTGAATGTCATGTACAACACGAGATTTTGTTGGAAATATTGATTATCAATGAAGGGCAATAACTCCATCATGGATGACTGCAACAGGAAAAGAATTTGGAGTTTTACAAACTCAAACGTTTGGGAAAAAAGGACATAGGCATGTTTCATTACAGACAGCAATGCAAGATCGGGTATTCCAAATCAAATACTGTATACTTTTTATTGCCTCTCAGTATATATAAACGTGGGGTTCCAGGGGGTCAAAATTATATAGGCATGTTTTCGTGAAGTGGCCAAGCAGGCACTCGACATTGAATCAAGCGTGGTAGCACAATGGTTAGTGCACTTGCCTGTGATGCTAGAGGCCCCCGGGTTTGATTCCCGGCAGCGGTAATAAAACTGCGGTGTCCGAACATGCTCCGGATGAATGCAACAAAGTACACCGTCCTGCGGCATCGGGACCTTAACTTCGGATCCCCTACACGTGCAGGGAGGCCATCCTGTGCAGGTTAAAGATTTCTACCGTTATTACACGTTAACTGTATGCTTTCATCCTGCAAACATGGAGCGTCAAATGTGACCTGGAAACGCTCCAATATTCATTTGACCGATCACAGAAATAATTCTTGCGTTGTTTGAATAGAGGTTTAACGTCCCGTCAACACTGTTTAAGTTTGTTTTGTTTGTTTGATTTCAGGTTTAACGTCCCCGTCAGCACTTTATAGGTCATTTTAGAGACGTTGCTTCCAATTTTGTGGGACTTTTACCAGACATTGAGATGAAAAGGCATCACAAGCCCTGTCGCCCAATGAAACCAATAGGGTTTATTAGCGTGGACGGTCTGACTCGCACCGCTTTGCCTGGGCAGGCTTAGATCCTCTTAAGCGGTTTACCAGTACTTGTGTGCAGTCGGTTTCAGCTCTGCGTGGAAGCATCATGCAGCCCATCTATTTCTTCAAGCCCCGATGGGCGGGGCCGCAACGATGTACAGGTCATTTTGGAGACGTCGCTTCTAATTTCGTGGGACTTTTACCAGACATTGAGATGAAATGACATCTCAAGCCCTGTCGCCCAATGAAACCTATAGGAGGTTTTAGGAATTCCGTTTATGACGTCATTCTTGCGCATGCACAAAGCACTGGCCGTCAGTTGAAACGGCCATCGCTATTCAAATGTATTGGCGAACCTTAAAATGCTAACAATATTCAGACATTTTGAGAGAACATTGAAATAATTCCTCGAGAAGGAAAGAATGATATTTTGCTTTTATTACTGAAATTCATTGATCCTGGATCCGTTTATAATTTACGAAAATCTCTTCGTGAATGACCCATGTCAATGGCTTGAGATACCGTTATTCACGAAAGCTTACTTACAAAAATAGTTTTTACGTAACTTTTCGTTTTATTCACTATCACATACGGACAGAACTTTTATCTCTCTCTCTCTCTCTCTCTCTCTCTCTCTCTCTCTCTCTCTCTCTCTCTCTCTCTCTCTCTCTCTCTCTCTTCCAGTTTTGTGGGACTTTTACCCGACACTGAGATGAAAAGACATCTCAAGCCCTGCCGCCCAATGAAACCAATATAGGATTTGTAAGCATGGACGGGCCGACTCGCACTGCATTGCCTGGGCAGGCTTAGATCCTCTAAGCCATTTACCAGTACTCGTGTGCGGGTCGGTTTCACCTCTGCGTGGAAGCATCATGCAGCCCGTGTATTTCTTCAAGCCCCCATGGGCGAGGGCTACTGGGCAGGTTTAACAAATCTACTAGATTTTACTGTAAAATCTTGCCTTTGCGAAGGAGTGTTTCATTCTCTTGCACTGAAAGGGTGTTCTATGTTTGTTTTGAATTTAATGTTCCAATCCCACTGAGTCTTAATGGGTCCGAGCACTAGGCAAATGACATATTATTAAGCAACGCCGCATTATCGCCAACGCAACGTTCTGACGTTTCATCGACGTTGCAAAATAGAATTCAATGCATCGCTTTGATGTTGGGGCGATGTGGACACGACGTTGTTGACACGTTACATGTCAGTTGACATGGAGTTATTTAAAGACAAAGTGTAATTTACATTTACCTAAGCTCGCTAATTGCTGGTACGCTAAGAGAGAGAGAGAGAGAGAGAGAGAGAGAGAGAGAGAGAGAGAGAGAGAGATCGAGGGCCCTGTTGGGTCGTACGTACAATATATCGTTAAAAGCAGTTAACTAAAAAAAACAACACTTGGGATTTGCCATCATGAAAACAAGCCATTGCGAATTTGACCCTCAAAAACCCCACTTTATATAGTAAAACTCGGGTTTACAGGGGTAAACATTATTTTTCTTATTTCTGCTCAAAAAGGTAGATTGTGGGTACTCGATAGAACCGCCTCATCGTGGCGGTTAATTCGAGTCTCCACAATCTATGTTTTGAGCAAAAATAAGAAAATTATCACAATGTTTCATCTTAAAATTTCAATTTTTTTTGGCCGAAAAATTGATAATGTATTTGTATAGGCATGTTTTCGTGATGCGAAATTTCACACCTGACAGCATATCAGTGTTTCTCTCATTATCTTACATTAGAAACCATCAAACGTTTAAAAGAATTCTACTGTTTTACGCTGTATGTCCCACTGCCTTGAAGCAATACGACAGTTGACGGCCAGGGCTTTTCCCGTTCTATTTTTAGCTCACCGTCACGTAGTGACGAGGTGAGCTTTTGGGATCACTTTTTGTTTGTCGTCCGTCGTGCGTGCGTGCGTGCGTGCGTCCGTGCGTGCGTCCGTGCGTAAACAATTTCTTTAAACGACATCTCCTCCTAAACCACTGATCGGATTTTGACCAAACTTCACAGGAATGATCCTTAGGTGGTCCCCTTTCAAAGTTGTTCAAATGGTTCCGGTCCGTTGCACATCTAGGTCACAGGAGCCAAAAATAGATTTTTTTCACCAAAAACTTAAAAAATCTTCTTCTCTGAAACCACAAGGCCCAGGTCTTTGATATTTGGTATGAAGCATCATCTAGTGGACCCCTACCAAGATTGTTCAAATTATAGTGCTGGGGCCAAAAATGCCCCCGCCCTGGGGCCCTTTGGTTTTACATAGGCTTATATAGGGAAAATCTTTAAAAATCTTCTTCTCTGAAACCATAAGGCCCAGTTCTTTGATATTTGGTATGAAGCTTCATCTAGTGGACCCCTACCAAGATTGTTCAAATTATAGTGCTGGGGCCAAAAATGCCCCCGCCCCGGGGCCCTTTGGTTTTACATAGGCTTATATAGGGAAAATCTTTAAAAATCTTCTTCTCTGAAACCACAAGGCCCAGGACTTTGAAATTTGGTATGAAGCTTCATCTAGTGGACCCCTACCAAGATTGTTCAAATTATAGTGCTGGGACAAAAAATGCCCCCACCACGGGGCTCTTTGGTTTTACATAGGCTTATATAGAGAAAATCTTTAAAAATCTTCTTCTTTGAAACCACAAGGCCCGGGTCTTTGATATTTGGTATGAAGCTTCATCTAGTGGACCCCTACCAAGATTGTTCAAATTATAGTGCTGGGGCCAAAAATGCCCCCGCCCCGGGGCCCTTTGGTTTTACATAGGCTTATATAGGGAAAATCTTTAAAAATTTTCTTCTCTGAAACCACAAGGCCCAGGACTTTGATATTTTGTATGAAGCTTCATCTAGTGGACCCCTACCAAGATTGTTCAAATGTTAGTGCTGGGACAAAAAATGCCCCCGCCACGGGGCCCTTTGGTTTTACATTGGCTTATATAGGGAAAATCTTTAAAAATCTTCTTCTCTGAAACCACAAGGCCCAGGTCTTTTATATTTGGTATGAAGCTTCATCTAGTGGACCCCTACCAAGATTGTTCAAATAATAGTGCTGGGGCCAAAAATGCCCCCGCCCCTGGGCCCTTTGGTTTTACATAGGCTTATATAGGGAAAATCTTTTAAAATCTTCTTCTCTGAAACCACAAGTTCCAGGTCTTTGATATTTGGTATGAAGCTTCATCTAGTGGACCCCTACCAAGATTGTTCAAATTATAGTGCTGGGACCAAAAATGCCCCCGCCACGGGGCCCTTTGGTTTTACATTGGCTTATATAGGGAAAATCTTTAAAAATCTTCTTCTCTGAAACCACAAGGCCCAGGTCTTTGATATTTGGTATGAAGCTTCATCTAGTGGACCCCTACCAAGATTGTTCAAATTATAGTGCTGGGGCCATAAATGCCCCCATCCGGGGGCCCTTTGGTTTTACATAGGCTTATATTGGGAAATTCTTTAAAAATCTTCTTCTCTGAAACCACAAGGACCAGGACTTTGATATTTGGTATGAAGCTTCATCTAGTGGACCCCTTCAAATTATAGTGCTGGGACAAAAATGCCCCGCCTCGGTGGGGCCCTTTGGTTTTACATTGGCTTATATAGGGAAAATCTTTAAAAATCTTCCTTTCTGAAACCACAAGGCCCAGGTCTTTGATATTTGGTATGAAGCTTCATCTAGTGGACCCCTACCAAGATTGAACAAATTATAGTGCTGGGGCCAAAAATGCCCCCGCCCCGGGGCCCTTTGGTTTTACATAGGCTTATATAGGGAAAATCTTTAAAAATCTTCTTCTCTGAAACCACAAGGCCCAGGACTTTGATATTTGGTATGAAGCTTCATCTAGTGGACCCCTACCAAGATTGTTCAAATTATAGTGCTGGGGCAAAAAATGCCCCCATCCGGGGGCCCTTTGGTTTTACATAGGCTTATATAGGCAAAATCTTTAAAAATCTTCTTCTCTGAAACGGTTAGGCCCAGGTCTTTGATATTTGATGTGTAGCTTCATCTAGTGGACCTTTGCCAAGATTGTTCAAATTATAGCCTTTGTTGATGTTTGGTATTAAGCTTCACCTTTAAGACCTCCCTCAACATTATGCACATTAAAGCCCTGGGGCCAATAATGGCCCTCTCTGGGGCACACTTGTTACACTACGGATCAGGTGAGCGATCCAGGGCCATCATGGCCCTCTTGTGTTTTATATTAGGATCACTTTTTGTCTGTCATCCGTGCGTAAACAATTTCTTCAAACAACATCTCCTCCCAAACCACTGATCGGATTTTGACTAAACTTCACAGGAATGATCCTTAGGTGGTCCCCTTTCAAAGTTGTTCAAATGGTTCCGGTCCATTGCACATATAGGTCACAGGAGCCAAAAATAGATTTTTTCACCGAAAACTTAAAAAATCTTCTTCTCTGAAACCGCAAGGCCCAGGTCTTTGATATTTGGTATGAAGCTTCATCTAGTGGACCCCTACCAAGATTGTTCAAATTATAGTGCTTGGGCCAAAAATGCCCCCACCCCAGGGCCCTTTGGTTTTACATGGGCTTATATAGGGAAAATCTTCAAAAATCTTCTTCTCTGAAACTGCAAGGCCCAGGTCTTTGATTTTTGTTATGAAGCTTCATCTAGTGGACCCCTACCAAGATTGTTCAAATTATAGTGCTGGGGCAAAAAATGCCCCCGCCCCGGGGCCCTTTGGTTTTACATGGGCCTATATAGGGAAAATCTTTAAAAGTCTTCTTCTCTGAAACTGCAAGGCCCAGGTCTTTGCTATTTGGTATGAAGCTTCATCTAGTGGACCCCTACCAAGATTGTTCAAATTAAAGTGCTAGGGCCAAAAATGCCACCGACCCCCGGCCCTTTGGTTTTACATAGGCTTATGTTGGGAAAATCTTTAAAAATCTTCTTCTCTGAAACTGCTTGGCCCAGGTCTTTGATATTTGGTATGAAGCTTCATCTTGTGGACCTCTACCAAGATTGTTCAAATTATAGCCCTGGGGCCAAAAATGCCCCTGCTCCAGGGCCCTTTGGTTTTACATAGACTTATATAGGGAAAATCTTGAAAAATCTTCTTCTCTGAAACCACAAGGCCTTGGTCTTTGATATTTTGTATGAACCTTCAGCTAGTGGACCTCTACTAAGATTGTTCAAATTATAGCCCTGAGTCCAAAAATTCCCCCGCCTCGGGGCCCTTTGGTTTTACATAGACTTATATAGGGAAAATCTTTAAAAATCTTCTTCTGTGAAACCACAAGGCCTAGGTCTTAGATATTTGGTGTGAAATTTCATCTAGTGGACCTCTCTCAAGATTGTTCAAATTATAGCCCTTGGGCCAAAAATGCCCCCGCCCCGAGACCCTTTGGTTTTACATAGACTTATATAGAGAAATCTTTAAAAAATCTTCTTCTCTGAAACTGCAAGGCCCATCTCTTTGATATTTGGTATGGAGCTTCATCTAGTGGACAATTATAGCCTTTGTTGATATTTGGTATGAAGCTTCACCTTTTTAGACCCCTCAACATTATGCACATTATAACCTTGGGGTCAATAATCGCCCTCTCAGGGGCCATCTTGTTACTCTATGGATCAGGTGAGCGATCCAGGGCCATCATGGCCCTCTTGTTTCCCGTTCTGAGGGGAATGACTTGGCAGATTTTCCACCATTTTTCAAAAGGGGACAACTTTCGGAACATCCTGTTTGCTTTTCTATAAGCTTTGTCCCACGAAATAGTGGTATACTTGGGCGGATTTGTGCGTGCTCCCGGGAGACCTTATGGGTCCACCCTTTAAAATGTTGAAACCTTCCTCACAACTGGACAAAAATGGGCGTTAAAAAAATGAAGAAACCCAGAAAAACCAACAAGTCTTAACCCTTATCCTGCTGAATAAATAAATTTAGCCACAGCCATTGCTGACTGCCAAACATTAAAATTTCTTAACATTATTCACAAGCTGCATGACAAACAGTGTAGGACCTCATCTCTGTTTGCAAAAGTAGGGGTTGTTATGGGTTAAATATACACTTAAGCCACTTTTTAACTGAGTTTCCTGTTGTGCCCATTTCTGTTTGTTTGTTTGATTTGAGGTTTAACGTCCCCTTCCACACTGTAGAGGTCATTTTGGAGACGTTGTTTCCACTTTTGTGGGACTTTTACCCGTCATTGAGATGAAATGACATCTCAAGCCGGTCACCCAATGAAACCAATAGGGTTTATAAGTATGGGCGGGCTGCCTCGCATCGCTTTGCACGGACAGGCTTAAATCCTCTAAGCGCTTTACCAGTACTCGTGTAGTCTGCGTGGAAGCCTCATGCAGCCCATCTATTTCTTCAAGCCCCGAATGGCGGGTGCCGACAATTTCTGTATGTATTGTAATTGCACAAGGAGGATAAATTACAAGGATTCGTGTCAAAAATACATTGTGTACAAAGTTGTTTTGTGAAAGCAGGGTTAATTTAAAATATTAGGTAATAGTAATTTAGCGCTAGGACGTAGCAACACTAAATCAAGATTATAGATAAAGGTATGCACATGTATGTAATCAGACCGGACAGTCCTCGGCAGTCGCGAGCGGACCACAAAGGCGAACAGCGCAAAGGGGAAGCGTCCCCGACTGCCACCGGGTGTAGGCTAGGAAAATAGTCCCGGACTGAGATTTAAACTTTTGTTCAAGCCCTAAATTCCACTTTTTATGTAAACAGTGTAGACGCCGATAGAATGACAGGTAGAGTAGCCTATGTCATTAAAAATCCGCGCTTTTTGGTTGTACTTAGACGCCGCGTTCTGTGGCGCCTGATCTGAGTCTCCATTGCTTGCCAAGCCCCTCACAGCGAATATACGCTAACTGGTGATTGATTTTTTACATGACCCGTGGCGTCCAGACAATATTAAATATGCAGCGCGAATCTGAAGGAGGAATGCAGTAGATTTTGACAATCGCTTAGCTCCGCCCTCTCCTGTGGGTTAACCGGTATTAGATGGTGATGTTAAGTATTGATTACCGTTACTTTGACATAACGTGTCACTTCTAACACCAATTCTGGTGTGGCGTGTCAGTGTTTTTTGACGTATCTGCTCTTTAATGAACCGACGGGATATGGCGTACTGCTAACTTGCCGGTTGCCCTGTTGTATATGGTCTTTTGAAAAACGGGACACATTATGTTATACCCCCTGGCGTCCGTCCATCCGTCCGTCTGTCCATCCGTCTGTAAACTTTTTGTTTCCGGATAACTCCTCCTACAGTTTACATCTGATCAAGCTGAAACTTCATACATAGTTAGAACATGATTTGAGGCAGCGCATATTGTTTCGAGGTTATGGTCCACCAAATATTAATACAGTTATGCCCCTTTGAAATGTTTTGTAAACTTTTCGTTTTCCGGATAACTCCGCCTACAGTTTACATCCAAAACTTCATACATAGTTAGACCATGATGTGGGACAGCGCATATTATTTCGAGGTTACTGTCCACCATATCATTTTTCTTATTTCTGCTTAGAAATATAGATTGTGGGTACTCGTTTCCCACAATCTATATTTTGAGCAGAAATCAGAAAAATAGCACAACTTTTCATCTTAAAATTTTAGTTTTTTGGGGGGCCGTAAAGTTTACAATGTATATGTATAGGCGTGTTTTCGTAATGCAAACACAAAGAGCTTAAAAAAAAATCCAAATGATTTAGCTAGCTACTTTGCAGCCAGGGGGAATGATTGTAGTTGGTGTACTGAATCACACTTAGCTGATGTTGCTTTTCTTTTACATTTTCAAGAACAACAACTCATTTCATCTTCTGAAAAAGATTTCTTTGGAGTTGCCTCTCTTATCAGCTGGAAAGCTTAGGCTGCAGAACACGTCTTCTAATCAGGGCCCCCACCTTTAAACATTTTCTGAATAAATTTCTAAAAATAACTGAACTTGACATCACTAAATTTCCAAATTGACTGCTGTTAAAATTAAGAGGGGAAGATTTCATTCAGTACAAAATGGGTTATTGTTTGTTTGTTTGAGGTTTGACATCCCTGCCAGCACTATATACATGTAGATCATTTTGGAGACCTTGCTTCCAATTTTGTGGGACTTTTACCCGACATTGAGATGAAATGACATCTCAAGCCCAGCCACCCAATGAAATCAATAGGGTTTATATGCATGGACGGTCCAACTCGCACCACTTTGCTTGGGGAGGCTTAGATCCCTATAAGTGGTTTACCAGTACTTGTGTGTGGTCAGTTTCAGCTGTGCCTGAAAGCATCATGCAGCCCAATCTTATTTCATCAAGCCCCGATGGGCAGGAGCCTGAAAAATGGGTAAATATGTACATTGGTGCTTAACTCTTTCCTATAGGACCAGTCTAGTCGGGCAACAATTACAGACAACAAAGTAGACACTAATTGTTGTGATGTGAAGCTGCATACAGTTAAACCTATATGAGTGCCACAGAATAGGGCATCTCCTCCGGGTCTACACTGTTTGCCACTTATCAAGCTGTCTTAGGACACATTGGGCAGGGTAGTAAATTGTACTTTTTTCAAATTTTAGACCAAGTTTTGTAAGGAGTTGAGGTGTCCGAATACTTCGAGTACCGTATATATGGTACTGATTGATCCATTGTTACTTACATAACGGCACTGTAGGGATTGGTCCATTTAAGTTTCCTTGTTTAGGCTTAGCATACAAAGTATAACTACAATGTTGTTCTGCAAGAAAATTCACCATACTGAAAGGCTCTATGGAAAATTCTACAACACACAACAATATACAACAACGCAACCGGCAAGTTAGCACTAGGCCTTCTCTCAGACGCACTTTTGATCTTGTTTGAGACGAATATCAAAGCTTTGTAGCACCGTTTTGAACTCTCCATCACGTGCTTCTGAACTGGTATTTGCGATGATTGACAACCGTCTTTGAACGTTAAAAGCGTGGGCGGGACAATAGCGCTGTCACTTTATGTTACAATCGATTTTCAATACTGCTGAAAAGGAGATTGTGGATACTCGTTAAAACATCGAAGCTGTTCTAACTAGCAGTATCCACAATCTATAGTCTGCTCAAAACAGAGATTGTGGATACTCGTTAAAACCTCGATGTGGCGACAGGGCTTGAGATGTCATTTCATCACAATGTCGGGTAAAAGTCCCACAAAGTCGGAAGCAACATCTCCAAAATGACCTATACGTACAGTTGTGTGTATTTCTGCTCAAAATATTGATTGCGGATGCTCGTATCGCCTCATCGAATTTTTCTTATTTCTGCTCAAAATATAGATTGTGCATACTCGTTAGTATCGCCTAATCATGGCGGTTCTAACGAGTACCCACAATCTATATTATGAGCAGAAATAAGAAAAGTAAGATGTACCTCTGTTAACCCCGGTTATTCTATTACATATGGTTCAAGCCCCAAAGTCTTTCGGATCCTTACGAGACACATGTTCATGGTGCTGCCTAACACAACAGCCTATAATACTGGCACAGCATGCAACGCTTCAGATGTCTGTTAACTTTAGCCATAAAGTCCCTAAGCCTGCCCTGGCGAGTTGGGACCATTTCACTGGGATTGAAATGTCATTTTATCTAACTGTTGGGTAAAATATCACACAAAACTACACTGTAAAGTCGTTATAACGCTGATGCTTATAGCGCGGAAATCGTTATAACGCTGTTGGTCTGTGGCTCCCGTTTTTTAGCTCACCTGAGCACGAAGTGCTCAAGGTGAGCTTTTGGGATCAGTCTTTGTCCGTCGTCCGTCGTCCGTGCGTGCGTGCGTGCGTCCGTCCGTCGTCAACTTTTGCTTTAAACAACATCTCCTCCAAAACTGCTGGACAGATTTTGATCTAATTTCACAGGAATGCTCCTTGGGTGATCCTCTACCAAAATTGCTCAAACTGTTTGGCTCGGGTGAACAAGATGGCCGCCAGAGCTAAAAATAGAAAATTCTTTAAACGACTTCTCCTGCTTAACCAGTGGATGGATTTTGAAATTATTTCACAGGAATGTTCCTTGGATGACCTTCTACTGAAATTGCTCAAACCGTTCCGCTCGGGTGAACAAAATGGCCGCCAGAGCTAAAAATAGAAAAATCTTTAAACGACTTCTTCTCCTTAACCAGTGGTTGGATTTTGAAATTATTGCACAGGAATGTTCCTTGGGTGCCCCTCTACCAAAATTGCTCAAACCGTTCCGCTCGGGTGAACAAAATGGCCGCCAGAGCTAAAAATAGAAAAACCTTTAAACGACTTCTTCTCCTTAACCAGTGGTTGGATTTTGAAATTATTGCACAGGAATGTTCCTTGGGTGATCCTCTACCAAAGTTGCTCAAACTGTTCGGCTCGGGTGAACAAGATGGCCGCCAGAGCTAAAAATAGAAAAACCTTTAAACGACTTCTTCTCCTTAACCAGTGGTTGGATTTTGAAACTATTGCACAGGAATGTTCCTTGGGTGCCCCTCTACCAAAATTGCTCAAACCCTTCCTCTCTGGTGAACAAAATGGCCGCCAGAGCTAAAAATAGAAAAACCTTTAAACGACTTCTTCTCCTTTACCAGTGGTTGGATTTTGAAAGTATTGCACAGGAATGTTCCTTGGGTGATCCTCTACCAAAGTTGCTCAAACTGTTCGGCTCGGGTGAACAAGATGGCCGCCAGAGCTAAAAATAGAAAAACCTTTAAACGACTTCTCCTGCTTAACAAGTGGATGGATTTTGAAATTGTTTCACAAGAATGTTCCTTGGATGACCTTCTACCAAAATTGCTCAAACCGTTCAGCTCTGGTGAACAAAATGGCCGCCAGAGCTAAAAATAGAAAAAACCTTTAAACAACTTCTTCTCCTTAACCAGTGGATGGATTTTGAAATTATTGCACAGGAAGGTTTCTTGGGTGCCCCTCTACTAAAATTGCTCAAACCAATCCGCTCGGGTGAACAAAATGGCCACCAGAGCTAAAAATAGAAAAACCTTTAAAGGACTTCTTCTCCTGTACCAGTGGATGGATTTCGAAATTACTTGACAGGAATGTTCCTTGGGTGACCCTCTACCAAAATTGCTCAAACCGTTCCGCTCGGGTGAACAAAATGGCCGCCAGAGCTAAAAATAGAAAAAGCTTTAAATGACTTTTTCTCCTTAACTAGTGGATGGATTTTGAAATTACTTCACAGGAATGTTCCTTCGGTGACCCTCTACCAAAATTGCCCAACCGTTCCGCTCGGGTGAACAAACTGGCCGCCAGAGCTAAAAATAGAAAAAGCTTTAAACGACTTTTTCTCCTTAACCAGTGGATGGATTTTAAAATTATTTCACTGGAAGGTTCCTTGGGGTTCCTCTACCAAAATTGCTCAAACTGTTCAGTTTTAAACCCCATTGGTTTCATTGGGCGGCAGGGCTTGAGATGTCATTTCATAAAAAATGACTTTTACTTCTCAAAATGACTTCTACTCCTAAACAGGCAGACTGATTTTGAATTAATTTCACGGAAATGGTCTTTAGGTCCAACCAAAATTGCTCAAACCCTCCACTCCACCAATTCCGTTTGTACAATAGGATCAGGTGAGCGATCCAGGGCCATCATGGCCCTCTTGTTTAACGTTTTTTCCCAGTTTTGAAAGTTTGGTTGAAAATTTTGCCCTTTTTTTGCGGAACTCGGCAGTCAAAACATCGTCGGCCATGATAAGACGTGTATACTCGCCGATTTACTCAAGCTGTCAACACTTATCAAACTGTGAATATTCGCCTAAGGCATTAAAAATAAGCTGGACAAGGTGTGAAATTAAATTGACACCTGTATATGCTAAACATTTTTCCCGCCAAAACAGAGCAATGCAGACGCTGTTTTCACCTGTGCATCTGCATGCGGTAAATCCGTGAGGCCGTTTGTTGGGGGGGGGGGGGATCGTTATAACGCTGTTGGTCTGTCGCTCCTTTTTTTGCTTTTGTCCGCCAGTTTTGAAAATGGTCGTTTTTTTCCCCATTTTTCCGCCGAACTCGGCAGTCAAAATACCATCAGTAAAGGCAATACCTGTATTCTCGCTTATTTACTCAAGTTGTCAACACTATTAAAGTGTGAATACTCGCCTATGGCTTATTGATAAGACGGCAATTAACTGTGTGGTAAGGTGTGAAAACTAGGTAATCAAGGTATTTGTAACTGTTTGTCTCAATTAATCCCTTTGTAATTGTCACTTGCACACGCTAAATATTTTTCCCGCCAAAACAGAGCATAGCAGACGGGGTTTTATTTTTTTGATATTTATTTATTATTCACTAGATAAAAACAAAGAAACGAAAATCAAGCAAGGAACAACAATAAACATTCATAATCCCCATGTTAAACTTGGTTCGCTTACATTAATAGCCCCTCTTTCAAGCTAACCTTTCGGAATTGTCAAGTTGCATTTTACTTCACTATTTAGTGATACCTTCTTGAGACCGGAGGAGGTAAATAAAAATGGCGGCCATAGATACAGAAACGAAAGTACAGTAATAAATAAATTCAGCAATGGTTTGAATGAAAAGCTAAATGACCACTAGAAGTATAGAATCAGATTATTATTTAATCTAGTAACTATATAATTTATAAAATACATGCAGTATGTAATATTCATAATAAACTGGCAGAAACAGTATCCATGCATGCAGAAAAAGTGGGTGGGATAACAATATAACGCTATATTTTCGGGATCAATATAGCGCTGGATCACATATAACGCGGTCGACGTCAATGGATCCCGATGACAGCGTTATAACGACGCTACAGTGTAGAAGTAATGTCTCAAAAATGACCTAAATAGTGTTAATGGGGATGATAAACCTCAAATCAAGTAAACAAACAGTCAACAGAAACGCAGAAATATTGGTCAATTAAAGTCTGTTATTGGTGACATGAATTCTGAGGGGAATGACTTGGCATATTTTCCACCATTTTTCAAAAGGGGACAACTTTCGGAACTTCCTGTTTGCTTTTCTATAAGCTTTGTCCCACGAAATAGTGATATACTCTAAAAGGAAAGAATTTGCTCCTCAGGAGCAAATTCTTTCCTTTAAGAGTTGACCCTGATTGACATGGGAAACTAAAATATGCTTGAATGAGTTGCCTCCCCTGAAGGTGTATGCATTCCACTCAAAGTCTCAAAAATAATTGCTCGACTCGACGGTTAGTAAAATATTTGGGCGGATTTTTGCGTGCTCCCAGGAGACCTTATGGGTCCAGCCTTTTAAATTTTGAAACCTTCCTCACAACTGGACAAAATGGGCGGTAAAAAAGAGAAGAAACCCAGAAAAACCAACAAGTCTTAACCCTTATCCTGCTGAATAAATAAATTTAGCCACAGCCATTGCTGACTGCCAAACATTAAAATTTCTTAACATCATTCACAAGCTGCATGACAAACAGTGTAGGACCTCATCTCTGTTTGCAAAAGTAGGGGTTGTTATGGGTTAAATATACACTAAAGCCACTTTTTAACTGAGCTTCCTGTTGTGCCCATTTCTGTTTGTTTGTTTGATTTGAGGTTTAACGTCCCCTTCAACACCGTAAAGGTCATTTTGGAGACGTTGCTTCCAATTTTTGGGACTTTTACCCGTCATTGAGATGAAATGACATCTCAAGCCCTGTCACCCAATGAAACCAAAAGGGTTTATAAGTATGGGCGGGCTGCCTCGCATCGCTTTGCACGGGCAGGCTTAAATCCTCTAAGCGCTTTACCAGTAGTTGTGTAGTCTGCGTGGAAGCCTCATGCAGCCCATCTCTTTCTTCAAGCCCCGATGGGCGGGGGCCGACAATTTCTGTATGTATTGGAATTGCACAAGGAGGATAAATTACAAGGATTCGTGTAAAAAATACATTCAAATCAATCAAATCTTTTATTCACTCTGATTACAAATAAATGTAATAACAAGAGGAGCGATACAAATATGCAACGTTCGGCGGCAAAGTATAAGTCAAAAAAAAAAAAATAAATAAATAAATAAATAAAACACAAACAAAACAAAACAACCAGAGGGCAACATTAAATTTTACGAGATGAAATCAGTACTTACTCTCTCTCTCTCTCTCTCTCTCTCTCTCTCTCTCTCTCTCTCTCTCTCTCTCTGTATGTGTGTTTTGAGCACGCGACGCTGAAACAGCACCGAATCTATGGCATTGTGTGCTTCGAATTTGTCAATCAACAAAAATCAAATCAAATTTATTTCTCTCAGCATCGCGAAAACACGCCTATACAAATACACTGCAAATCCTATCGCCGAACAAAAGAAATTGGAAACAATTTTCCAATCTCTGCCCAAAACATAGACCGCGGGTGCCCGTACGAACCGCCTTATCGATGCGGCACTAACGAGCACCCCCAATCCAGCCCCAGAGCAGAAACAAGAAAAATAAGGTTTATCCTCTGTAAACTCCAGTTTTACTGTGTAAAAGTGGGGTTCAAGGAGGTCAAAACCATACAGGCGCGTTGTCGCGATGGGTTATACAATAGGATAAAGAGGAGCAAAACGTTGTGCAAACATACTGTTTCATGCAACAAACTTATTACGTTGTGCAAACATACTGTTTCATGTAACAAACTTATTTTTTCATCATTTATTAATATTATTTATTTTATTTATCCGACCACACCCTTTCCTGACTTTAAACCAATCAGATAGCTTATGTAATTTCAAACAGTGCAGATCCCGATCAGACTCAGAAGCCATCTGGTCTAAATCTGCACTATATATCAAGAACGGCAAGTTTTGCTCAGACTGGTCCGTATGCAGTAAACTATGTTCCATTCAAAAAATCATAGAGCATGAAACGTGTGAAAAATAAATGGGCCTTTACAAAGCATGTTCTGCACGAGCATGTGTAGTCAGACGTGTGGCCAACACGCTAAAGAAAAATATGAATGGGATATTATGTTCACTCCAGAGTGGTAAGTGTAATAAAATATTATAGTTGCGTCTCTCTCTCTCTCTCTCTCTCTCTCTCTCTCTCTCTCTCTCTCTCTCTTAACCAGCCAATACACAGGTGTAAACAGATACATTCATTACGAGTACACGCCCATACAAATACACTGCAAACCCTACCGCTGAAAAGAATGAATATTTTCCGATGAACACAGATCGTGGATACACGTTAGAACCATTGTGTACAAAGTTGTTTTGTGAAAGCAGGGTTAATTTAAAATATTAGGTAATAGTAATTTTCTCTAGTATGATCAGATGATAAGAAGAAGAAGAAGCGCTAGGACGTAGCAAACCTAAATCAAGATTATAGATAAAGGTATGCACATGTATGTAATCAGACCGGACAGTCGTCGGCAGTCGCGAGCGGACGACAAAGGCAAACGGCGCAAAGGGGAAGCGTCCCCGACTGCCGTCGGGTGTAGGCTGGGAAAATAGTCCCGGACTGAGATCCAAACTTTCGTTCAAGCCCTAGATTCCACTTTTTATGTAAACAGTGTAAACCCAGATCAGACGCCGATAGAATGACATGTAGAGTAGCCTATGACATTAAAAATCCGCGCTTTTTGGATGTACTTTGACGCCGCGTTCTGTGGCGCCTGATCTGAGTCTCCATTGCTTGCCAAGCTCCTCACGGCGAATATACGCTAAATGGTGATTGATTTTTTACATGACCCGTGACGTCCAAACAATATTAAATATGGATCTCGAAGCAGTAGATTTTGACAATCGCTTAGCTCCGCCCTCTCCTGTGGGTTAACCGGTTTTGGATGGTGATGTTAAGTATTGATTACCGTTACTTTGACAAACTTGTCTCTTTTGACACAGATTGTGGTGTGGCGCGTCAGTGTTTTTTGATGTATCTGCTCTTTAATGAACCGGCGGGATATGGCGTACTGCTAACTTGCCGGTTGCCCTGTTGTATTTTTCAGAGGAAAAAAAAAGCTTGAGATTTCCTGTGAATTGTCTACCCAGTAGGTAATTCTCATATTACGTCAAGTCATATTTATACCCCCGCAAACGAAGTTTGAAGGGGGTATATAGGAGTCAGCTTGTCGTCTGTCGTCGTCGTCTGTCGTCGTCGGTCCGTTACAAAAAACTTTAACATTGCTCATAACTTCCTCATTCTTTGACCGATTTCTTTAATATTCACACACCACACACCTTGCCACTAGTACTTAAGATTGATATACACAAACCTGACCTTGACCTTTACTATCTGACAACGCATGCGGGGGTATAATTGGCGCCCGTTTGGCGGCAGCTCTAGTTTGGGGAATGAAATGTTTTGAAAAAGCCAGTTGCCAGTTCTAATTAACACCATTGTATACTAGTGGATTCTTCCATTGCTATATGTTGGACAAGTCCATTTGTTATATAAGGAGTGTCTTGCCTATTTTTATGCCCCCAACTTTGAAAAAGTTGGAGGGGCATATTGCTTCTGGTTCGTTCGTCCGTTCGTCTGTTCGTCCGTTCGTCCGTTCGTCCGTCCGTTACGCTTTTGATGCATAGCATAACTAAAGAACCGTGTATGCTAGGGTTTTGAAATTTCATATATGGATTCCTCATGGAAAATTAGCTGACGCGTATTTTTTGTCTCGTCCGGATTATGCCCCCTTCAAGAGTTATTGCCCTTTGAATTTTTTTTAATAAAATCTTGTCAGCAAGATTTCTCAAAAATTATTGGAGCTAGAGCCTTGAAAGTTGGTGATTATATTGGTGGTGATGAGAAGATGAACTGATTAACTTTTGACAAAATGCCGAAAAATACTTTGTGAGTTATGGCCCTTTGTCATTTTGGTAATTTGTGCCCATTGTAATGTATGCTAAAAGTGATGCATAGCATATCTTTAGAACCGTGTATGCTAGGGTTTTGAAATTTCATATATGGATTCCTCATGGAAAATAAGCTGACGCATATTTTTTTTCTCGTCCGGATTATGCCCCTTTTAAGAATTATTGCCCTTTGAAATTTTTTTAATAAAATCTTGTCAGCAAGATATCTCAAAAATTATTGGAACTAGAGCCTTGAAAGTTGGTGAATAGATTGGTGGTGATGAGTAGATGAACTGATTAACTTTTGACAAAATTCCGAAAAATACTTTGTGAGTTATGGCCCTTTGTCATTTTGGTAATTTGTGCCCATTGTAATGTATGCTAAAAGTGATGCGTAGTATAACTTTAGAACCGTGTATTCTAGGGTTTTGAAATTTCATATATGGATTCCTCATGGAAAATAAGCTGACGCGTATTTTTTTTCTTGTCCGGATTATGCCCCTTTTAAGAGTTATTGCCCTTTGAAATTTTTTTAATAAAATTTTGTCAGCAAGATATCTCAAAAACTATTGGAGCTAGAGCCTTAAAAGTTGGTGAATAGATTGGTGGTGATGAGTAGATGAACTGATTAACTTTTGACAAAATTCCGAAAAATACTTTGTGAGTTATGGCCCTTTGTCATTTTGGTAATTTGTGCCCATTGTAATGTATGCTAAAAGTGATGCATAGCATATCTTTAGAACCGTGTATGCTAGGGTTTTGAAATTTCATATATGGATTCCTCGTGGAAAATTAGCTGACGCGTATTTTTTTTCTCGTCCGGATTATGCCCCTTTTAAGAGTTATTGCCCTTTGAAATTTTTTTAATAAAATCTTGTCAGCAAGATATCTCAAAAACTATTGGAGCTAGAGCCTTGAAAGTTGGTGAATAGATTGTTGGTGATGAGTAGATGAACTGATTAACTTATGACAAAATTCGGAAAAATACTTTGTGAGTTATGGCCCTTTGTCATTTTGGTAATTTGTGAAAAACTTTGTCATCGTTCTAGCGCCTACATTTCTTCACCAATTTCAATATAACTTCACACAAATGTTCCTTATAAAAAAATCTCGAGTGAGTTCGACTTTCAAGGTCATGACCTCAAGGTCATGGTCACTGTGGCTATTTTTAGAAAAACTTCGTCATCGCTCTAGCGCCTACATTTCTTCACCAATTTTAATATAACTTCACACAAATGTTCCTTATAAAAAAATCTCGAGCGAGTTCGACTTTCAAGGTCATGACCTCAAGGTCAAGGTCACTGTGGCTATTTTTAGAAAACATTTGTCATCGCTCTAGCGCCTACATTTCTTCACCAATTTCAATATAACTTCACACAAATGTTCCTTATAAAAAAATCTCGAGCGAGTTTGACTTCAAGGTCATGACCTCAAGGTCAAGGTCACTTTGGCTATTTTTAGAAAAACTTTGTCATCGCTCTAGCGCCTACATTTCTTCACCAATTTCAATATAACTTCACACAAATGTTTCTTATCACAATATCTCAGCGAGTTCGACTTTCAAGGTCATGACCTCAAGGTCAAGGTCACTGTGGCTATTTTAAGAAAAACTTTGTCATCACTCTAGCGCCTACATTTCTTCACTGATTTCAATATAACTTCACACAAATGTGCCTTATGACAATATCTTGAGCGAGGTCGACTTTCAAGGTCATGACATCAAGGTCAAGGTCACTGTGGCTATTTTTAGAAAAACTTTGTCATTGCTCTAGCGCCTACATTTCTTCACTGATTTCAATATAACTTCACACAAATGTTCCTTATGACAATATCTCGAGTGTGTTCGACTTTCAGGGTCATGACCTCAAGGTCAAGGTCACTGTAGCTATTTTTAGAAAAATTGTCATCGCTCTATCGCCTACATTTCTTCACTGATTTCAATATAACTTCACACAAATGGTCCTTATGACAATATCTCAAGCCATTTCAACTTTCAAGGTCAAGGTCACAATGGCTATTTTTAGAAAATATTTGTCATCGCTCCAGTGCCTACATTTCTTCACCGATTTTAATATAACTTCACACAAATGATCCTTATGACAATACCTCGAAAGAGTTCGACTTTCAAGGTCAAGGTCACTGTGGCTATTTTTAGAAAAACTTTTTCATTGCTGTAGCGCTTACATTTTTTCACCAATTTCAAAATCGATTAACACAAATGTTCCTTATGACAATATCTGTAGCGAGTTCCACTTTCAAGGTCAAGGTCACTGTGGCTATTTTTAGAAAAACTTTGTCAATGCTCTAGTCTAGCGCTTACATTTCTTCACCAATTTCAATATAACTTCACACAAATGTTCCTTAAGACAATATCTCGAGTGATTTTGACTTTCAAGGTCAAGGTCACTGTGGCTAATTTTAGAAAAACTTTGTCATCGCGATAGCTACTACATTTCTTCACTGATTTCAATATAACTTCACACAAATGTTCCTTATGACAATATCTCGAACTATTTCGACTTTCAAGGTCAAGGTCACTGTGGCTATTTTAAGAAAATCTTTGTCATCACTCTAGTGCCTACATTTATTGATGGATGTTAATACAACTTCACACAAATGTTTCTTATGGTAATATCTCGAGTTGCTTTAACTTTCAAGGTCATGACCTCAAGGTCAAGGTCACTATGGCTTTAGAAAAACTTTGTCATTGCTCTACCGCCTACATTTATGATTTTAATCTATCTTCACACAAAAGATGCTTATGATAATATCTTGAGCAAGATCTACTTCGCGGCCATGGCCTCAAGTCAAGGTCCCTATGACTATTTTTAGAGAAATATTGTCATCACTCTAGAACCTACATTAATGGATGGAATTTTAAACAAACTTTACATAAATGTTGCATATGATAATATCTCAAGCAAGTTGGACTTTTGCCATTTCAGTGTTTTCCACACACGAAGTTGTCTTGTGCGAGGGGATTTGTATCGCATGCGATGCCTTGTTTTTTTTAATAAAATCTTGTCAGCAAGTCCATATCTTGAGAACTATTAGAGCTTCATTAATCATTCTTGGTACAAACTTGCATCCAGGCATTGCAACTTCAACGCAAGTATTCATATCTGACCTTGACCTATATTTCTTGGTTCACTGACTTCGTGAATTATTGCGACCACCCTGACATTCACCATTTCTCGAAAACTATTAAAGCTTTTTAAATTATAATTGGTACAAACTTGCATCTAGGAATTGCAACTGCAACGCAAGCATCCATGTTTGACTTTTACCCATATTTCATGGTTCACTGACTTGGTGAATTATTGCGACCACCGTTACTTTCTATCTAATGTAAGAGTCCATTTCTCAAGATCTATTAGAGCTTCATTAATTGTATTTGGTACAAGCTTGCATTTAGGAAACGAAACTTCAATGCAAGTATCCATTTCTGACCTTGACCTACATTTTATGGTTCACTGACTTTGTAAAATAGTGTGACAACCCTAACTTTCACCCTGATGTAAGAGTCTGTTTTTAAGAGTTTCATTGATGATACTTGGTACATGCTTGCAACTAGGAGTGAAATTTTTATGCAGGTATCCATGTTTGACCTTGACCTAGATTTCATGGTTTGGTGACTTTGCGCCCCCACAGGCGCGACATAGCCTTCGGGGGAATTCTTGTTGTATGTTTTTGAGTCTTTAACAATATTTGTTGAATATTTTGCCATCAAAGGACAAGCAAAGGTTGGGGGCATTGTGTTTTACAAACACCATTTCTAGTTCGTTTTTATTCTATATTTTTGACAGAAAATTCTGTTAGCAAAAAGCGCAGGCCCTGATCAGATGCCACATTATGCGACTCTGATCTGGGCCTGCACTGTTTGCCAAGGTACCCCCACATGCAGTGGGTTAAAAGTTATTGAATGTCACTAAGTCTGTGAGTGAACTGATGGGTAAGAGAGCCAACTGGTATTCATTAGATCTTTCACTGCTCGCTTTTGATGAGACACCAAATTCTGCAATGGAAGTTCAGGTGTTTTTTCTCCAGGTGCTCTGGTTTTTGCCTACCTCTGATTAATGATTGTCTCGAAACAAGTGAATTAATATTGAAAGGGCCGTAAAACAAACTAACAGTTTGTGAAAGGAATATCCTTGTAATCAATATTTTATGTATATGGAAAAAGTCATGTTTAAGTTTGAAAATGCACACGTATTGATTCCGTTTTTTTGCTGAGTCTGGAACTTACTCATGAGAGGATCTCTCTGCCATAAGCAGCTAAATATATAGGGAATATCAGGTTGGTGTCTTTTGATATCAAGGCTTTGAGAATGCATGTAGGATCGTGAGGCTGAGCAAGCCTCACGATTCAGCATGCATTTTCAAAGCCAAGTCTGATATGTGATTAAATGTGATATCAAATGACATGAGTCTGGTTTTCAATTTATCCCCTTGGTAATCGATTGTCCTCGGTGTTTCCCAACATTCTGGCGAGCAATAATCGGTCAGTATATTTGATATCAGCTAACACTAAGTTTTTCTATGATATTTTTAGCTCACCTGTCACGTAGTGACAAGGTGAGCTTTTGGGATCACTTTTTGTCCGTCGTCCGTCGTGCGTCCGTGCGTCCGTCCGTGCGTCCGTGCGTGCGTCCGTAAACTTTTCTTCAAACGACATCTCCTCCTAAACCACTGATCGGATTTTGACCAAACTTCACAGGAATGATCCTTAGGTGGTCCCCGTTCAAAGTTGTTCAAATGGTTCCGGTCCATTGCACATATAGGTCACAGGAGCCAAAAATAGATTTTTTTCACCGAAAACTTAAAAAATCTTCTTCTCTGAAACCGCAAGGCCCAGGTCTTTGATATTTGGTATGAAGCTTCATCTAGTGGACCCCTACCAAGATTGTTCAAATTATAGTGCTGGGGCCAAAAATGCCCCCGCACGGGGGCCCTTTGGTTTTGCATGGGCTTATATGGGGAAAATCTTTAAAAATCTTCTTCTCTGAAACCGCAAGGCCCAGATCTTTGATATTTGGTATGAAGCTTCATCTAGTGGACCCCTACCAAGATTGTTCAAATTATAGTGCTGGAGCTAAAAATGCCCCCGCACGGGGGCCCTTTGGTTTTACATGGGCTTATATAGCGAAAATCTTTAAAAATCATCTTCTCTGAAACCGCAAGGCCCAGATCTTTGATATTTGGTATGAAGCTTCATCTAGTGGACCCCTACCAAGATTGTTCAAATTATAGTGCTGGAGCTAAAAATGCCCCTGCACGGGGGCCCTTTGGTTTTACATGGGCTTATATAGGGAAAATCTTGAAAAATCTTCTTCTCTGAAACCGCATGGCCCAGGTCTTTGATATTTGGTATGAAGCTTCATCTAGTGGACCCCTACCAAGATTGTTCAAATTATAGTGCTGGGGCCAAAAATGCCCCCGCACGGGGGCCCTTTGGTTTTACAAGGGCTTATATAGGGAAAATCTTTAAAAATCTTCTTCTCTGAAACCACAAGGCCCAGGTCTTTGATATTAGGTATGAAGCTTTATCTAGTGGACCCCTACCAAGATTGTTCAAATTATAGTGCTGAAGCTAAAAATGCCCCCGCACGGGGGCCCTTTGGTTTTACATGGGCTTATATAGGGAAAATCTTGAAAAATCTTCTTCTCTGAAACCGCAAGGCCCAGGTCTTTGATATTTGGTATGAAGCTTCATCTAGTGGACCCCTACCAAGATTGTTCAAATTACAGTGCTGAAGCTAAAAATGCCCCTGCACAGGGGCCCTTTGGTTTTACATGGGCTTATATAGGGAAAATCTTGAAAAATCTTCTTCTCTGAAACCGCTAGGCCCAGGTCTTTGATATTTGGTATGAAGCTTCATCTAGTGGACCCCTACCAAGATTGTTCAAATTATAGTGCTGGAGCTAAAAATGCCCCCCCCCTGCACGGGGGCCCTTTGGTTTTACATGGGCTTATATAGGGAAAATCTTTAAAAATCTTCTTCTCTGAAACCGCAAGGCCCAGGTCTTTGATATTTGGTATGAAGCTTCATCTAGTAGACCCCTACCAAGATTGTTCAAATTATAGTGCTGGGGCCAAAAATGCCCCCGCACCAGGGCCCTTTTGTTTCACATAGGCTTATATAGGGAAAATCTTGAAAAATCTTCTTCTCTGAAACTGCAAGGCCCAGGTCTTTGATATTTGGTATGAAGCTTCATCTTGTTGACCCCTGCCAAGATTGTTCAAATTATAGCCCTGGGGCCAAAAATGCCCCCGCTCCGGGGCCCTTTGGTTTTACATAGACTTATATAGGGAAAATCTTGAAAAATCTTCTTCTCTGAAACCACAAGGCTTAGGTCTTCGATATTTGTTATGACGCTTCAGCTAGTGGACCTCTATAAAGATTGTTCAAATTATAGGCCTGAGACCAAAAATGCCCCCGCCATGTGGCCCTTTGGTTTCACATAGGCTTATATAGGGAAAATCTTTAAAAATCATCTTCTCTGAAACACAAGGCTTAGGTCTTTGATATTTGTTATGAAGCTTCAGCTAGTGGACCTCTACCAAGATTGTTCAAATTATAGCCCTGGGGCCAAAAATGCCCCCGCTCCGGGGCCCTTTGGTTTAACATAGACATATATAGGGAAAATCTTGTTTTACATAGACTTCTATATGCAGGGTAAACCTTTAAATTCTTCTTTTCTGAAACCAGAAAGCCCAGGTCTTTCATATTAGATATGAAGCTTCATCTTGTGGACCACAGACTTTCGGATGAGTCTTTAAACCGAGGTCCCGTCTCCGTATGACCTTAGCTGTTGGTGGGACGTAAAACTAAAACTCACTCACTCACTCATCTTGTGGACCTCTACCAAGATTGTTCAAATTTTAGCCCTGGGGCCAAAATTGACCCTGCCCGGGGCCCACTTGTTATGCTTTGGATCAGGTGAGCGAACCAGGGCCCTCTGGGCCCTCTTGTTTTAAAGTAATTATTCCAATTTTTTTCAGTATAAATAATAACAGTTCTGCCATTTTTTTCTAGTAGTCCAGTTCTTTCATATTAAAAGTGCAATGTTACATTGACCTGATAAAGCTTACTTGTCCTGAGATAGCATATCTTTATCAGGGCAATGTGTTACAATGCAATTATTATAGGGGGTAACTGATATTTTAATTACTCTTGATGGCTTCTAAAGAGAGTATCTGCTGTATGAGAAATAGAAGCTCAGACATGACTGCACATCAGCGCTCTCTCACCTGGGCTTTCACTGTTCCCATAATGTGATTCTGATCTAGACCATTTGTCTTGCTACAACTCTTATTGTATTTCTGTGATAAGATTCAGGATGACAGTGTCTAGCTTTAGAAGAACTTAAATGTCAAGTAGAAGTGGGTTGTAAAATTGGAAACAAATAATTGAAAACTGTCTTAAAGCTGTCTCCAAGGTCTTCAGTTGTCTGAAATTCCATTATCCCTTTAAGCACCTATCATGACCATTGCAGATAACAGTTTCTAAACAAAAAAAAATCTATTTTTTTTTTTTTTTTCAGAGAAAAATCAGGCTTGACATTTCATGTAAATCATCTGCTTGGCAGATGATTGACATGAAATTTCAAGCCTGATTTTACTCTGAAAAATAAAAAAAGAATTATGATATTGTCTGCTATGCAATTGTGTTTCGTGCTGCTGAAAACTGCTTGCATGCAACCATTGATGTCTGAGATCAGCAGCTGATCCACAAATTCTTCATACGCAAATTTAGTCTGAATAGATCCTACTCTGTTCAGTTTGTGGTAAGCTTTTGGTGGGCAGAGACTGATTTGGTCTGCATGGGATCAGACTTCATCTTAACTGTTACTAGTAAGAAGGTTTGTTGGATTTTCTGAGCTGGATATCAGTTTGTGCCTTCCTAGAATTGTTCTAGACAGATTTAGGGCAAGCCACAACAGGGCGTTCAGATCTTTCACCAACAGACACACTGCTAGCCAATGAGGAAGATGTTGACTTAATCAGCCTGTCAGCATCAGCCAGTGACAAGAGCGAGAACGACAGCTGATATTAAAGGTGACGTATGCATTAAAAGAAAACACTAGAGATATTTTCTGGATCTACAATGTTAGGCAGATCCAGCCACTGTCCAGATCTGTTTCAGTATCACTTCAATACTTCAACCATTATCATTCATATGATTATCATTTTCACAATACCTAATTCTTTTTACATCCAATCACAAAAGTGGCAACTCTGTCTGTCCATCCGTATATCCGTCCATCTACACCATTTCTGATCAATAACTTAGGTAATTTTTGAATGATCTTCTTGAAACTTTGCATACATATAATTGTTATTGATGATGATTGGTAGGACAAAATCTGTCAATTTATACAGACTTACTGCCCTTGTTCATATTGGAAAAATGGTTTCTGTCTGGTTGCTATTCATATTATCTGACTAAAACATATTTTATACAGCAATCAGGCATTCTAGTAACCTAATAAAGGGGGTCGAATAACTGCACGCTATAATCGGTAGTGACCTGTAATACCTTCTACTGACCTATAATACATCTAGTGACCGTTAATAGACCGGACCTACTTTTCAGGTCACTAATTTACAAGTGTAAACAATAACATGCAATCTTTTATACATGGGGAAAACAACGAAACTGCAAGTTAAAATCTTTGAAATATTTATTTGAACAGATTTTCAGAAATTTCAGCTAAATTCTTACTTTCTCGGCCTTTCCTGGTTTGAATGGCCCATTGGAATAACTGTGCACTGCTACTGCAATTGAGTCTCAACCTCAAAAATAATTTCCAAAGCTAAAATGTACTTATTTGCAGATTTTCTTACAGAATGTAAAGCGCTGAGAAACTTTTATTCGAGCGTCCATGTTGTTTCCTGCGTCTTTGTGTCGTGGTGACGTCAGAAACTTTGCACTCATTGACGTCACCTTATACTACGTGTGTGCGCCATGGCACTGAATGTTGTTTAACATGCCACACTGTCTGCTGTCTTTTTTTGGCTTAAATTTTCTAAATTATTACAAAACCCCTTGATTTTTGAATTGCGGTACAGTCAAACCTGTCTTAAATACCACCTGTGAACAAGGACCACCTTTCTACAAAGACCACTTTCAATTCCTCCTATCCAATTAGACTATACAATGCACCTGTCAAAAGAGACCACCTGTGCACTAGGACCAGAGGACAGTCAAAATCCTTCCCAAATGCATATTTTGCCCTGAACAAAGACCACTCTGTGCTTTGAATAGCATTGGCAAAAGTTTTAATTGGGCAATTAATTGTTTGTGAACATCCTTTGATGAGCCAAATAATTTTTTTTAGTGATTCATTATTAAAACCTGACATAATGTTACCTTTAGGGGATTTAATCAGTGTAATTTAGGTGTAACTGGGATTATGCAATATATATCTACATAAATGCTGTGAAGTAATCAGGTAGAGCGGTTGATGCAAAACTGACCCTCTGAATAAAGACCACCTGTGAACAAAGACCATATTTTGTCTTTCCCTTGAGTGGTCTTTGTAGACAGGTTAGAGTGTATAAACTAAATACATGATTAGTGTCTTTAATAATAAAATATAATCGGTTCGCCGCGACAAAGCTCACCACTATAAAATTGTCTGTGGCTTACCGATTATATTTTATTATTAAAGACACTAACCATGTATTTACTATGTTACTAAGAACTGTGACTTTGACCTTTCCAAATTATAAATTATTTGCCCTTCATAGATCTGTCAACCTGTGTTCCAGCCAAGTTCTGGTATATATATCTCAAAATAGTAACGTTTCCCAGCAGTGGCAGGGAATGCTGTGCTTTTATGTTTATGTTTGTGTATATTTGTTTCATTGTCGATTGTACATGTATAATCTGCCATGTTCATGCTGTCAAACTTTGTGAACTTCAACACGGCTGATTCGCATCCTTTGAAATAGAAAAACGTCAACCATTTGCTTGGCCATTTTCAATCCAACTTCATTAGAAAGTTGTAACCGGTGCATGGCTGAAATTTCCTGTCTCTATCCAAGAACATTAATCCCGACTGGACGGAGAGTGTGTAGCTGATAGATCCAGTACAGTTCCTTGATTTTTCGGGGGGGGGTGTACTTATTCGCTATGAGTCACAACGAGCAAGACCATGGCGCGACCAATTTGAGTCGACAGCCACACACCTAGCTTCATTAGAAAGTTGCTAAGCTGATCCTCTACCAAAAGTGCTAAAATGGTTCTACTCCAATGAGCAAAATGGCTGTGAGAGCTAAAATTAGAAAAATCTTTTAATCAACTTCTCCTAAATCCTTGTGCCAGTTTCATTCAAACTCCATAGGTATGTTGCTTAGGTGGCCCTCTACAAAAATAGCTAAAACAGTTCAATTGCTGCAAGAGCTAATAATAGAAAATGTCAACAAATTGCTTTCATAAACACTTGGTCCAATTTTAATCAAACTTCATAGTCCTGAATGTCTTCGATCTTGTATATAGCACAATTTCATCTCAAAATTTAGGGGTGTCGGGTTGATTTATTTGAGAAAATGGCTGAACTTTTTGCGAATGGTGTAGGTCCTGATCTGCGGCATCTGATCTGGGCCCGCACTGTTATATCACAGAGAGTGCTATGGTGCAGTGGTGAGTGTTTGAGTTTTACATCCCACCAACAGCTGAGGTCATAATGAGATGGGACCTCGGTTTAAAGACTCATCTGAAAGTCTGAAGAAGCCTGGGATCGATCCTGCGACCCCTGGTTTACAAGGTGAGTAGCCTAACCACTACACCATGGTGGCATCTATGTGGTGCAGTGGTAAAGCATCCGATTTGAGATAGAGAGGTAGACGGTTCGATTCCCACAAGTGCCAAGTGCTTTTTTCCTTGAGCAAGAGACTTTACCCATATTGCTTAGTACTGGTTCCTACCCAGGAAATGAGGGCCACATGGAAAATTAGTACTGGTACTAAATATGCTACCCTCTATAAATGCTTGACAAACTAATCAAAAAGACAGGACAGTTTGATTATTTTATGATGATGTATTTATGTAGGTTTTCCTTGACTTCTGTTTGGTGTATCAGTCAGGGTCAGTGGTAACTAGCCATTTATGATCAGCTTTATTATTCATTCTGTATTGTTGAGTGTTTTTTTGAGTGGGCAAAAAGTCAGGTCTGGCATTTAATGACTGGTAACATTTTATCTTATTCATCTCTTATGCAAATCCAGATTGTTAAGTGTTCTGTGGACCGAGTAATGAAGACATATGTTACAATTTTCTGTTTTCTGACTTGACTGTCTGGCTTCCAGCTTGACTATTCTATCAAGGGAAGGAACCATTACTGCAATCACATGATAACGAGGGTCAGCATCAGTATCTGTGTCTGCTCTGCATGCTAGGTATTTTTTCGCAGCAGACAACATTTTGAAATATTTTTTCTAATTTTCCGTGAAAACTGGATTTGACATCTCCTATGGAGACAATTTGCATGAGATATCAAGTCCTGTTTTCTGGGAAAAATAAGGAAATTATCAACAATTTGTCATCTGCTGAATTTTAGAGATTGGTAGCCGGCCTTGGTAGCTCAGTCGGATGCACATCTTACTGGTGATCAGGAGGACGCGGTCAGCAACATTTTTATTGTGGAGATTGATTCTGCTGATTCACAAAGAGCAGTTGTCACTTTCTTTCAAAAGAATGTGCACTGTACTGGTTAACCGCTTACGTATAAGCCTGCCCAGGACAGTATGGTTAGGCAAACTGACCGGCTAAAAAATGAACTAAAATACTGTTGACTGGGCTGTTAAACTCCGATGCAAACAAACAGACAACTAGAAATTGGTAAATATTAAATTCAAACCACTAGTGTGTCAATTTTCTCAGTGTGTAGGCTGAAAAAATGGTCCTGAACGGGGACTTTAGACCACTGTGTTTACTGTAAGTTAATATACCTGGTCAGACACTTTGTTCTGTGGCCTTTGATCTGGGTCTACGCTGTTTGCCTATAAAGATATCCCTCTTATGCAACACTGGTGATAAGAATAGTCCAGCTATTTTCTATCATTAGCTCTACAAATCAGTGTTAGTTACTTGGACATAGCAACAAAAAGCTACTGTGCTTAGTACCTTTGGGTTGATTGACAAACAGTCAGGCCAAATAGCTTTTTCAGGTATTAAGTTGTTCAGATGGTCCAGGTCAGTGAATACTAAAATAGAACCAATACCACCAAGTGGTTTTTTTACCCATTGCATGCAGGAAACTCCTAAAGGGGTACCTTGGCAAACAGCACAGGCCCAGATCAGGGCCTGCCCTATCTAACAGAATGTTCCATCAAAAATAGAATAAAAATGAAAAATAGGCCTAACACCCCTTATATGACAAATGGTCTTGTCCAACATATAACAATGGAAGAGTCCACCAGTATACAATGGGTTAATTTTTCACAAACCTCAGTGAATTTATGAAATGGTACAGTGCTGTAGGCTAATTCTGCGCACTTAAGACTGAGCTTTTGTTTCATCCATTCCAGGAATCCAAAACCTATTTTGCAGCAGTATGTTATACAGTTGTCTTAGCTTGTTAAAAGACAATAGCAACCATTAATTTCTCTGGTGCAGTTATGTTGTGGTCTGTCTTTAAATAGACACACCCCCGTGTTAAGACGCCATCACTTTTGTCTGCTAATTCCGCGCACCCGAACAATAACATCCAGTCAAGATACAATACTTTAGACAAGGAAAGATGTTGTGTTGTTATACTTGATTTGTCATGTGTTTATTAAATGCTGATGGTCCAGTTGGTTGAAAAAAATATATGTCAATAAAAAAAAAATCAAAATTAAGTAAGTACCTGTGGCGCTCATTAAGTCTGATTCACATAAAAACAAAAAATGCATTTCTTTCGCCCAGTTTACAGCCCAAGTATCATCCAAAATAATATTTGAAGCTTTGTTTTGATACCTGTCAAAGAAACATGAAAACATTTAATCAGGTTCATTTAATTTTGAAATAATCCAAATGCGCCGAATTGGCAGATGCGCAGAATTAGCCTACATGACTGTAAAGATACTTTTAAAAATTAAATTAGAAAATTGTTAAACTTTTTGCAAACACCAAAGTCCCTGATGAGACCTTAAAACTATGCAGTATCTGATCTAGGTCTGCACTGTTTGCAAATATCATCACGGTAACAAGTCCATGTAATGAATACCCCTCTTAAACCCCACTTTATATGAAGAAAACTGGGGTTTAAAGTGGTATTCTTTACTTTTTAATTCTGCTCAAAGACTTAGGCTTTGGGTACTTGTTAGAACCACCTTACTGAGTCGAATATGATGAGCACCAACAACCTATGTTTGGTTTGTTTGTGTTTGTATTGGAGTTTAATGGCCCAATCAACACTATTTTAGGTTATTTTTGAGCCAGTCAGTTTATCTACCTACACTTTTCCTGGGCAGGCTTATACAAAAGCGCTTAACCAGTACAGTGCATATTCTTTTGCCAGAAACTGAAAGCTTCCCTTCTTGAATCAGCAGAAACCTATATTAAGAGTATAAATAAGAAAAATGTTGAAAAATTCTATCTGAATCATAATTGTTTTTGAGATATGAAAGAATGCTCTATGTCGCAGGGATTTGTTAGTGTCATGCCCATTTATGGGCCTGCAGAGTTTGGCAGTGTCCTGTTTTGGGGTTTTCTGTCTGAATTGGGTTAACCCATTTTGTCCTGAACAGAATAAAATAGCAAGAATCCATTTTGTCATAAATTTTGTGAGAAGCTATTTTGTCCTATCCAAAGATATAGATAAAACAGAAAAGATGGTCATTTATGGCCATTTTTCATTTTTAGGCCCTATTTATGCCCCCAACTTCGAAGAAGTTGTGGGGGCATATTGGTTTTGCCCTGTTCGTCCGTCCGTCCTTCCGTCCTTCCGTCCTTACGTCCGTCCCACTTTTTACTGCATAGCATAACTTTAGAACCATGGGTGCTAGGTTTTTGAAATTTCATATATGGATTCCTCATGAAAAAATAATTGACCCGTGTTTTTTTTCTCGTCAGGATTATGCCCCTTTTTTGAGTTATGCCCCTTTGCAAAAAATACTATGAAATCTTGTAAGCAAGATATCTCAAAAACTGTTTGAGCTATTGCCCTGAAACTTTACATGCTGGTTGGGGATGATGAGTAGATGAACTGATTAACTTTTGAAAAAAATCCGAAATTTTTTTCTTGAGTTATGGCCCTTTGAAATTTTTCGCGTTTTAAGTTTGTAAGCAAGATATCTAAAAAAACTATTTGAGGTTTTTCCCCGAAACTTCACAGACTTGTCGGGGATGATGAGTAGATGAACTGATCAACTTTTGAAAAAAATCCGATTTTTTTTTCTTGAGTTATGGCCCTTAGATTTTTTTCGTGTTTTCAGCTTGTAAGCAAGATATCTCAATAATTGTTTGAGCGATTGCCCTGCAACTTTACAAGCTGGTTTGGGATGATGTGTAGATGAACTGATTAACTGTTGAAAAAAAATCCTATATTTTTTTCTTGAGTTATGGCCCTTTGAAATTTTTCGCGTTTTAAGTTTGTAAGCAAGATATCTCAAAAACTATATGAGGTTTTTCCCCAAAACTTCACAGACTGGTTGGGTATGATGAGTAGATGAACTCATTAACTTTTGAAAAAAATCCAATTTTTTTTTCTTGAGTTATGGCCCTTTGATTTTTTTCGTGTTTTCAGCTTGTAAGCAAGATATCTCAAAAATTGTTTGAGCTATTGCCCTGAAACTTTACAGGCTGGTTGGGGATGATGAGTAGATGAACTGATTAACTTTTGAAAAAAATCCGAAATTTTTTTCTTGAGTTATGGCCTTTTGAAATTTTTCGCGTTTTGGCATATTGGTTTTGCCCTGTTCGTCCGTCCGTCCTTCCGTCCTTACGTCCGTCCCACTTTTTACTGCATAGCATAACTTTAGAACCATGGGTGCTAGGTTTTTGAAATTTCATATATGGATTCCTCATGAAAAAATAATTGACCCGTGTTTTTTTTCTCGTCAGGATTATGCCCCTTTTTTGAGTTATGCCCCTTTGCAAAAAATACTATGAAATCTTGTAAGCAAGATATCTCAAAAACTGTTTGAGCTATTGCCCTGAAACTTTACACGCTGGTTGGGGATGATGAGTAGATGAACTGATTAACTTTTGAAAAAAATCCGAAATTTTTTTCTTGCGTTATGGCCCTTTGAAATTTTTCGCGTTTTAAGTTTGTAAGCAAGATATCTAAAAAACTATTTGAGGTTTTTCCCCGAAACTTCACAGACTTGTCGGGGATGATGAGTAGATGAACTGATCAACTTTTGAAAAAAATCCGATTTTTTTTCTTGAGTTATGGCCCTTAGATTTTTTTCGTGTTTTCAGCTTGTAAGCAAGATATCTCAATAATTGTTTGAGCGATTGCCCTGCAACTTTACAAGCTGGTTTGGGATGATGTGTAGATGAACTGATTAACTGTTGAAAAAAATCCTATATTTTTTTCTTGAGTTATGGCCCTTTGAAATTTTTCGCGTTTTAAGTTTGTAAGCAAGATATCTCAAAAACTATATGAGGTTTTTCCCCAAAACTTCACAGACTGGTTGGGTATGATGAGTAGATGAACTGATTAACTTTTGAAAAAAATCCAATTTTTTTTTCTTGAGTTATGGCCCTTTGATTTTTTTCGTGTTTTCAGCTTGTAAGCAAGATATCTCAAAAATTGTTTGAGCTATTGCCCTGAAACTTTACAGGCTGGTTGGGGATGATGAGTAGATGAACTGATTAACTTTTGAAAAAAATCCGAAATTTTTTTCTTGAGTTATGGCCCTTTGAAATTTTTCGCGTTTTAAGTTTGTAAGCAAGATATCTAAAAAACTATTTTAGGTTTTTCCCCGAAACTTCACAGACTGGTCAGGGATGATGAGTAGATGATTAACTACAGCTTTTCTTGTGTAATTTCAGCATTACAGCCACATAAAAACAAGATATCTCAATTACTGTTAGGGACAAGCAGTGTTAGGGTCAAGCAGTTGGGGGCATTGTGTTTCATAAACACTGGCTCTAGTTTGAAAGCATGTTCTATCCAAAACCATGTTATTATGAAAAGTGTTATAAAGAGGTCTTGTTGTACATGTATTTTTATTCTTTTTTTAGCTCACCTGAGCACTAAGTGCTCAAGGTGAGCTATTGTGATCGGTCTTTGTCCGTCGTCCATCCGTGCGTGCGTCCGTCTGTCCGTCGTCAACTTTTGCTTTAAACAACTTCTCCAAAACAGCTAGACAGATTTTGAAATAGTTTCACGGGAATGTTCCTTGGATGACCCTATACCAAATTTGCTCAAATCCTTCTGCTCAGGTGAACAAGATGGCCACCAGAGCTAAACGTAGAAAACCTTTGAATGACTTCTATTCCTTAACCAGTGCATGGATTTTGAAATAATTTCACTGGAAGGTTCCTTAGGTGATCCTGTACCAAAGTTGCTCAAATTGTTTGTTAAACCTCAAATCAACCAACCAACCATCTGCTAGGGTGAACAAGATGGCCACCAGAGCTAGAAATAGGAAACCTTTAAATGACTTCTCCTCCTTAACCAGTGCATGGATTTTGAAATAGTTTCACAGGAAGGTTCCTTGGGTGACCCTCTAAAAAAATTGCTCAAATTGTTCCGCTCTGGTGAAAAAGATGGCAACTAGAGTTAAAAATAGAATAACCTTTAAACAACTTCTTCTCCTTAACCAGTGCATGGATTTTGAAATAATTTCACAGGAAGGTTCCTTGGGTGATCCTCTACCAACATTGCTCAAACCGTTCTG
The DNA here is from genome assembly GCA_963580285.1 of Lucinisca nassula. Taxonomy (NCBI): domain Eukaryota; kingdom Metazoa; phylum Mollusca; class Bivalvia; order Lucinida; family Lucinidae; genus Lucinisca; species Lucinisca nassula. The sequence goes on along the minus strand of OY757014.1, from coordinate 18,143,119 downwards.
CTCAGATGAACAAGATGGCCACAAGAGTTAAAAAAATAGGATAAGGGTTAAAACCCTAATGGTTCCTTCGGCCGACAGGGCATGAGATGTCATTTAATCACAATGTCAGGTAGAAGTCCCACAAAATTGGAAGTAATGTCTCCTAAATGACCTAAATAGTGTTGACAGGGATCATACCTCCCTCATTTTGATGCTAATTTTTGCCCAATTTATGCTAAATTTAGTGAAATTTTGGAGTCTCCCTCATTTGAACTGAGAATTTCCCTATATATTCTTAATCCCTCATCACAGTTGCAAATCTCCCTCATACAGTTCAAAAAATTATCACAGGTATGGGGGATGTTAAACTCAAATCAAACAAATAAACAGACAAACAAACAAAATTTGCACCTTTGGCACTTCTTGTTGGATCCTGAAACAAATACCTAAAAATTTCAGGAGAATTACAGGAAGTCCTAAAGGTGTTGGAATGTTTAGGATTTTTATAATAGCATTCACATTTCTATTAGCTGTATGTTGTTTTTTTTTTTTTTTTGGAATTAAATGGCAATGTAATTTTAGATATGTCAGAAATAGAACCCAAAGTGGTCATAATGAAAGACTAGGATTAATTTTTTTAATCCCAAAATACATTCCAGATAAAAATATTGCCATAACTAGGAATAATAACATTAAACTTGACATTGAAAAAAACGGATGGTCGGCATCATGTGGTAAACACCCAAATATAGTCGTGCCTAAAGTCTTGCCATCCCTATGTTTACATCTTTATCAATCCTTATAATAAATTGAGAAACCAAAGTCTTCTTATTCTATATTAACCCTTTTTGTACCAAATGGAAACTTCCTCCTTTTATACAGCAGGAGTCCATTTAAAAATTTAGGGGTGTCAGGTTGTCTTTTCTTCAAAATGTATTTGGAAAATGTGTGAACTTTTTGCAAACAGTGTAGGCCCTGATCAGACGCCGCATTCTGCGGCGTCTGATCTGGGTCCTACACTGTTTGCCAACTACCCGTTTTGGGGTTTCCGGTACTAAATGTGTTAACTACAACAATTATGCCTGATGAGCGTACTATTGTGAAGATGAAAATTACAAGATTCGTTTAATTACTGTTAGAAGCTTTTAATGCTCAGCAGTTTCTGCAATGTGATAAGAATACGACTCATTTAGTTAGACACTATTTCACGTTTTTATGTTACTTTTGTCTGCAAATGAATACATGACGCTTTTTCCCTAATTGTTATCGTCTGAATAAAGGTCAAGTTCAGTGTTGATTTTCAACAAACATTGTTTCAAGACCAGTGTCAAAACCTTACTTTTCACGCTGTGTGTTGCCACGTGCTTCAGTATAATTTGTGCTATATTGCAGGTACTTTTGTTGACAGATTAGACCATAGGGGCTTGAAGAAATATATGGGCTGCTTGATGCTTCCACGCAGAGCTGAATCCGGCCCCCACACTAGTACTGGTAAACTGTTTAGAGGATCTAAGCCTGTCCAGGAACCGCTGTGCAAGGCGGACCGTCCATGCTAATAAACCCCATTGGTTTCATTGGGCGACAGGGCTTGAGATGTCATTTAATCTCAATGTCGGATAAAAGTCCCACAAAATTGGAAGCAACATCTCCAAAATGACCTTTACAGTGTTGATGGTGATGTTAAACCTCAAATCAAACAAAACAAATTGTTGACAGATTAGGGATTTTTGTTGTTGGAGATTTGGACATTCTAGTCCTAGATATTTGCTATGTGTTTGAATTGCCCTGATGAGTCAATTCTGACAAATATCCAAAGCATATGATAATTTGTGAAATGTATGAAAAAATGGTCTTACAATTATCTGTTCAGTCACGAAAATACGCCTATATAATTCTCACCCACTTGAACCCTACTTTTATATAGTAAAACCAGGGTTTACAGGGGTAACGTTATTTTTCTTATTTCTGCTCTAAAATTTAGATTGTGGGTACTCTTTAGAACCGCCTCATCGAGGAGATTCTAACATGTACCCAAAATCTATATTTTGAGTAGAAATAAGAAAAATATCACAATTTCTCAACTGAAATTTTTCGTTTTCCGGTGTTAAAGTTTACAATGTATTTTCGTAATGGTCTGATAATCTGTTGTTAGCTCACATGGCCTGTTATTAGTGGTCTGTCATCTGTTATCCGTTGTCTGTCATCCATCCATCCTTCCATTGTTAGCTTTTCACATTTTTGAAATCAGATTGAGCTGATGCTTTATGAGAGTCTTTGAGGTGACATGGAGAATCAGAATTGCTAAAATTGTTCCATTCCAATAGCCAAGTTGGCTGTCATAGTGGCATCTTAACCCTTGTCCTGCTGAATATTCATATATGCCACACCCACTACTGATTATCAACCAATCGGATAACTTGATGCAAATTATTGCAACATATTCACAATCTGAAAAGCAAACAATGTAGATCCTGATCAGATGGCTTCTTCAGAAGCCATCTGATCTGGATCTACATTGTTTGAAAGGTAAGGCATATCCGGGCTCAGCAGGACAAGGGTTAACCCTTTTTGTACCACTTTATATATATAGCTGTCCATTTCAAAATTTAGGGGTATCGGGTTGTGTTTTCTTCAAAATTTATTTGGAAAATGGCTGAACTTTTTGCAAACAGTGTAGGCCCTGATCAGATGCAGCATTCTGCTGCAACTGATCTGGGCCTGCACTGTTTGCCAGTTACCCGTTTAGGGGTTTCCGGTACAAAATGGGTTAATATTCTTCAAACAATATCTCCTCCTAATCCGAGGGTTGTATTGAGCTGAAAGTTGAAGGGAGGCATTGGGGCAACATGGAGATTCAGAATTACTAAAACAGATCCGTTCCAGTATCTAAGATGGCCGCCATGACTGACATATTGAAGTTTTTTAAATGACATCTTGTTGGATTGCGCTGAAACTTGATGGGAGGTCTCAGGCCAACATGGAGACAATCATTCTGTTCCATTGCCATGAAGGCCATCTTAAAATTCTTCATATAACATCTCCCAACCCGAGAGTCAGATTGAGAAAATAGAACTCTCCGTGGTGAAGTGGTTATGCTACTCGCCTTGCAAACCAGGGGTCGCAGGATCGATCCTGGGCTTCTCCAGACTTTCGGATGAGTCTTTAAACCGAGGTCCCGTCTCCGTATGACCTTAGCGGTTGATGGGACGTAAAACACGAACAATCAATCAGATTGAGCTGAAACTTAATTAGAGGCAGAGGGGCAACATGGAGATATAGAATTGCTAAAATAGTTCCGTTCCAATATTCAAGACTGTTGCCATGTCGACCATCCTGAAATTCTTAAAACATTTGCAAATCATTTCTGAACTTCTAAAGTATGTTCATGCAAAAGTACAGTGTAAACTCAGATGAGACAATGGATATGACCACCATATTTTCCCCCGAGTTACATCACCTGTGTGTGCATTTCACTTATTGCCCTTTACATAAATGTCTAAATGATTCTGCTCTGCTGAACAAATTGGCCACCAGAGATCGCGACCCAGCTTCAAAATAATTTCACAGAAATGTTCCACATAATATGCCCCTTTACCAAAGGCTGACCAAAATGGCAACCATAGCTAACAATAGAGAAACCTTTAGAGGACATCAGATTCTGCAAAATTATTTGTTCCAATTAATTGTTCCAAATTATTTCACAGAAATGTTCCTCAAGTACGAACACATGGATGGAAAAAATGGCTGCCAAAGCTAAATATATATAAAAAAACTTCAAACAACATCATCTCAAAGGCCCACATTCAAAACATTATCACAGAAATGTTTCTCTTTAATAAGACTTTTCATCGAAATTGCGAAAATGATTCTTTGGCTTAAGATGGCTGCTGGGCCTAAGAACCAAAAATCTGTAAAAAAACATGACCAGTTGCCTAATTTCCAAATAATTTGCAGAGCTGTTTTCTTGTGCTCCTTCACTAGAATTGCTAAAATGGTGCCTTCTCAATATAAAAGATGGCCTCCAAATCTTTAACCCTTTTTGTACCAAATGGTATCTTCCACTTTATATACAGCAGGAGTCCACTTTGAAATTTAGGGGTGTCAGGTGGTGTGTTCATCAAAATCTATTTGGAAAATGATTGAACTTTTAGCAAACAGTGGAGGCCGTGATCAGATGCGCATTCTGCGGCGTCTGATCTGGGCCTGCACTGTTTGCTAAGGTACCCCTTTAGGGGTTTCTGGTACTGAATGGGTTATATAGAAAAACGGGCTGCATCTCCTCTGATCCCAAGTGTGTAATCCCAGGCCAACGTGGCATTATTGTTGTGTGAAAGTTATCTGATTCTCCAAGAACGTGGGTTGCTTAACCCTTCTCTTGCTCAATATTCATTTAAGCCACACCCATTTCTGTCTGTCAACCAATCAAAGTTCTTGATGTAATTTATTGCTACAAATTCATAAACTGAATGCCAAACAGTGCAGATCCTGATCAGATGGCTTCTTCAGAAGCCATCTGATCTGGATCTACACTGTTTGCAAATATAGGGGTTGTCGTGAACAGCAAGATAAGGGTTAAAACATCCTCAAGTACTGGAAGCCTTACGTTTTGGTTGACATTTGAGTACAGACGCATAGATCTGTATGGCTAACCTGCTGTAATTGGCAACTAATGTATTTTCTCCACACATCCTTGGAAGTCGAATGTGGCTTACGAAATGTGATTGGAGAAGACTCGACTCAGACTGTGCATCCTGTCAGGCAGTCCAGAATCCCAGTCAAGCAATGTATGTATCAGCTTCTTCAGACAGGCAGAGAATACGGTAATCTAATTTCTAAGGGAGTGGTTCTTAGATTGTTTTTTATCTTCACCATACATAGAGGTCCCAAGACTCATTTTTGCTCTTGAAGAGGCTCTGATTATTTCTTGAAGCTAGGCATTACACTATGGCTTCCTAAGAATTGCGATAATGGTAGATCCAATAAAAAATGTTTACAAACTACTACTAATTATATCCTTATTTTAGAAAATGACCTTGAGGGGGAATGGATACCCCACACATATTTTTCATCTTTTTTGTCACATCTGCTTTAAGCATGGCACAATGTCTGGGGACTTTCTGTTGGCTACCCCTTGGCAAATAGGAACGTAACTCTTAACCCATAAGATGCCAGTCACAGCTATTATCATCTGCTTTGTAGTCTGCTGGTAACTATAAATAGTGTGGACCTAGATCAGACTGCTCCTCTAGGAGCTGTCTGATAAGGGTAGACACTGCCTTTATGCAAAAATATGTTAGAAAAATTTGCAAGAAGATGCAGCAGACGGCATAAAGAGACAACTCTTTTCTATGCATCGTAAGTGTTAAAGGTGAGAAAATTGTTACTGGAGAAAATTCTTACCTTTAATAGCAGACCAGAAAACACATTTTTAAAGCATTGCCCACCCTGAAGGTGTTTTAACCCTGTCCTGCTGAGCCCGGATATGCCTTCTGTTTCAAACAATGAAGATCCACCTCAGATGGCTTCGGAAGGATCTTCATTGTTTGTAAATCAGCTCATGAATTTGTTGCAATAATTTGCATAATGTTGATAATCAGTAGTGGGTGTGGCATATATAAATATTCAGCAGGTCAAGAGTTAACTCTTCAACAGTTATATAAATTCCTGGAGCAGCAGACAATCTGATTTTTAGCTCACCTGAGCCGAAGTCTCACAAGATGAGCTTATAGTATACCTAGGGTCCGTTGTCCATCGTTCACACTTTCAAACATCTTAGAAATCACTGGGCCAATGGGAATCATACTATATATATACAGGATTTATGCCTCATGGGAACTAAAGTTAATATAATTGGTCCAGGTTACATGACCAAGATGGCCACCATGCCCATATAAGATAGAAAAAAAAATCTTCTTCTCCAGAACCATAAGTTAGATTGATGACCTTGAAACTTGGCAGACAGCAAAAGGGACTCGAGCCTTCCAAAATTATATAAATGATGACCCTGGGATGACCTTGACCTATTTTTACAGCAAGGTCAAATTTGGTCCCTAAGGCATTTGGATGGGAAAAGTGTAAAATAGTGCTTGTATGCAATTCAGTCATAGTTTATGAATCTGAACCTCTATGAATGTCAAAGGCCAGGGTCATTCAATGACATTGGCTGAAGGTCACAAGGATTGAATGACCGTCAGAATTTCAAACATCTCATGAGCAACCACAAGGCCAATTGAAGTCATATTTTATATAGAATATATATGCATCATGGGAACTTAAGTTTGGTCACATGACCAAGATGGCCGTGATGCCCATGTAAAGAAAAAACCCTTTAAAAATCTTCTTCTCCAATCACAGGATCTTCTGTGTACCCCATCAACAGCCAGATGATATAGCATATAGGACTTCTGTATGGAGAGTCTAGAAATCCCCAGACAAGGTCATCTTGTTCAGCTTGCACCATATAAGCTCCGCACCACATAGGCTCCTAGGTAGCGCATGTTGCACGAGTCATAGTATCAGATGCAAGATGTGATGTTTTGCAAATACTTTGCAGGTCTTTATGTTGGTAGGTCACTATGTCAATCTGCTCTAGACTTTGTCATGTTAATGTTTCCTGTGCAGTCTCATAAACATCGGTATTCATTTGTTCCAAACTTACTGAAAATTATGCAATTTAAGTCGAGCAAAATTATGCCATTTAAGTCAAGCATTATTAAAATGCTTTTTCATATCTGTCAAGAGAAAGCCATTAGTGTTTAAATCTATTGTAAGCTTAGAAAAAATATAATTGACAATAAAATATGAAAAGTGAAGTGTGCAACAAAAAGTAAAATAAAAACAGCACTATGAGTCATAAAAGTTGTCGCAAATTTTGTTTTATTTTTATGAATGAATATGGTTGTCTGAAGGACTGTCTTAACCCATTTTGTACCGGAAACCCCAAAACCGGTTTGCAGGCCCAGATCAGACGCCACAGAACGCAGCGTCTGATAAGATCCTACACTGTTTGCAAAATGTTCAGCTAAATTCCAAGTAGAAATTTAAAAGAAAACACAACCTACGACATCCCTCAATTTGGAAATGGACTCCTGCTATATATAAGGAGGAAGATTCCATTTGGTACATAAAGGGTTAAATTTGTGTCATTGCCGTTGGAAATGTTTACTAGCATATCGCAGTTAGTCATACGAAGAAGAGTTCATCTTCATGCAACTTATGACCTTTTGTTCTAGATCTTTAAGCTTCAGTGGGTCATTACTCTAATTAAATATCAGGTACATGGCAATTAACAATGTTTAATGGTGTTCACATGCTTCTTTGCTCTGATCTTTGAAGTAGTTTTTGACAGGTACATGATGTAATGTTAGATTTAGGTCAGTGTTTGTTTATAATGGGGATTCAGACCTTGTTGCAGACTCTCCAGCCTATGTTTTCTGTCAGATCATTGACCTGCCTCCACATTAACCCTTTTTGTATCAAATGGAATCTTCCTCCTTATATTTACCAAGAGTCCATTTCAAAACTTAGGGGTGTCAGGTTGTGTTTTCATCAAAATTTATTTGGAAAATGACTGAACTTTTAGCAAATAGTGGAGGCCCTGATCAGAAGCTGCTGAATGCGGGGTCTGATCTGGGCCTGTGCTGTTTGCCAGGGCACCCCTTTAGGGGTTTCTAGTACTGAATGGGTTAATTCACACTAAGCTGTCTGTGTTCATAGGCCAAGACCTCAGCTTAATGCTTTCAACCTTGTAGACACTGGGGACAGATCACTTTTGTAAATAAGGGTACCGGCCCCTCTTAAGAATGAGTAGCATGCAAAACGTTAAAATGTGAAAATTACAGTCATGTATACTAAATTTTCAGTATTTCTTTTGTGTTGTTCAAATAAGATTATAGGGTTTCTTTGTTACTCGATGGATGCGACTGTACATAAATGCAGAAAATGAAGAAAGAAAAAAAAGGCAAAAAAGATAAAAATAACAATGTTTCTGTTTGCCGACAGTTTGACAAGGAAACTGACAGAACCTTTTGATCCATGTAGGTTGTCTCTGTCTATGGTTGACATTGGAAACTATTTTAGGCCTTAAATGAATGTTAAATTAAAGTTTCAGTTGTTCTGTTTGTTGAAACTATACATTGTTATATTAGACACTCCTTGAAGAGGATGGGGGTGGGTTCACCTTGAGGGGAAGTAACTTTTTAGCTTACCTGAGCATGAAGTGCTCGGGGTAGCTTTTGTGATTGGTTTTTGTCTGTCCTCCATCCATGCATGCCTCAGTCGTCAAAATTTGGCTTAAAACGACTTCTCCAAAACTGTTGGACAGATTTCGAAATAATTTTACAGGAATGTCCTCTACCTAAATTGCTCAAATTGTTCCGATCAGGTGAACAAGATGGCCACCAGAGCTAAAAATAGAAAAACCTTTAAGCGACTTCTCCTCCTTAACCAGTGCATGGATTTTAAAATTATTTCATAGGAAGGTTCCTTGGGTGACCCTCTACCCAAATTGCTTAAACTGTTCTGCTCGGATGAACAAGATGACCGCCAGAGCTAAAAATAGAAAAAAATTTAAATGACTTCTTCTCCTTAGCCAGTGAATGGATTTCAAAATAATTTCACAGGCATGTTCCTTGGGTGACCCTCAACGAAAATTGCTCAAACTGTCCTGCTCAGATGAACAAGATGGCCACCAGAGCTAAAAATAGAAAAACCTTTTAAAGACTTCTTTTCCTTAGCCATTGGATGGATTTTGAAATAACTGCACAAGAATGTTTCTGAGGTGACATCATACCAAAATTGCTCATACCAAAAGCTGGCATGAACTAGATGACCATCAGAGCTAAAAATAGAAAAATCCTTAACCAGTGGATGGATTTCGAGTGAGTGAGTTTTTGAGTTTTACGTCTCACCAACAGCTAAGGTCATACGGAGACGGACCTGGGTTTAAAGACTCATCCGAAAGTCTCGAGAAGCCAGGGAACAATCTTGCGATCCCTGGTTTACAAAGCGAGTAGCATAATCACTACACCAATGGATTCCCAAACAATGTCCCCCCCCCCCCCACCAGTTTCCTCTATATAAAATGGGGTTGAATGGTGTGTTCATTTCACGGACTTGGTTCACATGATTGCAGTTCAGGAGCTCAGAATGACTGCCTGAACACAAGATCCCTATATATTTACTAATTACCTCTTTTTTTCTAACTGAAAAGCCCTCTTGAAACAATTTCTGTACAGTCACGTGTAGGTAGAATGCCATCTGATACGACTTCACTTGGAACACTGAAGGTTAAATCACAACAATTGTCATCTACTTTGTTGTCTGTCAGTTTCTTTACAAGTCATTGTTGCTCCTCTAGGAGCAGTCTGATCAAGAGCCACACTGTTTGCCTCTATGCAAAAATATTTTTTAAAAGTTTGTAAGAAGATTCAGCAGATGACAAAAGTAGATGGCATTTTCAGATGTAGTTTTTCTTGGCACACTACGAGTTCGTAGCGGTTAAAATCAATCCAAGGGATTGGTGCAATAAATGTTTTCTAAGCTAATTACTGGAAAATTATGTTACCTGATCATATAAAGGCAAACAGGTACACCTGAATGTTAATGCTTTCAAAGGGAGATAACTTTACAAACCCTGAAGTGAGTTAACCTTTCTGAATGAGAGAGCTTAGGAAATTTATTCCGTCATACAAATTTACTCCTTTTATGAGTAAATTCTTCCTTTTTTGAGAAGCCTCCGATATGAGGGGAGGCAACTCATTAGGAAATTTATTCCGTCATTCAAATTTACTCCTTTTATGAGTAAATCCTTCCCTTTTAGAGAAGCCTCCGATATGAGGGGAGGCAACTCATTTGATGCAAGAGTGATCTCCCTTAGAAGTGCACCATATTCAGCAGAAAAGGTGTGTTAAAGTCCAAACAGACTTTTGGCATTTGTTGGGGAAAGTATCACCATTTATCAGATTCATTCAATTCTAAGAATGCATGCAAATCCTTTTCGGACAGTGGACACTTTAGAACCTAGAACCATGAATAGATGAATGATTTGATTGTGCAAAATGCAAACACATACATGTACTTTCTGCTTTGTCTGATTTTCCTTGGCTCTGTCACTCCCTCATTTAGGTCAGATTTTCATTAACCCATTGTTCACTAGTGGACACTTCCATTGCTCTATGTTGGACAAGTCCATTGGTCAAAAAAGGAGTGTCAGACCTATTTTTTCATTTTTATTCTATTTTTGATGGAAAATTCTGTTAGCAAAAAGTGAAGGCCCTGATCAGACGCCGCATTACGGGGCGTCTGATCTGGGCCTGCACTGTTTGCCAAGGTACTCTTTTAGGGATTTCCCGCATGCAATGGGTTAATTTCGGTTTCTTCAGGTTTCCAGCCATTTTCATTTCCACATTGTTAATGACCAGTAATTGTTCTGTACAAGTGACAAAGGCACACCTGATGTTAATGGAATGACGTCTGTCACGCCATTGTAGTCCTCTGAGTAGGTCAAATTATACTGTGCAGATCTTTCTAGAAGTCTTTGATTTCTGTGTGGCATTGGGCCGGCCTCGGTAGATCAGTCGGATGCACGTTTGACTTGTGATCAGGAGGACAAGGGTTCGATATCTGCCAGGGTGGGCAACATTTTTTCATGGAGATCATGAAATCTTTTCTATGCTTCCCCTGATTCAAGAAAGCAGTTGTCAGTTTCTGGCAAAAGAATGTGCACTGTATAAAGAGGTCAAAAAGGGGGAGACATCTGTGTTTTTGTAGAAAAATAAATTCCAGCTATCACTAATTATGCAATGATTAAAGAATGTCTATGTCGTATTTATAAAGACGTCATACAACTCTTATACCACCAATAACGAATCTAAGTCAGCAAAACTTTTATTTTTAGAGAAAATTGGGGTTGAAATTTCATGCGAATGTGATTTTTTGTCGCGCCTGCTATTAGCATGGCGCGATATAGGCGCCCGGTTTTCCGACCGTTCGTCCGTCCGTTTGTCAAGGTGTCAACATTTGCAACCACCCTAGCATTCACCCTAATGGTCAAGTTTATTTCTCAAGAACTATAAGAGCTTCATTAATGATACTTGGTACAAACTTGTATCTGGGGATGGTAACTTAAATGCAAGCATCCCTATTTGACCTTGACCTACATTTTATGGTTCACTGACTTTGTAAAATATTGCGACCACCCTAGCGTTCACCCTAATGGTCAAGTATATTTCTCAAAAACTATAAGAGCTTCATTAATGATATTTGGTACAAACTTGAATTTGGGGATGGCAATTTAAATGCAAGCATCCATATTTGACCTTGACCTAAATTTCATGGTTCACTGACTTTGTAAAATATTGCGACCTCCCTTGCGTTCACCCAAATGGTCAAGTTTATTTCTCAAGAACTATAAGAGCTTCATTAATGATACTTGGTACAAACTTGTGTCTGGGGATGACAACTTACATGCAAGCATCCATATTTGACCTTGACCTACATTTCATGGTTCACCGACTTTGTTAAATATTGCGAACACCCTAGCGTTCAGCCAAATGGTCAAGTTAATTTCTCAAGAACTATAAGAGCATCATTAATAATACTTGGTACAAACTTGTATCTGGGGGTGGAAGTTAAATGCAAGCATCCATATTTGTCCTGACCTACATTTTATGGTTCACTGACTTTGTAAAATATTGAGACCACCCTAGCGTTCACCCAAATGGTCAAGTTAATATCTCAAGAACTATAAGATCTTCATTAATGATACTTTGTACAAACTTGAATCTGGAGATGGAAACTTAAATGCAAGCATCCATATTTGACCTTGACCTACATTTTATGGTTCACTGACTTTGTAAAATATTGCAACCACCCTAGTGTTCACCCTAATGGTTAAGTTCATTTCTCAAGAATTATTACAGCTTAATTAATGATACTTAGTACAAGCTTGCTTTTAAGAATGGCAACTTTTATGCAAGCATCTATGTTTGACCTTGGCCTAGATGTCATGGTTCGGTGACTTTGCACTCCTGCAGGCGCAACATAGCCTTCAGCGGAGTTCTTGTTTAAAAAATAAGAAAAATACATGTACATGTATTTGAAAAACTTGTCTGCTGTTTACAGAAAAACTCCAGCTATTTTCAATGTTTCAAACCAATTTTTGTATACAATTTTTGTATACAGACTGCTGACCTTGGTCAACACTGCAACAATGCCTTGTGATGTAACCAGCATTGACAATTGTTGTGATTTGCATCTTTTAACCCATTTTGACCCAGAAACCCCAAAATGGGTACCCTGGCAAATAGTGGAGACCCAGGTGATACCGTTAATCGGGGCTTGAAATAATAGATAGGCTGCATGATGCTTCCATGCAGAGCTGAAACCGACTGCACATGAGTACTGGTAAACCACTTAGACAATCTAAATAGAAGTGAAGGAAATAAGCCCAGGCAAGCGGTGCGAGTGAGACCATCCATGCTTATAAACCCTATTGGTGTCATTGGCGACAGGGCTTGAGATGACATTTCATCTCAATGTCGGGTAAAAGTCCCACAAAATTGGAAGCAACATCTCCAAAATGACCTATACAGTGTTGACAGGAACGTTAAACCTCAAATCAAACAAACAAAACAAACAAGTGCAGGCCCAGATCAGACGCCGCAGAATGCCATTTCATCTCAATGTCAGATAGAAGTCCCACAGAATTGTAAGCAACCTTTCAAAAATGACCTAAATAGTGTTTTGATGGGGACCTTGGACCCCAATTCAACTGATTGCAAACTATTGCCCTATCCTAACTTTCACCCTTGTAGTCTAGTCCATTTTTGCAAGAACTAAAAGAGACACAGGATGCGGCTTCTGATCGGGGCCTACATTGTTTGCAAGAAGTTCAGCCATTTTCTGAATAGATTTTGAAGAAAACACAACCTGACACCCCTAAATTTTGAAATGGGCTCCTGCTTTTTATAAAGAGGAAGATTCCATTTGGTACATAAAGGGTTAATAGGGTTAAATTTCCCAATTGCCTATTCATCAGCACATTGTAGGGAAAATGATATAGAATCATTCATTGATACTAATAATTGACAATTGGCATGTGCATCTAATTAACCCAGTGACTTTAATTGTTAAGAACACACACAATTTAATACAAAAACATTTTTGTGGTGAGGAAGCAAAACAAAATGGTGTCTATTTTTTAGCTCACCTGTCATGTAGTGACAAGGTGAGCTTTTGTGATCACATTTTGTCAGTTGTGCGTGCATCCGTCCGTCTGTGCATCCGTAAACAATTTCAAATAAGTATATCTCTAATACCCTATGGCCAATCTTGATCAAATTTCATGTGAAGCATCATCAGGTAGGGGGAAAGGCTGCATAAGGTTTTTTGGCTGATCAGATTGGAATTCTGGTTACCATGGCAACATATAGCTCCCATAGACTTATAATAGGAAAAATTAAAAAAATCTTCTCTGAAACCACAGGGCCCAGAGCTTAGATATTTAGCTTGTAACAATGTTACGTGGTCACCTACATAAATCCTGTCAATCATGCCCCTATACTCTATATATAGTGGTATTTACGGGGGATGTCAATGACTTAATCATGTGATGGACTTGAGACCATTTCATTTAAACTTTCAATATCTGTGTTTTAAGGTGTGAGGTGACTTGTTTGCCAATTTTCCCCTTTTCAGGACCCTAAGCATACATAATGGCTTTATCAATTCTTTGTTGAAAAACACTTTCCTGTAATTATGGGGTTCTTTAATTTCACTGTGCTTTGTTTATTGAACAGTACAAATACAGTAGAACTTCGACGGCACGAACAACAATGGCTCGTTTACCATGGATGAGTCAAACCCGTGCTTGAGTCCGCAGGGAATTCCTCCAAATAGTAAATAGGAATAATTTAGGTAGATTTTCTTCTTTCATCTTGCGAATGTATGCTGTGTGAACTCATTAGAATCGCCTCGATGAGGCGATTCTAATGAGTACACACAACATACATTTATTATATAGAACACCGAAAAGATATCACACAATTATATCCATTATGCTTCCTGGTATGACACTAATAGTAACCTTCCGTTGCTCGAACTACCGCTGTCTCGAAAAAAATTTTATGGTCCCAAAGGGGTTCAAGCCATAGAAGTTGGACTGAACATTTAATTTGTACATATTGTTGGTCATTGACAACCATGTGGAATCAGAAGTATAGAGACTGAAGTATTCTTAACTTTGGGTTCATTGACAAAAACAAGTTCTTGCTTTATACTGGTTTAACCCTTGTCCTGCTGAGCCCGGATATGCCTTACCTTTCAAACAATGTAGATCCAGATCAGATGAAGAAGCCATCTGATCAGGATCTACATTGTTTGTCATGTTTAACTGGACTTTTCTTGCATCTAAAAAAACTGTCCTCTGAAGTAAAGGTAGTTGTGTGCTGCAGATGGCTATTAACCCATTGCATTTGGGAAATCCGTAAATGGTTACCTTGGCAACAGTGCAGGTCCAGATCAGATGCCGCATTCTTTTCCTTGGCAACAGTCACAGCAGGTCCAGATCAGATGCCGCATTTGATCAAGGCCTGAGCTGTTTGCTAACAGAATTTTCTGTCAAAAATAGAATAAAAACGAAAAAATTGGCCTGAAATGCCTTATATGACAAATGGGCTTGTCCAGCATATAGCAATGGAAGAGTCCACTAGTATACAGTGGGTTAACCCTTGACTTGCTGAACACGACAACAATCTCTACCTTTGCAAACAGAGAAGAAGCCATCTAATCAGGATCTACACTCTCAATCAATTTGTGAATTTGAATGACTACATTATATCAATCAATTTTTCTGACCGCACATGAGGACTGGTAAAAGGCTTAGAAGGTCTTTTTAGCCTGCCTAGGCAAAGTGGTGCTAGTAGCTGGACCGTTCCTGCATATAAACACTATTTATTGGTTTCTTTAGGCGGTAGGGCCTGAGATGTCATGTCATCTCAGTGTTGGGTAAAAGTCGCACAAAATTGGAAGCAACATATCCAAAATGACCTATATAGTGTTGTCAGGGATGTAACCTCAATTCAAACAAATCAAACAAGTCATTTGATTGATAGTCAGAAATGGGTGTATTAGCATTTACCTGGCTCTGATAACCTGTCCTCTTAATACAGGTGGTTGTGTAATGAAGATGGCCTTTAAGACAAGTTTTACTGTGTTAGCAAACTCGGAACATATTTTTATGCAGAAAGGGCCAAATAGTTTTGACCTTTATCATACATCACACCATATGAAGCCTAAAGCACACGAATGAAAACGTGTCTTGGTTTAATTTACTAAATTAATATTTTGTTATAAAATTAATGTGTTTGTTCCCTTCATTCAGGCATTCTCATGGTAATAAGACATGTGATTTACATGTCATTTAGAAAAAGTCTTTTATAAATATAGGCCTAACAAACTCATTAGTGTTCTAGCAAGTAAAATGTCTAATGCACAGATACCGGGTAGTTTTTGCTGGAAACATGTGAGTAGCTTTTGCTTGCAAAAGCTGCTCATATATTCTCAGCAAAAATATGACTGTATTTACCATTTAACAATACTAGCACTATTGGTACAGCCTATAGGTAGCTTTCAAGATGCTCTAAGGTTGAACTAAGTAATGGTCACATGGCCTAAGCTTCGGATAGCTTATTGGAATAGACAACCATTATGCAAACACGCCTATACAAATATATTGCCACCTTTATCGCCAAAAAAATTAAAATTCAATGATGAAAAATTGTGATATTTTTCTTATTTCTGCTCAAAATATAGATTGTGGGCACTCGTTAGAACCGCCTCATCGAGGCGGTTCTAACGAGTACCCACAATCTATATTTTAGAGCATAAATAAGAAAAATAAGGTATACCCCCGGAAACCCCAGTTTTACTATATAAAAGTGGGGTTCAAGGAGGTCAAAATTATATAGGCGTGTTTTCGTGATGTTTAGATCACTTTCAGATGGCTTAAGAGTTTGTTGAAACAGTACAAAAACATTGCCAGGGTAGTTATCTACTCTGTCTGCCAGGGTAGGGGTTGCTGTGAGATCACACAAGTTGTGGTCATGAAGTGCTGTTCAGGCTTACTAGTAGATTGTGGGCAGCTGTGCACATACCATGATCCGTTCAAACACTAAAACAGGACACTAGTAAACAGAGCAGGCCCAGAACAGTCATAACATTCAGGGTCTGAAAAATTTCAGGGCCCAGTTGTTCAAAGCAAGCTTGTTAGTAGTGAAATTGATAGCTGTTCTAGCAAGTACAATATCTGATAAAGTGTTATTTTCGCTGAAAAAAATTGAGAGCAGCTATTGCATTTGCAAAAGTTGCTCACTTTTCTTTTCAGCAAAAATATCTGAATATTTGCCATATTAAATGATCAAAGTTTGAACAATACGTCAACTAACAACGTCATTAGTTTTAAACAACTGGCCCCAGACTTTTTCTCAATTAAGTTCTAAAAATAACTCAAGCTCAGACACCACTTTAACAGTATGGAAGATTCTGATCACCTTATCCTGATGAATAAATTAATTTAGCCACCCCCATTGCAGACCAGCATTCAATCAGATTACTTGATATCATGATGCTTTCAAATTCAAATACTGAATGATTCTGATCAGATGGCCATCTTATCTGGATCTACACTTTATGCAAAGTTAGGGGTTGTCGTGCTCAGCAGGATAAATGTGACAGTTTCAACACAAATTCAGTGTTTTGTTCAGTAGGGCACGTTTACAAAGAAAAATCAAGGAAATTTTGTCAACACTTCCTTTGACAGCATGGTTAATTTGTGCCATTAATTGTTTAATTAATTGCTTATTTAAACATGCAAATCAGTTTGCATACTCATTCGGGGAGGATTGCTCCGTGTTAGTTTTGATGTACTGAAAGTTGACTGATACCTGTCGCTGGGACAGAACAATGATATTCTTGTTTGTTCTTCAGTCATTTAACATGTCAGATATATTAAACTTTTTACATGCTTTACCTGGCAACTCGATAGCTCAGTCTGATGTGCGTCAGACTGGTTAGGATGGGGGTTCCGTACATGCTGGGGTCGGCAACATTCTTTCGTGGAGATTGGTCATGAAATCTTTCCTACAGTCATTCTCTCCCTTCTGCTGATTCAAGAAAGGCAGTTGTCAGTTTCTGGCAAAAGAATTTGCACTTTACTGGTTAGCCGCTTACGTATAAGCCTGTCCAGAAAAAGTGTGGATAGGTAAACTGACCGGCTCAAAAATGACCTAAATACTGTTGACTGGGCCGTTAAACTCCAATATAAACAAACAAACAAACCTGGCAACTTTGGTCTGTTGGTTGAGATCTCATCAGGATCTACCCTGTTTGTCAATTGGGTTTTAGAATTTGATTGATATATAATATCAAGTATTTTGATTGGTTAATAGTTAGAAATGGGTGTGGCAAAATTTACTTATTCAGGAGGATATGGGTTAGACTATTGCAAAATGATCCCGTTAATGATGAATAGGGTCTTCAGACAGTTTCAGTTAACCCTTATCCTGCTTATCATGACAACCCCTACTTTTAGAAACAGTGTAGATCCAGATCAGTTGGCTTCTGAAGAAGCCATTCTCATCAGATCCAGATCAGTTGGCTTCTGAAGAAGCCATTCTCATCAGGAGCTACACTGTTTGACATTCAGTTTGTGAATTTGAAGAAATAAAATTAATGCCATCAAGTAATTTGATTGGTTGAAAGTAAGAAATGGGTGTGGCTAAATTAATTATTCAGCAGAATAAGGGTTAATTAATGTGAGGTATTTCATTTGTTGTAGGTTCTACAAAAATGTCTGTACTATAAGTAAATGGATTAGACCCTGGTTAGGTGCTACACTATTGTTCTGAGTCTACACTATTTGCCAATGTCTTATTTTTGGGCATTAATGGATTTTAACCCTTTGAGAACCAAATGGAACCTTATATATGGCAGGAGTCTATTTCAAAATTAAGGGGTGTCAGGCTGTGTTTTCTTCAAAATTTATTTGGAAAATGGCTTAACTTGTTGCGAACAAAGTGACCCTGAACAGTTGCCGCGTTCTGCGGTATCTGATCTGGGTTTGCACTGTTTGCCAAGGTACCTGTTTTGGGGTTTCTGGTACAAAAAGGGTTAATATGTGCCACTTTTCTTAGATATATAAGGCTTGATATTCCACTTATAGACAGTATGAGGGCTTGATATTCCCATCGTGTGAACAAGTCCGTGAAATGAACACCCACCTAAACCCCAGTTTATATAGAGAAAACAGGGGTTTACAGGGGTATACATTATTTTAAATATGGAGATAAGAAAAAAACTCACTATGTTATCCTATTGCACTCATAGACCGAGGGCTTTCTTTCCACTCATATATGGTATGGGGCTTGATATTGCACTCAGACACTATTTGGGCTTGATATTCCACTCATAGACCATCTGAAGGCTTGATATTTCACTCTTAGACAGTATGAGTGCTAGATATTCCAATCATAGACAATATGAGGGCTTGATATTCCACTCAGACAGTATGTGGCTTGATAGTCTATTCATATACATTGGGGCTTGATATACGTTGGGGCTTGATATTCCACTCATAGACTGTCTGAGAGCTTGCTATTTCACTCATAGACAGTATGAGGGCTTGATATTCCACTCATAGACAGAATGAGGGCTTGATATTTCACTCATGGACAGTATGAGGGCTTGATATTTCACTCATAGACAGTATAAGGGTTAAATATTCTACTCATAGACAATATGAGGGCTTGATATTCCACTCTTAGAAGTATTTGGACAGTATGAGCAGAGGATAGAGCAGCTAAGTTTACTTCTCTGGTGAGATCCCATGTCACAGATTCTGATTTTACTTGTCACCAGAAACAATTCTGATTCTGAGAAATTTAGCTCATCAGTACTTAGAAATGGAGAATCTTGACCACCTTGATACTTGACAGAAATATGAAAAACAAGTTTTGCATACAGTAGATTCTTTGTGAAAATCTATGTGACATTTGAATTTAGTCCATATATCTAGTGTCATTAACCCTTCTCTTGCTGAATATTCAGTTTAGCCACACCCATTTCTGACTTTGAACCAATCAGATTGCTTGATGTAATTTATTCCTACAAATTCATAAATTGAATGTCAAACAGTGTAGATCCTGATCAGATGGCTTCTTCAGAAGCCATCTGATCTGGATCTACACTGTTTCCAAATATAGTGGTTGTCGTGAACAGCATGATAAAGAGTTAACCCTTTTTGTACCGAATTGAAACTTCCACCTTATACTCGTATAGCATCCATTTCAAAATTTAGAGATGTCAGGTTGTGTTTTCTTCAAAAACTATTTGGAAAAAAGCTGAACATTTTGCAAACAGTGGAGGCCCTGATCAGACGCTGTGTTCTGCGGCGTTTGATCTGGGCCCGCACTGTTTGCCAGGGTACTTGTTTGGGGTTTCCGGTACCAAAAGTGTTAATAAGGATGATTAAATATGAAGAAAAACCTGTAAATTTAAGATACACATTCCTCCAAGAAATGGCTCCCTTAGCATTTTTAAGATGTACCTCCAAGAAATGGCTCCCTTAGACCTTCTTAAGATGTACCTCCAAGAAATGGCTCCCTAAAGGGGCTCTTACACTGTCACGACTTTGACCACGATTGTCAACGACTGTCCACGACCAATGGGGACCGTGAAAATCGTGGCAAATTGGGGCATACACGGTTCCATTTTCACTTCCCAACGAATACTCACGACATTGCTACGACACTTCCACGAACAATCACGATTTGCTGTACGATAATGGAGCCGATTTACAACGATCCTCTACGATCGACCACGATGTCTTACGATCCTCTAGGATTCTTCTACGACTGCACCACGATTGCTTCAAGATATCAGACGATCATACACGATTTCTCACGATCCCTGCAAGACTGTTCTACGACCAAGGCACGATGATCAAAGACTCAGTACGATCATGGAGGATTCGATACGATTTACTCACGATTAACCAAGACTTCTCCCAATTTGTCAGGATTTATAACGATCTGGGTATATAAAAGTATTCATCAAATGCACAGTGTCATTCAGTTTCAACCATTTCTGTAGAGAGCATCTGACGAAATTGTTTTTGCAGCCAGGTCAAAGGCTTCAAAATTTAGTTCAGCTCGAACAAGACATGATCAAACATGACATTGCAATGGCTGAACAACTGGAGGTGCAGAGGAACAGGAGGGACAGGTGACAGTTGACCATAGTTGTTTTGGTAATTATATGTACAAAGTTACGTGGAGAAAGTAGTGCGTTTGACGTAGCGTCGGGATAAATCGTGCTAGCGTCCTCATCAATCGTAGTGCATTCCTGGTGAATCTTGCATTGTCGTAAGCAGTCGTCATGATATCGTAGTAGATCGTACGACAGTCGCAATGGAATCGTAGAGGCATCGTAGATGATTTTGTCTCGTCGTAGCACAATCGTGGTAGAATTCAGTCACGATTATTCACGAGTGGCCACGATTACCACGACGACGGCCCACGACTGAGCTACGATTTCTCTACGACCGCTCTACGATTTGAAAAATGATGCCGACTCGTCACGAATGTTTTGAACATGTCCAAAACAGTCGTGGTCGCTCCCGAACTATCACGATCAACCACGATTCCTCAAGATCTCTGCCGACTTCTCTACGACGTTGTTCACGATTTACCACGATTTAAAAAATCGTGGTTAGTCGTGGCCAAAATCGTGACAGTGTAAGAGCCCCTTTAGCAATTATGAGATGCACCACCAAGAAATGGCTCCCTTAGTCGTTGAAAGAGGGCTGTGGGAGAGGTGGGCCCCAAGGAGGCTGCCTCAAGGGTGTGTTGATTTTGAGGAATAATTATGCCCCCTTGACCCTCACCCTGCTTTCCTCATTATTGGTTGATACTACCCATTTTGTTTCGGGTTCACTATACTAGATCAAGAGCACACCCACTTGTCAGTGATCACCACTGATTGGTCTATGTATTACCAACAGCACCAATAATATTGCAACATCCTCTTCATTCAACTAAAAAGAAATATTTCCAAGTTGTCAGATCAAAAGGTCTTTGATGGCAAGAATGTACTCCATTTGTCACAAAGCACATGTTTGACAGTCAAAGTGTGCCAACTTTGCGCCATGAGGTAAATTTCAACATGACACAACTGAAACAAAATGGGTAGTAATTCCGGCTTAACCATTCTTACCTGGAAACCTGCTACTCTCCTCATAAACCAAGGGTCATGAATTCCATCCTGGGCTTCTCCACACTTCCGGATCAGTCTTTAAACAGAGGTCCTATCTTGGTATGACCTTAGCTGTTGGTGAAACCTAAGTCCTGAACATATACCGGGAAACAGGGGACATAGACAAACAGTTTACAGCCACATTCAGGGTCTCAACCTAGCCATTTCTAAGACGCTCACCCAGAAGTAAACAATGGGTTAAAAGGTATTTGGTGTGCAATGTGAGGACAATCGCCATGCTGATACACACATGTGAGATATTCCTGTCTTTCATGGCACTTTTCCAATGAAAAGTTTTCCTTACTTTTTTTGCAAAAATAATGTAGACCCTGACCCTTGAAAATCCCACTTCTCTGTATACAAAAAAATGTGAACCCTTGAAAAGCCCATTTCTAGTAGGTTAACTGATTCACTGCTGTCCTAATCACCATGTCAGTTTCTGTACCCAACTTCCCCTTATATTTTCTACCTCAGCCTCAAGTAAGCAAACACCTGATGACAGTCATGTATTTCATCACTCAATCATGTTTATTTTTTGTTTTTCTCCAAGTTTACTGTTTGAATTCATACACCTTCTAATGGCTTGCTGTGAAGTTCTGAGATTTCATGTCATCACTGTGACAAACTACACCTTGAAAGGTTTCCACTCACGTGTTTTCTCTACCATATCTTCTCAAGTCATCAGGAATTGGGTGAAATGAGTGGTATGGAATAAAATAAAGATTTGTTGTCAGAATAGCAAAGGATATACTTTATTTTAAGGTGGAATGGCACACCAACTCTATTCAAATCACTCAAATATAATTATGAGGGTCATTGACTGATCCGTGGCAAGTGCACGCTTTTCACATATTATTCATCAATGCCTTATACATATGGTTACACAATATAAGAATCTTATATGGGTGTGAGGGGTGGATGGAAAAATCCGTCCCGAGGGACACTGTCCGGCATCACGAGGCTTGCCAAGTGATGCCGGACAGTGATCCCGAGGGACGGATTTTTCTATCCACCCCTCACACCCATATTGGATTCTTTTTCTTGCATCCTTTCCATTTCTATTGCGAATTTTCAATGCTGCTGTCTCTTCGGTTACCGACGTCCGCCATTTTGTGATGACACAACAGGAATGTTTAGTGACGTCACGCATGACGACGCTGCGCATGAGGTTGTAATCAACCAGTGCATTTATCAAACACGCGATTATATTCGATTTGGGGTCGGAACACCAGGGTCAGAACATAAATTTCTATCCCAGGGATTTCCACGGATTTCCTTGTCTGGTGTGCAAGAAATTGTTATCCGTCAGCCTAGTACTTGTAGTCCATGTGAGGTAAAATAACATTGGAAGGGGTTAGTGGTGCCAAATTTTCTTCACAAATTGAGAACAGAGCAAGCATTGAAAAAGAAGACAACTAGAAAATTTATGAGGAATTGTGTGACGTTTACAGAAAGACTGCTCCTTCACATTCAACTGTTAAAAATTCGGTGGCTGATTTTAAACATGGTCGGGTAATGTTGGAAGACAAGCACCGTAGTGGAAGACCTGTGAACGCTACTGATGATGTCACTAGTGGTAATCTTAGGGAACTTACTAAAGCAAGACAGGCAAATGAAAGTTTCAGAAATGGATAGAAGATTGAAGATTTCTGAGGGTAAAGATTGAAGATTTCTAAGGTTAATGTTTTTACCATTTAACATGAATGGCTGGGCATAAGGAAGCTTTCAGCGCATTGTGTGCCAAAATGCCTCAGTGAAGAACAACAAGCTGTCCAAGGGTCCATGTCTGTCACTTTTGGAAAGATCTGATTCTGATCTGGAAGACTTTCTTGAACGAATTGTTACTGTGAACAAAACTTGGATCCGTCACTATGATCTTGATACTAAACAGCAGAGTACACATTGGACTGGCCATGGTTCACAGCATCCAAAGAAATTCAAAACTCCCTTAAGGCAACTGTTTTGGAATAGCAAGGGGTTTCTGTTGGTGGGCTATTTTACCTCATGACCAGGCTATAATTGGGACTATTTTGCTAATATTTTGGACCAATTACATGCAGCTATAGTACAGATAAGGCACAGAAAATTGAAGTGGAATGGTTTCAAGCCCTTACCCCATCCGCCCTATTATACTGATCTGGCACCGAGTGATTATTTTTTGTTTGCAAATGCATGAATGTCACTTCCAGTCAGATGAAGAGCTTAAGGCAGCCATTGGAGGATGTGAATTCTACAAAAATGGCTTTCTATGGAGGAATAAGTGCTTATTGCTGTGGGGTGATTATGTGGAAAAAGAAGTCAAGCGTGACTCTAATTAAGTAAGGCCAGATAATTATTAAACGGCCCTCATATTTGACCTACCGTATTCGCCCTAATTACCGCACCGTGCACTTAGTTTTTTCAAAACCATGTCAAAAAATCACAGTGAAAAATCTACCTAATTAGCGCACACTCGAAAGAAAACAATAGCTTCCCAGATGATGCATACTGATATTTAATGGGACGGAAAAGGATACTAAGCATTGCCTTCACTGTTGAAGAAAAAACGGTAATTTATTTTTATCGATTTACTATGAGCGCTTCCTGGGGGAGGTTACTGCAAAGTGTGCGCTTATGTATTTCCTTTTCAAAATTAGCTTAGGTGTGCGCTTATAGGAGCATGTGCGGTAATTAGGGCGAATACGGTATTCTCAAAGTCTTATTTACTCTTAACTTATTATGAACTAGAAGCCCCAAAATGAGTAATTAGCAAACAGTGGAGGCCCAGATCAGACACCACATTCTGCCATTTTCCAAATAATTTTTGAAGAAGACACAACCTGACACCCCTAAATGTGGAAGATTCCATTTGGTTTTGTTTGTTTGATTTGAGGCTTAACCTCCCCATCAACACTATTTAGGTGATTTTGGAGACATTGTTTCCAATTTTGTGGGACTTTTACCTGACATTGAGATAAAATGAAATCCGAAGACCTGCCACCCTATGCAACCAATAGGTTTTATATACATGGATGGTCTGATTCGCACCAGGCTTAGAGTTATAGACTCATCTGTGTGTTGAAGCACCATCTATTTTCCAAGCCCCGATGGGCTAGGGCCATAATCTGATTAGTGTCTTAACTGCAATTTAGATTTTTATTGCTGGAAATTATATTACCCTGAGTGAAAACAAATCCGTAATTTAGTAACACTAGCCTTGAAATTTCATTGATACCTTGTAATCTGTTCTCCTGACGCCATCAGAACAAAAGCACTTTCTAGAACACGTGAATAATGATGCCACTAAGAACTCCAGAAAATCACATGCATGTAAAGCTTTAAATATTGAGGTGCGGTCATTTTAATTATTTGTTTGAATTGAGGTTTAATATCTCCATCAACAGTTTTTAGGTCATTTTGACTCTTCTGGATGCACATTATAAGGTCATGGGTTGGATATCCCTACCAGACTGGACAACATTTTTTTTCTGTGGATTGATCACAGAAAAATTATTTTCTACAGTCATTCTCTCCCTTCTGTGGTTGTCAGTTTCTAGCGAAAGATACTGTATAACTCTTATCTTGCTGTTCACGACAACCCCTATCTTTGCAAACAGTGTAGATCCAGATCAGTTTCTAGCGAAAGATACTGTATAACTCTTATCTTGCTGTTCACGACAACCCCTATCTTTGCAAACAGTGTAGATCCAGATCAGATGGCTTCTGAAGAAGCCATCTTATCAGGATCTACACTGTTTGCCATTCAGTTATTGAATTTGTAGCAATAAATTACAACAAGTAATTTGATTGGAATGTGTGTGGCTTGAATGAATATTCAGCAAGAGAAGGGATAAGCTTGCACAAGAAAAATGTTATTAGTTACACTCACCTGCCTTCATGCGGACTGAACAAATTATTTGTCTAAATCATGACGGAAATAAGGGCGAGGATTGTGTCCACGTAAAATCGATTTAAGCCTCCCAGTGGAATTAGGCGGTTCTTCTGTGCCGGTTTATTTTTGTTATGGTTTGTCTTTGTGTGTGTTATATTATTTTGTTTTGGATAGCTAATTGGCCATTTTGTGGGAAAGTAACTATCCTTTTGATGTTTCAATTAGGGTCTAGTTGTTTCATGTTTGTGCTTCTTTCCCTTGTCTCTGATGGGAGCTGTGTGTTAATTATAGAGATTCCTGATCATTGCCTTCACTTCTATAATAGTTGTGACTGAGCCAAAAGTGAATTTTACTTTAGAAAAAAAGAAAAAAAGACCTAAAACAAGATTTCTTGTTCTGTGGTTCTTAGGGGTTCTGTCTGGTTCTCATTCAGTTTAGTTCTTAATTTTATGAAAGAAAATGTCATTGTTTGAAACTGAAATTTTATTGTTATCATTTTGTTTTAGTGCTGTCCTTGACAAACATAAAAAAATGCTGTTACAATGAGGGTCAAACTACATAATATGTCAAAAAACATAGGAAATGCTTGTTTAAATGCATCACATGTAGTTTATGATTGTTTACTAGCTAAGAGCTGTTTGATGTTTCCATCAGCATGTGAGGAAATTCTTATTTAACCCAACCCTATAAAGGGGTACATTTTCAAACAGTGCAGGCCCAGATCGGACGCCGCAGAACACGACGTCTGATCAGGGCCTCCACTGTTTGCTAAAAGGTTCAGTCATTTTCCAAATAAATTTTTAAGAAAACACAAGCAGTTTTTCATGGTGAAAGGGTAAAATAAATCTGACACTTGCAATATCGTATTTTCCATTTGTATTTGGGTTAACCCAGATGGTGTAGGATGTGGAGTCTCATCAGGGTCTACACTGGTCATCCAGCTATTTTTAGACACAATATCAGATAGTACAATGTACTTGCTCAAATTTTGGAATTTTTGTAAGGAGTCGTTAAATACGATAAAACCTGTGCTAGAAGTGTCCATTTGGCATGAACGGGTATAGACATTGAAAAAAAAATTCATAAGTCTTAGAAGAAGTATCATTAAGCTTTTATCTCAAAATGAAAGGTAATGTATTAACTTTATGAACTTATTAACCAGTGGAAAAAATAACCTTGGACTTAAAATAGAAAGAGTATTAACCCTTTTAGTACCAAGTGGAATCTTCCACCTTATATAGCAGGACTCCATTTCAAAATTTAGGGGTGTCAGGTTGTGTTTTCATGAAAATTTATTTAGAAAATGGCTGAACTTTTAGCAAACAGTGGAGACCCTAATCAGACGTCATGTTCTGCGGCGTCTGATCTGGCTGGGCCTGCACTGCCAGGGTACTCGTTTTGGGGTTTCTGGTACTAAATGGGTTAAAAATACAGGAAAAAAAATCGGGGAAAATGTATAAAGCTTGCATAAAACTTATTTATTAGAACAAGAAAACCAAAGTAAGATTTTAATTATGTGTTCTCCTTAGTAAAATCATGGTTTGTATGAAAATATAAATAGAAAATAATAATATAGATCATAGTCACATGATTCATCAGTGGACACATATCCATAGAGGCACTAACATTATCATTTAAGCCTGAGGTAATAAAACTTGTTTTCCATGCTCAACTCATACAAGCATGAATTTTTTTTCTTTTTGACAAAAGTTGTTAACCCCAGAAAGTCCCACTATTTTGTGGAGAAGTTTGTCTGATTTTGTTTGAGTTGAGGTTTTGAGTTGTTTACCAGTACTCATGTTCGGTCAGTTTTAGGGCTGACTATCGATGCCAATTTTGACTATCGTGATAGTATTGCTATCGTGGAAACTACTATCACGATACTATCACTATCGCGGCATACTATCACGATACTATCGTGATACTATCGGGCACACTTATTAATGATTCATAAATGTTGTATCACTCACATAAAATGGCTAAGAGTGACAGAACGAGTTAGGAAAATTGCAATGGCCTAAAATTAATACCTTTGCAGTGTTTGAGATTTTCTGCTTGTGGAAACTGACACATGGTAATCGTTCTTCAATTGCTTGATGTTTGCCGCCTGTGTTAAATGAATCTGTGGATTCAGTTAATTAGGTAACCCGATTATTACATAGTATTACGTAATCACAGCACGCTATTTTAGCACCTCTTTAAGGGTGACATGAATCTAACATACTGCATTAAAACTTGAATTTACATATTTTTTATTTGAAGTTAGCATCAAAAGCTAGACTATCGCAATAGAAGTAAAGCAATGATCAAGTCGGTATTTTCATCTAGCAATATGTACAGGGCTCGACCTGGGATCTCTGACTCTGTGGGCATTTAGTCCTTGCACACAAGACAGC
This sequence comes from Lucinisca nassula, assembly GCA_963580285.1. Lineage (NCBI taxonomy): Eukaryota > Metazoa > Mollusca > Bivalvia > Lucinida > Lucinidae > Lucinisca > Lucinisca nassula. Next base: position 18,115,564 of record OY757014.1, on the reverse strand, counting down.
TACGACAAGCAGCAATAATAAAACAAAGTTTTCATGTAATGAAATTTGGCCGTTTTGACCTGTTATTTTTTCTGGAATATCCCTCTATTATAATACAAAGACAACCAAAAATAAAATTAGAAAGACCCACGAAAAATCAAAATGCCAATTTGTCCCAGGTTGTCCAGTGTCCACCATCAAAACGTCCAGAATCACCTTAAGAAAGTACTTCATAGACAGAGACCTAAGGCCTCCTGCTGCACGTTTTTTCCCTACAGAATGACGACAAGAAAATAAAACTTTGTCTGCTTAAATATTCCCCCAAGAATTTAATCCCAATCAGTCCGGCCAGCCGACTGATGACATCATCAATGATGCATTTGTGCATACTGGTACTTACCGACTAATCAGAGTCTATCATGTACTCGCATGCACATTCTGTGCATTTTTTGAGAAACATTTCTAATGAGACCACAAAAGGGCGGTTTAACAGTCTGGTCCTTATACGCAAAAAAAGTCACATATACAACAGGTTAAACTGCATTATACTGTCATTTATTATACATTTATCTATGTGAATGAGTCAGCACACAGCAAAAAACACACATTTCTTCATACACAAGATCAGCTTGTGCATCTTGCAAATGTCTTCGAAACTGAACAGGGAAATGGCGTTCGTCCCAAAGTTATACAACGCAAGGATAATACAAACAGCAAACATTTATATATGACTGCGCAGGCTGATCTGAGCCTTCACATGTCACACAGGTTTCACTGTCATGTTTTCAAAAAGTTGCATGCAACAAACGCGTGATCAAACTATTATTGACATTTTGTTATTGAAAAACGCGGGAAAATTTCGGTCGCCTCAACTCAGTCAACTGCACGTGCAAAAATGACGGCGGGAAATTCATCGCCGCGAGAAATTCACCACACGGCAAATAACTGTAATACACATGTGTGACCAGCGAAGTCTCAGATCATCATGCACATATGTGAAGGCTTATCATTCTGTCCTGATTTCAGCTGAATGGATATCCTAAGCAAAAATACTTGCGTCATTACACAACAGTACAGGTATATTTTCAAAGTATATTCAAGTAAAAAAAAAAAAAAAAAAAAAAAAACAATCGAAACTATCGATAGTTGAGTGAACTATCGGCGATAGCTATCGATAGTCCAAAGTACTATCGATGCATTGCTATCGAGGCAGTCACTATCGCAATGCATCGAACTATCGATGCATCGTTACACCCCTAGTCGGTTTCTCTAGATGGGCAGGGGCAAAGTGGTCAGTGTTCAATGTTGTACACAGAGGATCTTACATGAGTGTTCATGTATTATTGAATTTATTAAACAAGTTGAGGAAAAGGGATAAAATGCAAGGCTTTGCCGAGCATTTTATCCCTTTTCCTCAACAAGTTTAATAAATTCAATAATACACGAGCACGAATGCAAGATTCTATTTATCATATGACATTTAAAACTCATTTATATATATATTTGATTGTTTACAAAAATATCAATATTCCTCCATTATTAAACGCGACGTCTTTAAGGAAGTCGTACATGTAATGTTACGGGACATATCTAGCTAATTTGCATATTTAATCCACCAGTGGATTATCGAAAATATTACATGGCGTTATTATACTCCTAGACGTGATGTCATATGATAAATTGTTTTTTTGTATAACTATTATTTTTGCTCAAAAACAATGAGTACAACTTCAAGCTCCATCCACAATCTATTTTTGCAGCATAATTAAGGAAAATATTAGAGAATCATATGAAAAATAATTTGAACCATTTCATCCGTGGACTCTGCCATCTTTGAATTTGGACACATTTATTGTTGAAAGTAGAGGCTTTAGTCAAATTCTTAAACAGGATGGCAAACAGTGTAGATCCTGATGAGATGGCTCATTATGAGCCATCTCATCTGGATCTACACTTTTTGCATAGGTTGTTCTACCTGTCTGAAGATGACAAAATACTATGGTATATCAGAGATAATATTTATCTTCTTCAGATGATGGCTTCCACAAGCTGGCAGTTGAGACGTTGGAAGAACTGGACTGGTGCCTCGACCAGTTGGAGACAATACAGACTCACAGATCCGTCAGTGATATGGCTTCCAGCAAGGTAGGTTCATAAGGTCTTGCCCACATCTTCAGTTTTTGTCCAGTTCAACACTGCCGTGTTTGATGATAGAGTATATGCTAAAGACATCTCACTTCATAGACTAACCAAGAGTCAGTTAGGGTACCATACCAAAACAATCTGTCCCTACTCCTGCTGAAATTTGAGGAGTACATATTATGCATATGCCTCAGGAGCAATTACAAAGAAATTTTTGATATTCGTGGTATTAAGCAGGGTGAAAGCAGATGCATAGAGGGTCATTTTATTGAAAACACTTGAAAAAAAAAATTGCCATGCTCTTTTATATTTTTTTTCTAAAAGTAACTTTCCTTGGATTTTTGTTGATTTCAACCCACATTGCAATATGTTGTGATGTCATAGTGGAGGATTCACCTAAAATCATATCATTTTGCCTGACATGGCTCTTATCATTTTTAGCTCACCAGAGCCGAAGGCTCCGGGGGAGCTTATAGGATAGGCAGTTGTCCGGCGTCGTCGTCGTTGTCGTCGTTGTCGTCGTCGTCGTCGTCGTCTGACGTCTGACGTCAGCACTTTCAAACATCTTCTTCTCTGAAGCCACTGGACCGATTCAGCCCAAATTTTATCTGTAGCATCCTTGGGCTGGGGGATTGAAAGTTTGTGTTTTTTATGAAAATCGGCCCATTAGTTTGGTTGCTATGGCAACTTAGAGTTTCCATAGACTTATAATGGGGAAAATAGAAAAATGGCATTTACTGCCAAGTCATTGCAGATATTTGGACAAAACTTTTATAGAAATGTTTCTTGAGTAAAATTCTTTCAGCCATATGCTTTTATGCCAACCTGAGGATCCCCCAGGTTGTGCCGGGGCCATGCCCCACCCCCTCCACTTCATAAAAGGCCATATATCTCAGAAACCATTCAGATCCCGACCCCTAAACCATATATATTCTTGTTCCTATTGATAAGACGCATTTAGTAACACCAACCTTGGGGTCCTCAGGGATGCGCCGAGGTCATGCCCCACCCCCTCCACTTAATAAAAGGCCCAATATCTCGGAAACCATTCAGATCCCCACCCCTAAACCATATATATTCTTGTTCCTTATGATAAGACCCATTCAGTGACATCAACCTGGGAGTCCCCTGGATGTGCCGGGGCCATGCCCCACCCCCTCCATTTCATAAAAGGCCCAATATCTCGTAAACCTTACAGATCCCCGCCCCTAAACCATATATATGCATGCTTCTTATGATAAGACACATTCATTGACACCAACCTGGGGGTCCTCAGAGATGCGCTGGGGCCTTGCCCCACCCCTCCACTTCACAAAAGGCCAGATATCTCAGAAACTGTTCAGATCCCCACCCCTAAACCATATATATTCTTGTTCCTATTGATAAGACGCATTCAGTAACACCAACCTGGGGGTCGTCAGGGTTGCGCACAGGTCAGGCCCCACCCCCTCAACTTTATAAAAGGGACAATATCTCGGAAACCATTCAGATTCCCACCCCTAAACCATATATATTCTTGTTCCTTTTGATAGGACCCATTCAGTGACATCAACCTGGGAGTCCCCTGGATGCACCGGGGCCATGCCCCACCCCCTCCATTTGATAAAAGGCCCAATATCTCGGAAACCTTACAGATCCCCGCCCATAAACCATATATATGCTTGCTTCTTATGATAAGACACATTCATTGACACCAACCTGGGGGTCCTCAGAGACGCGCTGTGGCCTTGCCCCACCCCTCCACTTCAAAAAAGGCCATATATTTCAGAAACTGTTCAGATCCCCACCCCTAAACCATATATATTCTTGTTCATTATGATAAGACGCATTCAGTAACACCAACCTGGGGGTTCCCAGGGATATGCTGGGGCCATGCCCCACTCCCTCCATTTCATAATATCACAATATCTCGGAAACCCTACAGATGGCCACCCCTTAACCATATATAGTCTTGTTCCTTATGATAAGACACATTCATTGACACCAACCTGGGAGTCTCCCTGGGCCTTGCCCCACCCCTCCACTTCACATAAGGCCTTATATCTCAGAGAATGTTCTTAGCCCCACCCTAAACCATATATATTCATCTTTCTTATGATAAGACGCATTCAGTGACACCAGCTTGGGAGTCCCCGGGGCACGCCCAGGCCATGCCACACCGCTTTACTTCATTAAAAGCCATATATATCAGAAATAGTTCAGATCCCCACCCCTAAACCATATACTTGTTCCTTATGATAAGACTCATTCAATCACACCAACCTGGAGGTCTCTTTGTGCTGAGGCAATGTGCCCCGCCCTTCCATTTCATAAAAGGCTTTATATTTCAGAAACCATTCAAATCCCCACCCCATAATCATATATGTTCTTGTTCCTTATTATTAGCACACCTACTGTAGCGGGGTCCGCAGGGGCCATTCCTATTTCATAAAAGGGCCTCAAATCTCTGAAACCGGTCAGATTCCCAGCACTGAACCATATATATACTTGGTCCTTATGATAAGACACATTTAGGGACAACAGTTTGGGCTTTCCTGGGATCAACAGGGCATGCCCCAACCCCTCAACTGTTAAAGAGGCCTTACAGATCCCCACTGCTAAACCATATATATTTTTGTTATCCCCCGCCGAAGGCGGAGGGATATAGTTTTGGCGTTGTCCGTCCGTCCTTCCGTCCGTCCGTCCTTCCGTCCATCCGTCCTTCCGTCCGTCCATCCGTCCGTCCATCCGTCCTTCCGTCCGTCCGTCACACTTTTTTGTCCGGAACCGTTTCTCAGCAACTATTGCATGGAATTAAATGAAACTTGAAATAAATATGTATTATTATGCTGTGGTGATGCACGCACAATTTTTTTTCGGATTGACTTTTTACATCCAGAGTTATGGCCCCTTGAATGATTGAAATTCTGGATTTTTCGTCGTCTCACTTTGTCCGGAACCGTTTCTCAGCAACTATTGCATGGAATTAAATGAAAATTGAACTAAATAAGTATTATTATGCTGCAGTGATGCACGCGCAATTTTTTTTCGGATTGACTTTTTACATCCAGAGTTATGGCCCCTTGAATGATTGAAATTCTGGATTTTTCGTCGTCTCACTTTGTCCGGAACCGTTTCTCAGCAACTATTGCATGGAATTAAATGAAAATTGAAATAAATATGTATTATTATGCTGCAGTGATGCGCGCGCAATTTTTTTTCGGATTGACTTTTTACATCCAGAGTTATGGCCCCTTAAATGATTGAAATTCTGGATTTTTTCGTCATCTCACTTTGTCCGGAACTGTTTATCAGCAACTATTGCATTGAATTAAATGAAACGTGAAATAAATATGTATTATTATGCTGCGGTGATGCACGCGCAATTTTTTTCTGGATTGACTTTTTACATCCAGAGTTATGGCCCCTTAAATGATAGAAATTCTGGATTTTTCGTCGTCTCACTTTGTCCGGAACCGTTTCTCAGCAACTATTGCATGGAAATAATTGAAACTTGAAATAAATATGTATTATTATGCTGTGGTGATGCACGCGCATTTTTTTTCCGGATTTACTTTTTACATCCAGAGTTATGGCCCCTTAAATGATTGTAATCCTGGATTTTTCGTCGTCTCACTTTTTTGTCGGGAACTGTTTCTCAGCAACTATTGCATGGAATTATATGAAACTTGAAATAAATATGTATTATTATGCTGTGGTGATGCACGCACAAATTTTTTTCGGATTGACTTTTTACACCCAGAGTTATGGCCCCTTAAATGATTAAAATTCTGGATTTTTCGTCGTCTCACTTTGTCTGGAACCGCTTCTCAGCAACTATTGCATGGAATAAAATGAAACTTGAAATAAATATGTATTATTATGCTGCCTTGATGCACGCGCAATTTTTTTTTCGGATTTACCTGGATTGACTTTTTTATCCAGAGTTATTTCCCCTTAAATGATTGAAATTGAGGAATTTTGTCTATTCGGTGATTATATCGGGTTTTTTTAATATTCGCGAATTTTATTTTGGTATCCTTGAAACCTCATAACAGGTAAATAAACCTCAACTTTGACAGACAAGTTAATCTCTACTGATAATTAGGTCAGTAGGTCAGGGTACAGCCTCTCATCCAGGGAGTAAATGTTCAGCGGGGCCCTTCCTCATTGTCTCTAGTTTGCTTCTTAGAACCATCCTCAATTTTGGCCAGATATATTTTCTTGCCATTCTACACGAAAAACCCATTCGGCGGGGGATATCAATTCAACGAATTTGCTTGTTTCTTATGATAAGACACATTTAGTGATACCAACCAGGGCTCCATTGGGTCCTTGCCCCACCCCCTCTACTTCATAAAAGGCCTAACTTTTCAGATGCTGAGTCCACATGGGTGCTCATTTGGACATGGGGGTTCATTTGGTGGATTAAAACGATATCATGTTAAAATACATGGCTGCCATTGGGCAGGATGGGCAGTGCCCACCTGAGCTCTGGTGAGCATAGTGGCCCATGGGCCTCTTGTTTAGCTCACCTGGGCCGAAGGCTCCAGGGGAGCTTATAGTATAGTGGGTCCTCAGTCGTCCGTCGTCCGTCCGTCCGTCGTCCGTCCACACTTTTGAGCAGCTATATCTCTGTATTCTGCAGGCTGATCTCAATCATTTCTCATCTGTAGCATGCCTCTGGTGGGGCATTGATGACATAAACTTTTTTTTGAAATCGCTCTAAAACTTTGGTTCCTATGGCAACCACAAAGTCCCATAGACTTACTATGGGAAAATGCTTGTCATCACCGTAGCGCCTTCAGTTTTGATCGGATCTTTCTGAAACTTATATGTAAGGTGACTGGGGATAAAAACTCAGATGAGTTCGAAAACCGGCCAAGTCAGCCCATTTATCATAGAGTTATGTCCCTTTGATTGCTGAAAATGCCCATTTTCGGCCTTGTCATCACCGTAGCCCCTTCAGTTTTGATCGGATCTTTCTAAAACTTATATGTAAGGTGGCTGGGGATAAAACCTCGGATGAGTTCGAAAACGACCAAGTCGGCCCTTTTATCGTAGAGTAACGTCCCTTTGATTGCTGAAAATTCTGATTTTTGACCTTGTCATCACTGTAGCCTTTTCAGTTTTGATCGAATCTTTCTGAAACTTATATGTAAAGTGGCTGGGGATAAAATCTCGGATGAGTTCGAAAACCAGCCAAGTTGGTCCATTTATCACAGAGTAATGTCCCTTTGATTGCTGAAAAGCCGATTTTTGACCTTGTCATCACTGTAGCCCTTTCAGTTTTTAGCTCACCAGAGCCGAAGGCTCCGGGGGAGCTTATAGGATAGGCAGTTGTCCGTCGTCTGCGTCATCTGCGTCTGCGTCTGGTGACGTCAACACTTTTAAACGACATCTCCTCTGAAGCCGCTAGGCCGATTGGGCCCAAATTTCATCTGTAGCATCCTTGGGTTGGGGGATTGAAAATTTGTGTTTTTAGCTCACCTGACCGAAGGTCATGGTGAGCTTTTGTGACCGTAAGATGTCCGGCGTCGTCGTGCGTCGTCCGTCGTCCGTCGTCCGTCGTGCGTAAACTTTTTCTTGTGAACAAACTAGAGGCCACAGTTTTGGTCCAATCATCATCAAACTTGCTCAGAATGATCATCATGACAATATCTCGGTCAAGTTCGAATATGGGTCATGTCGGGTGAAAAAGTAGGTCAGTAGGTCAAATCATAGAAAAACCTTGTGAACACTCTAGAGGGCACAGTTTTGGTCCAATCATCATGAAACTTGCTCAGAATAATTATCATGACAATATCTCGGTCAGGTTCGAATATGGATCATGTAGGGTCAAAAAGTAGGTCAGTAGGTCAAACCATAGATAGTCCTTGTGAACACTCTAGAGGGCACAGTTATGGTTCAATTATCATCAAACTTGCTCAGAATGATCATTGTGACAATATCTCGGTCAAGTTTGAATATGGGTCATGTCGGGTCAAAAAGTAGGTCAGTAGGTCAATTCATAGAAAAACCTTGTGAACACTCTAGAGGGCACAGTTATGGTCCAATCATCATCAAACTTGCTCAGAATAATCATCCTGACAATATCTCAGTCAAGTTTGAATATGGGTCATGTTGGGTCAAAAAGTAGGTCAGTAGGTCAAATCATAGAAAAACCTTGTGAACACCCTAGGGGCCACAATTTTGGTCCAATCATAATCAAACTTGCTCAGAATGATCATCATGACAATATCTCGGTCAAGTTTTAATATGGGTCATGTCCGGTTGAAAAGTAGGTCAGTAGGTCAAATCATAGAAAAACCTTGTGAATACTCAGGAGGCCACAAGTTTGGTTAAATCATTAATCTTGCTCAGAATGGTCATTGTGACAATATCTTGGCTAAGTTTGAATAAAGGTCTTTTCGGGTCAAAAAGTAGGTCAGTAGGTCAAATTAAAGAAAAAACTTGTGAACACTCTAGTTTTACATAGACTTATATAGGGAAAATCTTTAAAAATCCTTTTCTCTGAAACCACAAGGCCTAGGTCTTTTATATTTGGTATGAAGCTTCATCTAAAAGACCCCTAACAAGATTATTCAAATGATAGTGCTGAGGCCAAAAATGTCCCCGCCCCCGGGCCCTTTGGTTTTACATAGGCTTATATAGGGAAAATCTTTAAAAATCTTCTGCTCTGAAGCTGCAAGGCCCAGGACTTTGATATTTGGTATTAAGCTTTATCTAGTGGACCCCTACCAAGATTGTTCAAATTATAGTGCTGGGGCAAAAAATGCCCCCGTTCCGGGGCCCTTTGGTTTTACATGGCCTTATATAGGGAAAATCTTTAAAAATCTTCTTCTCTGAAACCGCAAGGTCCAGGACTTTGATATTTAGAATGAAGCTTCATCCATTGGACCTCTACCAAGATTGTTCAAATTATCGCCCTTGGGCCAAAAATGCCCCCGCTCAGGGGCCCTTTGTTTTTACATAGACTTATATAGGGAAAATCTTTAAAAATCCTTTTCTCTGAAACCACAAGGCCTAGGTCTTTTATATTTGGTATGAAGCTTCATCTAAAAGACCCCTAACAAGATTATTCAAATGATAGTGCTGAGGCCAAAAATGTCCCCACCCCCGGGCCCTTTGGTTTTACATAGGCTTATATAGGGAAAATCTTTAAAAATCTTCTGCTCTGAAACTGCAAGGCCCAGGACTTTGATATTTGGTATTAAGCTTTATCTAGTGGACCCCTACCAAGATTGTTCAAATTATAGTGCTGGGGCAAAAAAAGCCTCCACCTGGGGCCCTTTGGTTTTACATAGGCTTATATAGGGAAAATCTTTAAAAATCTTCTTCTCTGAAACCGCAAGGCCCAGGACTTTGATATTTTGTATGAAGCTTCATTTAGTGGACCCCTACCAAGATTGTTCAAATTATAGCCCTTGGGCCAAAAATCCCCCTGCTCAGGGGCCCTTTGGTTTTACATAGACTTATATAGGGAAAATCTTTAAAAATCTTCTTCTCTGAAACCGCAAGGTCCAGGACTTTGATATTTAGAATGAAGCTTCATCCAATGGACCTCTACCAAGATTGTTCAAACTATCGCCCTTGGGCCAAAAATGCCCCCGCTCAGGGGCCCTTTGTTTTTACATAGACTTATATAGGGAAAATCTTTAAAAATCCTTTTCTCTGAAACCACAAGGCCTAGGTCTTTTATATTTGGTATGAAGCTTCATCTAAAAGACCCCTAACAAGATTATTCAAATGATAGTGCTGAGGCCAAAAATGTCCCCGCCGCCGGGCCCTTTGGTTTTACATAGGCTTATATAGGGAAAATCTTTAAAAATCTTCTGCTCTGAAACTGCAAGGCCCAGGACTTTGATATTTGGAATTAAGCTTTATCTAGTGGACCCCTACCAAGATTGTTCAAATTATAGTGCTGGGGCAAAAAAAGCCTCCTGGGACCCTTTGGTTTTACATGGCCTTATATAGGGAAAATCTTTAAAAATCTTCTTCTCTGAAACCGCAAGGCCCAGGACTTTGATATTTTGTATGAAGCTTCATCTAGTGGACCCCTACCAAGATTGTTCAAATTATAGCCCTTGGGCCAAAAATGCCCCCGCTCAGGGGCCCTTTGGTTTTACATAGACTTATATAGGGAAAATCTTTAAAAATCTTCTTCTCTGAAACCACAAGGCCTAGGTCTTTTATATTTGGTATGAAGCTTCTTCTAAAGGACCCCTACCAAGATGATTCAAATTATAGTGCTGGGGCCAAAAGTGGCCCCGTCCCGGGGCCCTTTGGTTTTACATAGACTTATATAGGGATAATCTTTAAAAATCTTCTCTGAAACCACAAGGCCCAGGACTTTGAAATTTGGTATGAAGTTGCATCTAATGGACCTCTACCAAGATTGTTAAAATTATAGCCCTGGGGCCAAAAATGCCCCCACTCTGGGGCCCTATGGTTTTACATAGACTTACATGGGGAAAATCTTCAAAAATCTTCTTCTCTGAAACCACAAGGCCTGGGTCTTTGATATTTGGTATGAAGCTGCATCTAGTGGACCTCTATCAAAATTATTCAAATTATAGCCCTGGTACCAAAAATGTCCCCGCTCCGGGGCCCTTTGGTTTTGCATAGACTTATATAGGGAAATCTTTAAAAATCTTCTCTGAAACTGCAAGGCCAAGGCCTTTGATATTTAGTATGGAGCTTTATCTAGTGGACCTCTACCAAGATTGTTCAAATTATAGCCCTGGGGCCACAAATGCCCCCACCCCGGGCCGGGGCCCTTTGTTTTTACATAGATTTATATAGCCCTGGGGCCATTTGGTTTTGCATAGGCTTATGTAGGGAATATCTTTAAAAAAAATCTTCTTCTCTGAAACTGCAAGGCCCAGGTCTTTGAAATTTGATGTGTAGCTTTATCTAGTGGACCTTTGCCAAGATTGTTCTAATTATAGCCTTTGTTGATGTTTGGTATGAAGCTTCACCTTTAAGACCTCCCTCAACATTATGCACATTAAAACCCTGGGGCCAATAATGGCCCTCTCTGGGGCCCACTTGTTACACTATGGATCAGGTGAGCGATCCAGGGCCATCATGGCCCTCTTGTTTATGAAATTCGGCTCATTAGTTTGGTTGCTATGGCAACTTAGAGTTTCCATAGACTTATAATGGGGAAAATTGAAAAATGGCATTTACTGCCAAGCAGCTGCAGATATTTTGACAAAACTTTCATAGAAATATTCCTTAGGTAATCTATTATCTGCCATATGATTTTAGGCCTACTGCTCATTTGTATTGGTTGCCATGGAAACCAAATTGAAAAAAAAAATAGAAAAAAAAATACTTAAAAAATCATCTCCTCAGAAACCGTATGCTCTGTGAGGCTGAGAGTTTATGAAAATATTCACCATATTTGCCTTTATAGGTTTTGTGTTTTTTATGAAATTCGGCTCTTTAGTTTGGTTGCTATGGCAACTTAGATTTTCCATAGACTTATAATGGGGAAAATTGAAAAATGGCATTTGCTGCCAAGTTATTGCAGATATTTTGACAAAACTTTTATAGAAATGTTCCTTGAGTAAATGTCTCTCAGCCATATGCTTCAATGCCAACATGGGAGTCCCCCAGGTTAAGCCGGGGCCATGCCCCACCCCCTCCACTTCATAAAAGGCCATATTACTCGGAAACCATCCAGATCCCCACCCCAAAACCATATATATTCTTGTTCCTTATGATAAGATGCATTCATTGACACCAACCTGGGGGTCCTCCGGTACGTGCCGGGGTCATGCCCCACCCCCTCCATTCCATAAAAGGCCCAATATCTTGGAAACCTTACTGATCCCCACCCCTAAACCATATATATTCTTGTTCCTTATGAAAATATACATTCACTGACACCAACTTGGGGGTCTCCCAGGGTGTGCCTGGGCCTTGCCCCACCCCTTCTTCTTCACAAAAGGCCATATATCTCAGAAACCATTTAGATCCCCACCCCAAAACCATATATATTCTTGTTCCTTATGATAAGACGCATTCAGTGACACCAACCTGGGGGTTCTACCGGCTTGTGCCGGGGTCATGCCCCACCCCCTCCATTTCATAAAAGACCCAATATCTTAGAAACCTAACAGATCCCCACCCCTAAACCCTATATATTCTTGTTCCTTATGAAGAGACTCATTCATTGACACCAATTTGAGGGTCTTCCTGGGTGCGCTGGGGCCTTGCCCCACCCCTCCACTTCACAAAAGGCCATCTATCTCAGAAACCATTCAGATCCCCATCCGGAAACCTTATATATTCTTCTTTCTTATGATATGACGCATTCATTGACACTAACCTGGGGGTCCCCCAGGATGTGCCGGAGCCATGCCCCACCCCTTCATTTCATCAAAGACCCAATATCTTGGAAACCTTACAGATCCCCACCCCTAACCATATATATTGTTGTTCCTTATGATAAGACACATTCATTGACGTCAACCTGGAGGTCTTTCGGGTCAAGCCAGGGCCTTGCCCCACCCCACCACTTCACAAAAGGCTATATATCTCAGAAACTGTTCAGAACCCCACCCCTAAACCATATATAATTATCTTCTTTGTGATAAGACACATTCAAATAACACTAGCTTGGGAGTCATCCGGACTGCCTGGGTCATGCCCCACTGCTTTACTTTATTAAAGCCATATATCTCAGAAATCATTCAGATCCCCACCCATAAACTATAATATTCTTGTTCCTTATGATAAGACTTGTTCATTCACACCAACCTGGGGGTCACTTTGTGCTACAGCAATGTGCCCCGCTCCTCCACTTTAAAAGGCCATATATTTCAGAAACCATTCAAATCCCCACCCCATAATCATATATGTTCTTGTTCCTTATCAATAGCACACCCACTTGGGGGTCGCAGGGGCCATTCCTCTCCTCTCCACGTGATAGAAGGGCCTCATATATCAGAAACCATTCAGATTCCCACCCATAAACCATATATATATATATATTCTTGGTCCTTATAGGGACAACAATCTTGGGCTTTCCTGGGATCAACAGGACATGCCCCAACCCCTCCACCGCTTAAGAGGCCTTATAACTCTGGTATACAGATCCCCACTGCTACACCATATTTATTCTTATTCCTTATGATAAGAAGCATTTAGTGATACCAGCCAGGGCTCCATTTTGTCCATGCGCTACACCCTCTACTTAATAAAAGGCCTAATGTTTTAGATACTGAGTCCAGATGGATGCTCATTTGGATTTAGGGGTTCATTTGGGAGACTTTATCCATCATAGTGCAGATTATATTTTCTGGTCCTTTGGGATCATTGAGTTCATTTAGAATCATTTTGAAAATAGAGTTCTGCTTAAGCCGGTGCTAGAGGGCGTGGCCGGTGTAGCACTTTTCAGTACTGGTCATGAACAGACTCAATAAAACCGAGTCTGCTATTTTCGTTTATTTGGTGTATTCTTTGCTTCAAAAGGATCTAACTATTCAGAACTTATTTATCTTCACTGCAGCTGGTGCTGTGCTGTGTGGCGGCCGTAAAAAGTCTCCCCATACATCCATCATAGTGCAGATTATATTTTCTGGTCCTTTGGGATCATTGAGTTCATTTAGAATCATTTTGAAAATAGAGTTCTGCTTAAGCCGGTGCTAGAGGGCGTGGCCGGTGTAGCACTTTTCAGTACTGGTCATGAACAGACTCAATAAAACCGAGTCTGCTATTTTCGTTTATTTGGTGTATTCTTTGCTTCAAAAGGATCTAACTATTCAGAACTTATTTATCTTCACTGCAGCTGGTGCTGTGCTGTGTGGCGGCCGTAAAAAGTCTCCCCATACATCCATCATAGTGCAGATTATATTTTCTGGTCCTTTGGGATCATTGAGTTCATTTAGAATCATTTTGAAAATAGAGTTCTGCTTAAGCCGGTGCTAGAGGGCGTGGCCGGTGTAGCACTTTTCAGTACTGGTCATGAACAGACTCAATAAAACCGAGTCTGCTATTTTCGTTTATTTGGTGTATTCTTTGCTTCAAAAGGATCTAACTATTCAGAACTTATTTATCTTCACTGCAGCTGGTGCTGTGCCGTGTGGCGGCCGTAAAAAGTCTCCACATACATCCATCATAGTGCAGATTATATTTTCTGGTCCTTTGGGATCATTGAGTTCATTTAGAATCATTTTGAAAATAGAGTTCTGCTTAAGCCGGTGCTAGAGGGCGTGGCCGGTGTAGCACTTTTCAGTACTGGTCATGAACAGACTCAATAAAACCGAGTCTGCTATTTTCGTTTATTTGGTGTTTTCTTTGCTTCAAAAGGATCTAACTATTCAGAACTTATTTATAATTGGTAGATTAAAATTATGTCATGTTAAAATACATGTACATGGCTGTCAATGGGCAGTGCCCACCTGAGCTCTGGTGAGCATAGTGGCCCATGGGCCTCTTGTTTTTTATTAGAGCAAATTATCTATTACACCAGTGGACAAAAAACTGTTCAAACTTTGATGAGCTTTATTTCATTTTGACTTGAAAGTTCATTCAATATATCCTAACATCCTATCAGTCACCTGCCAGAAATAAATTCAAAACACAAGGTGGTGTACATTTCATTGCTGAATCCTGCACTGTCGAATCAAAATACATCTCAAATGTCAGTCAGAAAGTGTTTGCCAAAATGAGACCAATCAATTGCTTGATCTAGTTTTAGAAGTCTTTGATGAATGCCATTTGCTTGTCAAACTAACTTGATGCAAAGAGATTCATTGTAAGTTATTTCATAGGAGTTTGAATGTTTTTTTGTCCACAGGTGTATCGACACTTTAATGAGTAAAACAACATCACATGTGTGAAGCAATGCTAGCATGTACAATAAGATTACAAAAAAATTGTCTCCATCTTTATTGATTTTATTCACCCAAAGCACATATACCTTCATTTATGATGGACGACTTTAGAAGGTCAGCTGCTGTTACCAACACTTTCTGCTATTACCACCCCATCAATAATGTTTTCAACAAAAAAAAATAATAAAAAAAAAATTGAGAATTGTCAAAATCTACTGTCATTAATGTTTATTATGACTTATTTAGTGTATTCCTTGCTTCCAAAGGATCTAACTTCAGAACTTATTTATATTCATTCGAAGAAAAAATTGCACACCAGATGCAAACAAAAATAGAACAGTCAGGCAGAGCTTTCAATCACCGAAATTTTTGGACCAAAAAAAAAAACAAAACAATTTGACCCCAATTCCAATGCCAGTGTATTTTTATCCCCCGACCGAATAGGTTCGGGGGATATAGCGATCAGCCTGGCGTCCGTCCGTCCGTCCATCTGTCCGTCCGTCCGTAGACGCAACCTTGTGATGGCCATAACTCCTATACCCTTTGAGATTCATTGATGGTTCTTGGCACAATTGTTCACAAGGCCGAGACGGCGTGTCATGCGCAAGAACCAGAACTCTGGATGCCATACTTTTTTAGTTATCTCCCCTTTTAATAAAATAGAATGACTACTTTGTGATGGCCATAACTCCAATACTCTTTGAGATATATTGATGGTACATGGCACAGTTGTTCACAAGGCTGAGACGGCGTGTCATGCACAAGAACCACAACTCTGGTTGCCATGGTTTTGGAGTTATCTCCCCTTCAAATAAAATAGAGTGACAACCTTGTGATGGCCGTAACTCTTATACCCTTTGAGTTGCATTGATGGTTCTTGGCACAATTGTTCACAAGGCTGAGATGGCGTGTCATGCGCAAGAACCAGAACTCTGGATGCCATACTTTTTTAGTTATCTCCCCTTTTGATAAAATAGAATGACTACTTTGTG
Source organism: Lucinisca nassula (assembly GCA_963580285.1). Classification (NCBI taxonomy): domain Eukaryota; kingdom Metazoa; phylum Mollusca; class Bivalvia; order Lucinida; family Lucinidae; genus Lucinisca; species Lucinisca nassula. The sequence continues at coordinate 18,099,624 of OY757014.1, read as the reverse complement.
ATGGCCATCACTCCAATACCCTTGGAGATATATTGATGGTACCTGGCACAGTTGTTCACAAGGCTGAGACGGCGTATCATGCACAAGAACCACAACTCTGGTTGCCATCGTTTTGGAGTTATCTCCCCTTCCAATAAAATAGAGTGACAACCTTGTGATGGCCATAACTCCTATACCCTTCGAGAGTCATTGATGGTTCATGGCACAATTGTTCACAAGGCTGAGACGGCGTGTCATGCGCAAGAACCAGAACTCTGGATGCCATACTTTTTTAGTTATCTCCCCTTTTAATAATTAAAATAGAATGACTACTTTGTGATGGCCATAACTCCAGTACCCTTTGAGATATATTGATGGTACCTGGCACAGTTATTCACAAGGCTGAGACGGCGTGTCATGCACAAGAACCACAACTCTGGTTGCCATGGTTTTGGAGTTATCTCCCCTTCCAATAAAATAGAGTGACAACCTTGTGATGGCCATAATTCTAATACCCTTTAAGATATATTGATGATACCTGGCACAGTTGTTCACAAGGCCAAGACGGTGTGTCATGCACAAGAACCACAAATCTGGGTGCCATGGTTTTTTAGTTATCTCCCCTTCCAATAATATAGAATCACTACCTTGTGATGGCCACATCTCCAACACTCTTTGAGATATATTGATGATACTTGGTACAGTTGTACATGAGGTTAAGCAGTAGTGTCACGTGCAAGAACCACAACTCTGCTAGCCCTGATTTTTTAATTATCTCCCCTTACAATATAACCTTGTGATGGCCATAACTCCAATACCCTTTGAGATATATTGATGGTACTTGGCACAATTGTATACAAAATTGAGATGGCACTTCATGCCTAAGAACCACAACTCTGGGTGCTATGATATTTGAGTTATCTCCCCTTCCAGTTTAACAGTAAGACAACCTTGTGATCATTGTACCTCAAATACCCTTTGAGACATATTTGTGGTACTTGAGGCAGATGTACATGAGGTTAAGCAGGTGTGTCATGCTCAAGAATTACAACTCTGGGTGCTCTGGTTTTTTAGTTATCTCCTCTGGCAATATAACCTTGTGATGGCCATAACTCCAACACCCTTTGAGATATATTGAAGGAACTTGGCACAATTGTATACAAGGTACAGAAGGGATGTCATGTGCAAGAACCACAACTGTTGGTGCTTTGGTATTTGAGTTACCTACCCTTTCAATATAACAGTATGACCTGCTTGTGATCACCATATCTCCAATACCCTTTGAGACATATTGATGGTGCCTTATACAAAAATACATGAGCTTAAGCAGGCATGTCATGGCAAGAACGACATTTCTGAGTGCCCTGGTTTTTTAGTTTATTTGCCTGACAGTATAATCTTTTGATGGCCATAACTGCAATACTGTTGTGATATATTGATGAGTTAATTCTGGTGCACTTTCTATTGGTGAACAATCTTCTGAAGGCCATATTGGCTTTTGGTCGGGGGATTTGCCATCTCTTCCGATGGCTATTTTTTTCCCAATTTCAAGTAAAAAATTACAAATCCAATCAAGGAAAACAATTTGTACCAAAAGCTATTTTTGTCTGATTATCTTCATCCATGCCAATTGGATAATAACCAGTTGTAAGATCTAATGAACAGTTTGTTTGTTTGATTTGAAGTTTAACGTCCCCGTCAACACTGAAAGTCATTTTGGAGACGTTGCTTCCAATTTTGTTGGACTAATGAACAGAATATAACCACATAAACATTTTAGGGGGATCATTATATTTTTTTTTGCACAGATTCATGACATTTATAACCGGGAGCTGGACAAAATGTCCCATACCATTTTGACCAGCTGGACAAAATGTCCCACATCTTTTTTTCAGGGTGGACAAAACGTCCCACATCATTTTTTCAGGGTGAACAAAATGTCCCTTGCTATTTGTAATGATGTATTCTTTGCTTCCAAAGTAAACCTTTTTCATTTATTTGACAGGGTGGACAAAACGTCCCATATTCATTTAGAAGGTAGAGTTTAATTCTCTTAAAGGGAATCATTATACTTATTAAAAAGGAATTGTCAAATCTATCTAATAAATAACTAATTGTTGTTTGTTGAAATGATATAAGTAATGATATGCAAACACATGCATCTTGTGAATATATATAAATTTCCGTATTCTTTCTTTTCTTCTTTTTTTTTAGCATTGAATATTATCATTTATTTTCTACTATGTTCTAACAGTCTGTGGTTGCTTTCTGATCAATGCGTGGCACAGAAAGGGCTGAAATTATATCTTAATGAAAATTGGGAATTTCTAGCTCTTTCGGGTTAGAAAGCAGCCATTGAAAACAATGTCTTATTTGACAGATATATGTTTTTCAATATGGGTTGAGTAGGGTTTAGCATTGCATGTTTTGATTTATTCTTGTATAATATTGTATATTTTGTTGTATTTTGATATGACTATTTGATATAGCATGTTAAAATACAGCAGGTACAGTGGTTGTATTTGGGTGAGTTGGGGCATGTACTGTCGGCCTTATTTTGCATATGGGTATTTTATACCCCTCATTTCTGTTTTCTTTTTTTTTTTTTTTTTTTTGTTGTTGTTGTTTTTGTTTGTATATATATGTATATTTTTGAGGGCCTCATGGAAGATTAGCCATAATGCTAAATGTGTAACCCTCGTTAAATAAAGCCTTGACTTACTTACTTACTTACTTATATTAGCTCAATCATACATAGTAAGAAAATATTTAGACTAATTGCCATTAACACATTCTGATTAGGAATAGAGACCTATCTAATTAATAACTAATTGAAATGCTATCATCATAAAATTTCTTTTATTAAAAAAAATATACTCTTAACCACATGCTCATCAATGATTGTGTTTGCATATTCAGGTTTTGTAAATAAAAGCATCTAACTATATTTCCACATTCATTTTTGTAGTGTTCATGCATACCCTTCCAAATCCCTTCCTCCTCCCTAACACCATCTCAAGAACATGGGACGTTTTGTCTAACCTGTTGCAATAGCAAGGGACGTTTTGTCCACCCTGTCAAAATCATGTGTGGGACATTTTGTCCACCCTGAAAAAATGATGTGGGACTATTGTCCACCCTGAAAAAAATGATGCGGGATGTTTTGTCCACCTGGTCAAAAACGGTATGGGACGTTTTGAAATGGGGTCCATAAAAGCAGAGGTTGACATTACCTGACTTTGCTCTATCATAATTTTTTTCAGTTCAAACGAATGCTTAACAGGGAACTCAGCCATTTTGCAGAGTCAAGTAAATCTGGGAACCAGATAGCTGAATATATTTGCAATACATACTTAGGTAAGTACAGTTTTAGAGTTACCTACTATACCTGTCTTGGTGATGCAACAAGAAATAGTTAACTGTCGAAAAAGCGAGAATTTTAAGATGAAAAATTGTGATCTTTTTCTTAGTTCTGCTCAAAATATAGATTGTTGGGACACATTCAAACCGTCCCATCGAGACTGTTCTAATGACTACCCACAATCTATATTTTAGAGCAGAAATAAGAAAAATAAGGTTTACCCCAGTAATCCCTAATTTTGCTATATAAAAGTGGGGTTCAAGTGTGTCATTATATAGGTGTGTTTTTGTGATGAATTTTTGAATTCTCATTTGAAGCACCACAACAAGGAGAGTCACATAATGTCCAGACTTAGTTTCTATGAAAAAATGGCTCAGCATTTCATGCAGATGATTCACATGAAATATCAACTCCTCGTTTCTCTGTAAAAAAAAAGTAAAAAATATTTTGAAAAATACTTTTGTCATGCACATGCCCCTGTTATGAACATCCCTATAAACCCTACCTAATATAGATAAAACTGGTGTTTGCAGGGCTATATCTCATTTGTCATATTTCTGCTCCAAGACATTTCAAGACAGGTGGATTTCTCATTAAGAAAACACACCTATGCTTATACATGTACATTGTAACCTTTATCGCTGACAAACAGAAACTTTTAAGATGAAAAATCGTGATATTTTTCTTATTTCTGCTCAAAATATGGATTGTGGGTACGTGTTAGAACTGCCTCATCGAGGCGATTTTAACTGGTACCCACAATCTATATTTTAGAGCAGAAATAAGAAAAATAAGATTTACCCCTGTAAACTTCTGTTTTACTATATAAAGGTGGGGTTCAAGGGGGTCAAAATTATATAGACGTGTTTTCGTTATGTGCTCCAAGACAGGTTATGAATACCCAGTTTTCTTCTCCAAGACACTTGTTAGAACCCCCTCGATGAGGTGGTTCTAAACAGCATTTACTACCTTTGTTTGGAGTGTAAATAAGAAAATTAACGCAAGTTTTCATGGAAAAAATAACAATTATGGAGAAACAAAACAATGCCCTATGTCACATGGATGTGTTGTCATAATCATCATGCTTTTCAGTGCTTTCACTGTATGCAATGTCAGGCTTGTACTTGTACTTGAAACTTACAAAATCTCAGCAGTATTCCCTAGCCCCATGGAATTACTGTAACTATAATTGTTCTGGAAAATTGGGAAGAAAATCCAAAAGTTCAAAATTGGAAAAAAAAACCCTGGCCCAGATCAAACCTCTCTTCCCATGTTTTGAGTTTAGTCATGTACTCAGGGACAGAACATTCCACTCGTCCACACGCCATGTCGAGTAAATATTTTGGAGGACAAGAAAAATTTCATCTCATCCTGATGTTTAAATAAAATCTACATGCTCTTGGTCATACAGGACGAGTGAAATTTTTAAGAATTTCCCAGTCCTCGGTACTTCTGTCCCAATACTGTCTTGCAGAAATTATAGTAATTTTGTATGTTGAGTCTTCAAGACATTTTCTTGTGCTGTTTTGGGGCGTATTAGTGGCCCAGGCATTTCTTGTCCCAGTGGTCCCAACTAGTAATTTCTAGTCTTTAATGAATTTGGTGTTTTACATGGTGACAAGGGGCCAGTTGTTCAAAATTAATGACTTCATTAGTTAACAAATCGTCATTTAATACGATAATTATATCAATATTTTTGCTGAAAAAAATGTGAGCAGCTTTTGCATATGCAAAAGCTGCTCACATTTTTTTCAGCCAAAATTACAAGGTTTTAGGTATTAACATGCTAGAAAAGTTAACAATTTGACCACTAATAAGCTGGTTAAGCTAACGAGGCTTTGAACAGCAGGGCCCAGGTTGGCCAGGCTCTTGCATTCTGTTTGTGAACATGAGTTAAAAATGTGTCAGAGGCAGATTTTGTCTTGAAGACTGTTTGATTTCAGGAGATCATGCAAGAATGGTATTTAACAGATTGAATTCATTTTTACCAGATAAAATCTTGACTAATTGCTAATTGTGAGAACACTGACTGATCCACAATGATTGCAGCATGGTGATTGTAGCACGTGCTTGGCAGTAGGTTTGTAGGGCATTTTAAACTAGAGCAAGTCGATGGCATTCACTATGATATCCCCACATTTTAAAAATCATGTCACAATAAAAGGACCCAAAATATACTTCTTTTTGACCTCTTGTGACACCCCAGTCAAGGGCTATTTTCCTAGCCTACACTCAGACAATTGACCCACCAGTACTCTCAGTGCTTTCATTTGAATATTGGTAAGGGGTTTGCACAACCCTTTCAACACTGTAGACTAGAACAGATACCTATGCAAACAATGTAGATCCTGCTGAGACTGCTCATATTGAGTGTCTCATTAGGATCTACATTGTTTGCAGTCATATTAATAGTTTTAACCCTCAACCTTCCGTTCACGACAACCCCTACCTTTGCAAACAGTATAGATCCAGATCAGATGGCTTCTGAAGAAGCCATCTGATCAGGATCTATGCTGTTCCATCTAATCAGGATCTATACTGTTTATAATGCAGTTTGTGAATTGAACAAATATCTGATATCAAGTTATTTGAATGGCTGATAATCAGCAATGGGAGTGGCTTAATTAATTTATGCAGAAGGAAATAAGGGTTAACCCTTGTCCTGCTAATCCCAGATATGCCTTATCTTTGAAAAGATGAAGATCCAGATCAGATGGCTTCTGACGAAGCCATCTGATCAAGATCTACATTGTTTGCCATTCAGATTGTGAATTTGTTGCAATAATTTGCATCAAGTAATCTGATTGGTTGATATTTGGTAGTGGGTGTGGCATATATGAATATTCAGCAGGACAAGGGTTAATAACAAGAATGGACATGTACATATTGCAGGCAGGGCATGTCCATTTCAGAAACTCAGGGGTGAAAGATTAAACTGAAACATTGCCCTTACTTGTCACAACAGCTGCGTACCTGCCTCTCTGCAAGTAAAATTCCATTTCTCAGATATATGGTTTCAGTGTAACTTGAACACAGTAATAAAGAAATGAAATAAATATCCCCTTAAAAGGTTTTGTACAGATAGCACAGATGACATTTTCAAACATTCTTTTTAATTTTTTTCACAGAAAAGTCTTCAAATTTCATGTGAATCACCTTTGCTAGACGAAAATTTCATGTAAATCACCTTTGCTGGACAAATTACATGAAATGTCTGGTCTTTCTTTCTGGAGAAATAAGAAAAAATATTTGAAGTTGTTATCTGCTGCGGTAGTCATTGGTGGTTTAAGTGCAGTAGCTTTCCGCTGCGGTTGTCCAGGTGGGTATCACTGATTTGTAGACAATCCAGGTAATGAAAATAGTCACGGTATTCTTATAGCTGTGAGGTCAGAGTGTTGTGTAGGTTATCTGTAGAATCTGGACTGGAATCGTGTGTTGAGTTTGGCAAACAGTGAAGACCCTGATCAGACTAATCTTTCAGGAATAGTCTGATTGTTTGCTTAGACCTGTCTGACCCAATACCTAGCAGCATTATGTTATAAGGCCCAATTCAAAACTATTTCCCTGGCCTACTATCGACCCATCATTTCTGTCAGTGGTCAGATTAACAGTGGGGACCACTTCTGGGACATCCTTTTAGACGGAATTACTTTGAAAAAAAAGGGGTTCTTTTTTAACCCATTTTGTACATTCAACCCCAAAATGGGATATTGAGAAACAGTGCCGGGCAAGATCTGAAGAAGCCATCTGATCAGGATCTACACTGTTTGTCACTCAGTTTGTGAATTTAACTAATATTTGATTGGTTGAGAGGCAGAAATGGGTGTTGGTAGATTAATTTATTCAGCAGGATGAGTTATTATCTTTTATATTGTGATAGTAGGTGAAGATGTTTTTGAAAAGTATTCTGGGAGAATTAATTACAGTATTCATAAAACATTACCATAGTTAAATTAAGCATGTTTATAGTAAGGTTTCTAAATGAAGGCTGTGACATATAAAAATTGTGATATCTTACTCCTCCTCTAAAGATTTTGAAATCGCGGATATCTATTTTCTGTATTTTTTGTCATCTCGTTTCCTACGAAAACTTTAATATTTAAGGGTTTTTTATGTCAAATGAGTAATCAAAACGATTATTGCAACAGGTTGACAATATCTCAGAGCTTGGAGTTATTTTAGTAATTTTATATCCCATTTTCATAGGCCACCACAGGATAGTGGTACACCCTCTGTTGTCTCCTTATGCCAGGCCACTAGTTAATTACAACATGTTAACAAGCCTGTGAAATGAAGAACCACTTGTACCCCAATTTATATAGAGAAAATTGAGGTATACAGGGATATACATTATTTTCCTTGCACCCCACACATCGCGAATTTGGAGAAATAGATTGGGCTGCATGGTACTTCTGTTCAGAGCTGAAACCAACCAAACTTGAGTACTGGTAAACCGCTTCGGTCTAGGTCTGCCCAGGAAAAGTGATGCGAGTCGGACCGCTCCTTAAACCCTAGCAGTTTCTATTGGCAGTAGAGTTTGAGATGTCATTTCAGCTCAGTGTCTGGTAAAAGTCCCACAAAATCAGAGCAAGTCTCCAAAATGACCTAATAGTGTTGACGGTAACATGAAACCCTGGATCAAACAAAACATTATTGTCCTTATTATTATTCACTGAGGCCATTCTAACAAGCATCCACAATCTATGTTTTGTGCAGAAATGAGAAAAAAAAATCACAAAATGTTACTTCTGGACCAATGAAAGTTGTATGCTAGTGGACTCTTCCATTGCTCTATGTTGGACAGGTCCATTTGTCATATAAGGGGTGTCAGGCCTATTTTTGCGTTTTTATTCTATTTTTGACAGATAATGCTGTTAACAAATAGTGCAGGCCCTGATCAAATGTCACATTTTGTGGCGTCTAATCTAGGCCTGCACTGTTTGCCAAGGTACCCCTTCAGGGGTTTCCCGCATCACATGGATATGTTATTGTACTGAAGATTTTCCTCAAACCTCTTGCAGACATCTTTGTGTCCGGGACATTTGGTTTGGAATTGTTAAAGGGGCAAAATCTGTCAACCTTAAGACTTAGATCGGGTAAGGCCCTTGTCAGTTCCTGATAAATAGCTTTTGGCCTGCGTTTCCTATACTATATGAAATATTTTGCTGGCTTTAGAATTCTAAGGTCATCTACCTTTGAAATATTTGAATAATACTGCAGTTGTGGGGTATTGTGCAGTGTTTTAGAGGCTTTTTATTTTATTTTGACTTAGTAGTTGTTCCAAAAGTGTTCAAACTCTGATGACGTACCTTTCAATAAATCTCTTTGCATCAAGTTAGTTTGACAAGCAAATGCCATTCAAAGTAGTCTAAAACTGGATCAAGCAATATATACCGAGCAAAAAAAGTTCTGCACAACTGGTTTTTTTAGCTCACCTGGGCCGAAGGCTCCAGGGGAGCTTATAGTATAGTGGGTCCTCCGTCGTCCGTCGTCCGTCCGTCGTCCGTCGTCCGTCCACACTTTTGAGCAGCTATATCTCTGTATCCTGCAGGCTGATCTCAATCATTTCTCATCTGTAGCATGCCTCTGGTGGGGCATTGATGACATAAACTTTTTTTCGAAATCGCTCTAAAACTTTGGTTCCTATGGTAACCACAAGGTCCCATAGACTTACTATGGGAAAATGCTTGTCATCACCGTAGCGCCTTCAGTTTTGATCGGATCTTTCTGAAACTTATATGTAAGGTTACTGGGGATAAAAACTCGGAAGAGTTCGAAAACCGGCCAAGTCGGCCCAATTATCATAGAGTTACGTCCCTTTGATTGCTGAAAATACCAATTTTCGACCTTGTCATCACTGTAGCCCCTTCAGTTTTGATCGGATCTTTCTGAAACTTATATGTAAGGTGGCTGTGGATAAAATCTCGGATGAGTTCGAAAACTGACCAAGTCGGCCCATTTATCGTAGAGTAACGTCCCTTTGATTGCTGAAAATGCTGATTTTTGACCTTGTCATCACTGTAGCCCTTTCAGTTTTGATTGAATCTTTCTGAAACTTATATGTAAAGTGGCTGAGAATAAAATCTCGGATGAGTTCGAAAACCAGCAAAGTTGGTCCATTTATCACAGAGTAACGTCCCTTTGATTGCTGGAAACGCCGATTTTTGACCTTGTCATCACTGTAGCCCCTTCAGTTTTGATCGGATCTTTCTGAAACTTATATGTAAGGTGACTGGGGATAAAAACTCAGATGAGTTCGAAAACCGGCTAAGTCGTCCCAATCATCATAGAGTTACGTCCCTTTGATTGCTGAAAATACCAATTTTCGACCTTGTCATCACCGTAGCCCCTTCAGTTTTGATCGGATCTTTTTGAAACTTATATGTAATGTGGCTGGGGATAAAACCTCGGATGAGTTCGAAAACCGGCCAAGGCCGCCGATTTATCATAGAGTTACGTCCCTTTGATTGCTGAAAATGCCGATTTTCGACCTTGTCATCACCATAGCCCCTTCAGTTTTGATTGAATCTTTCTGAAACTTATATGTAAGGTGGCTGGGGATAAAATCTCGGATGAGTTCGAAAACTGACCAAGTCGGCCCATTTATCGTAGAGTAACGTCCCTTTGATTGCTGAAAATGCTGATTTTTGACCTTGTCATCACTGTAGCCCTTTCAGTTTTGATTGAATCTTTCTGAAACTTATATGTAAAGTGGCTGAGGATAAAATCTCGGATGAGTTCGAAAACCAGCAAAGTTGGTCCATTTATCACAGAGTAACGTCCCTTTGATTGCTGAAAATGCCGATTTTTAGCTCACCTGGGCCGAAGGCTCCAGGGGAGCTTATAGTATAGTGGGTCCTCCGTCGTCCGTCCGTCCGTCGTCCGTCCACACTTTTGAGCAGCTATATCTCTGTATCCTGCAGGCTGATCTCAATCATTTCTCACCTGTAGTATGCCTCTGGTGGGGCATTGATGACATAAACTTTTTTTTGAAATCGCTCTAAAACTTTGGTTCCTATGGCAACCACAAGGTCCCATAGACTTACTATGGGAAAATGCTTGTCATCACCGTAGAACCTTCAGTTTTGATCGGATCTTTTTGAAACTTATATGTAATGTGGCTGGGGATAAAACCTCGGATGAGTTCAAATACCGGCCAAGTCCGCCGAATAATCATAGAGTTACGTCCCTTTGATTGCTGAAAATGGCGATTTTTGACCTTGTCATCACCGTAGCCCCTTCAAATTTGATCGGATCTTTCTGAAACTTATATGTAAGGTGACTGGGGATAAAAACTCGGATGAGTTCGAAAACCGTCCAAGTCGGCCCATTTATCATAGAGTTACGTCCCTTTGATTGCTGAAAATGCCCATTTTCGACCTTGTCATCACCGTAGCCCCTTCAGTTTTGATCGGATCTTTCTGAAACTTATATCTTATGTGGCTGGGGATAAAACCTCGAATGAGTTCGAAAACCGGTCTAGTCCGCTGGTTTATCATAGAGTTACGTCCCTTTGATTGCTGAAAATGCTGATTTTTTACCTTGTCATCACCGTAGCCCCTTCAGTTTTGATCGGATCTTTCTGAAACTTATATGTAAGGTGGCTGTGGATAAAATCTCGGATGAGTTCGAAAACCGACCAAGTCGGCCCTTTTATCGTAGAGTAACGTCCCTTTGATTGCTGAAAATGCTGATTTTTGACCTTGTCATCACTGTAGCCCTTTCAGTTTTGATCGAATCTTTCTGAAACTTATATGTAAAGTGGCTGGGGATAAAATCTCGGATGAGTTCGAAAACCAGCCAAGTTGGTCCATTTATCACAGAGTAACGTCCCTTTGATTGCTGAAAATGCCGATTTTTGATCTTGTCATCACCGTAGCCCTTTGAGTTTTGATCGGATCTTTCTGAAACTTATATGCAAGGTGGCTGGGGTTAAAGCCTCGGATGAGTTCGCATACCGGCAAAGGTGGCCTATTTATCATAGAGTTAGGTCCCTTTGATTGCTGAAAATGTTGATTTTTGACCTTGTCAACACTGCGGCCCCTTCAGTTTTGATCGGATCTTTCTGAAACTTATATGTAAGGTGGCTGGGGATAAAACCTCGGATGCGTTCGAAAACCGGCCAAGTTGCCCCATTAACTATATAGTTATGTTCCTTTGATGGCTCAGACTTTCGGATGAGTCTTTAAACCGAGGTCCCGTCTCCGTATGACCTTAGCTGTTGGTGGGACGTAAAACTAAAACACTCACTCACTCCTTTGATGGCTGAAAATGTCGATTTTTTACCTTGTCATCACCGTAGCCCCTTCAGTTTTGATCGAATCTTTCTGAAACCTATATGTAAGGTGACTGGAGATAAAACCTAGGATGAGTTTGAATACCGGCCAAGTTGGCCCATTTATCATTGATTTACGTCCCTTTGATTGCTGAAAATGCCGATTTTTGACCTTGTCATCACCATAGCCCCTTCAGTTTTGATCGGATCTTTCTGAAACTTATATGTAAGGTGGCTGGGGATAAAATCTTGGATGAGTTCGAAAACAGGCCAAGTCAGCCCATTTATCGTAGAGTTGTGTCCCTTTGATGGCTGAAAATGTTGATTTTTGACCTTGTCATTACCGTAGCCCCTTCAGTTTTGATCGGATTTTTCTGAAACTTATATGTAAGGTGGCTGGGGATGAAACCTCGGATGAGTTCGAAAACTGGCCAAGTCGGCTTATTTATTTTAGAGTAACATCCCTTTGATTGCTAAAAATGCCAAATTTTGACCTTGTCATCACCGTAGCCCCTTCAGTTTTGATCGGATCTTTCTGAAACTTATACGTGAGGTGACTGGGAATAAAATCTTGGATGAGTTTGAATACTGGCCAAGTCTGATCAGATCTTTCTGAAACTTACATGTAAGGTGGCTGGGAATAAAACCTCAGGTGAGTTCGAATACCGGCCAAGTCGGCACATTTATCAGAGAGTGACGTGCCTTTGATTGCTGAAAATGCCTATTTTCGACATTGTTATCACTGCTGCCCCTTTAGTTTTGAACGGATCTTCATGAAACTTACAAACAAGGAAGTCAGGCAGAAAGCTTGGCGGAGTTTGAAAACTCTTGTTTTTGAACTTGTCATCACCATAGCCACTTCAGTTTAGATTGGATCTTCTTAGCAAGTCAGGAATAAAAGCTTGAATGAGTTTGAAAACCGGTGAGGTCAGCCTGTTTATCATAGAGTTAAATTCTACTTGATTTTCAGAAAATGCTTACCCTGTCATCACCATGTCCTCCCATAAAGCCTTCAGTAAAGGTTGGCACTTCCTTAAACTTTGAATCTGTTAGCTCAGGTGAGCAATACAGGACCAAGCTAGCTTGGTCCTCTTGTTTTTCGACCTGTTTGCCTCAAACATAAATATACAGAAAAAATAATTACACCACAAGAAAATTTAATTCAATCCTGATAATAAACAGAAATCAAAACAAGAATATCATCACTGAGTCATGAATAATGCTTCTCTGAAGGCACATTGGGTAGGTTGTCAAAAATGACAAAATCACAGTTTCTGAACTGTAGCTCAATAATCAATAATGGGTATAGCCACTAAGATTCACACGACACTCGTCAAGTCTCCTCCTCATGGAATTCATCAGTCTCTGTATATGATGCTGAGGAATTGCAGCCCATTCTTGGAGTAGAAGTCTCTGTTAGTCTGGAAGTCTTGTGTGTTGATTGACCCGTTTGTTTACAGCCCGACCAAGAATATCCCCCAATGTTCAATGCACGCCAAGTCAAGGGATATCGGTGGCCACTCAAGTCTCTGCACACCATTCTGCTGCAGGAAAGCATCGACAATCCTGGCACGATGTGGTCTCGCATTGTCGTCCTGGAAGATGGAGTTCTGGCCCATCTGTCTGAGATACGGTACAACATGAGGTCTTAGAATTTCGTCAATGTACCAATGACCATTCAAGTTACCGGGCAATACGACAAGGGCAGTTCTGCCCTTAGAACTGATACCTGCCAAACCATTGCACTGCCGCCGTTGTAAGCTGTTGTTGGTAGGACATTAGGCTCAAGGTGCCTCTCCCCAGTGCGACGCCAAACTCTGATCGGACCGTCAATCTTCCGAAGACAAAATCTCGACTTGTCGGAAAAAACTTCCGACCACTGCCGTTGGTTCCATCTGCCATGTCGTGCACAAAACTGGCGCCGTAGAGCCCTGTTCCGTTGAGAAAGTTGGGGCTTCCTAGCCGGTTTTCTGGATTTGAACCCCGAGGCTCGAACTCTGTTCCTGACTGTCTGCACTGAGATTCGACGTGCGCCAGGCCCCCATTGTTGTCTCAACATTCTCTCCAGACTGGGACCATCTACAAAACGCCGCCCTGCTACAGTTACCACAATGTATCGGTCTTCACGATGGGTGGTAACTCTCGGTCGTCCGGATCTGGGTCGGTCGGAGATATGCGGACAATAGTGCTGCGATGCACGTTGAACTGATTAGCAACATCTTGTGGATGAGCCCCCGCCTCTCAACGCCCAAGCGCCCAGGCTCTTTCTTCATCAGTTAGCTTTCTCAAAGCTCAGAAAGGTCTAGCATTTGCCATTGTTGTAACCAAATGCTTAATAAAATTGATTTAATGAAATGATGAACATCTTCAAAAAATCATGCCAAAAATGCAGTTTGATATGTAGCCTGGTGAGCACTTTTAATTCCATGCATGTTATTGGATAAGAAATTTGATGGTGACTTTGGACAGAAATATTCACTCTTAAAATCGCATGCAGCACCAATATTACAAAAGCCAGGTAACAGAACATCACAAACCAACGTCTGCAGCAGCAGTAGCAGCAACAACAAGAGCAGTATTTTACCAAAATTAACCAAAGACCCATTAAAATAATGCCTTTCGTCCTATACGCGTTTAAAGGTCTTAAGCCAACAGACGGAAGGTAATAAACGAGCGCATTGAAAATCAATAATTTTGTCATTTTTGACTGCCGACCCCTGGTGCCTTGTCAAGCCAAAATTTCCAGCATTTCTTGTGCGATTTTGATTCTGTTTAAAGCAGACTGTTTCCAAAAGGGTAACCTAAAAGCTGATATGTAATATGTAAATAGATACTACATGTGAGTAAAATAAATTGGCAAAAACCCCAGTTGTGCAGAACTTTTTTTTGCCGGGTATACATTGATTGGTCTTATTGTGGCAAGCACTTTTTTCCATTTTTAGATCTGATTGACATTCGAGATGTATTCTGATTGGACAGTGCAGGGTCTACAATGAAATATACAACACTTGGTGTTTTGAATTTATTCCTGTCTTGCAGTTGACTGACAGGATGTAAGGAAATATTGATTGAAACATCAGATCAAAATGAAATGAAGCTCATCAAAGTTTGAACAGATTTGTGTCCACAGGTGTAGATGTTTTGTAAACAAAGTTCTTGGATTATTTTATTTCAGTTCTTTATCAAACAAAAATACAAGTAGATTAGGGTTCCTAAATGAAGGCTGTGACATATATGAAATTGTGGTTTGTTTACACCCCTTATCTCCGTAACTCCTACTTTTTCTGATGATTTTGAAATTGATGAAAGCAATAATTTTCTGTATTTTGCCATTTTTGTCTTTTTGTTTCCAAGTATAACTTTAATGTAGGTTTTTATATTCATGACTAACCAGAATTAGTACTAAATGGTTATTGCAGCAAAGTTCAAATATTGAAGTTGATATTTTTTATTTTTTATTTAATTTTAATTCTAAGAAAAGTAACACTTTGTAACATGAATACCAAACACAACAAATGGCACTGGTGACATTTTTAAACATTTTTATGAGGCGGTCCTAAGGAGTACCAACAACCTATATAGGCGTATTTTTGTGATGCTATAAAAAAGTCTTGACATTTTATAGTACCTCTACTCACATGTTGGAATATCATACCATCTAAGGATTTCCTCTACTCACATGTTGGAATATCATACCATCTAAGGATTTACATGAGTATTCATGTATTATTGAATTTATTAAACGAGTTGAGGAAAAGGGATAAAATGCGAGGCTCTGCCGAGTTCCCTTTTCCTCAACGAGTCAAATGAATTCAATAATATATGAGCACAAATGCAAGATTCTGTTTATCATATGACATTTAAAACGCATTTTATTCACGATTGTTTACAAAAATGTCCATTTTTCATCGTTAGTAAACGCGACATAGTTAAGGACGTCGTACATGTAACGTTACGGGACGTATCTAGCTAATTTGCATATTTAATCCACTAGTGGATTATCGAAAATATTACATGACGTTATTACACTCTCAGACGCGACGTCATATGATAAATTATCATCTCGGTAGCATGTCCATGCAATAAAGACCCAGTGAAAACTCCACTTTATATGGAGAAAAGTAGGGTTTGCATGGGTGCATATTTTCTTCATATTTGTAATCTTGACATAGGTTCTGGGTAAGATTGTGGGTACTCATTAGAATTGCCTCAATTAGGCAAGTCTAAAGAGTACCCACAAGCCATATTATGATTACAAATAAGAAAAATATCACAAAATTTAATTAGAAAAATGACTGTTTTAGAGAACTGAAAGAGTGTACTTTGTCACACTGATGTTTTATCATAATCATCACCTGAACAAGTCTGTGAAATGAAGACCACCCCAAACCCCACTTCATATATTGAAAACTGGGGTTTATGGGGGAATACATTATTTTTCTTATTTCTGCTCTAAGACATAGGTTGTGGGTACGCGTTAGAACCGCCTCAATGAGGTGGTTCTAACAAGCACACACAACTTAGGTTTTGAGCATTTGTAAAAAAAAATCACGGATTTTCATCAGAAAAGCAGCCATTTTGGAGATGTGAAAAATGCACTATGTCGCAGGGGTTAGTTATCATAATGAATGATAAGCCGAAGTGCTAAAATGGTTCCTATCATATCTTTTGGATACTTGCCTTATTTCTGGTTCAAATGTACATTGTCAGTGCTCGTTAGTACTGCTTCGAAGAGTACCTCCAATCTATATTTTTGAGCACAAATATGGAAAATAAAGTGCACCCTTGTTGACTCCACTTTTCCGTGTATAGTATGGTTTGTGTAGTAAAAACCAGTAAAGGGGTACCGTAAAAATCCTACAAATTGGGACACTTTAAGGATTTCCTGTAACTCGACTGAAATATTAAGAAATTACTGCTGTGATCCAGCAGGGAGTCCAAAAGGTGCAGACACAGAGGCGAACAGTGTAGACCCAGATCAGACTGCAGGAGCAGTCTGATCTGGGTCTGCACTGTTTGTTTAGGCCTTCCTGTCCCAATACTTAAGATTATTACGGTAATCATTACAGAGATCTTTAACCCTGCCATCACGAAAACAGGCCTATATAGTTTTGACACCTTATATAGTAAAACTGGGGTTTTTGGGGGTATACCTGAGGCGGTTCTAACGAGTGCCCACAATCTATATTTTGAGCAGAAAAAAGAAAAATATCGAAATTTTTCACCATAAAATTTCCATTTTTTCGGCGATAAAGGTGGCAAAGTATTTGTATAGGCGTGTTTCCGTAATGTCTTGCTGAATATTCAGATTAGCCCTACCCATTTCTGACTTTGAACCAATCAGATTACTTGATATAATTTTATTCCTACAAATTCATAAATTAAATGTCAAACAGTATAGATCCTGACTGACCTGGATCTACACTGTTTCCAAAGATAGGGGTTGTCGTGAACAGGTGTTAAGGGTTAATTTGATGAAGAGTTTTCCAGAAATACATGTACCATTTATGCTGTTGGTCATAAAATTCACTTTTTCTTCACAAATTAGAACTAAACTTTTAAGATACTGAAGTTGCCCTAAAAACGTGTAAATCAGATCTTTCCTCACAGAAGTCATTGGGACAATGTAGACCCATGCAAAACAGCTTTAGGTAAGGATTCCCTTTAACAGTAGACCTATATTTCCAGATAAGGTGTAACAGAGAGAATTTAGGGATAATTTGTCTTATTTCTTGTCAGATGTATATGCTATGGGTACTTGTTAGAATCGCCTTGATGAGGCGATTCTAACAAGTACCCACAACATATATTTTTAATGAAGAAATAAAAAGAAATACACTTATTTATCCTTGTTATGCCTCGGACCGTCCATGCTTATAAACCATATTGGTTTCATTGGGCGACAGGGCTTGAGATGTCATTTCATCTCAATGTCGGGTAAAAGTCCAACAAAATTGGAAGCAACGTCTCCAAAATGACCTATACAGTGTTGACAGGGACGTTAATCAAACCTCAAATCAAACAAACAAATCCTTGTTATGCCTCCTTATTTGGAGCTATGGGTAGACCACTATTTCAGAAAGTCTTTGATTATATAAAAAGCAAAGAGAAGGTCACAAGAGCTGCCTGCTTTGTATCAAATGGCAGAAACTATTTTTGGTGTATTCATTCAATTTAAAAGATGTAAAAATATTAGACAGTAATTTTGCATGCTTGTTGAGAGAGAAAGAAAACTGACTTTCTGATCTTCAGAAGATGAACTTATATTTGGATATGCTATTGATATTTCCATAAATATCTTTCTTAATATCATTTCACTGTGGTCTGATGGTCATTTCGGAAACTGTGTTTTATAATAGAAGCATCATAATCAGACATTTGTATATGATTCTATATTAAGAAGCGTTATAATGAAATTTAAATAAATCCAGCTGCTGATTTTAATGGGTATGATTCGTAGTTGTAGGCAGACTCCTACAGGAGATAGATCAGTATCGTGTAATGACTCTCACAGTTTGGAGATCAGTAACTATTGTAAAGTAGATCAAATGCACGTGACCCCACAGGAGCAAATTCTTTCCTTAGGGGTTGTCGTGAACAACAGTGTAGATCCAGATCAGATGGCTTCTGAAGAAGCCATCTGATCAGGATCTACACTGTTGGCATTCAGTTTATGAATTTGTTTTATTTGTTTGTTTGTTTGTTTGATTTGAGGTTTAACATCCCCGTCAACACTGTAAAGGTCATTTTGGAAACGTTGCTTCCAATTTTGTGGGACTTTTACCCGACATTGAGATGAAAAGACTTCTCAAGACCTGTTGCCCAATTATGAATTTGTAGCAATAAATTACATCAAGTAATTTGATTGGTTGATAGACAGAAATGGGTGTGGCTTAAATGAATATTCAGCAAAATAAGGGTTAATTCAATGTCGTCTAATCAGGTAGCACTCTGCACAGACCTGTTGTATACAGGGATTCTGGGTATCTACCATTTGATGTGTTTTCCAAAGGAAATACCAGTTTTTGATATTTGGAAAAAATGTATGATCATGTGATAAATCAAGGCAAATCCTGACTCTTTTCTTTTGAGTTTGTAAGCCGGCCTCGGTAGCTCGGTCGGATGCGCGTCTGACTGGTGACCAGGAGGAAGTGGGTTTGATACCTGCTGGGGTCAGCAACATTCTTTCGTGGAGATTGATCATGGAATCTTTCCTACGGTCATTCTCTCCCGCTGATTGAAGAAGGACAGTCGTCAGTTTCTGGCAAAAGAATGAGCACTGTACTTGTTAACTGCTTACCTATAAGCCTGCCCAGGAAAAGTGTGGATAGGTAAACTGACAGGCTCAAAGATAACCTCAATAGTGTTGACTGGGCTGTTAAACTCCAATACAAACAAACAAACAAATTTAAGTTTGCAAAACATACATCACTGGTAAAATTTCAGACAAAAACAAGTTTGGTTTCTTGCAAATTGGATAAAATTACATGTGTTGTCAGCTTGTTACTTTTTTACGAATTGCTTAGTAATATCTATCCTGTATAGGATAGTGATGAGTCATACAAGACAGGTCAATGTTTGAAGAATATGACATGCACAGAAAATGGACCCCAATTGGCAATGGTGACATGCGGGAAACCCCTGAAGGGGCACCTTGGCAAACAGTGCAGACCCAGATCAGACGCCGCAGAATGCAGCATCTGATCCGGGCCTGCAATATTTGCTAACAGAATTTTCCATCAAAAATAAAATAAAAACATAAAAATAGGCCTGACACCCCTTATATGACAAATGGACTTGTCCAACATATAAAATGGAAGTGTATGTTTGAATTGGGGTTCAACGTCGCTTTCAACAAGTTTTCAGTCATATCACGACGGTGTCTGGTTGCGACAGGGAGCTCAATGCTCACTTTTATAGTGCTGCCTCACTGGATATATCATGTCCCAGACACATTACATGATACTACACCCAGTCACATTATCCTGACACTGAGTCGACCAGTCCTAGCCCTACCCCGTAAATCTGAGTGCCAAGCGAGGAGCAGCTAGTACCATTCTTAATGACTTTGGTATGTCGCGGCCCTGGATCGAACCCGTAACCTCCCATTCCTCGAAGCGGACACTCTACCAACTGAGCTATCGGGGCCGGTGTAGAATGGAAGAGTCCACTAGCAAACAATGGGTTAATATCTTTGAATGTCTTTCCTGAAAAATGTCTCTATTTCTGCATTCCCTTTAAATGAACAATATTGACTTGCATTACAAACACTGCTGAATCTGATTGGCTAATACATCAAATCCCCACTTAGGGCTAAGGACTATCATACTGAAAGCTCTGAGTTATTGGTGGGGCATAAAACACACACATGCACACAGGCAAACACACACACTCTTTTACAATAGCATTTTTGCTGAAAAGATATTGGTATACTGCATTTGCTCTATTAAAGGATCAAAGCTTCAATGACAACTAATTACATTGTTGGATTGAACAATGGGATGTAGTGCTGGTAAATATTGTTGCTATTTATCCGTGCTCTGTAAGGATTGAACAACTGGCCCTTAGTCCAGTACACTTGGTAAATAATGTTGCTCTTTATCCATGCACTGTAAGGTTTTTGAACTACTCGCCTGTAGTGCTGAAGAAGCGCTTGATAAATCAGATGTTGCTCTTTATCTGTGCCCTGTAAGGATTGAACAACAGGCTCCTGTAGTGCTGCAACAAGCACTTGGTAAATAACCGGCCCCTGTAGTGCTGGAACAAGCATGTTGCTCTTTATCCATGTACTGTAAGGTTTGAACAACTTGCCCCTGTAGTGCTGAAACAAGCATGCTGCTCTTTATCCGTGTACTGTAAGGTTTGAACAAATGACCCCTGTAGTGCTGGAACAAGCATGTTGCTCTTTATCCGTGTACTGTATGGTTTGAACAACTGGTCCTATAGTGCTGGAAGCAGAATGTTGCTCTTTATCCGTGTACTGTAAGGTTTGAACGACTGGCCCATGTAGTTCTGGAACAAGCTTTATGCTCTTTATCCATGTACTGTATGGTTTGAACAACTGGCCTCTGTAGTGCTGGAACAAATATGTTGCTCTTTATCTGTGTACTGTAAGGTTTGAACAACTGGCCTCTGTAGTGCTGGAACAAATATGTTGCTCTTTATCCGTGTACTGTAAGGTTTGAACGACTGGCCCCTGTAGTTCTGGAACAAGCTTTATGCTCTTTATCCATGTACTGTATGGTTTGAACAACTGGCCTCTGTAGTGCTGGAACAAATATGTTGCTCTTTATCTGTGTACTGTAAGGTTTGAACAACTGGCCTCTGTAGTGCTGGAACAAATATGTTGCTCTTTATCCGTGTACTGTAAGGTTTGAACGACTGGCCCCTGTAGTTCTGGAACAAGCTTTATGCTCTTTATCCATGTACTGTATGGTTTGAACAACTGGCCCCTGTAGTGCTGGAACAAGCATGTTGCTCTTTATCCATGTACTGTATGGTTTGAACAACTGGCCCCTGTAGTGCTGGAACAAGCATGTTGCTCTTTATCCATGTTCTGTAGGGTTCGAACAGCTGGCCCTATAGTGCTGGAAGAAGCATGTTGCTCTTTATCCATGTATTGCAAGGTTTGAACAATTGTCCCCTGTAGGGCTTGAACAAGCATGTTGCTCTTTATCTGTGTACTGTAAGGTTTGAACAACTGGCCCTCTGGAACAAGCATGTTGCTCTTTATCCATGTACTGTAAGGTTTGAACAACTGGCCCATGTAGTGCTGGAACAAGCATGTTGCTCTTTATCCATGTACTGTAAGGTTTGAACAACTGGCCCATGTAGTGCTGGAACAAGCATGTTGCTCTTTATCTGTGTACTGTAAGGTTTGAACAACTGGCCCATGTAGTGCTGGAACAAGCATGTTGCTCTTTATCTGTGTACTGTAAGGTTTGAACAACTGGCCCCTGTAGTGCTGGAACAAGCTTGTTGCTCTTTATCCATGTACTGTAAGGTTTGAACAACTGGCCCATGTAGTGCTGGAACAATCATGTTGCTCTTTGTGTACTGTAAGGTTTGAAGAACTGGCCCCTGTAGTGCTGGAACAAGCTTGTCGCTCTTTATCCGTGTACTGTAAGGTTTGAACAACTGGCCCATGTAGTGCTGGAACAAGCATGTTGCTCTTTATCTGTGTACTGTAAGGTTTGAACAACTGGCCCCTGTAGTGCTGGAACAAGCTTGTTGCTCTTTATCTGTCTACTGTAAGGTTTGAACAACTGGCCCATGTAGTGCTGGAACAATCATGTTGCTCTTTATCTGTGTACTGTAAGGTTTGATTAACTGGCCCCTGTAGTGCTGGAACAAGCTTGTCGCTCTTTTTCTGTGTACTGTAAGGTTTGAACAACTGGCCCCTGTAGTGCTGGAACAAGCATGTTGCTCTTTATCTGTGTACTGTAAGGTTTGAACAACTGGCCCCTGTAGTGCTGGAACAAGCATGTTGCTCTTTATCTGTGTACTGTAAGGTTTGAACAACTGGCCCCTGTAGTGCTGGAACAAGCATGTTGCTCTTTATCTGTGTACTGTAAGGTTTGAACAACTGGCCCCTGTAGTGCTGCTGGAAACAAATTTGAATAATTTTAGGAGAATCACACCAAGTCCTAAAGGTGTCCAAATTTTAGGATATTTGTGGTAGCTTTGATACTCTGAATGTAACACTTCACTTGTCTGCTCATCATCTTGTCTGTTTTGTTTGAAAACTTTGAAAATCAACATATTCTTTGCTGCATGGGATTGTTGAAAATTTTAAGAAATTTCAAATTCTGTTACCAATCTTAACCATTTTGGGCTTTCCGGTACAAAATGGGTTAAAGAATTATAAATAAAAAAGAAAGATTTCTCTTCACATTGTATGGGCTTGCCCATTATCGCTGATCATCTTAGTATATAACTAAATAAAATTGAAAGTGAAAAAAAATCTAATTAACCTGGTCATTCATAAAATCAGCTTTATGAGTCATTCTGTTATGTATGCAAAAATATGACAGACAATCTTTACAGCTCTTGGAAGATTTCCTCTTTCCATAATCCCCACTGCATGTCAGAGGTGCTTAATCAATGACACTGTTCTCTCCATTGACGTCATAGTGCTGCTAGTTTGTCAGAACCTTTAACGCTTTTTGTACCAAATGGAACCTTCTCCCTTATATATAGGAGTCCATTTCAAAATTTAGGGGTGTCAGGTTGTGTTGTCTTCAAAAACTATCTGGAAACTGGCTTAATGGTTTGCAAATAGTGTAGGCCTTGATCAGACACTGCGTTCTGCAGCGTTTGATCTTGGCCTACGCTGTTTGCCAACTACCACTTTTGGGGTTTCCAGTACAAAATGGGTTAGCCACAGTGTACCATATTTACCATAAAGGTGTATGGTGTTTATCTCAGAAGTTGTAACCAGACAATTGCAGTGTGTTCATCAGTTCATGCTAATTAGATACTGTTAGAATGTGAAACAGTGCAGACCCAGGTCAGACTGCAGTCTGATCTGGGTCTACACAGTTTTACTATCCCAATATTTTGATCAGTAGCAATAGATATTGGGAAAGAAATCCAAAGTAATAGGAAATGCAGATGAGCTGTTGCATGGCAAACCTTATCAAACTGCTTGTGAACAGTGTTGATGCTAGACAGCCATGTTTTTCAACCTGTCCATACAGATACTGTTGCAAACAGTGTAGACTGACTCAGATGAGCCGTCACATCAGGATAAACCCTTATCCTGCTGAATAATTGGTTTAGCCACACCCATTTCTGATTTTGAACCAATCAGATTTCTTGATGTAATTTATTCCTGCAAATTCACGAAATGAATGTTAAACAGTGTAGATCCTGATCAGATGGCTTCAGAAGCCATCTGATTGGGACCTGCACTGTTTGCAAAGGTAGGGGTTGTCGCGGACAGCAGAGTAATGAAAAATTATACTGTTTAATTTTCTGTTAATGATTTTGACCAAACACACTAATTTACAAGAATGGATTTGTTCAAAATGCAAAGATGGCAAGAACAAACGACTTCAGACCATAAAAATCCTAAAAGTTCAGATGCCTTTAGCACTTACTGTAATTTTCCCAAAACTTTAATAAATTAGTTTCATGATCCAGCAAGGCATCCAAACAGTGCAGACTGAATGTCAAACAGTGAACACTGTGATCAGGAGCAGTCTGATCTTGGTATGCACTGTTAATTTGCTAAAGTCCCAATTTTTAGGACCAATATGGTAGTATTGAAATCTCAGACTCAAAAACTGGGCATGGGGCCTCGAAGTGAGAGTGGGGTAGGGATGCTGAAACAAGTCCTTCACTTTGTGACTACAAGGCTTGTCTGATCAGACAGTTCTAATGAGAACAGGAAAATTGACATGTTTTGCCATTAAAAAAACAAAGCCTTATATTGTTCTGAATTGCAAATTCTATTTAAACTAGCACATAAAATAGTTTTTTTTTTTTAACTGTAAAATACATCCAAGAAATCCATGTCTAACTTTTGGTATTTGTGAGGATTCTCTATTATCCCATTTAGTACCAGAAACCCCAAAACAGGTACCCTGGCAAACAGCGCAGGCCCAGATCAGATGCCGCAGAATGTGGCATCTTGATCAGGGCCTCCACTGTTTGCTAAAAGTTCAGTCATTTTCCAAATAAATTTTGATAACAACATAACCTGACACCCCTAAATTTTGATATGGACTCCTGCTCTATACAAGCTGGAAGATTCCATTTGGTACAGAAAGGGTTAAGCATGGTTTTCCTGTTTCTTGGCTAGGTCCTGACTTTCAAATGAGATTCACAGAGAAGAGGATTGTCATGTCAACAACTTTTTTTCTGCTCTTGCTATTTTTCTTATTTTCTATTTATTTGTTTTTGTTTGTTTGGTTTGAGGGTTAACATCCCCATCAACACTAGTTAGGTCATTTTGTAGACATTGCTTCCAATTTTGTGGGACTTTTACCCGACATTTATATGAAATGACAGCGTGTTTTGTTGTTCTGTTCATCCAAGATTGACATTTGAACTGCAAACTGGATACTGCAATCTACATCTTATACTTCCTTAGTAATGTCAATGTCCATCATTCATATGAACAGGGTCTTAATGTCATTCCATATTCCGCCATGTCATAACAAAATTTAATATACAGTGAAATTCTGCTATTAAGACCACCTAAAATTAGGACCAATTCTGCTATTAAAAGCTTATTTTGAAGGGTACACTTTATTTCTCTTTGTGTTTTCTGCCTACAATGTCCTGGTCAGGGACCACCTTTGGACTGTTCAAAAGTGGTCTTTAAGACCACTTTTTAACAGTCCCAAAGGTGGTCTTAATATAGGGATT
Organism: Lucinisca nassula; assembly: GCA_963580285.1. Taxonomy (NCBI): domain Eukaryota; kingdom Metazoa; phylum Mollusca; class Bivalvia; order Lucinida; family Lucinidae; genus Lucinisca; species Lucinisca nassula. The sequence goes on along the minus strand of OY757014.1, from coordinate 18,074,635 downwards.
TTACTGTAATATGTAATATGATGTTATTTATAGCCCCGCTTTGAAAAAGTGGGGCTATATTGGATTTGCCATGTCCTTCTGTCATTCCGTGATTCCGTTAATTTGTGTTGGCTCCATAACTTTGTATCTGCTTAACATATTTTCATGAAACTTCACACAAATGTTAAACACCATAAGACAATGTGCAGAGCGAAGGAATTATAACTGTGGATTGCCTACTTTTGGAGTTATTGCCCTTTGAACATTTTCCGTAATTCCGTAATTCCGTGATTCCGTTAATTTGTGTTGGCTCCATAACTTTGTATCTGCTTAACATATTTTCATGAAACTTCACACAAATGTTAAACACCATAAGACAATGTGCAGAGCGAAGGAATTATAACTGTGGATTGCCTACTTTTGGAGTTATTGCCCTTTGAACATTGAAAAATGGCAATTTTAATTGTGTCCGCTTCATAACTCGAAAACCGTTTGAGATTTTTTTAGGAAACTTCACACAAATGTTAAGCACTATGAGACGATGTGCAGAGCGCAGAAACCATAACTCTGCATTGCTTATTTTTGGAGTTATTGCCCTTTGAACATTGAAAAATGGCAATTTTAACAGTGTCCGCTTCATAACTCGAAAACCGTTTGAGATAATTTCATGAAACTTCACACAAATGTTAAGCACTATGAGACAATGTGCAGAGCGCAAGAACCATAACTCTGGTTTTCGTATTTTCTGTGTGTCTGTCTGTGTGTCTGTCTGTGTCTGTTAACAATTTTCGTGTCCGCTCCATAACTTTAAAACCCATTCAAATATTTTCATGAAACTTCACACAAACATTAAACACCATGAGATGGTGTGCAGAGTGCAGGAACCATAACTCTGGATTGCCTAATTTTTGAGTTATTTCCCTTTGAATATTGAAAAATATCAATTTTAGCCGTCTTTGCTCGATAACTCAAAAATCGTTTGAGATAATTTTATGAAACTTCACACAAATGTAAAGCACCATATTACGTGTGCAGAGCGCAGGAACCCAAACTCTGGATTGTCTACTTTTTCAGTTATAGGCTTTTGAATATTAAAAAATGGCAATTTTAACTATGTCCGCTCCATAACCGTTTCTGATATTTTCATGAAACTTCAAATAAATGAAAAGCACCTTGAGATGATGTGCAGAGTGCAGGAACCATAACTCTGGTTTGCCTACTTTAGGAGTTATTGCCCTTTGAACATTTAAAAAGGCAATTTTGACTGTGTCGGCTCCATAACTCACAAACCATTTGAGATATTTTCATGACACTTCACACAAGTGTAAAGCACCATGAGACAATGTGCAGAGCGCAGGAACCCTGACTCTGATTTGCCTACTTTAGGAGTTATTACCCTTTGAACATTGAAAAATGGAAGATGAAATTTAGTATAAACATGGACATTCTGGTAATGTATCATGCTCATTGAAATGAGGGACAAGGGCTCACAACTCTTAGAGTTTTTCCAGATAATGTAAAATTTTCAACAGTTATTTCTTGTTCATAACTGTTTTCTCTGCAGCTTAAATAACTTTCTTCTCTGACAGCGCTGAAGCGGGGCTATAGTCAGAACCTCTGACAGCTCTAGTTATTACATTAGAAATATTATGTTATTATCACATTGGAAATCAGTGTGATGTAATGGTCCTAAGTATTGGGACAGACAGACCTAAGCTAACAGTGCAGATCCAGGAAGGAGCAGTCTGATCATGGTCTACACTGTTTGATATTCAGTCTGTATATTTTGGACTGCTTGCTGGATCAAGTTTGTTGAAGTTTTAGGAGAATTACAACAAGTCCTCAAGGTGTCCGAATTGTAAGGATTTTTACAGCACATGTTATGGTTTTGTTGACTGGCTCTGTAACATTAATGTATGAATGTTTGCCCAAGGACACACCTATATACTGGTGGCTGGATTCGAATGCACAACCTCTCGATCATAAGTTGAACACGTTAACCACTGCGCTTTCGAGGCCTGAGCAAATATTAAAGTTCTGTTCTGTTCTTAAATATGAATTTATGCAAACAAGCAGTATCTTGCATCTAATTTTACCCATTTTGTTTCACCTGCAACATTCTGTTCTTGGCACTGCTGTCAACTGTTTCTTTTCTATGTAAAATAGCAATCTAGTTTCTTTTATCTGAAATATTTTGACAAACAAAAGGGTCACCAGTTCAAGGCGCACCCACTTGTCAGTGATGACCAATGATTAACAGCACAAAAAATATTGTTGCATGATGATAATTGTTGAAATTCACATCAGGTACTGTACTGTTTTGAGGTCACATGTGCAAAGTTGGCACACTAATGACTGTCAGTCTTCACAGTGCTTTGTGACAAATGCCATCAAAGACACTGAGGTAAATCAAGACCTTCTGATCTGACAATTTGGAAATCATTTTTTTTTAGTTGAATGAAGATGATGTTGCAACTGAAACAAAATGGGTAGTAGTGTTTCCCTGATTTTCTCCAGATAGCTCTAGCCAAGTCTGGAAAAGCACTTGCTATGGTAAAAAGGTCATGTAGTGTTTTTAGCAAAATTAAAGCCTGATACAGTAATTGAATCCAGTGCAATAACTTCTAAGTTTGTAACACTCATTTAGTGGAAAATGTCAAGATCTTTAAGGAGAATGGAAACACCTGGCAGATTTTTCTGCCATTTTTCAAAGGGAGACAACTTTTGGGACTTCCTGTTCCCTTTTCTATATACTTTGCCCCACTGAAAAAGAGGTCTACTCTTCAAGGAAAGAATTTGCTCCTCAGGAGCAAATTCTTTCCTTTATAAGAGTTGACCCTTATTGACATGGAAGACAAAAATACTTTTAAAGGAGTTGCCTCCCCTTAAAACAACATGCCATTTTTCAAAGGGAGACAACCTTTGGGACTTCCTGTTCCCTTTTTAGCTCACCTGTCACGTAGTGACAAGGTGAGCTTTTGGGATCACTTTTTGTCCGTCGTCCGTCGTGCGTCCGTGCGTGCGTGCGTCCGTAAACTTTTCTTCAAACGACATCTCCGATCGGATTTTGACCAAACTTCACAGGAATGATCCTTAGGTGGTCCCCTTTCAAAGTTGTTCAAATGGTTCCGGTCCATTGCACATATAGGTCACAGGAGCCAAAAATAGATTTTTTTCACCGAAGACTTACAAAATCTTCTTCTCTGAAACCGCAAGGCCCAGGTCTTTGATATTTGGTATGAAGCTTCATCTAGTGGACCCCTACCAAGATTGTTCAAATTATAGTGCTGGGGCCAAAAATGCCCCCGCACGGGGGCCTTTTGGTTTTGCATGGGCTTATATGGGGAAAATCTTTAAAAATCTTCTTCACTGAAACCGCAAGGCCCAGATCTTTGATATTTGGTATGAAGCTTCATCAAGTGGACCCCTACCAAGATTGTTCAAATTATAGTGCTGGAGCTAAAAATGCCCCCGCACGGGGGCCCTTTGATTTTACATGGGCTTATATAGCGAAAATCTTTAAAAATCATCTTCTCTGAAAACGCAAGGCCCAGATCTTTGATATTTGGTATGAAGCTTCATCTAGTGGACCCCTACCAAGATTGTTCAAATTATAGTGCTGGAGCTAAAAATGCCCCTGCACGGGGGCCCTTTGGTTTTACATGGGCTTATATAGGGAAAATCTTGAAAAATCTTCTTCTCTGAAACCGCACGGCCCAGGTCTTTGATATTTGGTATGAAGCTTCATCTAGTGGACCCCTACCAAGATTGTTCAAATTATAGTGCTGGGGCCAAAAATGCCCCCGCACGGGGGCCCTTTGGTTTCCTAAGGGCTTATATAGGGAAAATCTTGAAAAATCTTCTTCCCTGAAACCGCAAGGCCCAGATCTTTGATATTTGGTATGAAGCTTCATCTAGTGGACCCCTACCAAGATTGTTCAAATTATAGTGCTGGAGCTAAAAATGCTCCCGCACGGGGGCCCTTTGGTTTTACATGGGCTTATATAGGGAAAACCTTTAAAAATCTTCTTCTCTGAAACTGCAAGGCCCAGGTCTTTGATATTTGGTATGAAGCTTCATCTAGTGGACCCCTACCAAGATTGTTCAAATTATAGTGCTGGGGCCAAAAATGCCCCCGCACGGGGGCCCTTTGGTTTTACAAGGGCTTATATAGGGAAAATCTTTAAAAATCTTCTTCTCTGAAACCGCAAGGCCCAGATCTTTGATATTAGTTATGAAGCTTTATCTAGTGGACCCCTACCAAGATTGTTCAAATTATAGTGCTGAAGCTAAAAATGCCCCCGCACGGGGGCCCTTTGGTTTTACATGGGCTTATAAAGGGAAAATCTTGAAAAATCTTCTTCTCTGAAACCGCTAGGCCCAGGTCTTTGATATTTGGTATGAAGCTTCATCTAGTGGACCCCTACCAAGATTGTTCAAATTATAGTGCTGGGGCCAAAAATGCCCCCGCACCAGGGCCCTTTGGTTTTACATAGGCTTATATAGGGAAAATCTTGAAAAATCTTCTTCTCTGAAACTGCAAGGCCCAGGTCTTTGATATTTGGTATGAAGCTTCATCTTGTGGACCCCTATCAAGATTGTTCAAATTATAGCCCTGGGGCCAAAAATGCCCCCGCTCCGGGGCCCTTTGGTTTTTACATAGACTTATATAGGGAAAATCTTGAAAAATCTTCTTCTCTGAAACCACAAGGCTTAGGTCTTCGATATTTGTTATGACGCTTCAGCTAGTGGACCTCTATAAAGATTGTTCAAATTATAGGCCTGAGACCAAAAATGCCCCCGCCATGTGGCCCTTTGGTTTTACATAGACTTATATAGGGAAAATCTTTAAAAATCATCTTCTCTGAAACACAAGGCTTAGGTCTTTGATATTTGTTATGAAGCTTCAGCTAGTAGACCTCTATAAAGATTGTTCAAATTATAGGCCTGAGACCAAAAATGCCCCCGCCATGTGGCCCTTTGGTTTTACATAGACTTATATAGGGAAAATCTTTAAAAATCATCTTCTCTGAAACACAAGGCTTAGGTCTTTGATATTTGTTATGAAGCTTCAGCTAGTGGACCTCTACCAAGATTGTTCAAATTATAGCCCTGGGGCCAAAAATGCCCCCGCTCCGGGGCCCTTTGGTTTAACATAGACTTATATAGGGAAAATCTTGTTTTACATAGACTTCTATATGCAGGGTAAACCTTTAAAATCTTCTTTTCTGAAACCAGAAAGCCCAGGTCTTTCATATTAGATATGAAGCTTCATCTTGTGGACCTCTACCAAGATTGTTCAAATTTTAGCCCTGGGGCCAAAATTGACCCTGCCCGGGGCCCACTTGTTATGCTTTGGATCAGGTGAGCGAACCAGGGCCCTCTGGGCCCTCTTGTCTACATACTTTGCCCCACTGAAAAAGGGGTCTACTCTTCAAGGAAAGAATTTGCTCCTCAGGAGCAAATTCTTTCCTTTAAGAGTTGACCCTTATTGACATGGAAGACAAAAATACTTTTAAAGGAGTTGCCTCCCCTTAAAACAACAACTTAACTTGTATCAAATTCTAAGAAGCTTTCCAAAACATCATTTCTGCTTTTCTGGACTGCTTATTAGGGTTTGTTGCTCAACCCTTCAGTTGCCAAGCAAAACTGCATCTGAAAATGTTGTCTGCTGAATGTTTTGCAAACATTTTAAAAGATATTTTTGCATACAGGCAAACACTGTGGACCCAAATCAGACTGCTCCTAGATTTGGAGCAGTCTGATTTGGGTCCACACTCTTTGCAAAAGTGACTTTTAAACTAACCAGCAGACGACAATTGTCGTGTTGGGCATTTTATGGGTTAGAAGGGATGTTTACATTTTAAAGGGTGGCAACTTTGGTTTTCAGAGTTGATTTTGCTGCAACCCCGTTTTGCTGAAAAGAATCTTCTATACTATATATTGCAGTAGACCTTTTTGAAATTTAGGGGTGGGGGGGGGGGGTCAGAATTAGTCATTTGTAGATGTTCTGGGCCAGGCACTACTTGTCAGTTTCCCATTTTAGGGTTTCCTGTTTAACCCTTAACCCTTGTGAGGAATTCAAGAATTCATTCTATAACAGTTCTTGAACTAGTTATAGAATTGTTCTTGAACATTAAATTGCTGCTCTAGAACAAGATTCTAGAATCTGTTCAACAACTATTATAGAAAATGTTCTAGACTAAGGTACCAAGAAAAGTTGCACCTGAAAATGTTTCTATTCATGTTGTCTGCTGCACCCCTTGCAATACAGTCACACATATCTTTTGCAAACAGGCAAGCACTGAGGTCCCTGATCCTGGAGAAGCAGTCTGATCAGAGTCCATGCTGTTTGCAATTATGACTTTTAAAGGTATCCAGCAGACAACAAAGCAAGTGACAATAGTTCTTAAGGGTAATAAAATTGGGGAATATACCTCATAGGTCTAGCTAGAACTGCTGAATAAATTCTTCTGTTCTTGGTATTCATAAAAAAAAAAAAAACACATTTGTATTGAGAATTGTGGTGAAATGATAAATAGTGCTATGAACCTTTTCTTATGTGTGGTGTTCTAGATGGTTAACTTACAGAAATTCTAGGAAGAAGTTGGCATAGATTGAGGGGAAATGGTGAACATAATGTTTTTAACAGTTCTTTGGCCATTCATTCATTCCTTTTCACAAAGTGCATAACAGTTAATTTGGAATTCAGATTTTATGTTTGGACAAAGCAGTTTTTTAGGTCTTTCTAGATCCCTGTTGATCACTTTTATTGTTCGACCTTGTCCTCTTTGATTTGACATTTTTTTCACAGACTTCATAACTTTTATTGCATGAATTCACCTTAAAACTGCTATAAAACTAGCTACTCAAATGGTTAGCTTTTCTCAAAACACAAGAAAATGATGGGCAATAAAAATTATAAATTGTGTTAACCCTTTTTGTACCAAATGGAATCTTCCTTTTTATATACATCAGGAGTCCATTTCAAAATTTAGTGGGGTCAGGTTGTGTTTTCATCAAAATTTATTTGGAAAATGCCTGAATTTTTAGCAAACAGTGGAGACCCTGATCAGACGCGGCGTTCTGGGCCTGCACTGTTTGCCAGGGTACCCGTTTTGGGGTTTCTGGTACTTAATGGGTTAAATTACATTTTAACTCAGATGCCATTATATTTTATTGAGAAACAACAAGGAAAAAATGTAGATCAAACTTTGGTGAAGTTGATGTTGCACCTGCCCCCAACCTACCCAACCAAAAAAAATAATGTTTATTTCAGGTAGAAGAAATAGATATAGGAATTTAAGACGTATCCACAGTATGAATATCTGAGGTTAGAAAATTACTAAGTTCATAATGTGGAAAAAGTGACAAGAGAAGACCTAACAATTATACTCTTAATACCATACAGAAACCATATGCAAAGTTTGAAAATGATTGGTACAAAAAATGTAAGATAAGTTGCACTCACAAGGTATCTATTCTAAAAGTAATTGAACCTGGAAAAAGTGAAAAAAGTTGATAAAAAAATTAACAGACGATAACCCCAAAAGCACATACACATCTGCAGACCATGACAAAAACACATGCAAAATTTCAAAATGTTTGATAAAAAAAGAAACTGTAAGAGGAGTTGTGCTCACAAGGTATCTATTCTAATATAGATTCTATTCTGTTTTAACTGAGGTAATGGCCAAGTGTGACCGACTAAGTATCATCGAAGATAGTTTTTTCCAGGTCTAAATACTATTCTAAGTTACAAACATGGAAAAATGTGATAAAAACTAAACAGAGGATACCCCAAAACCACATGCACATTTTTAGACCATGGCAAACATCTGCAAAGTTTCAAAATGATTAGTAAAAAACAGTAAGAGCAGTTGCACTCACAAAACACCCAAGTAAATGTTGATGGAAAGATGGATGGACAAACATACAGACTGACGGATGAACAGACAGAAACTTACATGCCTATGTCTTCCTGCTAAAGCAGATGCGACAAGAAACTAAAAATGAAGAAAATGTCCATGAACTGTCTGGTATGGTGTGTAAAAATGTTGCCATCCAGGTAAATTGAAATGACCTCCATACCTACAGTCCATTCATAACATACCATTCATCAGTCTGCCCTTGAGAAACTGGGCTGCACCAGGGGATTTATACACAAACTGTTGTTGCCCACAGAAGCTTGCACTTGCCCAGTGGCACATGGCAGATGCATATCTCAGAAGAGGAACTGTGCATGGCATGATCAGCCAGGCTAATCATGCCATGCACAGTTGCCACAGTCAATATACAGGCAATCTCACTCTGCCGTATATAAACAGACTAGGAGACCATGACTGTGTTAATGATAGATAAAATTTCCAAATTTAGAAAATATGATTGAAACAAATGACTGCCATTTCTGTCATTCTTGACATTAGTATGCCACAGGGAAAGGAAGCTAATTTACATTTATTTCAGATTTTACATTTTTGCATTACTTTATGGATATGTTTGTTTGTTTATCATTTTATTTCAGTGAATTGCATATGTTTTTGTGCAATGGTATGCATACAAAGAAGTTTTATGCCAATTAAGCCTTGTTTTGTGTGGTAACTTAACCCTCATCTTGCTGTTCAGGACAACCCCTATCTTTGGAAACAGTGTAGATCCAGATCAGATGGCTTCTGAAGAAGCCATCTGATCAGGATCTACACTGTTTGACATTCAATTTATGGATTTGTAAGAATAAATTTTATCAAGTAATCTGATTGGTTCAGAGTCAGAAATGGGTGTGGCTTAACTGAATATTCAGCAAGAGAAGGGTTAAGGGTTAAGAAGATTGCAGCCATTAATGAGGCCCTTGCAAGAGCCTTACTTGTTTGCACAAAATGTAGGGGTCTGGATATTCTGACCACAAAATATAGCTTCTACAATCACAAACTACCGACAAACATATACTTGGGGATCATTCAGTCATGATATTCAGTCCTTTATTTTTGGGGAATTCCATTTCATTTTACAAAATATTCATCAAATTATCCCCAAGTTCTACCAGGTTACAACAGCCTGCAACATGTTATCACTTTTCATGTAGCTGCAAAGGACTGTGGATACTTTGCAATTTCATGTTAATGCTGCTTCACACTCAGTCACACTGGCTGACTGGGTAGTTACTCACACTGGCTGAGTAGCTGGATTTCAAGGCAAACCAGTCAAACTGGCTGACTGGATAGTTATTCACACTGGCTGAGTAGCTAGACTGACGATAACTGCAGACCAGTCGCACTGGCTGACTGAAAAAGCTACTCACACTGGCTGAGTAGTTCGTCTGAGAATCAGCATTATCATTTTTTTCCAGCCAAATGCAAGTATCGCCAACATGGCAAATGCACTGTGCCAGCCGCACTGATCAGAGCAAGTGCCATGTTTGTGAGCATATGATTAATTCTATCAGCAGCTACTGAAAAGTACGTCCCCCTGGTTCAGCATGGTCCGCATACCGCGTGGCCAGTGTCAGGCCCAGTACAAATGACACTGTTACACAGTCTGAACTAGGACTTCTGGGCCAATGACTGAGCTGGTCCCATTTAGCCAAAATATAAAAGGAATAAAGAGAGAGATAATAAAAGAAAACATAGAGTACTTGTAGTTTTACTGACCCCTAAACATTATCTGTCATTATACTTAATGAAAACTGACAGGTGACCCATCATAAATACAGTAGAACTTCGATTGCTCGAACACCGATGGCTCGATTACCATGGATGTGTCAAACCCATTCTTGAGCCCCTAGCGAAATCCTGTACATAAGAAATAGTGAGGGGTAATAAAGGAGATTTTAGACTTTTATCTTACAAATGTATGCTGTGTGTACTCATTTGAATCGCCTCGATGAGGCAATTCTAATGAGTACACACAGTATACATTTTCATTATAGAACACCTAAAAGATGTCAAAAAGTGTCTCGTTATGCCTCCTGATAGTAACCCTCGGTGGCTCAAACTACCCCTGTCTCGAACAGATTTTCGAGGCCCCAAAGGTGTTCGAGCCATTGAAGTTCGACTGTAGGACAAATGGTTCATAATTTATAATTATACTTCACATACACCTCTTTCAAATACTCTTCATTATTACACACTTTTGGATATAACAGTTATACTATTTTGTACCGAATGGAATCTTCCACCTTATAAATAGTTCATTTCAAAATTTAGGGGTGTCGGGTTGTGTTTTCCACAAACTTTATTTGGAAAATGGCTGAACCTTTTGCAAACTGTGAAGGCCCTGATCAGATGCAGCATTCTGCGGCGTCTGATCTGGACCTGCACTGTTTGCCAGTTACCCATTTTGGGGTTTCCTGTACAAAAATAGTAAAATGACCATCAATGGTAAATGGCCGGTGTAGCTTGTTTGAAGCACTATATCTCTTGAACCTATTGATGGATTCTGACCAAACTTGCATGGTTTCATCACTAGGATGGAGAAAAACAGCCATTAGGTTTTGATGTCCTTGACCTTATTTTCAAGGACAGAAGCCCTCCAAAACTGTCAATTTGGGGCAAAAGATGGCTTGCTTGCATCCTATCTCATAAACAAATGCATGAAATTTGGTCAAACTTGGTACAATATGTCATTGCAAGAAACTTGGTACAATATATCATTGCAGCCTATCAAAGATGGGTTAGATTTTGGTGACCTTGATCAAATTTTCAAGGACACATGCCCCAGAAAACTGTCAATTTTGGCTTTTGAACAATTTAATGAAATTTGGTCAAATTTTGTACAATGTATCGTTGCAACCTACCAAAGGTTTGATTAGATTTTGGTGACCTTGACCTTATTTTCAATGGCACAGTCCCTGCAAAACTGTCAATTTTGGCTTGTCTGCAACGAATTGATGAAATTTGCTCGAACTTGGTAAAATATATTATTGCAACCTACCAAAGGTTTAATTAGATTTTGGTGACCTTGGCCTTATTTTTAGCTCGTCTGTTTTTTGAAAAAAACTTTCGAGCTATTGTCATCACTCCGGCGTCTGCGTAGTCGTCCTGCGTCGTTCCAAAAAAACTTAACCTTGGCTATAACTTAAAAAGTATTAGACCTAGCCTCATGAAACTTCATACACACACTCATCATCACAAGAGCTACATTTTGACCAAGGACCATAACAACATTGTTGATTTTGGCTGAATTATCTCCCCTTTTCCAATTTTTTTCTGAAACACATTTTTTGCTCTCATTTTAATACTATTCACAACAGAGCCTTCAAACTTCACATGAATGTTCCTTGGGACAAGACCTTTTCAGTGATACCACACTTTTTGATCTGTGACCTTGACCTTTGAACTTTGACCTATTTTTCGAAAATTTAACCGAAAACCTTAACCTTGACCATATTTCCAAAAGTATTTGGCCTACCTTCATGAAACTTCATACACATACTCACCATCACAAGAGCTACATTCCCTACAAGTTTTATAACTCCATCTTGCAATTTGATTGAATTATCTCCCCTTTTCTCTCCGTTTTTTTTAAATTGTTTTTGTCTCTTATTTCAATACTATTCACAACAGAGCCTTCCAACTTCACATGAATGTTCCTTGGGACAAGACCTTTTCAGTCATACCACGCTTTTTGACCTGTGACCTTGACCTTTGAACTTTGACCTATTTTTCGAAAATTTAACCGAAAACCTTAACCTTGACCATATTTCCAAAAGTATTTGGCCTACCTTCATGAAACTTCATACACATACTCACCATCACAAGAGCTACATTCTCTACAAGTTTTATAACTCCATCTTGCAATTTGATTGAATTATCTCCCCTTTTCTCTCCGTTTTTTTTAAATTGTTTTTGTCTCTTATTTCAATACTATTCACAACAGAGCCTTCCAACTTCACATGAATGTTCCTTGGGACAAGACCTTTTCAGTCATACCACGCTTTTTGACCTGTGACCTTGACCTTTGAACTTTGACCTATTTTTCGAAAAATTAACCAAAAAACTTAACCTTGACCATATTTCCAAAAGTATTTGGCCTACCTTCATGAAACTTCATACACATACTCACCATCACAAGAGCTACAATCCCTACAAGTTTTATAACTCCATCTTGCAATTTGATTTGACTTAGAACTTTTGTTTTCTAAAAGAAACTGCAGACGAGCATTGGCACCCGCTTGCGGTGCTCTTGTTCAAGGATACAAGCCCCAAAAACTGTCAGTTTTGGCTTTTCTGCACCCTTTCTCAATAATGAATAGTTGAAATTTGGTCAAATTTGGTACAATATATCTTTGCAACCTACCAAAAATTAGATTAGGTGTTGGTGACCTTTACCTTATATTCAAGGGCACATACAGGCCAAAAAAACTCAATTTTGGCTTGTCTGCACCCTATCGTCAACAAATTGATGAAAATTTGGTCAGCTTGGTACAGTAAATCATTGCAACCTACCAAAGATTTGATTAGATTTTGGTGACCTTAACCTTATTTTTAAGGTCACAAGCTCCCAAAACTGTCAATTTTAGGCAAATAATTGCTTTTTGCACCCTATCTCGAATGTTGGTTAAATTTGGTGCAATATACTTCGTACAATGTAATAAAAATGGTTGTATGCACCTTATATTTTGGTGACCTAAACCTGGTTTTCAAGGTCAAATTGGTGTTTAAATTATATTATGGTGGGGAGACATCATTCATCTAGTTTACACTTGTTCTGGTATTAGAGGTAGTTGTGGTCATAATCCATATTTTAACCCTTATCTTGCTGAATATTCATTTAGGCCACACCCATTTCTTTCTATCAACCAATCAAATTACTTGATGTAATTTATTGCTACAAATTCATAAATTGAATGTCAAACAGTGTAGATCCTGATTCTTCAGAAGCCATCTGATCTGGATCTACACGGTTTCCAAAGATAGGGTTTGTCGTGAACAGCAGGATAAGAGGTATTATTGAAATGGGTGAAAGGTAAGTTTTGTTCAAAACGGAAGATTTGAACTAGGTGGTAAATGGGTCAAATGATTTTATTTTAAACCTGGATAGACAAATTGCTGTTTTAACCCATTTTATACAGGTGTCCCAGTTTATCTTGACCCCTGGGTAGCTTTACCCCCGGGGGTAAAGCTACTCAGGGGTAGCTTTACCCCCGGGGGTAAAGATATCCCGGGATATCTTTACCCCCACCCTGGATATCTTCACCCCCGGGGGTAAAGCTAAACTGGCCAGGATATCTTTACCCCCGGGGGTAAAGCTAAACTGGCCAGGATATCTTTACCCCCACCCCAACTTTTGGGTATAAACTATTTTCTTAATACCCAATTTCTTCTTATATGTAAGAGAAGCAAGATAGTGGACTCGATGTTTCACTTTAACATTTTTCGTTTCAATCATGACTCAGAGTAATAGAACTACCCTTAGTAAGAAATATGACCACATTATAGAGGCAAATGATTATTTAATAACTTCTTTTTGTATATTTTCTTATTCAAAATGTCCCTTATGACAATCTTTCATAATCTTGCATTATCCCTGTCAGTTGTGAAATGGGTGGTGGTGGTGAGTGCAAAGGTGGGGGTAAAGATATCCCGGCTGGGATATTTTTACCCCCGGGGGTAAAGATAAACTGGCCAGGATATCTTTACCCCCACCCCAACTTTTGGGTATATTTTTTTTTTTTGTTTTGGTTTTACGGCCCTTTCAAGATTATTTCACTCATATCGAGCCGATTGTTAATCAGAGGTGGGCGAAAACCAGAGTACCTGGAGAAAAACCACCTGACCTTCCGTTGCAGAACTTGGCGTCTCACATGTGACACTAGCGAGGCTCGAACCAAAGCGGTGAGAGACCTAATGATCAAGAGTCAGCGCAATAACCACTAGGCCACAAAGGCCCGTAACTTTTGGATATAAACTATTTTCTTAATGCCCAATTTCTTCTTATATGTAAGAGAAGCAAGATAGTGGACTCGATGTTTCACTTTAACATTTTTCGTTTCAATCATGACTCAGACTAATAGAACTACCCTTAGTAAGAAATATGACCACATTATAGAGGCAAATGATTATTTAATAACTTCTTTTTGTATAGTTTCTTATTCAAAAGTCCCTTATGACAATGTTTCATAATCTTGCATTATCCCTGTCAGTTGTGAAATGGGTGGTGGTGGTGAGTGCAAAGGTGGGGGTAAAGATATCCCGACTGGGATATCTTTACCCCCGGGGGTAAAGCTAAACTGGCCAGGATATCTTTACCCCCACCCCAACTTTTGGGTATAAACTATTTTCTTAATACCCAATTTCTTCTTATATATAAGAGAAGCAAGATAGTGGACTCGATGTTCTCTTTGTATATTTTCTTATTCAAAATGTCCCTTATGACAATCTTTCATAAACTTGCATTATCCCTTTCAGTTGTGAAATGGGTGGTGGGGGTTAGTTGAAAGGCGGGAGTAAAGATATCCCAGCTAGGATATCTTTACCCCCGGGGGTAAAGCTAAACTGGCCAGGATATCTTTACCCCCACCCCAACTTTTGGGTATAAACTATTTTCTTCATGCCCAATTTCTTCTTATATGTAAGAGAAGCAAGATAGTGGACTCGATGTTTCACTTTAACATTTTTCGTTTCAATCATGACTCAGACTAATAGAACTACCCTTAGTAAGAAATATGACCATATTATAGAGGCAAATGATTATTTTAGAACTTCTTTTTGTATATTTTCTTATTCAAAATGTCCCTTATGACAATCTTTCATAATCTTGCATTATCCCTGTCAGCACTGTAGAGGTCATTGTGGAAAAGCTGCTTCCAATTCTGTGGGTCTTTTAACTGACATTGAGATGAAATGACATCTCAAGCCCTGTGGCCCAATGAAACCAAATAGTTTTGTAAACATGGATGGTCAGACTCGCACTGCTTTGCCTGGGCAGGCTTAGAGCCTCTAAGCTGTTTACCAGTACTTGTGTGCTGTTGGTTTCAGCTGGATGTGGAAGCATCATGCAGCCCATCTATTTCTTCAAGCGCCAATGGGCGGGGGCCAGCTCTATACTGTTGTTGAATATAACTCCAGATACAGTTCTTTTGTCTGCTCTTTAATTGTCCTAAGTTCATGCTGAACCATACATTTATCCCATTTCCAATGGGAAACCCACAATTGCAAACAGTGTGGGGTCAGATCAGATGCTGCAAAAAGCGATGTTTGAACAAAACCCCCACGCATAAACAATGGTAGAATTTGTGAAAAACTGATTTATGCAAGCTATAGGGTATAAGTGTGCTTGTTTGGGTTTTTCGAAATGCTGGAAGTGTGGGGGTAAAGGTAACCCAGCCAGGATATTTTGCCCCCGGGGGTGAAGGTACCCCAGCTGGGATATCTTTACCCCCACCCATGAGCAATGGTAGAGATGTGAAATCCTGATTCATGCAAGCTAGCTTGTGGTGATGTTATGTCAACCATAGACCATTGGATATCAGTAGTACCTTCATTGTTGAGAAGTGTGCTTGTTTGGGTCTTCCAAAGTCTGGATTTGGGGTGGGGTTGGGTCACACTATCCCCCCCCCACCCCCCTATGCACAACGGTACAATTTGTGAAAAACTGATTAATGCACACTATATAGTATAAGTGTGCTTGTTTGTGTTTTTCAAAATGCTGGAACGGTGGGGGTCAAGCTACCCCAGCCAGGATATTTTGCCCCCCCCCCCCCCCCCCTGGGGTGAAGGTATCCCAGCTGGGATATCTTTACCCCCACCCATGAGCAATGGTAGAGGTGTGAAATCCTGATTCATGCAAGCTAGCTTGTGGTAATGTTATGTCAACCATAGACCATTGGACATCAGTAGTACCTTCCATTGTTGAGAAGTGTGCTTGTCTGGGTTTTCCAAAGTCTTGAAAGCCCCCGCCCATAGGGGCTTGAAGAAATATATGGGCTGCATGATGCTTCCACGCAGAGCTGAATCCAGCCAGCATCCTAGTACTGGTAAACCGCCTAGAGAATCTAAGCCTGTCCAGGAACCGCGGTGCGAGGCGGACCGTCCATGCTAATCAACCCTATTGGTTGCATTTGGCGACAGGGCTTGAGATGTCATTTCATCTCAATGTCGGGTAAAAGTCCCACAAAATTGGAAGCAACGTCTCCAAAATGACCTTTACAGTGTTGACGGGGACGTTAAACCTCAAATCAAACAAACAAACAAAGTCTTGATTTTTTTTTTGGGGTGGTGGTGGTGGGCGGGGTGGTCACCCTATCCCAGCCAGGAAATCTTCACCCCCACCCATGAGCAATGGTATAAGATGTGAAAAAATATTCTTGCAAGCTGTATGGTTTAATTATGCTTGTTTTGGTTTTTTTGCTTCACTTACATGTACATATAAGAAGAAATTGGGCATTAAGAAATAGTTTATACCCAAAAGTTGGGGTGGGGGTAAAGATATCCTGGCCAGTTTAGCTTTACCCCCGGGGGTAAAAGATATCCCAGCCAGGATATCTTTACCCCCGCCTTTCCACTCACCACCACCCATTTCGCAACTGACAGGGACAATGCAAGATTATGAAAGATTGTCATAAGGGACATTTTGAATAAGAAACTATACAATTTCTTAAAGTGATTTTTAATTCAGACTATTTGTTATTTTCCCTGCGGAAATATAATTTAGAAGAATATACAAAAAGAAGTTATTAAATAATCATTTGCCTCTATAATATGATCATATTTCTTACTAAGGGTAGTTCTATTTGTCCGAGTCACAATTGAAACGAAAAATGTTAAAGTGAAACATTGAGTCCACTATCTTGCTTCTCTTACATATAAGAAGAAATTGGGCATTTAGAAAATAGTTTATACCCAAAAATTGGGGTGGGGGTAAAGATATTCTGGCCAGTTTAGCTTTACCCCCGGGGGGTAAGGATATCCCAGCCGGGATATCTTTACCCCCGCCTTTCCACTCACCACCACCACCCATTTCACAACTGACGGGGATAATGCAAGATTATGAAAGATTGTCATAAGGGACATTTTGAATAAGAAAATAAACAAAAAGAAGTTATTTAATAATCATTTGCCTCTATAATATGGTCATATTTCTTTCTAAGGGTAGTTCTATAAGTCTGAGTCACAATTGAAACGAAAAATGTTAAAGTAAAACATCGAGTCCACTATCTTGCTTCCCTTACATATAAGAAGAAATTGGCATTTAGAAAATAGTTTATACCCAAATGTTGGTGTGGGGGTAAAGATATCCTGGCCAGTTTAGCTTTACCCCCGGGGTTAAAGATATCCAAGCCGGGATATCTTTACCCCCGCCTTTCCACTCATCACCACCACCCATTTCACAACTGACAGGGATAATGCAAGATTATGAAAGATTGTTATAAGCAACATTTTGAATAAGAAAATATACAAAAAGAAGTTATTAAATAATCATTTGCCTCTATAATATGGTCATATTTCTTACTAAGGGTAGTTCTATTTGTCCGAGTCATGATTGAAAAAAAAAATGTTCAAGTGATACATCGAGTCCACTTTCTTGCTTCTCTTACATATAAGAAGAAATTGGGTATTAAGAAAATAGTTTATACCCTTAAGTTGGGGTAGGGGTAAAGATATCCTGGCCAGTTTAGCTTTACCCCCGGGGGTAAAGATATCCCAGCCGGGATATCTTTACCCCCGCCTTTGCACTCACCACCACAACCCATTTCACAACTGACAGGGATAATGCAAGTTTATGATAGATTGTTATAAGGGACATTTTGAAAAAGAAACTATACAAAAAGAAGTTATTAAATAATTATTTGCCTCTATAATATGGTCATATTTCTTACTAAGGGTAGTTCTATTAGTCAGAGTCATGTCAGATTGAAACGAAAAAATGTTAAAGTGAAACATCGAGTCCACTATCTTGCTTCACTTACATATAAGAAGAAATTGGGCATTAAGAAAATAGTTTATACCCAAAAGTTGGGGTGGGGGTAAAGATATCCTAGCCAGTTTAGCTTTACCCCCGGGGGTAAAGATATCCCAGCCGGGATATCTTTACCCCCGGGGGTGAAGATATCCAGGGTGGGGGTAAAGATATCCTGGGATATCTTTACCCCCGGGGGTAAAGCTACCCAGGGGGTAAAGATAAACTGTTACACCGGAAACCCCAAAACAGGTACCCTGGCAAATTGTGCAGCACCAGATCAGATGCCACAGAACACAGCATTTGATCAGCACCTACACTACTTGCAAAATGTTTAGCTAATCTCCCAATAAATTTTAAAGCTAACACAACCTGTCACCCCTAAATTCTAAAACGGACTTGCACTTGCACGGATTGTGGACATGTAAAATCGATTTAAGCCCCCCAGTGGAATTTGTTTCACTGACCATTCCAAGGCGGGTCTTCTGTCGTGGTTTATTTTTGTTATGCTCCCTCATCGGATGATGCCGGGGGCATAGAGTTTTTTGGTTTTCCATTCGTGGGTACGTGCGCAGGTGCGTACGTGCATACGGTTTCCGAATGTACGTCCTTCTGTACGAAAGTGTGTACGTACGTATGTACGTACGTACGTAATCCTGTTAGACTCAGGTTAAGGTTTTTGTACAAGGTAGAACTTGAGCTCATATTTCTCAAAACAAACAATAGATTTGGTTTATATTTAGTATGATGATAGATATAGGTCCAAAGTTTTATTCAGCAATACCCCCACCCATACCCATGACCTCAATGTCAAGGTCACAAACTTAGAAATTTCTAATGTTTAAGACACAGGTTAAGGTATTTGTACCACATAGAACTTGAGATCATAATTTCAAAACCATACAATGGATTTGGTTTATATTTAGTATGATGATAGATATAGGCCCAGAGTTTTATTCAGCAATACCCCCACCCATACCCATGACCTCAAGGTCAAGGTCGTGGACTTTGAAATTTTTAATGTTTAAGACCTAGGTTAAGGTATTTGTACCAGGTAGAACTTGAGCTCATATTTTCCAAACCGTGTAATGAATTTGGTTCATATTCGGTTTGATGATACATATAGGTCCAATGGTTTATTCAGCAATATCCCCACCCATACCTATGACCTCAAGGTCAAGGTCACAGACTTAGAAAAATTTTAATCTTAAAGACTTTGGTTAAGGTATTTGTACCACGTTGAACTTGAACTTTTATGATTAATTTGGTTCATATTTGGTTTGATGATAGATACAGGTCCAAAGTTTTATTCAGTAATACCCCCACCCATGCCTATGACTTCAAGGTCAAGGTCGCAGACATAGAAATTTTCAAATTTAAGTATGTTAATAGCGTATATTTTCCAAACTTTATAATGGATTTGCTTCATATTTGGTATGACAATAGTTGCAGGTCCAAAGTTTCATTGAGCCATACCCCCCCCCCCCTTACCTAAAGGTCAAGGTCACAGACATAGAATTTTTTTATATTATATTTTTTGAGAGTCCATATTTCCTGAATTATGTATTTCAGTCATATTTGCTTTGTATTGTACTTGTAGAATACGAATAAAATATGTTTAAACCAATTATGTGATGGATTTGCTACATATTTGGAATGATGATTGATGCAGGTCAGAAGTTTCATTCAGCCATAACCCCGCCCCTGCCCATGACCTTAAGGTCAAGGTTGCAGACTTAGAAATGTTTAATGTTAACGTTTGTAAAGGCCTATATTTTCCAAACCATTTGATGGATTGAGTTTCAATTTGGTTTGTTGATAGTTATTTTTTCAAGGTTTATTTATAATCAGCCATACACCAATCTATGCCAATGACCTAAGGACAGGTATTATTGTAATATGTCATTTTTTTTTTGACAAGGGAGGGGGAGGTAGGCCTCTGGGCGGGGGCATTTGTGTTGTATTGACACATTTCTAGTTATGGCTTGTCTTTGAGTGTGTGTATCGCTTATATTATTTTGATTTGGATAGTGAATTGGCCATTTTGTGGGCAAGTAACTGTCCTTTTGGCTTTCCACTATTGATGTTTCCATTAGGGTCTAGTTGTTTCATGTTTGTGTTTCTTTCCCTTTGGTGTCTCTGATGGGAGCTGTTGGTTAATTGTATCGATTTCTGATCATTGCCTTCACTTCTATTTGGTACAAAAATGGTTAAATTAAGTAGGCAAACTTACTGTTTCTGTAACCAGGAAGTCAGAAATCTAATTAAAGTTTAAAACTCAATTATGATGCTAAGTGCTTACAGATATGATCAGAAAATATAGTCAAGTTGGATCATCAGTTATTAATTCATAGAGAAAATTAATATACAAATTGCTTTGAAGTCATTAGGTTTGAAAATTATTACTTTGATCTCTACATTGTGCCAATAGTTCACAACCTGTACCAGGTAGCTCTTCAATAAAGCAATTAACCCACTGCATCCAGGAAACTTCTGAAGGTTTACCTTGGCAAACAGTGCAGGCCCAGGTCAGATGCCGAAGAACGCGTTTAAACAGGGCCTGCTCTATTTGCTAACAGAATTTTCTGTCAAAAATACAATAAAAACAAAAAAAAATAGGTCTGACACCCCTTATATGGCAATGGAAGAGTCCACTAGTATACAATGGGTTTTTGCCATGTCTTGTACAAAGAATCATTTGTTTGTATGCAAACAGCGAATGCACAGGCTGGCATTATGAAAACACACCTATTTAGATATATTGAAAATTTTGCCACCAAAAATGAAAATTTTCTGATGAAAAAAAATCCATTATTTTTCATATTTCTGCTCTAAACATAGATTGTGTGTACTCGTTAGAACCACCTAGGGGAGGCGATTATAACGGATACCAGCAATCTATGTTTTGAGCAGAGTTTTACTATATAAAAGTGGGGTTTGAGGGGGTCAAAATTATATAGGCATGTTTTTGTGATGACTGCATCAGCACAATCCAGCCTGAGCTTTTACTGTGCACTTTAGCACTTTACAAACCTGAGCACATTTTTGTGCTCATTTGAGTGTTCACGGAACACAGGTACAATAGGACTATCACATTTTTGTGTGACGTGATTAACTCAAATAAAAGAGAGGAATCAGACTGAAAGACACCTTCTAAGGATGTGTGTTTGTACTTGGTGGACTTTACCTCATCCATTGTGGTTTTATTAATGACAGATTCCATCTGTCTATTCTTGCTGTGCTGCACGTTTGAAGTAATTCAGGCTTTTTCTTCCGGCTTTGACCACCATAGAAATATGGGTCCGCACAAAATGTAGTCCAGTTTGGCGCAGTAATCAAAATTGTACAAGCGTATTAGCTATCCTGTAAGCGCAATACAAACTTTTGAAGCAGACGACTTGACGATTTCATATGAATCAGCTGCATCATGCAACGGGTTTGGCGAAGACTACCAAGATCAATGCGGCGTCTGCTCAGCAGTCTGCTCAGGTTTTACACTGTTTTCTATCAAAGCTGTCAATATTTAATCCTTAAAGACCAGCCTGCCGTTGGACCAGGCCAGATGTAGACAAGAATATTAATGGGTTTTCTTTCTGACTTTCGAGGTCAAGTTTAGGTCAGTTACAATTTAGGTGTATATTGACTTTGCATGGAGAAATTGAAAAGAAAGGCTGTCCCTTTCAACCCTGGAATATGGTACAGATACTTAGTGTAGGTCCTGTGATATAATTCTAGGTGCCATATATTTAGCAGAATGGACGAGCCCAACTTCAGTGATGGAAGAGTGCACTCCAGAAACCCAAGGCAGTGAATAAATCAAAGCACTGACAACACTCATGCCGATTGTCTCTAAATGCAGGCTGGTCATGAACGGGGACTTGGACCGATTCGTTTAAACTTAGGATGTTAGTAACTAATGCAAAAAGTGTATAATAAGATCAGCACCGCGCTGTACGGCGTTTGAACTGAGTTTATATTGTTTGCCAGATCCAACATTTGATTCATATGCAGAATTTACAGATAACCCTTACGTGTACCCAACACTGACAAACGACGCGGCTATGTTTGGGTTGATTGTTTGGCATTCGACCCGAAGTTGATAATAAGAACAGCGCTTCACTGCTAATGTCTACGTGACTATCACTGACTTGTCAGAATAACTTTTTGTCTTGGAGAAAATAGACGCAGTGAGATCGGGGTATTCCATAAGACGGAAGAGGGTTATCCTGAAATCAAAGGGTGAGCTTGGCAAACAGTGTAGACCAAGATCAGACGCTGCCGAACAAGTCTTCTTATCAAAATCTTCGCTATTTGTTTGGAATTTCAGAGTTAAATGAAATAGTTTAAATCTCAGCCCAGGCCTATTACTCCAACCTACACCCCACACTCTCAGTGCTTTGATTCTGAAACCAAACGATTAGAACACACTTAGGCACCATGCCCTTAAGCTAAAATGGTTAAATCAAACAACCGTGACGTCTGGTTACCAGTCCGGCCACGTCAATCCTGTGCACCACCCTCACACCAGTACGGATAGAAACCACATGTTCAGGATCAAACTTTTGATGTGTAATGTAAGGTCGTGCCTAGAAAAGAAGAAACTGAAATTTGTTCTCAAAAAAGCATTTAGGTGAGAGCGTATTGCAACATTTTTCATTAAAGGATCGTAAGCGTACCCCCCCCCCCCCCCCCCCCCCCGGACAGTTAGAAGCTGGTCGGAAAGCGGATGACGTTGACTCTGATTTTGGGTGCCACATGTGTATGATCTATCGTCTATTGGAGCGACATCTTTCTATATACAGAAGACGCTAGTGGACGTCGATGTAGCGGAAGACCAACGTCAGTACGTCAAGATCGATTCGGCCGTCAGACGCATATGCGAAACAGATTTCCGCCGGCAGCTGCTACACTGTACCTGTAGATAAACAAGCGGTCTCAACTACCGACTAATAAGCACTGACACTGATCGTCGCCCTTATGCGATGCACGTTTGAGAGCTAGACGTCCCTGTCGTGACCAAAGTTAACGCGTCGACACAGAACGGAACACTTACGCTAGTACATAAAATACGTAAATTAGCGTCTAAGCGACTGACATATGCGTTTCAGTGACAAATCACACTTCAGCGTGAATCACGCCGGGTGTTTCAGGTATGCCGATGCGATGCGTGCGTAATAGAGCATGACATATCGGGTGAAATAAGCGTAATTGTGTGGCGAGCTATTCCCTGTAGTTAGCGAATGCAGCTTAAGAACATTCAAGATCATAGCTGAGACGTGGATTGAACAGCGAGACGTTACATCAATCAAGTGCTTCGGCCTCACATGGTTCCATTTATTTGTCTACGCTCAGAATCCGGGATATCTTATCCAGCAGGATTACGAGCGGGCTCATGGTGCTGTTCTTTCTCAAAAATGTCTTCAAGCCAATGGAATTCATGTACTGGACTAGCCAGCCTTTCTCCTCCGATCTCTTTCCCATAGAGTATCTTTTGGTAGAGGTGTCCACAACCGACCAGACAAAAATGTTACTTATGGACAGTAACATTGTTAAAACTTGAATTTTAATGTTTGGTTTTGAAAACGTAAATAGTTTCTTTAAAAAATTGGAAACATCGAATGGCGTTTCATAATACAACCGGTCTATAGACATCTGCAAACATATCATATATTGGACTTTGCTGAACTACCTTTCTAAAGCTGTTTTTAGAAAGGCTTTCTTTAAGTTTTCACAGTGTTATGATTTTCTCATAGAATCTGTCATTTCAGTGCCTTTGGCGCTTTGATTTGTTCTTGATACTCAGACTACACTTGTGAAGATTCATCATGGTCTCTGAGGGCAGGCGCCATCAGTCTCTGTTGATAACCTTGGGTTTTATTTTGGTATTCAGGGACCTTGAATTCAAGTCTGAGCCTGCCAAAGTTATGTTTTTGGTGATTGATCCTGGT
Source organism: Lucinisca nassula (assembly GCA_963580285.1). NCBI lineage: Eukaryota > Metazoa > Mollusca > Bivalvia > Lucinida > Lucinidae > Lucinisca > Lucinisca nassula. Next base: position 18,050,813 of record OY757014.1, on the reverse strand, counting down.
CAAAAAAATTCTTTGGCCATAATCTCTCAATGTTTACCACTAATAGTCCATTTCTGCATTTACTGTATATATATTCAGATACACAACAAAATAAGAAGTGACTCTGGTAAATTGTACTTGTTAACTAACCCTGATCTTGCTGAATATTCATTTTAGACATGCCCATTTCTGTCTATCAACCAATCAAATCACTTGATGTAATTTATTGCTACAACTTCATAAACTGAATGCCAAACAGTGTAGATCCTGATCAGATGGCTTCTTCAGAAGCCATCTGATCTGGATCTATACTGTTTCCAAAGATAGGGGTTGTCGTGAGCAGCAAGATAAGGGTTAAAATTTTGGAACAAATATGGTAAGGATTTGAAGTGTCCAAATATGAACCCATTTAGTACCAGAAACCCCCAAAAGGGTATTTGTCAAACAGTGCAGGCCCAGATCAGATGCCGCAGAACGCGGCATCTGATCAGGGCCTCCACTGTTTGCTAAAAGTTCAATCTTTTTCCAAATAGATTTTGAAGAAAACATTACCTGACACCCGTAAATTTTGAAATGGACTCCTGCTATATATGAGGAGAAAGATTCCATTTGGTACAAAAAGGGTTAAGGGTATTTATGGTAGGCTGGCTCTTCATTGACATAAATACTGTTGATAGGGCTGTAAAACTCTGAACAGACCAAAAATGTGGCAGTCTGATCTGGGCCTGTACTGTTTGGCTATTCACCCAGTTTGGGGTTTGCCATTTCAAATGGGTTAATGCATAAATAAAGAAAAAATATGCCTTAATTGTCTGTGTTAACCCATTTAGTACCAGAAACCCCAAAACGGGGTGCAGGCCCAGATCAGACGCCACAGAATGCGGCGTCTGATCAGGGCCTCCACTGTTTGCTAAAAGTTCATTCATTTTCCAAATAAATTTTGATGAAAACACAACCTGACACCCCTAAATTCTTAAATGAACTCCTGCTATATATAAGGTGGAAGATTCCATTTGGTACAAAATGGGTTAATCTTCTTTTTCTAAGTTGTGCAGTTTTTGTTTGTTTGTTTGTTTGTATTGAGGTTTAATGTTCCATCAACACTATTATGGTCATTTTGAAGACATCTCTTCCAATTTTTTGGCTTTTTACCCGACATTGAGATGAAATGACATCTCAAGCCCTGCCGCTCAGTGAAACCAATATGGCTTATATGCATTGGAGGGTCTGACTGCATCACTTTGCCAGGGCAGGCTTAGTCCTTCTAAGCAGGTTATCAGTACTCATGCGCGGTCAGTTTCAGCTCTGCGTGGAAGTACCATGAAGCCTGATCTATTTCTCGTAGCCCCGATGAGCGGGGGTCGCTGTGTTGTGCAGTACATGGTCAGTAATGCACTCAATAACATCATTCTGCTAGCTGTTAGCAAACCTCAGTACATTTCCACATAATAGTCTCCCAGAAGACACAAGTTTCCTTGGGCACTAAGAATCGTAATGAATGAATTATGAATTATAAGTTTTAATTCACTTTTCTGGGCCTCAAGTTGGAGTCTGACATTGCTGGCAAACATTTAAATCCAAAAACAATGTATTGAGTAATTGACTTGCTCTTCATTGACCTTGATAGAGTTAATGGGGCCGTAAAAATAAAAAAAACAAAAACAAATCAAACATACAATTTTCTGGAACCAGTCCTTGTTCAATAATGCACTTAGTAACCTCAAAAACAAGTGCCTTCTGGCAGCTGATTGTAGATGTCATTACATTCCTCAGTGGAACATAGTTTCCCAGAGGACACAGAGTTTCTCTGAACACTTCATGAGGTGCATACATTCACCTTCAGGGGAGGAAACTCTTGAAAATATTTTGCCTCCTATTTCAATAATGCTATGTCCCCTCTATCACATTTCGTGCAACGATTGCAATCCTGGTCTTAATCGTATTGCAATCCTGGTCTTAATCGTGGTGGTCCTATCAGATCTTATCAGATCTTGAGGTCAGTCGTGGGGATTGTGTAAGTTGTAGAAAATTTTTGAACGGTTCAAATTTTTTCCATGATCAACACGATCAGTTGTCAAATCGGGATCATCCTATTGCATCTTAACAAAGAGCGACAGATCGTGTTTTTAAATTGTGGTGATTTAGACAATTTTGATCTTGGACAAGACAAAGACCTCGTTCTGTTGAGATGTGCTGCGATCTCCCACACTCTGTCACGATTTGTTACGCTCTGTCTGGTCCCATTGCTCAAGACCTGTCACAAATGACACACGATCAGATACGAGTTGATACGAGAAGATACAAGTAAATGCGAGTACATACGAGTAGTTAAGTTTTTACACGAACATTCACAATCTGTTACGAGTTCTCGTGCTCTTATGTATACCGGACAAGATTTAATGTGACTCATCCAGCTATCTGCTCTTGAAGAGAGTACACCTGCTAGTATTTTGGAGCCTTTGAGGTGTCACCCAAGGGTACCAGAGGCAAGAAAGGAAAAGGCAAGGCTGTCCCTGTCCCATCCCAGGAGCCTGAACCATTCCAGCCAGAGAAATCATCCGCAACTCCTGCCATCATCAATGGTTGAGGGTTAGTGTTTATGTTGTAAAAGTTAGAGAAACAATGAAAGTAATGGTCAGTCCGGCTGTATATATACCCACCGGGGTCCAGTCATAGCTCAAATCGTGATCGCCCTCAATCATGATCGTGAAAAACATCGAGATGACGGTTGTATGCCATCATAATGGAGCGCATCGGTTCGTGATGAGCGTATAATTCGTCCCAATTTGGGGAACCCGATCTTGATTATTGTTTCAGATTGAGATCAAGTCGTAGACTGAATCTCAACAATCCTATCGGATTGCATTTAATCGTATCTGAATGGGAGAGCAGACCGTGGCTGATCGTGACACCTGAAAATGACAAATCATGATGGGATTGCATCTGAGCACAACCAAATCGTACCAAAACGTATCGACTTTCTTCACCTCGTATCCAAACTTGAAATTTCAGAGAAAATTCCACGATTAGGTATGAATGTCCAATAGTGGGGTTCGTAAAGGATCGCACGACAGTGGGAACCTAGCATAATGGAAAATAATTGTTCCCTTTGAATGGTAAGAGGCCAATCAGAACAACTGTCATCTTCTGGTAACTTTGAAAGTATTTCTTGCAAACAGTGTGGACCCAGATCAGACTGCTCCTCTAGGAGCAGTCTGATCAGGGTCCACACTGTTTGCCTGTATGCAAAAATATAAGTTTGCAAGAACATGCAGCAGATGACATAAACAGATGACATTTTAGATGCAGTTTTTCATGGCATCTTAAGGGTTAAGAGAGCAAAGTTATACATGTATTCCTTGTTAAGGGGAAGGGGAGGCAACTCCTGCAAAAGTATTTTTTGTCTCCTTTGTCAATAGGGGTCAGCTCTTAAAGGATAGAATTTGCTCCTGAGGAGCAAAAATTCTTTCCTTTGCTTCTGAGGAACTTTCCGGAAAGTTGTCTCCATTTGAAAAATGGCCAAAAGGTCTGCCAGATGTTCCTATTCCCCTTTAAATAGCAGAAAATTACTTCTTTTTCTTACAGTATTTGCTAAAAATATTTGCACACCTCAAATCTTTACAATTACAGTATTCCTCCCATTTAGCACCCAGTATTTGTTTTGTTTGTTTGTATTGGAGTTTAACGGCCCAGTCAACACTATTTAGATCATTTTTGAGCCGGTCAGTTTACCTATCAACACTTTCCTGGGCAAGCTTATACGTAAGCGGTTAACCAGTACAGTGCACATTCTTTCGCCAGAAACTGACAACTGCCCTTCTTGAATCAGCGGAAGGGAGAGAATGACCATAGAAAAGATTTCATGATCAATCTCCACGAGAGAATGTTGCCGACCCCGGCGGGAGTCGAACTCGCTGTCTCCTGATCACCAGTCAGACCAGTCAGACGCGCATCCGACTGAGCCACCGAGGCCGGCATTAGCACCCAGTAAGTAAGTAAGTAAAGGCTTTATTTAACGAGGGTAACACATTTAGCATTATTATGGCTAATCTTCCATGTGGCGATTATGGAATTATCGATAAGAATGTCAAATATGAGAGAGCAGTCTTTAACCATTGCCTGGGGGGGGCCTCTGAAGGGTAACCTTGGCAAACATTGCAGGCCCAGATCGGACCCACAGAAAGCACGTCAAAAATAAAATAAAAACGAAAAAATAGGCCTGAGTTTATATGACAAATGGACTTTTCCAACATATAGGTGTGGGTGTCCACTAGTATACAATGGGTTAGTGTTAATGAGCAAAAGTCAAGTGGTGATTGCCATCGTATTTCAGTGGGAATGAATGAAACCAAGGATCAATGCCGTCATATTTTTTCTTCCACTGAAATTTCAATTTCACTTAAGTAGATCTAGACAAGAAAATAAAAAAGCTTGGTTATTCTTTTGTTTCAGATCATATGCACATGTATTCACGTTCCACTTTTGAATGTTAATCTATATGCCATCAGGAAAACACGCTTATATAATTTTGACCCCATTGAACCCCACTTTTATACAGTAAAACTGGGGTTTACAGGGGTAATCCTTGTTTTTCTTATTGCTGTTCTAAAATATAGATTGTGGGTACTTGCTAGAGCAGAAATAAGAAAAATATCATGCTTTCATCTCAAAATTTTCATTTTTTTCGGCGGTTAAGTTTACTATGTGTTTGTGTAGGCCTGTTTTTGTAATGGCATACACTAGGCAGTCAATGAAACATCTTGACATCGATGCAAGGTTGCATAAATGTCATGTGCCTGTATCCCTTCTGTTTCTATATAAGGAGGAAGATTCCATTTGGTACAAAAAGGGTTAAATATGGTATTGGATATTCAGTAACATAGACATGCGCCTACATGGACATCAACTTACATCCTGGAAAAGTGCAGAAGTATGGAAATTCAATAAATTGCTGTCTCCTGGTGGTTACTTTGCACACCTCTGTGGAAATGCTTGAATCAAGGGTATTAGGTGGCTTCCATCTGCTTTAACCCTTTTTGTACCAAATGGATTCTTCCTCCTTATATATAGCAGGAGTCCATTCCAAAATTTAGGGGTGACAGCTTGTGTTTTCATCAAAATTTAGTTGGAAAATGACTGAACTTTTACAAACAGCAGAGGCCCTAATCAGACGCCGCGTTCTGCGGCATCTGATCTGGGCCTGCACTGTTTGCCAGGATACCCGTTTTGGGGCTTCCATTACTAAATGGGAATTTACTTAGGAATTAGTTGAAAACTTTTTGATTATTATATCTACACCCCCTAAAAACAACAACCAACTAGAATCACGCAGTAAATGGCAAGCCATCGCATGTCCCCACGCTTCCCCGCTGGCCCCACCTCCTGGGCCATCACCTAGGAGTGTTTGACCCGAGGGGTAAAATTTTGATTGTGATGTATTCTACTCATCATTCCGTTCGATTTAATATGCTACACGACCATGTTCTGAAAACTTTGATTTTTATCCCCTAGGTGCCCCACCCCTGGCCCCACTCCCAGGGGTAGGATCAAAATTCCAAAAGTGTTATGCACTCCCCAAACCAAAGTTTTATCAGTTCCCAAAGTTTCAAGTTTCTATCTATAATGGTCTAGGAGGAGTTATCCGGTAACAGTAATGTATGGGGGTAAAGGGGTCAAAATCAGTTTTTGACCTCTGGTGACCTCAAAATTGACTCCAGGGGTCAAACTTTGGTTGTGATGTTTTCTACTCATCATGCCGTTCGCTTTGATATATTACACGACCATGTTTTGGAAATTTTGATTTATGACCCCCGCAGGTCCCACCCCCTGGGCCCACCCGTAGGGGTGTGATCAAAATTCTGAAAGTGTCATGCACTCCCCAGACCAAAGATCTATCAGTTCCCAAAGTTTCAAGTTTCTATCTATAACCGTCTAGGAGGAGTTATCCGGTAAAGGGGTCAAAATCAGTTTTTGACCTCTGGTGACCTCAGGTGACCTCAAAATTGACCCCATGGGTCAAATTTTGGTTGTATTGTTTTCTACTCATCATGTCGTTCGCTTTGATATATTACACGACCATGTTCTGGAAATTTTGATTTTTTACCCCCGCGGGCCCCACCCCCTGGGCTCACCCGTAGGGGTGTGATCAAAATTCCGAAAGTGTCATGCACTCCCCAGACCAAAGATCTATCAGTTCCCAAAGTTTCAAGTTTCTATCTATAACCGTCTAGGAGGAGTTATCCGGTAAGACGGACGGACGTACGGACGACGAAGACCATTACAATATCCCCACTTTTTCTTTGAAAAGCGTGGGGATAAAAAAAAAGGCACCTTTCTGAACTCTCCATTCTGTCTTTAACCCTTAAGCCATCAAGAAAAACTACTTCTTTAAATGCAGTCTGTTTTTGTTGGCTGCGGAATCTTCTTGCTATCTTTTCCAGCATATTTTTGCATACAAGCAAATCTTGAACCTCCATGGTGTAGTGGTTAAGCTACTTGCCTTGAAACCAGGGATCACAGGATCGATCCCGAGCTTCTCCAGACTTTTGTATGAGTTTTTTAACCAAGGTTCTGTCTCAGTATGACCTTAGCTGTTGGTGAGATGTAAAACTCAAACACTCACTCGCATACAAGCAAACAGTGTAGACCCTTATCAGACTGCTCCTATGAGGTACAGTCTGATCTGGGTCCACACTGTTTCCAACACTGACTTTTAAAGTAACCAGCAGATGCCAAAGCAGACAACAATTGTTGTGATTGGCATAACATTTGGAAGATCTCAGGTTGTCTTGGGATGAATGATACAGGTTGATCATTGTTGAGGTTGTCTCTGGAGTGAAATTGTCTTGTTTTTCTTTGGGATCACATTTTTTTCTGTTAATGCAGTGCTCTTTTCAAGTTCAGATTTAAGTACTTGTACTTTTAGCTTTATGGTTTCAACAAAATTTAAAGTTACTGTGACATTGGCGTGTCAGTGACGCAACTAGACGAAAGAAAAACAGAATTTTGAGTTCCTGAAATCTGTGATTTTCAGTAATCAAATATAAATGATCTTTTTTCTGCAACAGACATTTCTTCTTGTACGTCAGCTTGTTCATGAGCTTCTAATTTTGGAAGTTATTCACTTTTTGTTCAGTTTGTCTAAATTACGTTGTCATCCAGTGAGTATCAACATCGATTATGTTGTGAAATCTAACCTTTGTGTGATATTTGAGGAGACTTGGCCCAGAGATTGTGTAAAATTTTCTATGCTCATCTGAGCTTAGTGCTGCAATTTTTGTTGCCAATATTAACCCTTCTCTTGCTGAATATTCATTTAAGCCACACCCATTTCTGTCTATCAACCAATCAAATGACTTGACGTAATTTATTGCTACAAATTCATAAACTAAATGACAAACAGCATAGATCCTGATCAGATGGCTTCTTCAGAAGCCATCTGATCTGGATCTACACTGTTTGCAAAGATAGGGGTTGTCGTGAACAGCAAGATAAGGGTTAACCCATTTTATATGGGAATCCTCAGAATGGGTACAATGGCAGTAACACACCTACTGGTGTCAGATTGTGCTGTGCTGCCAGCCAGGGTTTCTAGTGAGTCAGAACACACTGGACATCAGATAAACCCTTTTTGTACCAATGGAATCTTCCTTCTTATATGAAACAGAAGTTCATTTCAAAATTTAGGGGTGTCAGCTTGTGTTTCCTTCCCTTCAAAATAAATTTGGAAAAAGGCTGATATTTTTGAAACTGTGTAGGCCCTGATCATACATTGCGTTCTGCGACATCTGATCTGAGCCTGCACTGTTTGCCAGTTACCCGTTTTGGGGTTTCTGGTACAGAATGGATTAACAAGTCTGTGGAATGAACACCCCACTAAACCCCACTTTATATAGACAAAACTGGGGTGTATGGGGGTATCCATTATTTTCCTAAATTTTGCTCAAAAACATATTGAGGCAGTTCTAACGACCATCAATTAACCCATTTCAGACTGGAAACCCCTAAACGGATACCGTGGCAAACAGTCCAGGCACAGATCAGACGCCGCAGAATTCGTCTGATCAGGGCCTACACTATTTGCAAAAAGTTCAGCCATTTTCCAAATCAATTTTGAAGAAAATACAATCTGACACCCCTAAATTTTGAAATGGACTCCTGTTATATATAAGGAGGAAGATTCCATTTGGTACAAAAGGGTTAAGGCTCTATATTTGGACTAGATTAGAAGATGTGACCAGCACATCACAAGCCACATCATGTGAAAGCCTATTTTACCATTTTCAAGCACAAAAGGCTATTCAGCACCTACGGTAAAAATCCTAAAAATTGGGACACCTTGAGGATTTGCTGAAATTCTCCTGATATTTTAACGAATTTGTTTCAAGATCCAGTAGGGAGTCCAAAAAGTGCAGAGGGAATGGCAAACAGTGTAGATCCTGATCAGACTGCTCCTTTATACCATGCCCCACCCCCTCCATTTCATAAAAGGCCTAATATCTCGGAAACCTTACAGGTCCCTATATTCTTGTTCCTTATGATAAGACGCATTCAGTAACATCAACCTGGGGGTCTCCAGGGATGTGCCAGGACCATGCCCCACCCCCTCCATTTCATTAAAAGGCCTAATATAGCAGAAACCATTCAGATCCCCACCCCTAAACCATATATATACTTGTTCATTTTGATAAGACCCATTCAATGACACCAACCTGGGGGTCCCCACGGATATGCCAGGGCCATTTCCAACCCACCCCCTCCATTTCATAAAATGTCCAATATCTCAGAAACTTTACAGATCCCCACCACTAAACTATATAATTATATTCTTGTTCCTTATGATAAGACACATTCATTGACACCAACCTGGGGGTCTCCTGGGTTGTGCAGAGGCTTTGCCCCACCCCTTCACTTCATAAATGGCCTTATACCTCAGCAACCGTTCAGAGCCCCACCCATAAACCATATATATTCATCTTTCTTATGATCAGACTCATTCAGTGACACCAGTTCGGAGGCCCCTGGGGTGCCCTGGCCATGCCTTACCGCTTTACTTCATTAAAAGCCATATATCTCTGAAGTCGTTCAGATCCCCACCCCTAAACCATATATATTCTTTTATTATGATAAGACCCGTTCAATCGGTCTCTTTGTGCTGGGCCAATGTAAGCCACCCTTCCACTTCATAAAAGGCCATAAACCATTCAAATCCCCTGCCCATCATCATGTTCTCGTTCCTTATTATTAGTACACCAACTTTGGAGTGGTGGGAGGGGGGGGGGGGTGTTCCACAGGGGCCATTCCTCTCTTTTCCACTTCATAAAGGGCCTCATATCTCAGAAACGGTTCAGATTCCCACCCCTAAACCATATTCTTGGTCCTTACGATAAGATACATTTAGGGACAACAATCTTGGGCTTCCCTGGGATTGATAGGGCATGCCCCAACCCCTCCACTGCTTAAGAGGCCTTGTATCTCTGGCCATACAGATCCCCACTCCTAAACCATATACATTCTTGTTCCTTATGATAAGACACATTTAGTTATACCAACCAGGGCTCCATTGGGCCAATGCCCCACCCCATCTACTTAATGTTTCAGATACTGAGTCCAAATGGGTGCTCATTTTGATATGGGGGATCATTTGGTAGATTAAAATGATATCATGTTAAAATACATGGCTGCCATTAGGCAGTACCCACCTGAGCTCTGGTGAACATAGTGAGCCATGGGCATCTGTTTAATTGTCCCCCGACTTAAGTCCAAGGGGACTATAGTAATGGGTCCGTCCGGCCGTTCAGACACAATCTTTTCTCCGCAACTGCTCCTACAGTTTTCAAGGGATTTTTACGAAACTTTCTAGTTATTGTTTCCATGACCTAGAGATGACCATATTTTATCAAGGTCATGCTCCACTAATTTTTACCAGAGTTATGGCCCTTTGTCAGTTTTAGCCATTTTATCTACCAAAGTTCATGTCTGTAATGGCTGTTTGTCAGTTTAGCCATTTCATCAACAGGACTTCTTGTGAGCCTGTGGCCTTTTATTTTTATTCTACTTTTCTATGGAAAATTCTGTTAGCAAATAGTGCTGCCGCGTTCTTCGGGCAATAGTGCTGCCGCGTTCTTCGGCATCTGAACTGGACCTGCACTGTTTGCCAAGGCACCTCTTTAGGCATTTCCCGACTGCAGTGGGGTAACCCATAAGATGCCAATCAAACAATTGTTGTCTACTGGTTACTTTAAAAGTCATTGTTGCAAATGGTATGGACCCAGATCAGACTGCTCCACATTGTTTGAAACGTTTTCTTGAAGATGCAGCAGGCAACATAAACAGAGAACATTTTAAGATGCTTTTTTCTTGGCAATGTTAGCAGGATCACTAGGAAGTTAAAAATTATTATACCATAATGATCCTAAGTATTGGGTCAGACAGGTCAAAGCAAACATTTCAGCCCCAGATCAGACTGCTCTTGATCAGGATCTACACTGTTTACCATTTCATTTGCCTTTTCTGGACTCCTTGCTGAATTGTGAAACAAACTTGTTAAAAGTTTAAGAGAATCACAGCAAGTCCTCGAGGTGTCCAAATTTTTAGGAATTTTCTGGTAGGTATTGTTCTTAGTATTTGTTGTTTTCCATCATTTTTGTATCAGGTTCAAAACAAGCAAACCACAGTTTGACCTACCAGCAAACTTACTATAATGTTATGGGTACTGGGTGGTAATTTGGACTCTGGAATTGAGCCAATGATACTTTTTGCTGAAAGGGAAAGAACAAAGACACATATCCTAGTCAAACTTAGACCCATTATTATGTAATATGCACCCCCTCCCCCACCCAGCACCCAACAGTCACTGAGCCAAACGTTCTTGTTAACCCCTTTTTGTACCAAATGGAATCTTTCTCCTTATATATAGAACATGTCTATTTCAAAATGTAGGGGTTTCAGTTTGTGTTTTCTTCAAATTTGATTTGGAAAAAGGCTTAACTTTTTACCAACAGTGTAGGCCCTGATTAGACGCCGCATTCTGCGGCGTTTGATCTAGGCCTGCACTGTTTGCCAGGGTACCTGTTTTAGGGTTTCCGGTACAAAATGGACTAAGAAGGTAAACTATTGGGCCAGGTTGTTCTAAAGTAATAATTCTGTTATATTGCAAAATTTGTTATCATTTCAATGAAAAATGCAAGTTGCCTTTGCAAATGCAAAACCTACTCAAATTTTCACATGAAAACTGAAATGTTCTTGCCAGAACAGTAAATGTTTAAACAATTGACAAGTCTATAAAGTTGACAGTGCTTTGAACAACTGGTCTGTTAAATATTTTACCATTTTAACTTTCGTGAAAAGTAAAAAAAAAAAAAAAAAAAATGTTTGTTTTTTTTTTAAATTATTTCCTTCAAGAGACTAGCTCACTGTAAGCCCCCGCCCATAGGGGCTTGAAGAAATATATGGGCTGCATGATGCTTCCACGCAGAGCTGAATCCGGCCCGCACACTAGTACTGGTAAACCGCTTAGAGGATCTAAGCCTGTCCAGGAACCGCGGTGCGAGGCGGACGGCCCATGCTAATAAACCCTATTGGTTTTATTGGGCGACAGGGCTTGAGATGTCATTTCATCTCAATGTCGGGTAAAAGTCCCACAAAACTGGAAGCAACGTCTCCAAAATGATCTTTACAGTGTTGACGGGGACGTTAAACCTCAAATCAACCAACCAACCAACTAGCTCACTGTTGATAAGGAAGGCAGACTTGTTTCCTATTCACCTTAAAGGTGTATTATTGAGCTATCGGTAAAAAATGCTTCCAAAAATAAAATACATATAGCTGGTATTTTTCTTTAAAACAATACAAATGAATGCATTTTATTCAAAAATGCGAACAATTATGATGACAGGTAAACGAGTTTGAGAGGGATTACCTAACTAGGTTTCGAACACCAGTTAGATCTATTTTTAGTTCGTGACAAAAGTAGAATCCCCATATATGACTTAATGCGACATTCTTTTTTGGCCTTGTTTGCTTAGGCCATGCATGAATCGGAAAAAAATATGACGCTGACAGTCATGCCATAGGTAACGTAACGACACTCAGAGACAATACTGTCGCCATGTATGTGTTAAGTGACATATTTATTTTTAGAACAGAAATTCCAAACACATGTTCAGAGGGAAGGGTAAACATGAATGAAAACGACCATTTTCACAAAGTTCTGAAGCTGTATTTGGCTCCAAAAGTGTACACATGACAAAGAAGTATACATTGAAGATAAAAACCAGAAAAAAAAAATTTTGAGACCCGGTAGCTCAATAATGCACATTTAAATTGCTGCATACAATCATTGAACTATGGCGGAACTCGATAGCTCAATGGCTTGCACCTTTGACTTATGATCAAGAGGTTGTGGGTTTGAATCCTGCCACCAGAAGCAAGGTGTGTCCTTGGGCAAAATACGTAATGCCACTGCCCCACTCCACCCAAGTGTAAATGGGTAGCAGTGGCCCATGAAAACATCCGGAATGACTGTTCTAAAATGATTCAAATAAGATCGAACTAAAATAAATTAGTATAAACTGAACTAAGATCTGTTTTCTTTTGATTTTGTGTCCATAGTCTATTTTTAATTCTCCTGCTGCAAAGCCGATCAGGGATTACAGGTATGGCCTTTGTCCATCCGTCTGTCCATCCATCCATCCATCTGTCTGTCCATAACACTTACTTGTTCGCTCCATATCTCCTGGACTCTTTGATAGATTTTCATTAAAATTTTGTCAAATATTCTTTTTAGTGAGCTAATGTGTGGAACGGAACCCATATATGAACCATGCTGACTCAAGGTCAAGGTCAAAGTTGAAGGTCACGAGCTTAAAACTTTGAAATTTTGGGTCCATTCTATATCTCCTTTACCCCTCAAAGGATTTTAATTAAACTTTGGTTAATTATCTCCCTCAGTGAGCTCTTGTGCAGAGCCGATAAATGAATCATGCTGACTCCAGGTCAAGGACACATTTGAAGGTCATGAGTTTGAAACTTTGAATTTTGTGTCTGTTCCATATCTCCTTTAATTACCCTCCAAAGGATTTTCATTAAACTTTGGTCAAATATCCCCCTCAGTCAGCTGATGTGCATAACACATAAATGAACCATGCTGACTCAAGGTCAAGGTTATACTTGAAGGTCACGAGTTTGAATTTTGTGTCTGTTCCATATCTCCTTTACCTCTAGAAGGATTTTCATTAAACTTTGGTCAAATATCCCCCTCAGTGAGCTGATGAACCATGCCAACTCAAGGTCAAGGTCACAGTTGGAAGTCACAATTATGAAACTTTGAATTTTGTGTCTGTTCCAGATCTCCTTTTATTAGCTCGCCTGTACGAAGTACAAGGAGAGCTATTGTTGTCACCTTGGATGGCGTGCGCGTTTGCGTTTGCGTTCCCGTCACACTGCGTTAAAGTTTTTCAAATGCTTATATCTCAACAGTCACTCATCACAGACCACTCATATTTGGAACTTAAGTACCTGGGAGGGTCCTCTGATGTTCAAAGAGAACAGACCCCTGGGTTCATGCCCCGGGGTGGGGCTAGGGGTCAAAATCTAGAACACCTTTGTAATTCTGTGTTAGAGTTTTTGAAATGCTTATATCTCAACAGTCACTCATCACAAAGCATTCATATTTACAACTTGGATACCTGGGAGTGTCTTCTGAGATTCCAAGACAACACACCCCTGGGTTCATGCCTGGGATTGGGGATGGGGTGGGGCTGGGGGTCAAAATCTAGGACACCTTTGTAATTTGTTGTATACCTTTCCATTATACTAACAAGTTATAGACACAATTGGTTATACATCAGCCAATCAAGTGACATTGGTTCAAGTGTAAAAGGGTGAAGGTCATGGTGACCTACATTTCACGGTCCAGTGATTTTGGCTTATATCTTGAAGTCTATTTGTTGGAGAAATGTCATACCTGGGATATTAGTTCCATGTGACTCCACGATTGACCTCAAAATATATCTAGGTCACTGTGACCTATATTTCATGGTTCAGCGATTTTGCCTATAATCTCGAATACTATTTGATGGAGAAATGTCATACCTGGATAACTATTTCCATATGACCCAATAATTGACCGCAAAATATATCTCGGTCATGGTGACCTTCATTTCACGGTCCAGTGATTTTGTCTATTATCTTGAATACTATTTGATGGAGAAATGTTATACCTGGGTTATTAAATGCAGGTGACCCCATTATTGACCTCAAAATATATCTAGGTCACTGTGACCTATATAATATGGTTCAGCGATTTTGCCTATTATCTAGAATACTATTTGATGGAGAAATGTCATACCAGGATTATTAGTTCCATATGACCCAATAATTGACCCAAAATATATCTAGGTCATGGTGACTACATTTCATGGTCCAGTGATTCTGTCTATTATCTTGAATACTATTTGATGGAGAAATGTTATACCAGGGTTATTAGTTGCATGTGACCCCATTATTGACCTCAAAATATATCTAGGTCAGTATGACCTATATTTCATGGTTCAGTGATTTTGCCTATTATCTTGAATACAATTTGATAGAGAAACGTCATACCTGGATTATTAGTTCCATGTGACTGTATAATTGACCGCAAAATATATCCAGGTCAGTGTGACCTATATTTCATGGTTCAGTGATTTTGCCTATTATCTTGAACACTATTTGATGGAGAAATGTCATACCTGGATTATTTATTCCATGTGACCCCATGATTGAGCTTGAACTAATATCTAGGTCAGTGTGTCCTATATTTCATGGTTCAGTGATTTTTCCTATTATCTTGAATACTATTTGTTGGAGAAATGTCTTACCTGGATAATTAGTTCCATGTGACCTGATGATTGACATGGAAAAAGATCTAGGTCCTTGTGACCTATTTTCATGGTTCAATGATTTTGCCTTATAATTCAGATACAATTTGATCCTGAAATGTAATATCTGGAATATATGTTCCATGTGACCTGATTATTGACCTCAAATATATCAAGGTGCGTGTGACCTATATTTCATGGTTCATAAATTTTTCCTTATATCTTGAAGTCGCGAAACAGGCGAGCTATGCTGTCTGGCGACAGCTCTTGTTACCCTTCAAAGGATTTTCATTAAACTTTGGTCAAATATCCCCCTCAGTAAACTGATGTGCAGGACTCTTAAATAAACCATGGAGACTCTAGGTCAAGGTCACAGTTGAAGGTCAGGAGTTTGAAACTTTGAATTTTGTGTCCTTTCCATGTCTCTTTTACCCTTGGATTTTCATTAAACTTTGGTCAAATATCCCTCGCAGTGAGCTGATGTGCAGAACCCATAAATGAACCATGCCAACTCAAGGTCAAGGTCACAGGTGAAGGTCACAAGATTGAGTCTTGTTGTTAAATTGTGATGGGAGGCTGTCCCTCTGATTGCTTTCTTGTTTCATTTTAAATCCCACCTTCCATTTTGAAAAGTTGATGAAATAAAGCATCCTTGTTGGCTGATCAGTTTTGGTTGAAAGGTGTATCATTTGCAATAGCTTTGTCTAAAAAACAACAACAACAAAGCCTTAGGCAATCTGAGAGGAGAGAACATAGTCTCCACACATTTGCTGTTTTAATTTATTTTAACCATTGACCTGCTGAATATTTAAATATGCCACACCCGCCAATCATGTTTTTTTGTGAAAATCATTGCAACAAATTCATAAACTGAATGACAAACATTGAAGATCCAGATCAGATGGCTTCTTCAGAAGCTGATCTGGATCTGCATTGTTTGAAAGATCAGACATATCTGGGCTCAGCAGGACAAGGGTTAATCCCCCTTTCTATCTATTTTGGCTCATGTCTGCTAGTTTGATAACTGCTTGCACTTTTTTGGTGTCTTTCAGTCATTCAAACAGGCTTTTTCAGTGTGTTAATGATTTAGCTAATTAACAGGAATGTGTTTTTTGGCATATGTGTAACAGGTGCTGATCTTTGAATAAGTTTCATTGAAGTTAACTCCTACTATGTTGTACTTAGTACTCACATGTTTACATTGTTCTTGCCAATGGTAACGTGTCACACCTTCCCAGATGTTTTTTTGTACTTTCCCTCATCAGACTTCATGTTTAAGACTAATACCTTCCGTCAGGCAGCAGTTGCTGCGTAGGTTTAGCATGTTCACGCTTTCCTTCAATTACCGACTAAGAAAGTGTTTCACAAAAGTTGAATAAAACATCTGTTGCTACTGTTTGTATTATGATAGACAAGACTGTGAGGCTGAACAACCATTGAAGACCTGGAAGAGACCGCAGAATGTGGTGTCTCATCAGGGTCTTCATTGTTTGCCGCTTATCCAGCTGTTTTTTGACACAACATTGAGTAGTAATTGTACTTGTCAAAACTTTAGAACATGTATGGTAAGGAGTGTAGGTGTCCAAACACCTAGGGTAGATACATTATACAGCTACCATATTCACTCTTAACCCTTGTCCTGCTGAGCCCGGATATGTCTTATCTTTCAAACAATGTAGATCCAGATCAGATGGCTTCTGAAGAAGCCATCTGATCAGGATCTACATTGTTTGTCATTCAGATTGTGGATTTGTTGCAATAGTTTGCATCAAAGAAATCTGATTGGTTGATAATCGGTAGTTGGTGTGGCATATATGAATATTCAGCAGGACAAGGGTTAAAAGTGCACAGTGCACAATTCCTTACCATACTTGTCCTAAAATTTGAACAAGTACAATTTTTCTACCTGATGTTGTGTTTGTTTGTTTGTTTGATTTGATGTTTAACGTCCCTGTCAACACTGTAAAGGTCATTTTTAGCTCGTCTGTTTTTTGAAAAAAAAACTTTCGAGCTATTGTCATCACTCCGGCGTCTGCGTTGTCGTCGTCCTGCGTCGTCTTGCGTCGTCGTTCCAAAAAAACTTAACCTTGGCTATAACTTAAAAAGTATTAGACCTAGCCTCATGAAACTTCATACACACACTCATCATCACAAGAGCTACATTTTGACCAAGGACCATAACAACATTGTTGATTTTGGCTGAATTATCTCCCCTTTTCCAATTTTTTTCTGAAACACATTTTTTGCTCTCATTTTAATACTATTCACAACAGAGCCTTCAAACTTCACATGAATGTTCCTTGGGACAAGACCTTTTCAGTGATACCACACTTTTTGATCTGTGACCTTGACCTTTGAACTTTGACCTATTTTTCGAAAATTTAACCGAAAACCTTAACCTTTACCATATTTCCAAAAGTATTTGGCCTACCTTCATGAAACTTCATACACATACTCACTATCACAAGAGCTACATTCCCTACAAGTTTTATAACTCCATCTTGCAATTTGATTTGACTTAGGACTTTTGTTTTCTAAAAGAAACTGCAGACGAGCGTTGGCACCCGCTTGCGGTGCTCTTGTTGAGACTTTGCTTCCAACTTTGTGGGACTTTTACCCGACATTGAGATGTAATGACATCTCAAGCCCTGTCGCCCAATGAAACCAATAGGGTTTATAAGCATGGACGGTCCGACTCACAACGCTTTGCCTTGGCGTGTGCGGTTGGATGCAGCTTGCTTGAACTTTTTGGGAGGCGGAGACGAAGGATTTTTGTACTGTTTGCTTTGAGACTTGGATCCAGCAACATGAACAGAGCCAACACTGGTACCCCTGCAATCACCATGTGCGGTTCATTCCTTTAACATCAAGGTGCAGGAAAATTCCTATGTTAAGACCATCTTTGGGACTGTTCAAAAGTCCCAAAGGTGGTCTCTGATCAGTGAACACTGAATGCAGAAAACACAAAGTACAAAGTCAGAATACCTGCAACCTTCTAAATAAGCTTTTTAAAGAAGAATTAGACTTAATCTTAGGTGGTCTTAACAGCGGAATTTCACTGTATTTGATATTGAACCGGCCCCGATAGCTCAGTTAGTAGAGTGTCCGCTCCGGGGTACGTGAGGTCACGGGTTCGATCCCGGGCCGGAACATACCAAAGTCGTTAAAAATGGTACTAGCGGCTCCTCGCTTGGCACTCAGATTTACAGGGTAGAGCTAGGACTGGTCGACCCAGTGTCAGGATAATGTGACTGGGTGTGGTATCATGAAATGTGTCTGGGACATGATACTTCAGTGAGGCAGCACTATAAAAGTGAGCATTGAGCTCCCTGTCGCAACCAGACACCGTCGTGATATGACTGAAAAATTGTTGAAAGCGACGTTTAACCCGAATTCACACACACACACTGTATTTGATAACAGCTATGGTTTTTGGTCCAGTTTTTTCTCCCCTGAGCTGAAGTGTTCATGGCCAGTTATTGTGATCATTCATTGTCTATCATGTTCACAGTCAACAATTTGCTTTAATTGACAACTTCTCCTAAATTTGTTCTATAAAAGGGTTATCCTTTGGAAGCAAAAAATACACAACAGAACTGAAAACTTTGGAGTGTCACAAGTATTTCTAAACCTGTTCCTAAACCTTTGAAACAGTTTCATCAAGCTTCACAAGAATGTTGCTTAAACGACCCCCTGTAACCAACATAGCTAAAATGAACAAGATGACTGCAAGAGCTAATAATAGAAAAACATTTAAATGATACCCATCAGCCATTTTTGTTCAAACTTCATAGGAATGTTGCCTAGGTGATATTCTACCATATAGCTAAAGTGGTTCCACTCCAATGAACAAAAAGGTCACCAGAGCTAAAAATAGAAAAATCTTTAAACGACAAATCCTCCTTCACCTTTGTCCAATTTCATTCAAACTTCACAGGAATGTTGCTAATATGACCCTCTTCTAAATGGCCGCAAGAGCTCAAGTTAAAATAGAAAATATCTTTAAATACTCCTCTGGTACATTTGGGCATTCCAACTTCACAAGACTATGGCCCCTTTCCAAAATAGCTGTAAGGGTTCTGCTTAGGTCACGCTAATATAAAAAAATAAACGACAAAAAATGCTCTACCAAAATGGTTTTGCTCCAGTGCATAAGATGGCTCCCCGACTTAACCCTTATCCTGCTATACCTGACAACCCCTATCTTTTTGCAAACAGTGTAGATCCAGATCAGACTGCATGCATGGTAGTTAACCCAATCACGGTTGACAATATTGCTTCCCTTTTTAATTGTAGGCCGGTGTGTCAGGCATCAGATTCTATGACGGTTCCAGTGTAAAGGCTTATGTTGGTTTGTACCTGATGCTCTGTCTTAGGTCGGGCCCATCAGAGTCTGACTGTTGGTTTTCTTTTGCTCCAGCATTTCAGTGGTTTGTTGCTGTCGAGTCCTCACAGTTGTTTCATCTCTGTGGTTGTTTGATTTTTGTGTTCACGGAGATGTTGCACTGATAAGTTAGGAGGCCGTCATGCGGACTGAACAAATTATTTGTCTTAATAGCGACAGAATAAGGGCGAGGATTGTGGCCACGGAAAAATCGATTTAAGCCCCCAGTGGAACTCGTTTATGCTGACCATTCCAAGGCGGTTCTTCTATCGCTGTTTATTTTTGTTATGGTTTGTCTTTGGGTGTTTGTGTTGCTTATATTATTTTATTTTGGATAGCCTAATGGCCATTTTGTGGGAAAGTAACTGTCGTTTTGGCTTTCCGCTATTGGGGTTTCCATTAGGGTCTGTTGTTTTATGTTTGTGTTTTTTTCCCTTTGGTGTCTCTGATGGAAGCTGTGGGTTAATTGTACCAATTCCTGATCATTGCCTCCACTTCCTTCTGATCAGGATCTACGCTGTTTTACATTCCGTTTGTGAATTTGAAGGAAAATATTACATCATGCAATCTGATTGGCTGATGGTCAGGAATGGGAGTGGCTAATTTAAATATTCAGCAGGATAAGGGTTAAAACAGGAAATATCTTAGATAACAAGTTCTCCTGAAGCCCATTTCATTAAAATTTCATAAGAATATTGCAGAGACTATCCTCTACCAAAATAATTAAAATAGTCCTGCTTCATGTTATTATAAAGGCTTTCAGTGCTAAATACAGAAAAAATGTCTTAAATAAGCCAATGATCCATGTGACTTGCACAAGCTATGTCACATCTTCAGCAGAACAGTATGTCCTGACAGAGGTTGAGATTTTGATGGCCAGTAGTCAATTCCGTAAGTGATAAAATAAAACAAAGATCAATTCAATCAAGTTACTACAGATCTAAATAATACAGTCAACAAAAAGTGTCAAAAGGCTGTAACTCCTGCATAATATGGTAAAATAATCGCCAGAAACTCATACCTCCATAAACATCCAAAAATCTAGGTCTCTGAAATGACAATATCAGCAACTTATATATTGAATTTTGAAGGAGTATTTGTAATTCTCCTGTGCTGGAAGAATTTTTTGTTTGGAGTCCAGAAAACAAGAAGAAACGTGTTTTTTTTAAAAAAAAGATGAAAAAAGTTGAAAAATCTGAGTTAAGAGATTTTGATTCGCGAATGACAATAAGCATCATTTTTATCCCCCGCCCAAATAGGTTTGGGTGATATAGCGATCAACCTTGTGATGGCCCTTTGAGATTCATTGATGGTTCTTGGCAGTTGGCACAATTGTTCACAAGGCTGAGACAACATGTCATGCGCAAGAACCAGAACTCTGGATGCCATACCTTTTAAGTTATCTCCCCTTTTAATAATAAAATAGAATGACTACTTTGTGATGGCCATAACTCCAATACCCTTTGAGATATATTGATGGTGCCTGATACAGTTGTTCACAAGGCTGAGACAGCATGTCATGCACAAGAACCACAACTCTGGTTGCCATGGTTTTTGAGTTATTTCCCCTTCGAATAAAATAGAGTGACTACCTTGTGATGGCCATAACTCCAATACCCTTTAAGATATATTGATGATACCTGGCAAAGTTGTTCACAAGGCCGAGAGGGTGTGTTATGCACCCCTTCCAATAATATAGAATCACTACCTTGTAATGGCCACATCTCCAATACTCTTTGAGATATATTGATGGTACTTGGTACAGTTGTACATGAGGTTAAGCAGATGTCACATGCAAGAACTACAACTCTGGGTGCCCTGGTTTTTTAATTATCTCCCCTGACAATATAACCTTGTGATGGCCATAACTCCAATACCCTTTGAGATATATTTATGGGACTTGGCACAATTGTATACAAGGTTGAGAAGGCACTTCATGCCTATGAACCACAACTCTTGATGCTATGATATTTGAGTTATCTCCCCTTCCAATATAACAGTATGACCACCTTGTGATCACCGTACCTCCAATACCCTTTGAGGCATATTGGTGGTACTTGATGCAGATGTACATGAGGTTAAGCAGGTGTGTCATGCTCAAGAATTACAACTGTGGGTGCTCTGGTTTTTTGGTTATCTCCCCTGACAATATATCATTGTGATGGCCATAACTCCAACACCCTTTGAGATATATTGAAGGAACTTGGCGCAATTGTATACAAGGTACAGAAGGGGTGTCATGTGCAAGAACCACAACTTTTGGTGCTGTGGTATTTGAGTTATCTACCATTTCAATATAACAGTATGACCAGCTTGTGATCACCATATCTCCAATACCTTTTGAGACATATTGATGGTACTTTGTATAGTATAGAAATACATGAGCTTAAGCAGGCATGTCATGCGCAAGAACCACAATTCTGAGTGCCCAGGTTTTTTTAGTTATCTCCCCGACAGTATAATCTTGTGATGGCCATAACTGCAATACTTTTGTGATATATTGCTGGTTTAATTCTGGTGCACTTTCTATTGGTGAACAATCTTCTGAAGGCCATTTTGGCTTTTTGTCGTGGGATTGGCCATCTCTTCCGATGACTTTTTTTTTTTCGCCAGCGTAGCTCAGCCGGATGCGCGTCCGACTGGTGATCAGAAGGGTGCTGGTTCGATACCTGCCTGGTTCGGCAACATATTTTCGTGGAGATTGATCATGAAATCTTTTCTATGGTCATTCTCTCCTACTGATTCAAGAAGAAGTTGTCAGTTTCTGGCTAAAGAATGTGCACTGTACTGGTTAACCGCTTACGTATAAGCCTGCCTAGGAAAAACTGACCTGGACCGTTAAACCCCACTACAAACAAACAAACATCATTTTTTCTAGGTGAGGTAATAATTTCAGTACATAATGTCCTAGATCCAGATCATGACTCACGTTTAGTGACGAAAAGGAAAAAATAAAATGTTCATGACAATATTTCTCAGGAACCTACAAACAAACAGTTTTTTTTTGTTAAACATTTTATGGTTGGTCAGGATCTTTCAAAAACATCATCAATTAAAGGTTTGGTAATGTATGCATAACCTTTGAAAACATGACAGAAAAGTCATACTGGTCAACATAACAAAACCAGGAATTTGAAGGCCTGAAAATATCGAATAGAGTGTCTTAAACAATACAGCCAGAATCTGAGGATATTTTACCCAATAAAGGGCAAAAACAGAAAGAATGATAATTGTTGCAATGTAATAAGCATGCTGAAACTGAAGCGGTCGACAAACAACAAACACATGCTTATTGAACATTTTTTACTTTTAATTAACCCTTTTGCAAAGTGTTTGTCATGCAGTTTGTGGATTGAACGAGTACATCCCATCAGGTAATTTGATTGGTTGACCGTCAGAGACAGTTGTGGCTAAATTAATTTATTCAGCAGTATAAGGGTTAACTAACCCATTTTGAACCACAAAACCCAAAACAGGTACCCTGGCAAACCGTGCAGGCCCAGATCAGATGCCGCAGAATGCGGTGTCTGATCAGGGCCTACACTGTTTGCAAAAAGTTCAGCTATTTCCAAATAAATTTTAAATATAACACAACTTGACCCCTAAATTTCAAAATGGACTTCTGCTATATATGAGGAGGATGATTCTATTTGGTACAAAAAGGGTTAAATTCTGAAGGCATGTCTATTTTTGCACAGATAGTATCTGTGGATAGATTTGTCCATGGCTGTCCATGACAAAGATTTATCCATGGCTGTCCATGACAAAGATTTATCCATGGCTGTCCATGACAAAGATTTATCCATGGCTGTCCATGACAAAGATTTATCCATGGCTGTCCATGACAAAGATTTATCCATGGCTGTCCATGACAACAAAAAAAAAACTTCAATATTAGGACTATCAGTTTAACCCTTATCTTGCTGTTCACGACAACCCCTGTCTTTGGAAACAGTGTAGATCCAGATCAGATGGCTTCTGAAGCCATCTGATCAGGATCTACACTGTTTGGCATTCAGTTTATGAATTTGTAGCAGTATATTACATCAAGTAATTTGATTGGTTGATAGACAGGAATGGGTGTGGCTTAAATGAATATTCAGCAAGATAAGGGTTAAGAATAAGTTTTATTTTTTTTTTAGGTTTTTGTTTTACAGCCCTTTCCAGATTATTTCTCATCTTTTAAGCTAGGTGGGAAAAAACAGGAATACCATGAGAAAAACCACCTGACCTTCTGTTGCATCCAGTTTAAGTGATATGAGTGAGATTTGTCCAGTTGCTAATGTTGGTCATCACCCAATCATATTGTCATATAATTCATATTGACCAAGACTGCACACATTAAAAGATGTAGGTTAAATTGTTTTACTGTTTAAGGAACAAAAGATTTGCCATGTGTATTCAGAACAAATAGTATAGACACAGATGAGATGCCCCATAATGTGGCTACACTGTTTGCCACTCATCCAGCTACTCTGAGACACAGCATCTGGCAGCAAACTGCCCTTGTTCATATCCTTAAAACAGGTATGCTAAATTAAGAGTTGAGGTGTCTGAATGCTTAGGGAAATAATATGGTAGCATGTGCATACATGCAGTCTGATCAGTGGTGTTCCTGACTGCATGAACCATATTATAACCAAAAAGCTTAAATTAACAAGTCTGTATAATGAACACCCCTCTAAACCTGACTTTATATAGACAAAACTGGGGTTTATAGGGAAATACATTATTTTTCTTATTTCTGCTCCAAGACATACCGGTAGGTTGTGGGTACTCTTTACCCACAATCTATGTTTGAAGTTTTATTTCGAAAAGTATCATAAATTTTCATCAGAAAAGTAACCTTTTCAGAGATGTCACACGGGTGTAAGTTTTCCCCCACCCATCGGGGCATTGGGCTGCATGTAGAGCTGAAACTGACCACTCATGAATACTGGTAAAACGCTTAGAAGGACCAAGCCTGCCCAGGCAAAGTGGTAGTGCATATAAGCCTTTTGGTTTCATATAGTGGTAGGGCTTGGGATGTCATTTCATGTCAATGTCGGGTAAAGGTCCCACAAAACGGGAAGCAACGTCTATAGATTGGCCTAAATAATGTTGATGGGGACATTAAACCTCAGTTCAAACAAACATAGGTGTGTTATCATAATGAGTGTTGAGAATGGGGGTGGGGGGGGGTGTGTGTGCAGGTTGATCCGAGTCATCTGTGGTCACACAGTTCTTATTGTAGGTTTTATCATTCTCTGGCTCATATACTCGTAAATCATATTGACCATTAAATATGAGAAGTTAATGAAAGTGTTAATCAGCTTTATGAGGAAATCTACATGTATTGACGTCATAGAGAGACAGATTTATGACAGAAAAGAGCCAGATATTTGATTGCAAGGTAATTGTGTAATGCACCTGAGATTGCAATTAGAGATTTTGTAACTGTGGAAAATGATCTTTTTCTCAGAAAATCCATACACTCAGACTGATTAATATCAATGGATCAGGTTTTGCCAGATTCTATAGCCAGGTCTAATGAAAATCTCCTTATATCATATATATTTTCAATGGGCGACAACCTTTGGAACTTTTTTCAAGCCTCATTCATTGACCATCATACTCTTCAGTATTTCAGTTCAACCCATTCTGTACCAGAAACCCCAAAACTGGTACCTGGGCAAACAGTGCAGGCCAAGATCAGATACCGCAGAATGTGGCGTCTGATCAGGGCCTTCACTGTTTGCAAAACGCTCAGCCATTTTCCAAATGATTTTGAAGAAAAAAACAAATTTTAAAATGGACTCCTGCTACATAAAAGGAGGACGATTCCATTTGGTACAAAAAGGATTAAATCTAAGTAGCATTTTTCCAGCCCAAATCAGAGACCATCAATCCTTCAGTGCTGTCAAGGCTTTGATTTCTTCAAGGCTTTTAGCATTACAATATTACTAGCCCTATTTGGGCTTTACCCGACACCTCTGAGTGGTAACCAGAATTCTGCAGGTTCAGTTCCATCTAAGACTCCAGCAACATTCTTTTGTAGTCTTATCCTGCTGAATATTTCAATTAGCCACACCCATTACTGAAAATCAGCCAATCAGATTACATGATACTATGTTTTTGTTCAAATTCACAAACTGAATGACAAATAGTGTAGATCCTGATCAGAGGGCTTCTTCAGAAGCCATCTGATCAGGATCTACACTTTTTGCAAAGGTAGAGCAGGATAAGACAAAACAAACAAGCAAAGAATATTAGCAGAATTAGTTAAGCACTTTTTTGGGAATTTTGCTGGGTCTGCTTGCTTGTTTCAGTTTAGTTTATACTAATTAATTTTAGTTTGATTGTGATGAAAGCTTCAAGCTTATTTGAATTGCTCTCAAACACTCATTCTTGATGTTATCGCGCGTGCAAGAGAGAGAGTCAGTGGCTTTTACACCACTGCTACCCATTTACACCTGTGTGGAGTGGGAAAGTGACATTACGTGTCTTGCCTGAGGACACACCTTGCCTCTGGTGGTCTAATTCGAACCCCATAATCATAGATCGAACATGCTGTATAACCACTAAGCTATCGAGGCTGCAGTTTCAGTTTCAATCTCTCCGTCCACCCCCACACCCCGCAAACTAAAATCTCTGATGTAAAAAAGAAATATCAATCTTTACGATAACACACCTGTGCAACATAGTGCATTTTTGTTACATCATCAAAATGGCTATTTTTGTGATGTAAATCCTTTATATTTTATATTATATATAAATACTGCAAAACAAAGGTTGTGTGTTCTCGTTAGAACCTCCTCGTTGAGGCGGTTCTAACGAGTACCCACAACCTATGTTTAGGAGCAAAAATAAGAAAAATAATGTATACCCCCGTAAACCTCAGTTTTCTCTATATAAAGTGGGGTTAAGGGGGTGTTCATTTAACAGACTTTTTCACATGATGAAAACTTGTCGGGTATATCCATTAGCCACTTCATAAAGAAGACCGACAGAAAAAATAATTTCATGTTATTAAGTAACATTTCCTTCAGAGTCACTGCTTATATCAAAAATCATGTTAAAATTAACAGCTCATGACAGGCTCATGACAGGACTCATGACAAGACAATATTAGAGGCAGGATACTGTCAAAAACAGTTCCAGAAGATTAAGGACAAAATACTTTATGGGGTTAGTGAACCCTCAGATGAATTGCAATTTTTTAATACCATATTAGCTGCCTGTATTCAGACCCACAGGCTTGAGCAAACAATGTAGACCCAGATGGGATGCCACAGAAGATTTACTCATCCAACATCAGGCAATGCATCACGTGAACAAGTCCGTGACATGAACACCCCCCCCACCCCCCCCACAAACCGCACTTTGTATAGAGAAACTGGGGTTTATGGGGTATACATCATTTTTCTTATTTCTGCTCCAAAACAAGGTTGTGGGTTCTCATTAGAACAGCCTCAATGAGGCTGTTCTAACGAGTACCCACAACCTATGTTTGCAATATAAATAAGAAAAATATCACAGATTTTCATCAGAAAAGTAGCTATTTTTGAGATGTGAAAAATGAACTGTGAAAAATGCACTATGTCGCACAGGTGTGTTATCGTAATGAATTGTTTTGTTCAGATTTTAGAACAAGTTAAGGGATCCAGATTCTTATGCCCAATTTTGAGGGCTACAGGTTCTCTACATTAGATACCTGAGCTTTACCTACTAAAACCTATTAAAACATAATAAAACATAGACTAAATTGTAGGAAAACATATTAAGACGTAGGAAACCTTGGAGAAGCCTCCAGGGTATATTGCCTATTACGTATTTTTGTGCGTATTGAATGCATTTCGTCTACGTTTTAGTATGTTTTACTATGTGTTTTTGCTAGGTATATGCTACGTATATTGAAATGACAAGTATGTTTTGAAAATTTCAAAACAAACGTAGCCGGGCCATGTATGTAGCCATATATAGCCTTATTATACCCCCGGCATACGGAGTATGCCATGGGGGTATATAGTTTTAGTCTTTTCTGTGTGTGTGTAAACTTTCTGTGTGTGTGTGTGTAAACTTTTTTTTGTGTCAAAGATTTCTCAGGAACTACTATACCTAGAAACTTGAAATTTGGTACAAACAACATGCATAACTAGTTGTATTGTGGGAAAGAAAATTGGGGCTGTGGGGCCAGGTTCTTTAGAGTTATTCCCCTTTGTTATATTTGCTACTGAGATGTGCATTTTGTGACTTACCTTAAATTTTGTGTCAAAGATTTCTCAAGATCTACTGTACCTAGAAACTTGAAATTTGGTACAAGCAACATGCATAACTAGTTGTATTGTGGGAAAGAAAATTGGGGCTGTGGGGCCAGGTTCTTTAGAGTTATTCCCCTTTGTTATATTTGCTACTGAGATGTGTATTTTGTGAGTTACCTTAAATTTTGTGTCAAAGATTTCTCAGGAACTACTGTACCTAGAAACTTGAAATTTGGTACAAACAACATGCATAACTAGGGGGCCAGGTTCTTTAGAGTTATTCCCCTTTGTTATATTTGCTACTGAGATGTGTATTTTGTGAGTAACCTTAAATTTTGTGTCAAAGATTTCTCAGGAACTACTGTACCTAGAAACTTGAAATTTGGTACAAACAACATGCATAACTAGTTGTATTGTGGGAAAGAAAATTGGGGCTGTGGGGCCAGGTTCTTTAGAGTTATTCCCCTTTGTTATATTTTTTTTATAAAATTTTGTCAGCAAGATATCTCAAAAACTATTGGAGCTAGAGCCTTGAAAGTTGGTGAATAGATTGGTGGTGATGAGTAGATGAACTGATTAACTTTTGACAAAATTCCGAAAAATACTTTGTGAGTTATGGCCCTTTGTCATTTTGGTAATTTGTGCCATTGTACTGTATGGTAAAAGTGATGCATAGCATAACTTTAGAACCGTGTATGCTAGGGTTTTGAAATTTCATATATGGATTCCTCATGGAAAATTAGCCGACACGTATTTTTTTTCTCGTCCGGATTATGCTCCTTTCAAGAGTTATTGCCCTTTGAAAAACATCTGTTCAAGATCTCATTAGTTATCAGGTGAGTTATTTAGATGTAATGGTATTCTCCTTACTTTTGCAAGATTAATTCTGTGTTCATAATAGGTTTTTGTCAAACTTGATGGCTTTGAATTGCCAGAAAGTTACTGATGGCTTTGGCCGGGGGTATTAGTGAGCATATGCTCACTTGATAGTCTAGTGTACTATGTTTTCACTTCTTTTATTGCTGTTCTGCTATGGTTTAAAACGCATAGTAAAATCTAGCCCTCAGTACGTGATAGTGAGGCCTTGACCTACGTAGCCATACCCACAATATGTGACAGTGAGCCTGGCTATAGGATAAAAACACTAAATTCCAGCAAACTACTGGAGTGGTCTCAAAGAATGGGAGACGTGACTGAAACTGATAAACCACTGGTGGTTCTTCAATTAAAACTTGTACATGTATTAATATCAGTGTTTGTCAGTGTTTTAAGGGGAAAACACTTGTTATTGCCCTTTCCAATAGGGATCTATGCTTCCAAAAGGGATCTACCCTGAAAAGAAAGACTTTGCTCCACAGGAACATTATCTTTCTTCTCAGGGTAGATCCCTTTTCCTATGTGGATCTTAATAACTCAGTGGTTAGAGGACTTGTATATGATGCTAGATGCCTCTGGTTCAATCCCCGGATGCCGTGATAAAATTTCAGCGTCCGAACATGCTCCATTGGCATCATTTGCTGGGATGAATGTCAAAAAGTCTGTCATCCTTCGGAGAGGGACAGTAGTTGCAGGCCCCCTGTGCAAGGAGAATCATCCCCTGTATTGGTTGTAAAGATCCCTTCCATAATTACATGATTACTGTGTATGCCCTGGAGTGTTTGTAATGTACACCTGGGAGTAATGGTCAGATGTGACCCATCACAGTATAGTAGAAAAAAAAGATAGATTTGTTTGTTTGATTTGAGGTTTAACGTCCCCATCAACACTTTTTAGGTCATTTTGGAGAAGTTGCTTCCAATTTTGTGGGATTTTTACCTGACATTGAGATGAAATGACATCTCAAGCCCTGTCGCCCAATGAAACCAATAGGGTTTATAAGCATGGACGGTCCGACTCGCACCGCTTTGCCCGGGCAGGCTTAGATCCTCTAAGTGGTTTACCAGTACCCGTGTGCGGTCGGTTTCAGCTCTGTGTTGAAGCAGCATGCACCCCAAAATTCTTCAAACCTCGATGGGCCTGGGCCGATGATCGCAGTGTAAGTAGAAACAAGATGTGTTTGTGAAACACCGATGCCCCCGGACAGCGCCTGTGCAATATGAAAGCCCCATCACTAAAGTATGTCATGGTTGAGGCCACAAGGTCACGAGGTAAAAAATTATGGTACCACTGGAAAGGTCTTGTGAGAAAGAATACACATGTGAAATATGAAAGCTCTATCACTTACCAATCAAAAGTTATGGACTATATTAAAGTTTTTAAAAAGTAGGTCAAACATCAAGGTCAAAGTCACAAGGTCAAAAATTATGGTACCACTAGAAAGGTCTTGTGACAAGGAATGCACATGTGAAATATGAAAGCCCTACCATTTACCAATCAAAAGTTATGGCCAATGTTAAAGTTTTTAAAAAGTAGGTCAAACATGAAGGTCAAAGTCACAAGGTCAAAAATTATGGTACCACTAGAAAGGTCTTGTGACAAGGAATGCACATGTGAAATATGAAAGCCCTACCATTTACCAATCAAAAGTTATGGCCAATGTTAAAGTTTTTAAAAAGTAGGTCAAACATCAAGGTCAAGGTCATGAGGTCAAAAATTATGGTACCATTAGAAAGGTCTTGTGACAAGGAATGCACGTGAAATATGAAAGCTCTACCATTTACCAATCAAACGTTACGGCCAATGTTAAAGTTTTTAAAAAGTAGGTCAAATGCCAAGGTCAAGGTCATGAGGTCAAAAATTATAGTACCAATAGAAAGGTCTTGTGACAAGGAATGCACATGTGAAATATGAAAGCTCTATCACTTACCAATCAAAAGTTATGGCCAATGTTAAAGTTTTTAAAAAAGTAGGTCATATGCCAAGGTCAAGGTCATGAGGTCAAAAATTATAGTACCAATAGAAAGGTCTTGTGACAAGGAATGCACATGTGAAATATGAAAGCTCTATCACTTACCAATCAAAAGTTATGGCCAATGTTAAAGTTTTTAAAAAAGTAGGTCATATGCCAAGGTCAAGGTCATGAGGTCAAAAATTATAGTACCAATAGAAAGGTCTTGTGACAAGGAATGCACATGTGAAATATGAAAGCTCTATCACTTACCAATCAAAAGTTATGGCCAATGTTAAAGTTTTTAAAAATGAGGCCAAAAGTAGGTCAAATGTCAAGGTCCAAGGTCACGAGGTCAAAATTTATGGTACCTCTTGAAAGGTCTTGTGACAAGGAATGCACATGTGAAATATGAAAGCTCTATCACTTACCATTCAAAAGTTATGCCCAATGTTAAAGTTTTTGCAGACGGAGAAACGGACAAACGGACAAACAGACAAACGGACAAACAGACAAACGGACAAACAGACAAACGGACAAACAGACGGACAGACCAAAAACTATATGCCCCCCAGAATCTTAGATTCCGGGGGCATAAAAAAAATGAAAGATTCACATGTAAGGAAACAGGAAGCCACCAAAATTGTGTTCCCTGTAAATATGGCTGAAAATCCATTCAACTTTGCCCATAATTATTAGCATAGCATCCAAAAATGGGACATTAGCAAAGATTGTGGACCCAGGTTGAAGATTCTGGGCATCTGATCTCTCTGCACTGTTTGCTTAAAAAAACACCTTAATTTCAGTTCCGGTCTTGTCATATGGTCCCATCACATCATTCTGCCCTACTAAGCTGGTTGCCAGACATATCTAAATAGGCTCCTTCATCTATGGAACATAAACTAACATATCTGATTCCATGGCTTATTACCTGAACATGAAGTTCTGATACATATCCTTCAGGTAACAGCTGCTGGAAGAATCAACGTTTTTTGTTTTTTTCCAAGTTCATTTAGTGTTTTCATTGATTTGGCATACTTTCAGGCTAACACTCAGGGGCCAGTTGTTCAAAACTAATGACATTGTAAGTTAACTAATTGTTAAAACTTTGATCATTTAAAAATATGCTAATATTTTTGCTGAAAAAATGTGAGCAGCTTTTGCAAATGCAAAAGCTGCTCACATTTTTTTTTTTTAAGCAAAAATACCAAAATGTTAGATATTGTAGTTGCTAGAACAGTTAGCAATAACTAAAAAGCTCGTTAAGCTAACGAGAATTGAACAACTGGCCCCAGATCAACAGCACAGCCTAATCAAAGGGACAAAGGGATCTGAAACATCCAACAGCAATTTATCAGATTTTGCATGTTTGGATACAGAGGACGTCCTTCACCATTTAATATCCACAAGATAGTGGCCACCTCTATTAAGCTAAGCAAGCATGTATTTAGTTCCCAAAAAAGGTAAATGCATTAAAATTGACCTGTATTAAGCAGGCACCTGTCTTTAAGCAAACACTGTTTGATTATCCGTGAGGTGCTTGCTCAGTAACACAGGTTGGACTGTATATGAAATGGATTTAAGGGGGAGTCATTAGGATAATTTTGGGCTCATTTAGTTTAAGGGATAAAAAAATATCTGCTCATTCCTCATGCTAAGTCCATTAATTTCAAGGTTAGCTCAAACTGGTCTGTATTTTCCTATGCTAAAATGTGTAAGGGCCAGAAACAGTATCAATATGTCCCCTAGATTTCTTTTGAAGTTGGGGACATAAAATGGGGACTCCACTACGGAAAGTCAGACAAAAACGGTAAAAACATTCCATATACCTCAATCCAGTAGCGCAAACACTTCCACATTATATTCTATGGGATTGCATAGATGTAGAGTACAGAACCAAGTCTTAAATGAAGCCTTAAAGGATGGGGCCATGCACACTGCTAATACTGACACTGACTCAAACGCAAATGCTGCAAATAATTTTACTGAAGGAATTGTCAAACAGTATTTTGCAAACAGTGTGGCCCCAGATCAGACTGCTCCTGTAGGAGCAGTCTGATCTGGACCCACTCTGTTTGCCTGTATGCAAAAATATTTTCAAAAATGTTTGCTAGAAGATTCGGCAGACGATATAAACAGACAACATTTTCAGATGTTTTTCTCGGCAACTTAATGGTTAACTATAAGGATACAATTTTGTTCATACCAACTCCCACAACGTCACACGATCAATCAGTGTCTTAGCCCATTTGGTACCAGAAACCCGGAAACGGGTATTTGGCAAACTGCAGGCCCAGATCAGACATTGCAAAACACGGCGTCTGATCAGGGCCTCCACTGTTTGCTAAAAGTTCAGTCATTTTGCAAATAAATTTTGATGAAAACACAACCTGACACCCCTAATTTTTAAATGGACTCCTGCTATATATAAGGAGGAAGATTGCATTAAGTACAAAAAGGGTTAATTAAAATAAACCATGGTTCTCTCCAATATGTTTGGATTATGGCAGTGTAATAAAGTCAGCAGTGCTCTTCCAATGTTAATGGAAAAAAAAATTGCTTTCACTTTCAGCTCTAAATCCAGAAGTTTTTGTCACATAATGTGAATATAAGTAAAAGTTACAAAGGTAATTTATTTATTAACGTTGATTGAAGAGGTCATAGCAAAGTAAGTGAACCCTTTGTCCGTGACTTGGGTCCAGTTGTTCAAAGCCTCGTTAGCTTTTTTCTGTTCTGTTCTGTTCTGTTTAAATGAGCTCATTAGTGGTCATATTGTTAACTGTTCTTGTTAGTACAATATTTAACATAGTGTGTGTTTTTTTCGCTGAAATAATAATAATCAGCAAAAATATAAGCATATTTGCCATATTAAATGATCATTTGTTAACTAATGACATTGTTAGTTTTGAACAACTGGCCCCATGTTTAAAAATTACATTCATTTCCTAATGAATCCATTTCCTAAAGAAAACCCCAAATTGCATCATTGGCAAACAGTGCAGACCCAGATCAGACACTACAACACAGGATGCCAGCCTCTGAACAGGGCTGTCAGTGGGTGCTGCAGAAATGAATAAATTTCTTAAAATTACCTTCATTTCTTAAATGATGGTTTGCCAAAGAAAACATTTCATTGTTGATCACTGTTGATCCAGGCTCCACAGCGGAAACTTAGCAAAACTTGAACAGGTACTAATCTTGCAATGGTGCCATTATTTTTAATTTCAGAAATCCGATAAATATCAACAACTTTACTTAAGCTTTGTTTACAGTTTAAAAGTTTTAGCAAAATATTGTGTTGGTTAGCATTATCAACAACATTTTTCTCTTCTTCATTCTAAACAGACAGGAACTGTACATCAAGACAAAAACCAAGTAGCAGCATAAATGCACTGTAAGCATGCAAAAAACTTTGGTTGGTTGAGGTACAGTACTGTAAAAAGCACCTTTTGGACTCTTCAAAAGTGGCCTTTAAGACCATATTTTAACAGTCCCAAAAGTGGTCTCTGGCTTGAGGACACTGGGTGTAGAAAAACAAACAAAGAAAAAAGTGGTATTTTTTATTATGTGTTTTAACCCTTTTTAGCTCACCTGACCGAAGGTCATGGTGAGCTTTTGTGACAGTAAGATGTCCGGCGTCGTCGTGCGTCGTGCGTCGTCCGTCGTGCGTCGTCCGTGCGTAAACTTTTTCTTGTGAACACACTAGAGGCCACAGTTTTGGTCCAATTATCATCAAACTTGCTCAGAATGATAATCATGACAATATCTCGGTCAAGTTCGAATTTGGGTCATGTCGGGTAAAAAAGTAGGTCAGTAGGTCAAATCATAGAAAAACCTTGTGAACACTCGAGAGGCCACAATTTTGGTCCAATCATCATCAAACTTGCTCAGAATGATCATTGTGACAATATTTTAGTGAAGTTTGAATATGGATCATGTCGGCTTAAAAAGTAGGTCAGCGGGTCAAATCATAGAAAAACCTTGTGAACACCCTAGAGGCCACAATTTTGGTCCAATCATAATCAAACTTGCTCAGAATGATCATCATGACAATATCTTGGTCAAGTTCGAATATGGGTCATGTCCGGTCAAAAAGTAGGTCAGTAGGTCAAATCATAGAAAAACCTTGTGAACACTCTGAAGGCCACTGTTTTGGTCCAATTATCATGAAACTTGCTCAGAATGACCATTGTGACAATATTTCAGTCCAGTTCGAATATGGGTCATATCGGGTTAAAAAGTAGGTCAGCGGGTCAAATCATATAAAAACCTTGTGAACACCCTAGGGGCCACAATTTTGGTCCAATCATAATCAAACTTGCTCAGAATGATCATCATGACAATATCTCGGTCAAGTTTGAATATGGGTCATGTCCGGTTGAAAAGTAGGTCAGTAGGTCAAATCATAGAAAAACCTTGTGAATACTCAGGAGGCCACAAGTTTGGTTAAATCATTAATCTTGCTCAGAATGGTCATTGTGACAATATCTTGGCTAAGTTTGAATAAAGGTCTTTTCGGGTCAAAAAGTAGGTCAGTAGGTCAAATTAAAGAAAAAACTTGTGAACACTCTAGTTTTACATAGACTTATATAGGGAAAATCTTTAAAAATCCTTTTCTCTGAAACCACAAGGCCTAGGTCTTTTATATTTGGTATGAAGCTTCATCTAAAAGACCCCTAACAAGATTATTCAAATGATAGTGCTGAGGCCAAAAATGTCCCCGCCCCCGGGCCCTTTGGTTTTACATAGGCTTATATAGGGAAAATCTTTAAAAATCTTCTGCTCTGAAGCTGCAAGGCCCAGGACTTTGATATTTGGTATTAAGCTTTATCTAGTGGACCCCTACCAAGATTGTTCAAATTATAGTGCTGGGGCAAAAAATGCCCCCGTTCCGGGGCCCTTTGGTTTTACATGGCCTTATATAGGGAAAATCTTTAAAAATCTTCTTCTCTGAAACCGCAAGGTCCAGGACTTTGATATTTAGAATGAAGCTTCATCCATTGGACCTCTACCAAGATTGTTCAAATTATCGCCCTTGGGCCAAAAATGCCCCCGCTCAGGGGCCCTTTGTTTTTACATAGACTTATATAGGGAAAATCTTTAAAAATCCTTTTCTCTGAAACCACAAGGCCTAGGTCTTTTATATTTGGTATGAAGCTTCATCTAAAAGACCCCTAACAAGATTATTCAAATGATAGTGCTGAGGCCAAAAATGTCCCCACCCCCGGGCCCTTTGGTTTTACATAGGCTTATATAGGGAAAATCTTTAAAAATCTTCTGCTCTGAAACTGCAAGGCCCAGGACTTTGATATTTGGTATTAAGCTTTATCTAGTGGACCCCTACCAAGATTGTTCAAATTATAGTGCTGGGGCAAAAAAAGCCTCCACCTGGGGCCCTTTGGTTTTACATAGGCTTATATAGGGAAAATCTTTAAAAATCTTCTTCTCTGAAACCGCAAGGCCCAGGACTTTGATATTTTGTTTGAAGCTTCATCTAGTGGACCCCTACCAAGATTGTTCAAATTATAGCCCTTGGGCCAAAAATCCCCCTGCTCAGGGGCCCTTTGGTTTTACATAGACTTATATAGGGAAAATCTTTAAAAATCTTCTTCTCTGAAACCGCAAGGTCCAGGACTTTGATATTTAGAATGAAGCTTCATCCAATGGACCTCTACCAAGATTGTTCAAACTATCGCCCTTGGGCCAAAAATGCCCCCGCTCAGGGGCCCTTTGTTTTTAGCTCACCAGAGCCGAAGGCTCCGGGGGAGCTTATAGGATAGGCAGTTGTCCGGCGTCGTCGTCGTCGTCGTTGTCGTCGTTGTCGTCGTCGTCGTCTGACGTCAACACTTTCAAACATCTTCTTCTCTGAAGCCACTGGACCGATTCAGCCCAAATTTTATCTGTAGCATCCTTGGGCAGGGGGATTGAAAGTTTGTGTTTTTTATGAAAATCGGCCCATTAGTTTGGTTGCTATGGCAACTTAGAGTTTCCATAGACTTATAATGGGGAAAATTGAAAAATGGCATTTACTGCCAAGTCATTGCAGATATTTGGACAAAACTTTTATAGAAATGTTTCTTGAGTAAAATTCTTTCAGCCATATGCTTTTATGCCAACCTGAGGGTCCCCCAGGTTGTGCCGGGGCCATGCCCCACCCCCTCCACTTCATAAAAGGCCATATATCTCAGAAACCATTCAGATCCCGACCCCTAAACCATATATATTCTTGTTCCTATTGATAAGACGCATTTAGTAACACCAACCTTGGGGTCCTCAGGGATGCGCCGAGGTCATGCCCCACCCCCTCCACTTAATAAAAGGCCCAATATCTCGGAAACCATTCAGATCCCCACCCCTAAACCATATATATTCTTGTTCCTTATGATAAGACCCATTCGGTGACATCAACCTGGGAGTCCCCTGGATGCGCCGGGGCCATGCCCCACCCCCTCCATTTCATAAAAGGCCCAATATCTCGTAAACCTTACAGATCCCCGCCCCTAAACCATATATATGCGTGCTTCTTATGATAAGACACATTCATTGACAACAACCTGGGGGTCCTCTGAGATGCGCTTGGTCCTTGCCCCACCCCTCTACTTCACAAAAGGCCATATATCTCAGAAACTGTTGAGATCCCCACCCCTAAACCATATATATTCTTGTTCCTATTGATAAGACGCATTCAGTAACACCAACCTGGGGGTCGTCAGGAATGCGCACAGGTCAGGCCCCACCCCCTCAACTTTATAAAAGGCCCAATATCTCGGAAACCATTCAGATTCCCACCCCTAAACCATATATATTCTTGTTCCTTATGATAAGACCCATTCGGTGACATCAACCTGGGAGTCCCCTGGATGCGCCGGGGCCATGCCCCACCCCCTCCATTTCATAAAAGGCCCAATATCTCGTAAACCTTACAGATCCCCGCCCCTAAACCATATATATGCATGCTTCTTATGATAAGACACATTCATTGACACCAACCTGGGGGTCCTCAGAGATGCGCTGGGTCCTTGCCCCACCCCTCTACTTCACAAAAGGCCATATATCTCAGAAACTGTTGAGATCCCCACCCCTAAACCATATATATTCTTGTTCCTATTGATAAGACGCATTCAGTAACACCAACCTGGGGGTCGTCAGGAATGCGCACAGGTCAGGCCCCACCCCCTCAACTTTATAAAAGGCCCAATATCTCGGAAACCATTCAGATTCCCACCCCTAAACCATATATATTCTTGTTCCTTTTGATAAGACCCATTCAGTGACATCAACCTGGGAGTCCCCTGGATGCACAGGGGCCATGCCCCACCCCCTCCATTTTATAAAAGGCCCAATATCTCGGAAACCTTACAGATCCCCGCCCATAAACCATATATATGCTTGCTTCTTATGATAAGACACATTCATTGACACCAACCTGGGGGTCCTCAAAGACGCGCTGGGGCCTTGCCCCACCCCTCCACTTCAAAAAAGGCCATATATTTCAGAAACTGTTCAGATCCCCACCCCTAAACCATATATATTCTTGTTCATTATGATAAGACGCATTCAGTAACACCAACCTGGGGGTTCCCAGGGATATGCTGGGGCCATGCCCCACCCCCTCCATTTCATAATATCACAATATCTCGGAAACCCTACAGATGGCCACCCCTTAACCATATATAGTCTTGTTCCTTATGATAAGACACATTCATTGACATCAACCTGGGAGTCTCCCTGGGCCTTGCCCCACCCCTCCACTTCACATAAGGCCTTATATCTCAGAGAATGTTCTTAGCCCCACCCTAAACCATATATATTCATCTTTCTTATGATAAGACGCATTCAGTGACACCAGCTTGGGAGTCCCCGGGGCACGCCCAGGCCATGCCACACCGCTTTACTTCATTAAAAGCCATATATATCAGAAATAGTTCAGATCCCCACCCCTAAACCATATACTTGTTCCTTATGATAAGACTCGTTCAATCACACCAACCTGGAGGTCTCTTTGTGCTGAGGCAATGTGCCCCGCCCTTCCATTTCATAAAAGGCTTTATATTTCAGAAACCATTCAAATCCCCACCCCTTAATCATAATGTTCTTGTTCCTTATTATTAGCACACCTACTGTAGCGGGGTCCGCAGGGGCCATTCCTATTTCATAAAAGGGCCTCAAATCTCTGAAACCGGTCAGATTCCCAGCACTGAACCATATATATACTTGGTCCTTATGATAAGACACATTTAGGGACAACAGTTTGGGCTTTCCTGGGATCAACAGGGCATGCCCCAACCCCTCAACTGTTAAAGAGGCCTTACAGATCCCCACTGCTAAACCATATATATTTTTGTTTCTTATGATAAGACGCATTTAGTGATACCAACCAGGGCTCCATTGGGTCCATGCCCCACCCCCTCTACTTCATAAAAGGCCTAACTTTTCAGATGCTGAGTCCACATGGGTGCTCATTTGGACATGGGGGTTCATTTGGTGGATTAAAATGATATCATGTTAAAATACATGGCTGCCATTGGGCAGGATGGGCAGTGCCCACCTGAGCTCTGGTGAGCATAGTGGCCCATGGGCCTCTTGTTACATAGACTTATATAGGGAAAATCTTTAAAAATCCTTTTCTCTGAAACCACAAGGCCTAGGTCTTTTATATTTGGTATGAAGCTTCATCTAAAAGACCCCTAACAAGATTATTCAAATGATAGTGCTGAGGCCAAAAATGTCCCCGCCGCCGGGCCCTTTGGTTTTACATAGGCTTATATAGGGAAAATCTTTAAAAATCTTCTGCTCTGAAACTGCAAGGCCCAGGACTTTGATATTTGGAATAAGCTTTATCTAGTGGACCCCTACCAAGATTGTTCAAATTATAGTGCTGGGGCAAAAAAAGCCTCCGACTGGGACCCTTTGGTTTTACATGGCCTTATATAGGGAAAATCTTTAAAAATCTTCTTCTCTGAAACCGCAAGGCCCAGGACTTTGATATTTTGTATGAAGCTTCATCTAGTGGACCCCTACCAAGATTGTTCAAATTATAGCCCTTGGGCCAAAAATGCCCCCGCTCAGGGGCCCTTTGGTTTTACATAGACTTATATAGGGAAAATCTTTAAAAATCTTCTTCTCTGAAACCACAAGGCCTAGGTCTTTTATATTTGGTATGAAGCTTCTTCTAAAGGACCCCTACCAAGATGATTCAAATTATAGTGCTGGGGCCAAAAGTGGCCCCGTCCCGGGGCCCTTTGGTTTTACATAGACTTATATAGGGATAATCTTTAAAAATCTTCTCTGAAACCACAAGGCCCAGGACTTTGAAATTTGGTATGAAGTTGCATCTAATGGACCTCTACCAAGATTGTTAAAATTATAGCCCTGGGGCCAAAAATGCCCCCACTCTGGGGCCCTATGGTTTTACATAGACTTACATGGGGAAAATCTTCAAAAATCTTCTTCTCTGAAACCACAAGGCCTGGGTCTTTGATATTTGGTATGAAGCTGCATCTAGTGGACCTCTATCAAAATTATTCAAATTATAGCCCTGGTACCAAAAATGTCCCCGCTCCGGGGCCCTTTGGTTTTGCATAGACTTATATAGGGAAATCTTTAAAAATCTTCTCTGAAACTGCAAGGCCAAGGCCTTTGATATTTAGTATGGAGCTTTATCTAGTGGACCTCTACCAAGATTGTTCAAATTATAGCCCTGGGGCCACAAATGCCCCCACCCCGGGCCGGGGCCCTTTGTTTTTACATAGATTTATATAGCCCTGGGGCCATTTGGTTTTGCATAGGCTTATGTAGGGAATATCTTTAAAAAAAATCTTCTTCTCTGAAACTGCAAGGCCCAGGTCTTTGAAATTTGATGTGTAGCTTTATCTAGTGGACCTTTGCCAAGATTGTTCTAATTATAGCCTTTGTTGATGTTTGGTATGAAGCTTCACCTTTAAGACCTCCCTCAACATTATGCACATTAAAACCCTGGGGCCAATAATGGCCCTCTCTGGGGCCCACTTGTTACACTATGGATCAGGTGAGCGATCCAGGGCCATCATGGCCCTCTTGTTGTAAAATTGGCTAAATTGATTTATTGAGCAGGATAAGGGTAAATGTTCAGTCTCCCAGTGAAGATTAGCCAGCCTAGGAAAAATGTGGTTACTGAGGCTATGTTCAGTCCCCCAGTGAAGATTAGCCAGCATAAGGAAAGTCTGGTCATTGAGGCTATGTTCAGTCCCCCAGTGAGGATTAGCCAGCCTAGGAAAAGTGCTGGCTAGGAAAAGTGTGGCCATTGAGGCTATGTTCAGTCCCCCAGTGAAGATTAGCCAGCCTAGGAAAAGTGTTGTCATTGAGGCCATGTTCAGTCCCCCAGTGAAGATAAACAGCCTAGGAAAAGTGTAGTCATTGAGGCTATGTTCAGTCCCCCAGTGAAGATAGCCAGCCTAGGAAACGTGGGGTCATTGAGGCTATGTTCAGTCTCCCAGTGAAGATAGCAAGCCCAGGAAAAGTGTGGTCATTGAGGCTATGTTCAGTCCCCCAGTGAAGATAGCCAGCCTAGGAAACGTGGGGTCATTGAGGCTATGTTCAGCCTCCCAGTGAAGATAGTAAGCCCAGGAAAAGTGTGGTCATTGAGGCTATGTTCAGTCCCCGAGTGAAGATAGCCAGCCTAGGAAAAGTGTTGTCATTGAAGCCATGTTCAGTCCCCCAGTAAATATAGTTAGCCTAGGAAAAGTGTGGTCATTGAGGCTACACCTGTGGACACAAAAGCGTTCAAACTCCTATGAAATAACTTTCAATGAATCTCTTTGCATCATGTTAGTTTGACAAGCAAATGTCATTCATCAAAGAATTCTAAAACTAGATCAAGCAATTGATTGGTCTCATTTTGGCAAACACTTTCTGATTGACATTTGAGATGTATTTTGATTGGACAGTGCAGGAGTCAGCAATGAAATGTACACCACCTTGTGTTCTGTCTGGCAGTTGACTGATAGGGTGTTAGGATATATTGAATGATGTTTCAAGTCAAAATGAAATGAAGCTCATCACAAAGTTTGAACGCTTTTGTGTCCACAGGTGTATGTTCAGTGAAGATTAGCCAGCCTAGGAAAAGTGTGGTCATTGAGGCTATGTTCAGTTCCCCAGTAAAGATTAGGCAGTCTAGGAAAAGTGTGGTCATTGAGGCTATGTTCAGTCCCCCAGTGAATAAAGCCAGCCTGGGAGAAGTGTGGCCATTGAGGCTATGTTCAGTCCCCCAGTGTAGATTAGCCAGCCTAGGAAAAGTGTGGTCATTGAGACTATGTTCAGTCTTCCAGTGAAGATTAGCCAGCCTAGGAAAAGTGTGGTCATTGAGGCTATGTTCAGTCCCCCAGAGAAGATTAGCCAGCCTAGGAAAAGTGTGGTCATTGAGGCTATGTTCAGACCCTCAGTAAAGATTAGCCAGCCTAGGAAAATCGTGGTCATTGAGGCTATGTTCAGTTCCCCAGTAAAGATTAGGCAGTCTAGGAAGAGTGTGGTCATTGAGGCTATGTTCAGTCCCCCAGTGAATATAGCCAGCCTGGGAAAAGTGTGGCCATTGAGGCTATGTTCAGTCCCCCAGTGTAGATTAGCCAGCCTAGGAAAAGTGTGGTCATTGAGACTATGTTCAGTCCCCCAGTGAAGATTAGCCAGCCTAGGAAAAGTGTGGTCATTGAGGCTATGTTCAGTCCCCCAGAGAAGATTAGCCACCCTAGGAAAAGTGTGGTCATTGAGGCTATGTTCAGTCCCTCAGTAAAGATTAGCCAGCCTAGGAAAAGTGTGGCCATTGAGGCTATGTTCAGTCCCCCAGTGAAGATTAGCCAGCTTAGGAAAAGTGTGGTCATTGAGGCTATGTTCAGTCCCCCAGCGAAGATAGCCAGCTCAGGAAAAGTGTGGTCATTGAGGCTATGTTCAGTCCCTCAGTAAAGATTAGCCAGTCTAGGAAAAGTGTGGCCATTGAGGCTATGTTCAGTCCCCCAGTGAAGATTAGAAAAGCCTAGGAAAAGTGTAGTCATTGAGGCTATGTTCAGTCCTCCAGTAAAGATTAGCCAGCTTAGGAAAAGTGTGGTCATTGAGGCTATGTTCAGTCCCCCAGTGAAGATAGCCAGCTTAGGAAAAGTGTGGTCATTGAGGCTATGTTCAGTCCTCCAGTGAAGAAAGCCAGCTTAGGAAATGTGTGGTCATGGAGGCTTTGTTCAGTCCCCCAGTGAAGATTAGCCAGCCTAGGAAAAGTGTAGTCATTGAGGCTATGTTCAGTCCCCCAGTGAAGATTAGCCAGCCCAGGAAAAGTGTGGCCATTGAGTCTATGTTCAGTCCCCCATTGAAGATAGCCAGCCTAGGAAAAGTGTGGTCATTGAGGCTATGTTCAGTCCTCCAGTGAAGATAGCTAGCCTAGGAAAAGTGTAGTCATTGAGGCTATGTTCAGTCCCCCAGTGAAGATTAGCCAGCCTAGGAAAAGTGTGGTCATTGAGGCTATGTTCAGTCTCCCATTGAAGATTAGCCAGCCTAGGAAAAGTGTGGTCATTGAGGCCATGTTCAGTCCCCCAGTGAAGATTAGCCAGCCTAGGAAAAGTGTGGTCATTGAGGCTATGTTCAGTCTCCCATTGAAGATTAGCCAGCCTAGGAAAAGTGTGGTCATTGAGGCCATGTTCAGTCCCCCAGTGAAGATTAGCCAGCCTAGGAAAAGTGTAGTCATTGAGGCTATGTTCAGTCCCCCAGTGAAGATTAGCCAGCCTAGGAAAAATGTAGTCATTGAGGATAACCATCCAGCTCAACATGATCTCAACATTATTGGCTAGGATATTAAATTCCAAAACAAACAAAAAGTAATCTTTTTTGATTGTGTATTCATTGGCCTTCAGGTTTTCACCCACCTCTGGTTAACCATCTGCTGAAAACAAGTGAAATAATCTTGAAAGGGACAAGCATTATGTGAAAAAGCTTCCTATATTTGACTCATTGAAATGAAGATTTTAATTTTTTGACCCAATTGTCTTAAATTTTTTTGATATTCTGCTAAGGCTGTGGTTTAAGAGGATACTCACTTCAAATCATTAAGATAACACACCCATGCAACGCACATCTGCAAAATGGCAATTTTTCTGATCAAAATTTGTGATATTTTTCTTATTTATACTGCAAACATTGGTTGCAGGTGCTCATTAGAACTGTCTCAATGAGGCGGATCTAACGAGAGCCACAAACTATGTCTTGGAGCAGAAATAAGAAAAATAATGTATGCCCCTTTAACCTGAGCTTTCTCTATATAAAGTGGAGTTTTGGGGGTATTCATTTCATGGAATTGTTCAGGTGATGTGTTTAAGATATTAAATTGCATTTTTCAAAAAATGTCATCAATACAAAACATATTTGTAGATGTTCTTGATTTTCAGTGTGTACGTGGTCTCTGTCTCGTCTGCCAGTCTTATAGCATGCATCTGAGGCTTGATCATTGTAAGGTATCAGAAGGTAATTAGAGTTGACTTTGACCATTAAATGTCTTTTTTCTTGCATACGTGCATTAATTCCGTAATTACAATGCGGCTTCCACTAGATATTGACACTGTATTAAATGAAAAATATTCTGTTCCTAGCAAACACAGTGTTCTGACAATAATTTAATTTTTACCACTCTCTGGGCTATTTCAGCAGACAACAAATTGTTGATAGTTTATTTATTTTTTCCCAGAAAACAGGACTTGACATCTCATGCAAATTGTCTCCACAGGAGACAATTTGCATTAGACGTCAAATACTGTTTTCTGGGAAAATTAGAAAAATATTTCAAAATGCCGTCTGCTGCACAAAAATACCCGGCATGCAGAGCGTTAAAGAAATCATTAAAGAATTTGGCATAGGCAACAACATCGTTTTGTTATGCCTGCTTTTAACATGGCACAAAAGGGATTTTTTCTGTCCATTTGTTCAGATTAGTGTGTTTGTTCATCTGTCATCATTTTTGTCAGTGCTAGAGTCAGTCCTAATGTTCAGATCCATTTCTCAAGATTTGGCCCTGAACAGTCATAACATAGCCTTCCTTGGAATTCAGACTTCAAAACTACTGCTGTTGCTCTCAAGAAACATTAGTATAACCTAAACCAATAGTTTCCACTTCCAGAGAAGCTTTTT
The DNA here is from genome assembly GCA_963580285.1 of Lucinisca nassula. Lineage (NCBI taxonomy): Eukaryota > Metazoa > Mollusca > Bivalvia > Lucinida > Lucinidae > Lucinisca > Lucinisca nassula. Next base: position 18,006,386 of record OY757014.1, on the reverse strand, counting down.
GTATAGATGTTTGTTACAGCAGTACATTCATAAGTCCAGATAATTTTTGTTGCACCTGCTATTAGTGGCACAATATAGGCATCCAATTTTCCGTCCATTGATCCATCAATTTGTCTGTCCATTTGCCAATCAGTCAACATTTGCTACAACCCTAGCTTTCACTCAAATGGTCAAGTTCATTTCCCAAGAACTATTAGAGCTTCATTAATGATACTTGGTACAGCCTTGGGATGGCAACAATAATGCAAGCATCCATATTTAACATTGACCTACTTTTCATTGTTCACTGACTTTGAAAACTATAGTGTCAAACAGAACATTCACCCTACTATTTATGTTCATTTCTCAAGAACTGTAAGAGCTTCATTAATGATACTTGGTACAAATTTGAATCATGGGATGGCAATGATAATGTAAGCATCCATATGTGACCTTGACCCAATTTTCATGGTTCACCAACTTTGTAAACTATTGCATCAAACCTAGGGTTCACACTGCTATTCAAGTTAATCAAGAACATAAGAGCTTCATTAACCCATTTCGTACCGGAAACCTAAAACGGGTAGTTGGCAAACAGTGCAGGCCCAGATCAGACGCTGCAGAATGTGGCGCCTGATCAGGGCCTACACTGTTTGCATAACGTTCAGCCAGTTTCCAAATAAAATTTGAAGAAAACACATCCTGACACCCCTTAATTTTTAAATGGACTCATGTTATATATAAGGAGGAAGATTCCATTTGGTACAAAAAGGGTTAATGCTCTTTAGTACAAGCTTGCATCTAGTGATGGCAATTATAATGCAGTTATGCACATTTGACATTGACCTACATTTCATGGTTCATTGACTTTGTTATCCATTGTGTCAACCCTAGTGGTCACCCTAAAGTTCAAGTCCATTTCTCAAGAACTATTAGAACTTCATTCATGAGTCTTGGTACAAGCTCTCATCTAGGAGTGGTCTCTTTAATGCAAGCATCCGTGTTTGACCTTGACCTAAATTTCATGGCTCTGTGGCTTTGAGCCCTCACAGTGGGGACACAGCCTTCGGCGGAATTCTTGTCTTATATCCCAGTTAAAACATATTTTGTGGCTACTTGTTACAATTGACCCATTGAGGTACTCACAACCTGTATTGTTACTAGCAACAAATAGATCCAGATGAGACGCGGCATAATGTGGCATCTCATCAGGGTCTAAACTGTTTGCCCTTCATCCAGCTGATTTTTTACACAACTTCGGAAAGTAAATTGTACTAATTATAATTATGTAATCATGCTGTTCACGACAACCCATATCTTTGGAAACAGTGTAGATCCAGATCAGATGGCTTCTTCAGAAGCCATCTGATCAGGATCTACACTGTTTGGCATTCAGTTTATGAATTTGTAGCAATAAATTACATCAAGTAATTTGATTGGTTGATAGACAGAAATGGGTGTGGCTTAAATGAATATTCATCAAGATAAGGGTTAAAGAGGTGAGGTGTCAGAATACTAAGGGTAAATATGGTTTATGAGCTACAGCATGGCAGAACCTACCATCCAAGAATCAGAACCTACCAGCCAAGAATCGGTTCAGCCTGTGCATCAAGCCAATTTGAAAAGTGTTCACAAACTGCTCTTTGCACAGCTCTTTAAGGGCTATACAAGGCTCCTGCAAACAGCAGAGATACAGTAAATTTCCGCTATTAACCCTTGTCCTGCTGAGCCCGGATATGCCTTATCTTTGAAACAATGTAGATCCAGATAAGATGGCTTCTGAAGAAGCCATCTGATCAGGATCTTCATTGGTTGCCATACGTTTATGAATTTGTTGCAATAATTTGCATCAAGTAATCTGATTGGCTGATAATCAGTAGTGGGTGTGACATATTTAAATATTCAGCAGGACAAGGGTTATAATTAAGACCTATTCTTAAATTTTCCTTCAGAAAAATACTTAGAAGCAACAATTTTCTTTTTCTGTGTTTTCTACAACCAGTGTCCTCTATTAAAAGACCACTAGTCACAAAGTTGGTCTTAATAGAGGAATTTAACTGTATCGATTCAACTGTGTGGATATGTATATACACAGGCTGATCTGAGTCTCCCCTGGTCACAAAGGTCTTCTGGTTGGTTTCAACATGCATCGGACCATGTTCATAGTATTCATTCTTAACCCTTGTCCTGCTGAATATTCATATATGCCACACCCACTACCGATTATCAACCAATCCGATTACTTGATGCAAATTATTGCAACAAATTCACAATCTGAATGGCAAACAATGTAGATCCTGATCAGAAGCCATCTGATCTGGATCTACATTGTTTCAAAGATAAGGCATATCCGGGATTAGTAGGACAAGGGTTAACACGAGTTACATTTGCATTTCAATCCAGTTTGGGTTCATTGTGCTGTTGGTGAATCACAATTACTTGTTTATGTCTTACAAATTGCTTATTAAATTCTGCTAAATCTGAGTAATTCCCCGTTCTGTATGAGCCTTTTTTATGGTTTAATTAAAGATACGTTCCGAGTCAAATGTCACATTTGCAATTCCTTTAATCTGTGATGGTCATTCACATTGCCTGTGGGCAACCATGCTTTTGTTTTTGCTGTATTGTTTGAAAACATGTTCTACTCTTGTATGTGGACAGTAACGGCTCAGATCAGCCTGTGCTTCTGCACAGGCTGATCTGAGCCTTTACTGTCCACATAAGGTGCGTGTGGACCAAGACTTTCCTTAGGCAAAGCATTGCTGTCCCCTACCATACAACTGATCTGTATCTTCACTCGGTGGTGGACGTTGAAGCCAAGTTTCTGTGTGACATGGTTCTGTTGTCAATTGTGTCATTGATCAGCTCAAGTGATCTCTTTTGAACTTGATTTCTGACTCTCTGGTGCCATTGTTCCAGCGGTGTTGACAGCTGCTTGAAGGGTTATTGACTTGTGTTTGTCTTTTCTTTTGCATTAACTCTGAGGTTGTTGTTCGGATTTCACCACATTCTGAAGAGCTTGACGTTCCTCAGCTTAAAAATCTTTGGCTTAGTCAGATGCAGGTCTTACTGTTGATCAGGAGGTCCAGCATTTGATCCCCATTCTTTGTTGGAGATTGAGTGTGAAATATATTCGATAAAGTGATAGTTTCTGCCCTATTCAGGTACATGTACTGATGTCAATACAAGCTTGCACTTGGGCAAGTATATGGTAAGTTTCAATCCATTTTACAGGGGATACCCCAAAAGGGATACGCCAGGCAGGGCTCTCACTGTTTGCAAAAAAGTTTAGCCGTTTTACTAAATGAATTTCTGAAACTGTCTGAATCTGAAATCTGGGCTCCTGCTCTATATAAAATAACAATAACAATAAAGACTTAAGTTCAAGAGAATAACACAATTTTGTACAAGACTGGTCCCGCTTGTAGCCCCTATATATTTACATATGTATTTTTTATACATAAGAGCTCGTAATTTCTGTGAGATGGTGTGAACCGTCTACTCAAACTTTTCACCTCATGTAGTAAATGTTACCATTCTAACACTCACACAGAACTTGTTCTCACTACCTTCTGAAAATTATTTCCAAATGGACTAAAACTGTCTCGGAACAGTGACGGACCCAACTGGACATAGTAGAAACCTTTTACCATCTGTTTATGAACTTCAAGCAAGGGCTTGGATGTGATGGGTGCTCTAGAACCTTGAGCCTACTCAAAATTCTTTGCAGTCCATCCCATCCTGCAATTGACAGAGACTGACAACATACTTAAAACAACTTGAAATGAGATGGGCTTACTATGAATGTAACTGCTATACTTTGGTACTTTGGGGAATGTGTTAAGACACGATGCAGTCTTTCATCAGCAAGTAGTACCTGTGGAAAGCGACCAGCCGTGGTAGTGGTTGCTTTTTTAACACAGTCTTTTTAGCTCACTTCCATTTTGGTTTGTTTGTTTGTTTGTTTGTTTGATTTGATTGAGGTTTAACATCCATGTCAACACTATTTAGTTAAGGGTGACCCAGAAGATAAGAATATGTCATATATTAACCCTTTTTGTACCAAATGGAATCTTCCTCCTTAATATATAGCAGGAGTCCATTTCAAAGTTTAGGGGTGTCAGGTTGTGTTTTTATCCAAATTTATTTGGAAAAAGACTGAACTTTTAGCAAACAGTGGAGGCCCTGATCAGATGCCAGGTTCTGCGGCATCTGATCTGGGCCTACACTGTTTGCCAGGATACCCGTTTTGGGGTTTCTGGTACTAAATGGGTTAAGCCATGCAGATTGCTGACAATCTACCAGTCAGATTACTTGATGTAATATATACTTGTTTAATTCACAAACTGCATGACAAACAGTGTAGATCCTGATCAGATGGGCACTGTTTGCAAAAGTAGGGTAGGATAAGGGTTAATGAATCTGAAACCTTGTTGGATACAGATATCACATGAATTTTTTAGTTTGTTTGTACTGTTTCAACTTGTCCTGTGTTTATTTGAAAAAGGGTGAAAGTCCTGTTTTTATTTGAAAAAAGGTGAAAGCCTGACCAGTTCTTTCAGGGGGAACAACCTACGTCAGAGTAGTGACGTCATTACCATTCTTAGGTTTGCAGGCGTTTACTACACAAAAGGCATTTGTCACAACACGTAGGCGCAGTCGGTGCATTAGGTCATGAAAGAATCAAACATACTGAACTCTGTCCCAGAAATGTGGCCTTTTGTTTAAATAATTCGACACAAGCTGATTTGGCAATGATGTCGGAACTATCATTGTTTACAGCGCCGAATCAAATCTTGTGGCGAAGCTATCGAAGCCTTTTCAATGTTTCTAGGTGGAATTAGCTCACTGATGGGATGCAAATACTGTTCGTTACCAGCTGTAGTATGTTTTCTGAGACTCGTAATGTACATATCTAGTTTGAAGCATTTTATTTACCCTATTTACACCAATATGGCCGCTTCTGAAATGGGTACGACATCTCTGCTATGACGTAGGTTGTTACCCCTGTCTTTTAAAGTTTTTACCAGGTACGTGCTAATGTTGCCAATTAAACTGTTGACAACCCGGTTAACAAACCTTTCCTTTTAATCAATATAGGTTCCTACCCATGTTGTACTGTAAACGTAACCTCCCATCTTGTACATATAACAAGAGTCCATTTGGAAATTAAAGGCTGCCAGGTTTGCATTGTGCTACGTCTGATCAGGGTCTGCATTGTTCGCCAGACAAGTGTCTGGTTTGGGGTTTGTCATATAAATGGGTTAATTTTTAATATTTTGAAATGATAAATACATGTAAAGTCATTGATCTGTAACTTTGTGAAAAAGCTTGATTTTGCTTAAAATTTCAAAAGAATAAAAAAAAAACAAGGAAAAAACATTGTGGATTTGAGTAACAATCATATGAATGAAAACTCGAAAGCATATTTTACCTTTATGGTTAAAATTATGTCCTTGCAAATACAACTGACAAATTCATCATAGCAACATATAAGGGAAGTATTTGATGATAACTGAAGGATAATTTTTTGTCAATTCTCCGTAAAAACCTATGTTGTGGGTATTCATTAGAACTGAGGTGGTTCTAATGAGTACCCACAACATAGGTTTATATAGAGAAATAAGGAAAACTATCCTTCAATTATAACAAAATACTTACCTCATCTGTTGCTATGATTCATTTGAACATATAAATTGACATACTTTTTTCAAAACCACATGAAATTTTATTTCTTGACTCATTTTGTGTGGGTGAGCCCGCAAAATGGGTCTGAGTAGCAGTGGCGTGAACTTCCCCATGTTACGAGTTCCATGGGTGTTCAGGCCAGTATATCGTCCAGTGTATGGAAAGACACACAGTGCGATAGGAATATTTGTTTTGTGGGAAACATATAAAAAGAAGAGTGCAGTGGCCACTGCTGTAAAAGGTCATTGTCTGTTTGTGTGTTTATGTGTTTTAACAGTTTGACTGCAGTGCTGGTGACCAGCATATTATTGACCATTTGTAAATACTAAGTCTTGCTTTATTCTTCTAATGTTCTTTGTGGAAAGTCAGTGATCGAGAGATTAATTCTAAAAATTAGACCAGATGACATTCTAAATTATTATTATTATTAGGATAAAATCAGGCTTGACATTTCATGTGAATCATTTGCTAGGCATTGGCCCCTGCTGATTGGGGCATGAAGAAATAAATTGGACTGCACGATGCTTCCACACAGAGCTGAAACTGATCGCACAGTTGAGTACCGGGAAACCTCTTATAAGGACGAAGCCAGCCTAGGCAAAGTGTTGCAAGTCGTCCATGCATAATAATAAACCCTATTGAATTCATATGGCAGCAGAGCTTGAGATGTCATTTCATCTCATTGTCAGGTAAAAGTCCCAAAAGTCTCAAAAATGACCTTAATAGTGTCACCTCAAATCAAACAAGTAAACAAATTTGCCAGGCATATTAAACCCTAATTTTGGTTTGGGGTTGGTGTGGGGATGCCTGAACAACAGCCAAATAGCATTAGGCTCCTAATTCGTTGAACAATTGACACAGTAGCTTTAATAATTGTTCCAAAACTTGAACAGGTATGGTTTACTACCTAACATTGTGCCTGTGGGTGGCTAGACGACTGGCAAACAGTGTAGACCCTGAAGAGATGCTGAACTCTTTGACATCTTGTCTGGGTTTGCACTGTTTGCTCTCGCCTGTGTGTCTGGGTGCTTGCAGTAAATATGGAACTTTGTTCGTTGTAAAATTTGTAAATAATTTTAGGGCCGCAAGGGAGATTAGTTATTGTTATCCCCACGTTTTTTGAAGAAAAGTGGGGATATTGTTATCCCCTCCGTCCGTCTGTCTGTCCGGCTATCTCCTCCTATACCGTTCATTGGAATTCAACCAAATTTGGTGTGTGAGTTACTTACATGAATGGCTTCTGCAAGAGCACATTAATTTTTGGACCAGCCCCCAGGGGTCCCTGGAAGAGGTCAAAACGTGGGGATTTGCGATGGCGCGCCATCGACTGCGCGATCTAGTTCTAATTGTGTTACCCTCTTGAAATAAAGACTTTATTATTATTATTATTATTAAAGTGTAGAGCCCTAAAAATTTAGAACCCTTTAATTTTGACTTCTTAAAATATAGACTGTTGTTGAACAGAACAGAACAGAAACTGGCACAGGTGTCTATCACAACTATTGGTGACTGCTTTGTTGTCTGTCCGTTACTTTACTAGCCAGATCAGGCTGCTCCTCTAGGAGCAGTCTGATCAGGTTCCACACTTTGCCTTTATGCAAATAATATGTTTAAAATGTTTACAAGAACAATATTAATAACAGGCAACATTTTTTTTTGTTGTAAACAGTGTCATAAGAAAGTGATTACCCTACATAATCAGCTTTGCTTCTAGTGTCTTAAAATTTATTAACTTTTATGATTGTATCAAATTATATATAATGCCAGCAGGCTGCATTTTCACTCATTTAGAGCAAATTCTATAGATTTGGAAAGCTGGGAGTTAGCAATGTCAAGTCTTTGTTGTTTTCTCTGAAAAATAAGGAAAACAATACATGAATAATGCCATCTTCTGGTTCAGATAACTGTAAAAATCCTAAAAATTTGAACACCTTGAGGATTTGCTGTAATTCTTCTAAAAAAAAAAATTGTCACATTTGTTTAATGATCTGGCAAAGGTGCAGATGGATCTGGGTCTGCACTGTTTGCTTAGGCTAATCTGTCCCAATTCTAAGGATTATTACAGTTGCGCTTGCAGAGTTAACCCTTTTTGTACCAAATGGAATCTTCCATCTTGTGTATAGCAGGAGTCCGTTTCAAAATTTAGGGGTGTCGGGTTGTGTTTTCTTCAAAATTCATTTGGAAAATGGCTTAACTTTTCGCAAACGGGGTAGGCCCTGATCCATCGCCGCATTCTGCGGCGTCTGATCTGGGCCTGCACTGTTTGCCCTGGTACCCATTTTGGGGTTTCCGGTACTAAATGGGTTTTGGTCATGTTAACTTTTCCAATGCCATTCACAACAATGTCCTTAAAAGTCATTGTTGCAAATAGTTGTGCAGAGCAGCAGGCTTGAACAGTTGACAAAGAACCTATTAATGTAGAGTGAGTGAGTGTTTGAGTTTTAAGTCCCACCAACAGCTAAGGTCATACGGAGACGGGACCTCGGTTTAAAGACTCATCCGAAAGTCTGGAGAAGCCCGGGATCGATCCTGCGACCCCTGGTTTACAAGGCGAGTAGCATAACCACTACACCACGGAGGCTTCTCCTATTAATGTAGAACTTAACCAATTGTATACTAGTGGACTCTTCCATTGCTGTATGTTGGACAAGTCCATTTGTCATATAAGGGGTGTCAGGCCTATTTTTTCGTTTTTCTATTTTCTACGGAAAATTCCAAATAGTGCAGGACGTGGTCAGATGCCACAGTCTGCGGCGTCTGATCTGGGCCTGCACTCTTTGCCAAGGTTCCCCTTTACATGTTCAAGGGGTTTCCTGCATGCAATGGGTTAACGTATAGACTTTCACTGAACTGAACTGAACAGAACAGAACAAAACAGAAATTTACTTAGGTTGGCATATTGTTTTTCCTAAAGATGCCAATCATAACAGTTGTTGTCTGCTTCTTTATAGTACGAGGTAGGTTACTTCAAATGTCATTGTTTCAAATAGTGTGGACCCAGATGAGGAGCAGTTTGATCAGTGTCCACACTGTTTGTCTGTATACAAAAATATGTTAAAAAGTTTGCAAGAAGGTACTTCAAACACATAAATAGATGACATTTTATGATGTAGTTTTAACCCTTGTCCTGCTAATCCCGGATATGCCTTATCTTTGAAACAATGTAGATCCAGATCAGATGGCTTCTGAAGAAGCCATCTGATCAGGATCTACATTGTTTACCATTCAGATTGTGAATTGGTTGCAATAATTTGCATCAAGTAATCTGATTGGTTGATAATCAGTAGTGGGTGTGGCATATATAAATATTCAGCAGGACAAGGGTTAAGAGTTAAAGGCCTACACCTGTGCCCAGGTCCTTGTCTCAACTCTTAGAGAGTGCAGGTCCGTCCCAACAAAGTTGTAGTGTACTTTCCAGTCCCTAAAGTGGTTTGAGTTTATATTTGGCATAATGATTACAGTTATTATTTGGAATGATGATAGATCCAAAGCTGTATCAAATGCTATCCTCTCCCTACACACCTAAAGACCTTGATGTCAAGGTCATAGGCTCAGAACTCTTATGCTTTAAAGACTGAGCAGGCCCAGGGGAGCTGCCCTGTTTCGTAACAGGTTTTATTATGCCCCCACCATTCGAAGAATGGTGGAAGGGCATAATATAGCGTTGCCCCTGTCGGTCCGTCCGTTCGTCCGTCCGTCCGAAACTTAAACGCAGTCAATAACTTTCTTATTTCTGAATGGATTTTGAAATTACTTTGTAGAAATGTTAACCATCATGAGACGATGTGTCACGTGCAAAACCCAGGTCCGTACCTCCAAGGTCAAGGTCATACTTAGAGGTCAAAGGTCAAAAAAAGGGTAGAAAACTTAAACGCAGTCAATAACTTTATTATTTCTGGATGGATTTTGCAATTACTTTGTGGAAATGTTAGTCATCATGAGACGATGTGTCACATGATAAACCAAGGTCCGCACCTCCAAGGTCAAGGTCATACTGAGAGGTTAAAGGCAAAAAAAAGGGTCCGAAACTTAAACCCAGCCAATAACTTTCTTATTTCTGGATGGGTTTTGAAATTACTTGGCAGAAATGTTGGCCATCATGAGACAATGTTTCACTTGCAAAACCTTGGTCCGTACCTCCAAGTCAAGGTCATACTTAGAGGTCAAAGGCAAAAAAAAGGGTCCGAAACTTACAGACAATAACTTTATTATTTCTGGATGGATTTTGAAATTACTTGGCAGAAATGTTGGCCATGAAGAGACAATCTGCCTCACACAAAACCAAGGTCCTTACCTCTGAAGAAGCCATCTGATCAAGATCTTCACTTTTAGTCATTCTGTTTGTATATTTCAGCGAAAACTTAATATCATGTTATCTAATTGGCTGAAAGTCAGAAATAGGTGTGGCGAATTCAAATATTCAGCAGGATAAGGGTTAATAAAGGGTTACCTGTAGAATTGACTGGCTTACAAACAGTGCAGATCTTTCGCTACAGAGTTATTTTGACTTGAGACATCATATTTCTGTCATAAATTTCTTATTGTGACAATAAAATTCAAGTCTCCAATCACCTGATATTTTGAGATTATATTTCAGGAAGTAATTTTCAAGTTAAATGATTTTACTATTCATACAGAAAACTTTCATAAACCCATCCTAGCTTTTATTTAACACATAAGAATCCAACCACAATAATTGACGTTGGCTTTCTTGTCTGCTGGTTACTTTAAAATTCATATTTTCAAACAGTGTGAACCCAGATCAGACTGCTCCTCTGGGAATGGTTTGATCGGAGTCCACACTGTTAAAATATGTTTGAAAGGTTCGCAAAAGGTCACAGCAGACGACATAAACAGAAGACAATTTCAGCTGCATTTTTTTCTCCATTATAACCCATTTTGTACCAGAAACCCCAAAATGGGTACCCTGGCAAACAGTGCAGGCCCAGATCAGACGCTGCAGAACGCAGCATCTGATCAGGGCCTGCACTATTTGCTAACAGAATTTTCCATCAAAACTAGAATAAAAACGATAAATCGGCCTGACACCCCTTGTATGACAAGTGGACTTGTCCAACATATAGCAATGTAAGAGTCCACTAGTATACAATGGGGATGATATAACAATATCCAAAAGTTTTTCTCATTACATCTCATTAGCAGGAGTTATTTCAAATTGATCAATTCCAAAATTTATCTAAAGTAAATTGGGCATATAGCCCAACATCCATTCATCTTGCAATTCAAAAATTCTGTTTAAACCAGTTAACCTCCTAAATATTTCAGGTAAAAATTTTATTCCCAGTCAGGTGTATGTTTCTGATAAATCGATTAACAACATCCTGGTTTGATTAAATGCTTGATACAGCAACAATTTTCCTGAATCAAATTTTGATAAAATACTATATATAGACTATTTTATTTCTCTCACCACTGTGGTTTGAGCCTCACTCAGGCCTTATGTGAGACCCCAGGTTCTGCAGCCAAAGGTCAGATTATCGGGTTTTTCTCCGGGTACTCCAGTTTTGCCCACCTGATTGATAATCAGCTCAAAATAAGTGAAATAATCTTGAAAGGGCCATAAAATATAAAAGAAAAGCTATACAGAGAATTCTTCATAAAAAATAGCTCACCATGAAGAGCTTCAGGGCTTCTTTATCCCTTTCAACCTGCTCCCTGCCCATGGAGTCTTGGAGAAGTTAAGGTTGGGCTGCATGGCACTTCCGTTGAGAGGGTCAACTGCTTGGAAAGGCTAAGCCTGCGCAGGAAAAGTGGTGCAAGTCAGACAACCCTTTAAAATCAATTTTGACAGTCAAGTGTGCCAACTTTGCACCTGTGACCTCGAAAAAGTACAGTGCATGATGTAAATTTCAACATGACACAATATTTTTATTCCCCCCCCCCCCGGCCGAAAAGGTTCGGGGGATATAGTGATCAGCCTAGCGTCCATCCGTCTGTCCATCCATCCGGTTGTCCATCCGTCCGTAGACACAACCTTGTGATGGCCATAACTCCAATACCCTTTGAGATATATTGATGGTTCTTGGCACAGTTGTTCATAGTGCCGAGACGGCATGTCATGCGCAAGAACTAGAACTCTGACTGCCATAGTTTTTGAGTGATCTCCCCTTTTAATAAAATAGAATGACAACCTTGTGATGGCCATAACTCCAATACCCTTTGAGATATATTGATGGTACCTGGCACAATTGTTCACATGGCTGAGATGGCGTGTCATGCACAAGAACCACAACTCTGGGTGCCATGGATTTATAGTTATCACCCCTTTGAGATATATTGCTGGTACTTGCCAAAATTGTTCATGAATATACAAAGTTGAAAAGGCATTTCATGTGCAAGAACCACAACTCCGTATACCAGTACTTTGTGCATTTGAAATCTTGGATCGTCATCATGTTGAGAAGCGATGCTTTGTAATGCCTTTTCAACCTTGTATATACATGTACATTAGGCGAAGATAGTCTCAATAAACATTACATATACAAAATATACTATGGGCTTACCATTGTGTTTTAATTCTGGTACTTTTTCTATTTGTGAACAGTCTTCTGAAGGCCATGTAGACTTTTGGTCGGGGGATTTGTCATCTCCTCTGGTGGCTATTTTTGGTGCTGTTGTTGGTACATTGACCAATCAGTGGTCATCACTGACAAGTGGGTGTGCTCTTGGCCTAGTGTAGATAAAAGAAACTTGATTGCTTTTCAGATCTTATCTTTACATTGAAAAAAAACATTGGACATTATTGCTAGGAATGGATGTTGCAGCTGAAACAAAACGGGTAGTAAAAACCAGTTTACTCCAGTTTCAGTTGCTACTGGCTGTTATGGCCTTTGCCAAATTTTTTACTGAATTATTTAACCCTTATCCTACTGAATAGACAGCCAATACCTTTCCAAACAGTGTAAAAGCCATCTGATCAGGATCTACACTCTTTGTCATGCAGTTTGTGAATTTTACAAATACATTATATCAAGTAATTTGATTGGTGGATTGTCAGAAATAGGTGTGGCTAAACCAGTCTATTCAGCAGGATTTGGATAAGGTTTTAAACCAAATTCAACTCATGTGCCCACAAGTATCAAACTCCAGTTCAGCATGTTCATAAAAATCAACTCAGTTTCTACAATGTTGTATAAACGTGTTTACTGTAGAAGCCTCCGTGGTGTAGTGGTTATGCTACTCGCCTTGAAAACCCGGGGTCGCAGGATTGATCCCGGGCTTCTCCAGACTTTTGGATGAGTCTATAAACCGAGGTCCTGTCTCTGTATGACCTTAGTTGTTGGTGAGACGTAAAATTCCAACACTCACCATGTTTACTGTATATGTGTTAGGACAGGCAGGTCTGAGCAAACTGTCGACCAGATGAGATGCAGCAGAACGCAGCGTCTCATCAAGGTCTACACTGTTTGCCACTCATCCCGCTATTTTTAGACACAACATCGGGCAGTAACTTGTACTTTGTCATAATGTTTTAACCCTGGTCCTGCTGAGCCCGGATATGCCTTATCTTTGAAACAATGTAGATCCAGATCAGATGGCTTCTGAAGAAGCCATCTGATCAGGATCTTCATTGTTTGCCATCCAGTTTATGAATTTGTTGCAATAATTTGCATCAAGTAATCTGATTGGCTGATAATCAGTAGTGGGTGTGACATATTTGAATATTCAGCAGGACAAGGGTTAACAAGTATGGTAAAGAGTTGAGGTGTTCCAATATTTAGGGTAAATCAGGTACACCACACTCTCCCTCTAACACTGGTCAATCATTACATATATGAGCCAGGGCATGAAAAAACCTACAGTAAGACCAGTGCGACTAGCAGAGACTCAAATCAACCTGCCCAAACATCCACTGTGACAAGACCTTTTGCTTGTGATATTATCCTAAAGTAGGTAAATAAACATATTAAATATATAGAATGGTTTGGATATGACATGGTTTGGATATGACATGGTTTGAAGACTGACCAAAAAAAAAAAATAAAAAATAAAATAAAGATTATATAATCTTTATTTTATTTTATTTTTTATTTTGGGGGGTCAGTCTTCAAACCATGTCATATCCAAACCATGTCATATATAGACAAATGACCTTGAATGGTAATTTTTCTGCATTTTGTATATATTTTTGTTTTGCTATAAAAATTTTAGATGTTTCCTTAAAATTGTCTTTGCTTTTGACACCAACAGTAGTGTAATAAAGAGGTTGTGGTGCATTCGGAATGCATCTTGCCGAATAAATTGTCTGCTAAAACACATTTTCTAGCTTAACGGCGTGTGCGTGCCAGTAGGCTGCAAAGCTTGCAGAAATGGAATTTCAAATTACATTATGTAAATGCCTTCATTTTCAGCTGGATTATTAATATCTTTCTTGGCATCCCATAGGATTCTATGCTCAACTTTATTTAATGTGATACAACAATTCATTCAAACCGTGTTCTTAAAAGTTTTAGTGAACATGTAAAACATTATCTAATGGTTTCTAATGTGGCATCAGGAATTTTCTAGGTGCAAACCAGTAAATGGTCCATTTTAACCCTTGTCCTGCTGAGCCCGAATATGCCTTATCTTTGAAACAATGTAGATCCAGATCAGATGGCTTCTGAAGAAGCCATCTGATCAGGATCTACATTGTTTGTCATTCAGATTGTGAATTTGTTGTAATAATTTGCATCAAGTAATCTGATTGGTTGATAACCGGTAGTGGGTGCGGCATATATGAATATTCAGCAGGACAAGGGTTAAGTTGAATGGACTAAACTGTGTCATTCTTGCTTGAATTGCAATTGGTGTCAATATGACTTATAGAAAAAGTACTGGACTAATTATAGTTCTAGGTTTTACAATCAACCTTCTTTATACAGACGTTCATTATAACTACAAAACTTTATAGTGCAATTTCATTTAAATGAATCCTTAGTTCAAAGCTTAGCTTTGGTTTCGATCGACGTAAGTGTTTTCTGGTTTGAAATGACCATACGGAATCCATAGTCATGAAAAGTTCTTGTAATCTAATACTCCAAGAAGCAAATGTTATAGATATTTGCATTGTTTAGTGTCCTTTATAACCTATTGTAAAACACATATTCGGTGGTCATTTTTGGCGATCAAGGAAAAACATGGCAAAATAAAAAACTGCCAATTAAAGATCATGTGAAAGAAGAGTAACAGACTGGCAGAAATTTTATTATAGTCATATTCAAGTATGATACAGGTAAATACGAGGGGAGTTCAATACGTTTGTAGAACTCGAGGGTTAACTCGCAGATTGGAAGATGGTTTCAACATCCCCCTTTACTACAATGCATTTGGCCCACTTTTCTTTTAAGCAGTCTATGCCTTGAAATAAAAGTTGTCTATTTGGTCTTCAAACCAAGCCTCTGTAGCAGCCTTGAGCTCATCATCGTCCTGAAATCTTGTTCCATGCAAGTGGGACTTCAAATTTTGAAACAGATAATAATCACTTGGGGCCAGGTCTGGACTGTATTGTGGGTGATTTAACTGCTCAAACTTGCACTCTGGAATAGCCGCTTGTGCAACTCTGGACTTGTGCACAGGGGCATTATCATGCAAAAGAAAGACACCAGCAGCTAGCTTTCCCCTTCGTTTTTCTTTAATAGCAACCCTTAATTGTTAAATGACATTGGTATAGTATTCTCCTGTAATTGAAGTACCAGCAGGCTTGTAATCTTTTGGAGTCTCAAAACACTGTGGCCATTACCTTGCCCGCTTGTGATTGGGTACAAAATTTCTTAGGTGGGGATACTCGAGGGTGCTTCCATTGCATGGACTCTTTTAATTAGTATCTGAGCTACGTCAGAAATCACAATCTCTTTTTTTTTTCGGAAATTTAAAATCTGCCAAAATAAAAATCCACCTAAAGGTCCACTCCCAAAAACCGCCAAAACTTGCAGCTACCAGATTTAAGTGTTTTACGGTATCATACTCCTGTCTGGTATTCTTTATTATGGCAAATTCTTTAAAATGACAAAATTTTAGGGAACAAATACTATCCTTATAATGAGAGTACTCTGCAGCTGCATGTCATACTGGCTTGTACAAACTGCATGGTATAATACACTTATCAGGATATTAAATGGCCATAATTATTGAAACTAGAGATGTCCCAGTTGGATTGGACTTCGTTTTCTTGTCTAATTTGGCCATGTTCCAGTTAGACAAAGCTTCTGATATGGAGTACTTGGTCATATGGGGGCGTTCTGACACATGTGCTGCATTAAAAGAAATCTTGGAAATTCTTTGAAAAGTGAAGAAGCAGATCAGCCTTCTTGCCTGTTCAGTTTGACAGAAGGGTCAGTGATGTCTAGATTGGTAAATGTCTTCTGCAGGACAATCAGCAATGACCCAGATCAAACTGCACATATGTGCAGTTTGATCTGGGTCATTGCTGATTGCAGATGCTGTAAAACAGGTTTTTAGGACCCTGCTCATATTTGAATTATTATCTTTCCAGAACAGGATTTATAGTGACGTTTGACATTTATTTTCCATTAGCTTGACAATCAGTTCAGGGAGAAATTAGTATAAAGCCAGTAATTTGTTATTTGATTTAGATGATCCAAAATCAATCTGGGTCTGCAGAATCATCATTAATAGTAAAGTGCAGGCATTCAAGAGCATTCAAGAGCAAAATGCATGTCTTTGAACATAGCCAGGGCTCTCACTGCAGATAGCACAAAAGATGTCTCTGGATAAAAATAGTGGCCTGCACAAAATGTTAACTTCATTACGATAACGCACCCATGCGACATAGTGCATTTTTCACATCTCCAAAATGGCTACTTCTCTGATGAAAATCTGTGATATTTTCCTTATAAATACTGCAAACATAGGTTGTGGGTGCTCGTTAGAACCGCCTCATTGCCTCATTGAGCCGGTTCTAACAGGTACCCACATCCTATGTTTTGGAGCAAACAATAAGAAAAAAATGTATACCCCATAAATCCCAGTTTTCTCAGTATGAAGTTGGGGTATAGGGGGGTCTTAATTTCATGGACTTGTTCATGTGATGAGGCAATGTCATCATACCTGCAGCATTTCTTACACTTGTTTGTTTGATTTGAGGTTTAACATCCCCTTCAACACTGTATAGGTCATTTTGGAGACGTTGCTTCCAATTTTGTGCGACTCTTACCCGACATTGAGATGAAATGACATCTCAAGCCCTGTCGCCCAATGAAACCAATAGGTTTATAAGCATGGACGGTCCAACTCGCACCGCTTTACCTGGGAAGGCTTAGATCCTCTAAGAGGTTTACCAGTACTCATGTGCGGTAGGTTTCAGCTCTGCGTGGAAGCATCATGCAGCCCATTTATTTCCCCAAGCATTACTTACACTGTTACACAAAAGTAACACTCATAGGATACTGCTGAATAAATTAACTTAGCTACAACATTTCTGACTGTCAGCCAATCAAATTACTTGATATATTGTTTTGTTGGTTTGTGTTGAGGTTTACGTCCCTGTTATCTCATGCCCTACCGCCCAAAGAAACCGCTAGTGTTTAAGGAACAGGCATTACAAAAACGTGCCTATACAAATACATTCTAACCTTTATCGCCGAAAAAATGAAAATTTTAAGATGAAAAATTGTGATATTTTTCTTGTTTCTGCTCAAAATATAGATTGTGGTTACTTGTTAGAACCGCCTCGACGTTTTACTGTATAAAAGTTGGTCAATATTATATAGGCGTGTTTTCGTAATGCCAGCTCACATCACTTTTCCTGAGCAGGCTTACCTTCTAAGTAGTTTATCTGTACTCAAGATTGGTTGGTTTCAGCTCTGTGCGGAAGCACCATGTGACCCAATCTATTTCTCCAAGCCCCGATGGGCAGGAGGGTACTTGATATATTGTATTTATTGAATTCAAAAACTGTATGACAGGGGAAAGATACTGATCAGATGGCTTCTGCAGGGCAAGATAGAGGGTTAAGATGTTACAAAATCAAATGTCAAGCTTTATTTTCTCTGAAAATGGTGTGAAAGTTGGTATTGACCAGAGTGTAGGTTATGTAGTAAAAAAAGTTTCTTATGAAATATTAACTATATGAAGTAGGAAATTTGCTCTGATGGTTTTGCACTAAATGTTATAACTTTGTCTGTCAAGTTAATGTGAAGAATTAATAAAAGCGTGTTCATTTCCTGATATCAAATAAGAGTAGATCATTTTAAGGCAAATAAATATACCTGGTAGATTTTTCCACCATTTTTCATAGCTTGCAGCTGCTGTTCTCTGAAAAAAAGGGCGCCTACTTTTCACTTTCAGAATTTGCTTATATATGCAGCATTTGTCAAGTATGTGCGTAATCCATTCAACCAAATGTATGTATAACGTTTTCAAAAATGTCACTGGCAAACAGTGAAGACCCAGCTCAGAGATGCCCCATCCTATCATCGCTATGTGCTTAAAATACATTGAGTTTTTTAAGACTCGCACAACAGTCAAACTTCAATAGCTCAAAGATCTTGGGCCATGAAAGTTTTTTGGAGATAGGGGTGGTGGGAACTAGCGAGATTTACACAGTGTCCAAGGTCTTGAGGCATAATAGGGATCAGTTAAGGATATCTGTACGATCTTCTATAAAATAAAGGTCTGTTGTGTGTACTCGTTAGAATTGCCTCACTGAGGCGATTCTAATGAGCGCACACATCATACCTTTTCGTAATAAATTCAGAAGACAATCCATACATTATCCTATATATATGGATATCTACAGCTTTGGGAAATATTTTCAAGGGACACCAGAACTACAGTCGAATTTCAATGGCTCGAACACCTTTGGGACCATGAAAATCTGTTCAAGACAGGGGTAGTTCGAGCCGCTGAGGGTAACTGAAAAGGAGGCATAACGGGGTTAGTTTTGAGACATCTTTTCAATGTTTTATAATAAAAAATGTATGCTGTGTGTACTCATTAGAATCGCCTCATCGAGGCGATTCTAATGAGTACACACAGCATACATTGGCAAGATAAAAGTCGAAACTCTCTTTAATTATCCCGCATTATTTCTTATGAAGAGGAATTCCCTAGGGACTCAAGAACGGGTTCGAGTCGGCCATTGTATACGAGCCATCGGTGTTCGAGCCATCGAAGTTCTACTGTAGTTTGAATTAGTCAAGATAAACAAACTATCCGTGTTCGAGTTTTCAAAGTTTTTCTGTAAATCAAATACAAATAAATCAGAAAAACATTGATTTAAAAAGAGAACTGTCCAAAATACTAATGTGGAAAATTCTGTGTGGCATGCAGCTTTATCTGAGTTTTGGCTATTGGTTGCCGCATCAGTCTCTCTGAGGTCATTCTGTCCCTTCTGCTGATTCCAGAAGGGCAGTTGTCAGTTTTTCGCAAAAAATTATGTCTTACTGGTTAACACGCCCCCGCCCAAAGGGGCTTGAAGAAATATATGGGCTGCACGATGCTTCCACGCAGAGCTGAATCCGACCCGCACACACGTACTGGTAAACCGCTTAGAGGATCTAAGCCTGTCCAGGAACCGCGGTGCGAGGCGGACCATCCATGCTAGTAAACCCTATTGGTTTCATTGGGCGACAGGGCTTGAGATGTCATTTCATCTCAAAGTCGGGTAAAAGTCCCACAAAATTGGAAGCAACGTCTCCAAAATGACCTTTACAGTGTTGACGGGGACGTTAAACCTCAAATCAAACAAATCAAACTTACTGGTTAACACATAATGTATAAGCCTGTTCAGGAAAAAGAGGTTAGGTTAACTGATCAGCGTAATATGATCTAAATAGTGTCATCAGGGCCATTAAACTCTAAACAAGTAAACAAACTGTTTGCCAGTGTCCCTGGTAGAGTGCTGATGCAATCAGCAAAGACTTTGATCAGATTGCACTCTGTTGTGAGTCTTCACCGGTCACTCAAATTTGCTTTGTCATACCCAGGCTCAGATATTGCTGTATCTACCCTAAATACTGTTATGGACAGACAGTGCAGACCCAGAGGATCTGCACTGTTTGCCATTCAGTCTGCACCTTTTGGACTCTTTGCTGGATCAGGAAACAATTGGATCATGAAACAAATTTGTTAACCCTTGTCCTGCTGAATATTCATTTAAGCCACACCCATTTCTGTCTATCAACCAATCAAATTACTTGATGTAATTTATTGCTACAAATTCATAAACTGAATGTTAAACAGTGTAGATCCTGATCAGATGGCTTCTTCAGAAGCCATCCGATCTGGATCTACACTGTTTCCAAAGATAGGGGTTGTCGTGAACAGCATGATAAGAGTTAAAGGTGTGTTTCAGGAAATCATTTTTCAAAATGCTAATAAAGCAAATAAATCAGTTGTCATCAGCATTGTCAATTGTCATAAATAAAAGATAAAAAAAAAAAGACTGAAAATGCCTTGTTCAAGGAGGTCCTTGTCATTTAAATTTAGAAGAAAGGAATTTTTTTAATAATCACTTTGAAATATGGGAAAACCCAAATTTAGTCATAACAAAATTGATGGGCTGAATTTTTTTTATCTGATCAGCTACATCCTTTTCAATTCAAAGTTATCAAAATGACCTAGTTAAAATTTCACACCAACGTCATTCTTTTAAGCTGAAAAAGAAAATTTGACACAGTAATAATTTAGATGAAGACGTCAGACACAAGTCACACATCTTTACTGCTGTTAAGACTACCTGTTTTACCTGTGACGGTGTACTGAACTGCATCATGGGAAACTGAAACTGTACACAATCGTGAATTGTGAAAATTACGACAGAGCAGCCTGGTTTGCATTTTCTCTGTTCCGTTCAAATTTCTCAGGGTCCTATTTTGTTTTTTTATACAAACAGTGAAGGCTCTGAGCAGACTGTGCATATGCACAGTCTGCTCAGAGCCTTCACTGTTTGCCAGTTTACTTTAAGCACCCTGACTGTGACACAGTTTTAATTCATGAATGTCTTTGTTCTGATTGGCTGTCTTTGATTGGTTGAGAAGTCGTAATACAGAATCAGCTACTACAGCTCCGGCCTGTGTGTATAACTATCATATTGGTATTCTGTCTTGCATTGTAAACAAGAGCTTTATAGATATTCAAACGCCTGCTTCACTATAGCAGAAGAAAGTTGTTCCGGACTACAAATTAAACATATCATTTGTTGATTTTGTTGATATTTAATGCTTTTATTTGGATTTTGATTGTTGCGTTTTGTTTATTGGATATATATTTCATACTTTTTGTGATAAACACAAATTTGTACTGAAAAGGTGAATTTGTGTTATTTTGTTGAATCAACTGAAATAAATTTGGACATAGTTTAAGTATAAAGTTTTGGTGAATTTGAAAAATAACAGTGTCTTAATTTAACCGATTTGGTACTTAACAATAGTATGGACAGTATCTCGGATTCTGGACATAGTGCAAGAAAAAAGAGAAAATTCTTCGTGGACAAGATATAATAAAGTTTGTATTTGTGGATATTGACAATTATCCACCCTTTTAGAGCCGTTCTGGAATTCTTATTTATTTGTACTGTATACTATGAGAGTTGAGTATGCCTGCATGCGCCGCTACCATGATCATGATTCCTAAGGAAGAAAACTATCCCAACATCATGGGTCTTTCTGCAACACAACAGCGAACCGTTCTTGCTCCAATCTATACAAACTTTACTTGTAAGTATTAATTAAATTTTTATGTGATTTTCGTCCAAGAGATAGTGCTCTTGACTTGGGCATTCATTACGATAACACACCCATGCATCATTGTGCATTTTTCACATGTACAAAACGGTCAATTTTCCGAAGAAAATTAGTGATATTATTCTTATTTGTACTCGAAACATAGGCTGTTCTAATGAGTACCCACAACCTATGTCTGAGAGCGGAAATAAGGAAAATAATATATACCCCCTTAAACCCCAGTTTTCTCGACATAAAGTGGGGTGTAAGGGGGTGTTTATTTCACGGACTTGTTAACGTGGTGTCATAGTATCTTCTCCTGAACTTCTTGGAGCAAATTCTTTCAACCAGGAGAGCAAACTTGTGCTATTATACTATTAACCCTTGTCCTGATCAGGATCTACACTGACATTCGTGAATATATTATATCAAGTAGTTTGGCAGATTGGTTTATAGTCAGGAATGGCTGTTGCAAAATTAATTTATTCAGCAGAATAAGGGTTAATCCTTTGGGAGTTTTGTTTGGTTTTGAGTTAAATGGCCCAGTCAACACTATTAATGTCATATAGACTTATCCAAGTCCTAGAAACGATGTCGTTACGCAAATGGTTCCCCAATAAATTGGCCATTTGACGTACCGATAGTAGGGAGGTTAAGGTAGTGATTTTCATTTCTAATCCAAGTCCATGTTAGCAAAATAAAAAGAAGAATAAGAAGAATCCCAGATTCCAATGTACCTGCAAACCCATGATAACGGTCAAAGGCAAACAGTGAGACCCATATCAGATACTTCATAAGCTCACATCTGATTAGGATCTACACAGTTTGCAACACATAACAGGATATTTTTGTCAAAAATAGACTAATAACAAAAAATAGACCCGATACCCCTTAAATAACAAATGGATTTGTTGGACATATAATAGTAGAAGAGTCCATCAATATACAGTTTGTTCGTCAGTTTCTTCCTGGGCGAAGGCAAAAGAAAGTTCAGATGGGCTAATAATTATGTTAATTATCTGGCTGAACTGTTGATGAGTGTATATATTACTGGTAGTATGTCACTAGAACAGGTCCTCTGAGGCCGTTAAATTAATAGACCAGCAAGAATGAATGACTTTATATGGTGTTTGCAATATTAGCACCTTAGTCACTGCATCAGAAAAGATATATTTCAACCATGATGCGATAAGCACCCACAATCTATTTATTGAACATCAATAATGCCATTCCTAGTTGAGGTGAGTGTTTGAGAGTTTTACGTCTCACCAACAGCTAAGGTCATATGGAGATGGGACCTCGGTTTAAAGGCTCATCCAAAAGTCTGGAGAAGCCGGGGATCGATCCTGCGAACCCTGGTTTACAAGGCGAGTAGCATAATGACTACACCATGGAGGCTTCTCCTAGTTGAGGTATGTCCCGTGACACAATCAATTACTGTAATGATCCAAAGTATTGGGACAGACGTGCAAACCCTGATCAGACTGCTCCTGATCAATTAGTCTGATCCGAGTCTTCACTGTTTGCCATTCCATCTGCATCTTTGGACTCCTTGCTGGATCATGAAACAAATTTGTTAAAAAATTTTAGGAGAATTACAGCAAGTCTTCAATATGTCCAAATTTTTTGAATTTTTACTTTTGAAACTTCAGCAAAGACACTGGAATGTATCGGTTGAATAGTTTGAGAGTTGAGTCTGGCAGAGTTGAATCATACATGTATGTTTTGTTTGTTTGTTTGATTTGAGGTTTAAAGTCCCCGTCAACACTGTAGAGGTCATTTTGAAGATGTTGCTTCCAATTTTGTGGGACTTTTACCAGACATTGAGATGAAATGACATCTCAAGACCCGTCGCCCAATGAAACCAATAGTGTTTATAAGCATGGACGCAGGCTTAGATCCTCTAAGCGGATTACCAGTACTCGTATGCAAGTCGAATTCAGCTCTGTGAAGAAGCATCATGCAACCCATATATTTCTTCAAGCCCTGATGGGCCGGGGCCAGATACATGTATGTGATTAAATTTTCAGTGGATGATCTAAGGTGTATCACAGAAGTTTTGATCTTCATGAGTTTGGTCAATTTTAGCCACTGTCCTGCTGAATAAATTAGTTTTGTGACACCAGTTTCTGACCATCAACCAATCTTGATATATTAGTAATGTTCCATTCAAATTCACAAACTAAATGATAAATACTGTAGATCCTGATCAGATGGCTTCAGAGGCCAGCTCGAGAGGGCCATCTGATCTGGATCTACACTGCAAAGGTAGAGATTATTGTATTCAGCAGGACAAACGTTGGGCATTTTTAGCTGAGATTCTAAGTCTCACCTTTTCGCTGAGAATATTGTCACGATTTGTAATATGGTTATGGCCTGTAAAATTCACTATTCAATTTTAACTAGGAAATAAAGGGTGTCCAGCATATACAAGACAATATTCAGACACCTCAGCTCTTAAGTTATCATACTTGTTCTAAAATTTGAACAAGTACAGTTTACTACCTGATGTTGTGTTTTAACTGATTTAGTACCAGAAACCCCAAAACAGGTACAAGGGCAAACAGTGCAGGCTCACATCAGACGCCGCAAAAATTTTAAAGATATCACAGCCTGTCACACCTTAATTTTGAAATGGACTCCTGCTGATGAGAAGCTTCATTCTGCATGCTGTCAAAAGCACAGCATCTCATCTGGGTCTACACTGTTTGCTCAGGCCTGTTACTGTAAATACAATATGGTAAATGGATAGCCAAAACAAATAAAAGACTGCTGTACATAATAGCATTCGAGGAGTCACATGACTGTGAAGTATGTGCTAAGCAAATAGCATGAGTGAAACCTTGACCTGTTATTGTAGAATTCTGGCAAGCTTATTTCCCTGTAGGTTAATTTATTCCAGGATATGCCAAACAGTGTAGATCCAGATCAGACAAGGCACAGTCTGAACTGGGTCTACACTGTTTTCAGAAACACCACAGTTCCTATACTAATCAAGATTACAGATAGTCTCAGGCTGCCAAAATTTGGTGCCAAAATGAATGACAAGATAGTTGAAAGAATTCAGGAATCTAGTCTAGATTTTTCGCATTTCAAGTAGTTAGGTTAATAGCAATAACTGCAGTCGATTTGGCATAATTTTCAGGTTGTTGTTTTCTTAAGCATGCAAATATGCTCCTTAGCACAGTAAGTGTTGCATTTAATTGCAGTTCCGGGGCTCACTAGTTTGAAGCATACTGTTAGCTTTCATGCAAATTGATTGTAGTTTCTGCAACCATGCTCCACCTCGGTCGATTCCAGATGGTACCAGTGAAAGCATGCATACAGTTGGATAGCTGACCTGCTCAAAATGATTTTTACAGTGTTGCCTTGGCCATAGTGTTAGTTTCAGCATCTCATTGATACAATTTATTGAAAGGATGTCTGATGTCCTGTGACAAGAGTTTTAAGTGAATATTTCCGTGTACAGACATACAAAGTTGCGGAAGTGGTTCATTAACCCATTTTAGACAGAAAATCTCCATGAAG
Organism: Lucinisca nassula; assembly: GCA_963580285.1. NCBI lineage: Eukaryota > Metazoa > Mollusca > Bivalvia > Lucinida > Lucinidae > Lucinisca > Lucinisca nassula. Next base: position 17,981,505 of record OY757014.1, on the reverse strand, counting down.
GGACATTGGTAAACAGTGAAGTCCCTGATCAGACAATGTTCAGCTGCACCTGATCCTAAGAAGATCAGCCATTCTTCCCATTCTTCTAAAGAACTCAATCTGACAGACTTATTAAATTGAAAATGGACCCTTTCATTACCGTAATTGACATCCCCCACCCCCCACCCCACCCACCCTAGCCATCTGATAAAGATCTACACTGTTTGTAATGCAGATTGTGAATTTAACAAATATATTACATCAAGTAATTTGATTGGTCGATAATGAGCAATGGGAGTGGCTTAATTTATGCAGCATGATAAGGGTTAATATTCCTACACCTCAAGTTCTCAACTCCTTAGTCCATACTTGTTCTAACAATTAACTACCCGATGTTATGTTAAAAATAGCTGGATGGGTGGCAAACAGTGTAAACCCAGATGAGATGCTGCATTTTGCCGCATCTTACCTAGGTTTTCAATGTTGCTCAGGCCTGTTTACACATACACATACAGTAAATACGGCACGATCATTATATGTATTGAGTTAGCCCTTTAACCCTTATCTTGCTGAATATTCATTTAAGCCACACCCATTTCTGTCTATCAACCAATCAAATTACTTGATGTAATTTATTGCTACAAATTCATAAACTGAATGCCAAACAGTGTAGATCCTGGTTAAAGCAGAAAAACCCAAAGTTTAAATGAAACTTCAGGCCCAGTTTCTGAGGGAAAAAAAAAAAAGGAAAATAGGTTAAAAACTTTAAATACAATGTGTAAAAATGTATTGAAAATACATGTACAGTGAAATTCTGCTATTAAGACCACCTAAAATTGAGACTTATTCTGCTTTAAAGAGCTTATTTAGAAGGGTGTAGCTATCCTTTCTTTGTGTTTCTGCACTCAATATCTTTTGGTCAGACCAATTTTGAACAGTCCCAAAGTTGGTCTTAATATAAGAATTTTACTGTAAATAGTTTACGGGCTATTCAGTGTCAATTTGTCAACCAACATACTATTGTTTTCATGATATTAATTTCTTCCAAACCAGGTGTCAGTGTATAAAATTTGTATAACTTGGGAATAAACAAATAAACAATATCTCGGTCATTCAAAGGCTCATTGATAAAATTTGTTTTCTGGGTCAGTTTTCGGCAATATCTGTGTTTCTTAAGTTTTATGTCAAACAGAAAGTTATCTGTCAAAAAATGGCTGACTTAATTTGGACATATGTACTTTCAGGCCTGCTATGAAGTACAGGTGCACTAAAATATATTTTTCAACAGGAATGCGTAAGAACTAGAAAATTTTAATTAATTTTCATATTTGTGAGTTATACCTACGATACATCTGAATAGTGCTATCAGTCGGTTCACCCGACAACCGCAGACAAAAAAAGAAAAAAGTACAGGAAGAAGTCCGGTCTTTAGACTCCCGCACCGTTCGGAAGCGTAAGCCAACAACAGGTGCTACAATCAATTTTACCGAAGCAGAACAACGGTAACTGAGGGGAGGTGGAGGGAGTATGATTCAGATGTATCGTAGGTATAACTCACAAATATGAAAATTAATTAAAATTTTCTAGATTTGTTTCGTTAAACCTACGATACATCTGAATAGTGCTGATTGCAACATTAATGGATGGTGGGACTAAGTAAGAGTAGACTTACCAAGTCGAAGAAAAAGCTATTTCCGCCGTTAAGACATTGACCATGGAGCTGGGTTACAAAGTCTCACACCGCGAAAAAATTCTCTTTTCTTCATTTTTTTTTTTTTTTTTTTTTTCGTTCTTAAAATACCAAGTTTCACCATGTATATACAAATTTACATGATCCTACATGTACATAAGGAAACTGTAAACAAACATCTCTAGGATACAGGCACAACTACTGATTGTGCTGCAACCACAGGGCCTAAACTGGCCAGGCTACTTGCCATTGCAGAAGTTTCTCTCAGATAGAATCTAATAAAAGAATTCTCAGAGGACCAAAACCCAGCTTTGACGACATCATCTAAAGGAACCCTATTAGACCAAGCCCAAGAGGAAGCTAGAGCCCTAACCTCGTGTGCATTGACTGATGTCAGTTCCAAATTGTTAGCAGCATATGCAAGTTTAATGGTCTGGACAATCCACCTAGAAATAGTATCACAAGATATCTCTTTCTCATAAGAATCTAAGTGAGAAATGAACAGCCTCTTACGACCCTTTCTCCTAGGAGTGACCCTGTCAAGATAGATCCTTAAAGCTCTGACCGGACAGAGCAAGGGATTGACATCCTGACCTGTGAGACATGGGACTGAAATTGGACAGCTTACGACTGAGGGGAGCTGGTTTTTTGCAAGAAAACCTGGGAAGGAACACAAACTGACCGAACCGTCTGAAAACTGAGTGCAAGTTGCAGAAAATGCATGCATTTCACTGCGTCTACGACCGGTGGCAAGAGCAGTAAGAAATACAGTTTTGAAGGTTAATTCTTTAAAACCACAACTCTGAAGAGGTTCAAAGATATCACTGACAAGAGCGGAAAGAACTAAAGCAAGATCCCATTTTGGAAAATGAGCCTTAGTTCTAGGGCGTTCCAATTCAAAACTTCTAACCACATCTGACAAAATTGGCTGGTTAGAAAAATCAATCCGAGAAACCTGCTTAAGGGTAGTTGAAATCGCAGAACGATATCCCTTAACAGTAGCGGGTGAAAAGTTCTTATCGTGTAAAGAAATAAGAAATTCTCCAAAATCATTTACAGTAGGACTGAAGGGATCCACTTCCCTGCAGCCACACCAATCCAGCCAAGACTTCCATCTGTAATCATACAGATTGTTGGTGGAAGGTCTCTTCGCTGAGTAGATTCGTCTGGCAACTGATTCAGAAATGCCTGACGCTTGCATGTGTTGTTGCATAGCAACCAGGCGTGAAGACGGAACACCTGAGGGGTGGGATGCAACATTCTGGATATAGGTTGAAACAATAGATCCCTCCTTGCTGGTAGAGATAGAGGAGGGGCTATGATCAAGGATAATAGAAGAGGATACCACGCTTGTCCCTCCCAAAGTGGTGCTATTAGACAAACTAAGCATTCTTCGTTCTGAACCTTCTTCAAACACTGAAGAATGAGAGGAAATGGGGGAAAGGCATATGCCCACAGACCCCTCCAACTCAGATTCAGGGCGTCTATTGCATACGCCTCTGGATCCGGAGCGGGAGACACAAACAACTGTAACTTCCTGTTCAGGCGTGTGGCAAACAGATCCAAATGTGGGGTACCCCAAATTTGGAAAATCTGGTCTGCTGTCTGTTGCCTTAGAGACCATTCTGTCTGAACAATGTTCCCTTTCCTGCTCAGGCAGTCGACCAAGGCATTGAGACGACCGGGTAAATGCCGCGCTTTGACATGGACCCTGTTCTTGGCACACCATAATGCAATCTCTACTGAAAGATTGCACAGAGTGTACGAATGAGACCCCCCTTGCCTGTTGATATACGCCGACACTATTGTGTTGTCTGTCATCAGAAGCACAGAGTGACCATGTATGTGGGAAGCGAATGCCTGAAGAGCAAGCGAAACCGCTTTCAATTCCAGAACATTGATGTGCTGAGATTTCAACTCTAGGGACCAAAATCCTGACGCCATCAGAGATTCCATGTGTGCGCCCCAGCCCTCTAGACTTGCATCTGTAAACAATTGCAGATCGGGGGTGGGGTGATGGAGAGGGGACATGGACATTAGAAACTCCAAGTCTGTCCACTGCTTGACTGCTTTGACGAACCAAGGACCTAACGGAATCCTGTCGTCCCACAAAGCCAGTCTCTGACACCATCTCTCTTTGAGTTCCCACTGAAGAGGCCTCTTGAATGCCCTCCCCAGGGGTAGGAGATTGGCCATGGACTCCATCTGACCCAGAATGGAATGCAACTGTCGAGCTGTGGCATGTTTGGCTCCTAAGTTTTTGAAAAGTATCTTGCGAAAGGATAGGATTCTGTCCTGTGACGGTCCTATCAAAGCAGCTCTTAGGTTGACTCGAGCTCCAAGAAACTGGAAATTCTGAACAGGAATTAGCTCTGATTTCTCCCAGTTGGGAAGAAAACCTAGATTGAGGATAATGCTCAGAAGCCTTCTGCTGTGAAGCCATGATAGGGTTTCTGATACAGAAGGTTGTAACCAGTCGTCCAGGTAAGCATGAACCCGAATACCCTGACGACGAATGTGGACCTGCACCGTTTTCAATACGCGAGTGAAGACATAAGGACTTACAGAAAGCCCGAATGGAAGAACTCGGAATTGATACAGTTTCCCTTCGAAGAAGAAGCGAAGGTAGCGTCGAGACCTGCGATGAATCAGAATATGAAAATAGGCGTCCTTCAGATCTAAAGACGTTACCCAATCGTCCTTCTGAAGAGCCAGTCTGATTGATTCTAACGTCTCCATTTTGAAGTGAGGACATAGAACAAACTGGTTCAGACGGGACAGATCTATGACTGGTCTCCATCCCCCTGACCTCTTTGATACCAGAAAAATCCGGCTGAAAAAGCCTCGTTTTGGATGGAAATCCTTGACTTCCTCTATAGCATGTTTTTGGAGCAATGATGTTACTTCTTCTCTCAAAATCCCCATCTTGAGGGGATCCTGAGGCATGCGAGTACACCACTTTGGAGGGAACCGAAATAGTCGTGGTAGGACACTTAACTGAATGCGATACCCACTTCGGATTATAGAAAGCGTCCAAACATCCGAAGTAATCTTTTCCCAGGCCTCTAGGAAGAAAGAAATTCTTCCTCCTGATGGCAGGTCTGATCTTGGGACCTGATTTTCGTAAGAGCTGGATGCCCTTACCCTTAATGTAGAGACCTGGGAACCGAAGTGGGCACCCCTATGGGGCATTGGGCTTGGTTACTTTACCTCTACCTCTACCCCTGCCCTTACCAGGATTACGAACTCCACTGTTTCTTTTCGGAATTCTGGGCAATCCTTGGGAGACACTGGAGGCTCTGGAAGAATCAGGACCTACTGTGACATTAAGTTCACCCAAAGTTGACTTAGTTGGAGTCTCTGAAACCTTAGGACCTTTTCTCTTGAAGCCAGAAGGTTTATTAGCACCCACAACTGCCATCTGAAGAGATCTATGAGCAAGACCCTCTTTGTACTGTTTCACCACCTCCGGAAACTTCTCTCCAAAAATGGTAGAAGATTCCATCGGTTGTACTCTAAGAGACTGTTTCATGTCTGAGTCTAAATCAGAAACAGCTAAACAAGCATCCCTACGAGCCAAAAGCGGTCCCACAGCCAACCTGGAAAAAATCTCTACCAGGTGTGACTGAGAAATGGCAACAGCCTGAAGATATCTGGAAACCTCAAGCATGTCATCCTTGGAACATGACTCTTGCTGTATAGTCTTAAGCGTACCACACAGAAACATTTCTGAGTGGGAAGCCACTTGTATTCCTGTTCTCGCCAGTTTCTCCCAGTTCTCAAGAGTCGAAAACTGAAGAGTATGCGAAGTAGGAATCGAAGACCCTTGCTTCAAGACATCCCTCAATCCTGGGTTAACAGATGGTGGATCCATGTTAATCATAGGATTTAAAGCTTCATAAGAAGAAGCTTGAAAAATCTTAGGCTTACTGTTTATAGAAACAAAAGAGCCTGTCTTGAATCCTTTTGGATAATTAGGAAGTGGAGACATTGGGACTTCCTCTTCTCCTTTCAAACGCTTATCCATCTTTCCCATAGAAATGGACACACTGCTTGACTGAGGAAGCGCTAGAGAAGTTTCCTCAGCTTCCTCAGGATTTTTAAAAAAGTCTAGAGCCGAAGCTCCAACAGACTTGCTTTTAACTTCTGGTCTAGGACATATGTCAGGGCCTAGTCTAGACCGGAGTTTTGCAATAGCCTCCTTGTATGAAAGACTGTCCTTAGGAGATTCTGATTCCCGGTCCTCTTGATCTTCAGGATCAGAATATCCTATTCTCTCGTCTTCCCCAACACAAAGTTGAAGCTGATCTCCTGAATCTTCATGAACAACAGCATGTTGACCCGAAGAATTTACGGTAGAAACAACTGAACTAGGGTTCACATTTGTTGAACCTTGAACAGTTGATGATGGGTTAGGAAAAGTGTCCATACGAGAGGACAATTCCCTCAGAAGCTGGCCCTGCTGTTCCACCAATTTCGATAAAGCAGAAACAGCAGGATCATCTAAAGTCCTAGGCCTAGAGACAGACCTAGACCGATGTCTATACTGTCTAGATCGAGAACGCCTAGGTCTTGAACCTGATCTAGATAACCTAGACCTGTGATGCCTGTATCTAGACCTAGATCTCGAGGATCTACGTCTATGACCATGATGTCTATGCCTAGGTCGGGAAAGAGATCTCGACCTATGCCTAGACTTCAGTTTCTGGCTTGATCTTCCTCTAGAATCAGAATAAGAATCAGAGCCGGAATCTGACCTATATCTCTTACTGAGTGAAACTCTAGACCTAGGCTGGATGTCTTGCCTAGGTTTAGAGTATCGAGCAGTAGCCCTGGAACCTGTGTCCTGTTCAACCGACACATAGCTTTCAGGACTAGGTTCCCGTCTGGGCGTAAGTTCCTCACCTTCACTATCGTGTGGCGAATCTTCATGAGCCGGAGAGAGCGAACTCTGCTGAGACTCATGATGACCGCCTGTCTCTGAATTTCCTGAACCAATGGCAGTCGTAACTGGCATATCGGTCGGAAACAGAGAAGTGGAGTCCTTCCCAAGATCTTTAACAGGTACATGGGAAGGATTGTTCTTTCCAGGACCATTTTCAGGAACCTGGGAAGAAGCAAAACTCCTGGGTTTGAAGGCTGCCTTGGCCTGTGCAGATCTCTGTAAACACTTGGAAAATTTTTTCCAAAGTTCATCTGACCAATCCGCACATACCTCACAAGTGGATGTCTGAGAGCATGCATAATTTCTGCATGCCCTACAAACAGAATGGTTATCCCAATATGGCATAATCTTCGCACACTTACCATTTATTCCAGGGCAGTGCTTGTTTTGATGACTCATCCTGAAATGGCTGAAAACAGGACTACAGATCAAAAGAAAATTATACCAGAAGGAAAAACAACAAAAAGAAAACAGAACAAAAGAAACTAAGAACGGAAAAAACAAGAATCCGAACTTATGAACGTAACGAAAATTCCAACTAGGTCGGTAGACCGACAAAGTCAGAATAATAAATAATACAAGAAAACAATATGAAATGGTTTTACTTGATGAGAAAACACTGTAGAAAATAGTCTGCGAACGGGTGAGACCTCGTTTACCCACAACGGCTTCTATACTCGAGAAAATATCTCTCCGACAAAAACGTGTCTTGTCTCCTGAAGCGCAGAGGTAAAATTGATTGTAGCACCTGTTGATGGCTTACGCTTCCGAACGGTGCGGGAGTCTAAAGACCGGACTTCTTCCGGTACTTTTTTCTTTTTTTGTCTGCGGTTGTCGGGTGAACCGACTGATAGCACTATTCAGATGTATCGTAGGTTTAACGAAACAAATCTGACCTTTCATCTGCCTTCATTCCCTTTGGGTCATACATAAGGAGCCATTTTTCTGATGTTTTTTTTTTTGTCTCCTGATTTACAGCCAACTCGTTTAAGCGGTCCGTAGAAACATAGGGTACTACATAAATTTTTATGTATCTTTTGTCAGTAAACTCAGTTGTCTTCAGCTGTCAAATTTACTGGAAAACCTGACCATATGATCATCATTCCTTGTCAAACTGGACAGTCACATGGTTTTCAAATTCGTTAGTCACATGATCAATCTTTGACAAATTCAACAGTGTCGAATTTGACAAAGATTGTTTGTGCGACTCAAATTTGTCAAAGATTGATCATTTTAGTGACAAATTTGACAAAGGTTGATCGTGTGGTCCAACCCAGCCCAGATCAATCTTTGCTCTGCACACATCATAAAGCACATTTCACATTCACATAGATGAGTTTGTTTAGTAAATATCAATTTATTTTAGTTCAGTTGCGATGAAAGCTTTAAGCTTTTTTTAATTGCTCTCGAACTCTCATTCCGGATGTTATCACGCACGAGAGAGGCAGTGAGTTTTTTACCACTGCTACCCATTTACACCTGGGTGGAGTTGGGCAGTAACATTACGTGTCTTGCCCAATGATACACCTCACCTCGGGTGGCCAGATTCAAACCAAATACTTCTCAATCATAAGTCACAAGCGCTAACCACAGAGCTATGGAGGCTGCCATAGACCAGTTCAAATACAGGAAACTGTTACTGTACAAAAATATTTCAGGATTGTTTTTTTCTAGGAACTAGGTTATTGATACCATTTTCATATTGCTCATACTAAGAAAATTTAAAATTTATCAAGATGTCAGCATGATTTGGCAATAAAGAAGAAATTTTATCTAGAGAAGTGATATATATAATATTTCAAATTTTCTCAGAAACTCCTGAATGAAATTCTTTCATGGTACCACTCGAGTTTTGATAGGAACATCAGAGTGAAAGAGATCCATCTAGGTCAGTGTCTGATGAAAGCTTAAGGTTTACCCCATCATACATCACATGACCTGCTGTTGATATGATGATATGAAGGGAGATAACTCAGGGGATTGAACATTGCAAAATAGTTGCCTAATCATTTTAGCTATCCCCTTATAAAGACATGGTTTATGAAATTTATGTCTAGATCAGCTAAGCACATTTATTCAGTCTGAGCAGTCTTAGTTTCTGTTATCCTGCTGAATAATTATTTTTGCCACACCCATTTCTGACTATCTGTTCGTTTGTTTGATTTGAGGTTTAACCTCCCAATCAACACTGTATAGGTCATTTTGGAGACGTTGCTTCCAATTTTGTGGGACTTTTACCCGACATTGAGTTGAAATGACATTTCAAGCATCATGCAGCCCATCTATTTCTTCAGGTCCGATAGGCGGGGGCCCATCTGACAATCAAATGACTTGATGTATTATATTCATTTCATTTGCAAAATGAGTGACAAACAGTATAGATCCAGATCAGATGGCTTCAGAAGCCATCTGATCTGGATCTACACTGTTTGCAAAGGTAGGGGCTGTCATGTTAGTGGGATAAGTTTTAATTTTTCTGATCATACTATTGCCTTCATTGATTAAGAAATTTAAAGGAGACTTTCTTGTGATTAGCAAGCTGAATGTGAGTCACATGAGCCCTGTCATGAGAAGACTGGTCTTTGGAACCAGATAAGACATGTACTGGCCAGCTCTGAGCCACACAAACTAGCAAGTCTTGAAATTTTAGGGTTAGAAAGTACAAAAATGATCTAAGTATTGGGACGGACACTGGCCTGAGCAAACAGTGCCTTGTTGGACTGTGAAAGAAATTCATTAAAATCTTTAGAGACTTAACAAGTCCTCAAGGCGTCCGGATTTTTAGGATTTTTAGCGATCCAAGCAGTGACCACCATAAGATCCTGATCAGACTGCATTGATGCACAGGCGGATCTACATGTCAATGACAAAACTGAGGTTCTCTCATAGCATGGCGAGACATCTAGGAATTAGTGCAGCCTCATTGAAGTCTTCACATCAATGGCTTCAGACTGATGGGAAGTTAAATCCTAATAATTGAGTTCATTTGAAAAATCATCATGTTCTTATAAGCAGTAAAGGTGCCCCCCCCCCCCCCCCCCCCCCATCGGGGCTTGAAGAAATAGATGGGCTGCATGAAGCTTCCACAATGAGCTGAAACCGACCCACACATGAGTACTGGTAAACAGCTTAGAGGATCTAAGCCTGCCCAGGCAAAGCGGTGCGATTCGGCCCGTCCATGCTTATAAACCCTATTGGTTTTATTGGACGGCAGGGCTTGAGAAGTCATTTCATCTCAATGTTGGGTAAAAGTCCCACAAAATTAGAAGCAGCGTCTCCAAAATGACCTTTACAGTGTTGATGGGGACGTTAAACCTCAAATCAAACAAAATCAAAATAAGCAGTAAAGGTCCACTTTCCCAAGCACAGGCTCACTTATCAGTATTCATAGTCACATTTTGATTAGTGGCTGTCCTTGGTGAGTGCATGGTCAAGGCTTGGCCAAAATGAGGATCAAAATACAGTACACTCTTACCAAAATGTGACGAAAGTTTCCTCAATTTGAGTAGCTTTGATCTTTCAAGCTCCAACAATTAAAACAAACAAGATCCTAGCAAAAGACTATAAATCAGATAATATGTCAGACTACCTGATTAAATTCTAGAAAAAGGCACAATGGCTGTAGGAAGGAGATAAAATTCTAGAAAAAGCAGAGTATAATTAGTTTTCCAGATTGTAGCAGAGTTGAACAATATTTAGTTTCCATTGACCAGCCTGCTCAAAACTTTTTTTTGGTTTTCATCAAGTGAACAAGTCTGTGAAATGAACGCCCCCTCCCCTAAACCCCACTTTATATAGAGAAAACTGGGATTTACGGGTGTATACATGATTTTCCTTATTTCTGCTCCAAGACATAGTTTGTGGGTACTCGTTAGAACCGCCTCAATGAGGCGATTCTAACGAGCACCCACAACCTAAGCTTGGAGTATAATTAAGAAAAATATCATGGATTTTCATCAGAAAAGTAGCCATTTTGGTGATGTGAAAAAAATGCACTATGTGTCACGGCTGTGTTATCGTTATGGTTGTGGTTTTATGGCCCTTCCAAGATTATTTCACTTATTCAGTTGAGCCAAGCGATAATCACAGGTTGGCAAAAACCGGAGTGTCCGGAGAAAAACCACGCAGAACTTAGCGTCTCACACGTGACCCCAGCCAGGCTGGAACCCACAGCGGTTTACTCATGTGTCGTCAGTTTCGGCTCTACGTGGAAGCACCATTCAGCTCAATATATTTCGCCAAGCCACGATAGGCGGGCGATTTTTGGTTTGATGTTGTGTATGATAACTGAATAGTCGATTCTATGCTAGTTGAAATCTTACCAAGTCTTTTTGTGAGCATATTTACGTAAAGTCGGAGCCGAAGCTTAAAGTCGACATATTTTGATGGGGACAAAAATAGACCTTTCCTGATATGACCCTTTATAAAAAATTCAGGTTGAAAAAATATATCTGGAATAAGGACAAAGGAATAAGGAAAAAGGAATAAGGAAACAACTTATCACTCGTTGCAAACAGTGCAGACCCGTATCAGATACTGCAGAACAAGACGCCTGAACAGGGCCTTCACTGTTTGCTTAAAAGTTCAACCAATCTTTATCAATGATTAAATTCTAATCAGCCTGGTACCCCTTAACTCTTAAATGGACCCTTTCTGTATGTGTGATGGGACATCCCATTCTGTACAAAATGGGATTTTTTTTTCTTTTTTTTGTCTTATATTTATCTGTGATTTTTCCTCATAACTAAAACCTCTTAGTTACTTATAAACATTCTTACTTTACCTTATTTACTTACCTACCTGCTATTGAATCAACGTTGAAACGACGTTTAAAACGTTGTTTCAACGTTGAATCAAAGTTGTATCAGTGTTGTGTGCCTGCAAGATTATTTGCTTACTTACCTACTCACCCACTCACTTGCTTGCTCGCATGCTCACATGCTCACTCACTCACTCACCCACTCAACCCTGTTTCTTTTATTTTCCTCTGTATAGTTTAAAGCCATCTGTATTGTCCTTAGCCTTAGCAACTTTTTTTTGAGTATTTCCAGATTTTTGCCAGCTCTGGTAATAAAATACCCATTCTGACAGTCCAAAGCTGAAAGATGGTTTAGTTTAGAGATTAAAGTCTGATAACAAAATAGAGAAAATTCAGAAAAAGTCTGTATTTTGTAAGAGTGAGTACGAAAATGTTCGGTCAGCTGATTCTCCTAGTGTTTGCTTGATAATGGTGAAATAGTGAAAAATGCTTTGAACTGGCATCTTCTGAATCTTCTTTTTCTGTTAGGATACATTTGTCCTAACTTTCATTGCATTACGTTAACACACCCAACATAGTGCATTTTTTCACATCTCCAAAATGGCTATTTTTCTGATGAAAATCATTGGTATTTTTCTTATTTATACGAAAAAAATAGGTTGTATGTGCTCTTTAGAACCGCCTCATTGAGGCGGTTCTAATGAGTACCCACAGCCTATGTCTTGGAGCAGAAATAAGGAAAAAAATGTTTACCACCATAAACCCCCGTTTTCTCTATATAAAGCGGGGTTTAAGGCGGTGTTAATTTCACGGACTTGTTAGCATGATGGGAAGGAAACTACTTATGAGCAAGATTTTTGGGGGCCAATGACCGGTTTCAGTTTTAGTAATGTTTGTGTGAATTTTTTACGTGACAAAATGTCTAGACCATGTGTATGCATAATAGTGGTTCCCATCTTAAACGTAAAGTGCGTAATAGTACATATGTTATTTTTAAAATGTGCAGAAACGGAAAACCAACTGAAGCCAAATCACCAAATTTACCTGAGAATAAATTAACCCATTGTATGTGGGAAACCCCTAAACAGGTACCTTGGCAAACCGTGCAGACCCAGATCAGATCAGGGCCTGCACTATTTGCCGACAGATGTTTTCCAACAGAAACAGAATAAAAAAAAAACAAAAAAAATAGGCCTGCCACCCCTTATATGACAAATGGATGTGTCCAATATATAGCAATGTAAGAGTCCACTTGTATACAGTGGGTTAAATAATACCTACATTTTTATGAACAGTAAGAAAGTGTGCGGAATGTGGATCTTGAGAGCTCTGATCAAGTAGCAGATGAGCGAGTGCAAAACGTGAGCGGTACAAGTAGTGTCCTTAGACTGATATTGACATGTAAATGTAGCACTTCATCTGTAGATATGAAGGGATTGGTCTTGTACTTCAGCCCTTTCACTCCTGAGTTTCCAAAATGGGATTCATCGGTCCTCTTGTCTGGACTGAACCCTGGTTATTCCAAATAGAGATTTCCTTCAAATGATAAAGAGAATGGCAAAAAGTGTTGATCGTGATGAGACGGCTCTTTGAGACATCTGATCTTTTTGCAAAGGTGTGTTTTGGTCTATATGATTGAAAGGACTAGACTGATCTGTGTTGTAGTTTTTGCTACTGAAAACCGAGTTATTGCCCTTTCATATGTCTGTAATTTGGCCACAAAAATGTTAATTGTTGATATATTGCAGCTTCTGACGTATGTTATTGCAAGTGTTGTGCACCTGCGGGATTACATCATATAAAGCTGTGAAAATTCAAATGAGTTTAAAAAAAAAAAATGGTTGTAAACACACAAAAAAACTGGGCTTTCAGGCTTTTGATAGCATTGTAGGCACTTTTGAAATTTATCTTTGGTTAACATCCATCAAGAGTTTGGAGATTTAAGGAGAATTCATTGATGTGCTTTCTGTCTAACTTATATCTTTTTTTCACATCTTTTAATTCACTTAAAATGTTGGCATTTGTGATGCTGTTGAGAAAAATTCTACGGAATTCATTGTTCTTGCCAAAAGATAAGACTTTTTCCAAAGTTCTTTGATATAATTGTTATACCTGGCAAGCCTCAGGTGTTTACGTTGTTGTTTTTATGTGCTAATGGCTTTTCTGAAAAACCTGCTAATTAGAGACAAAAGTTACAAAATACAGTTAGATTCCTAGTTTCACACCACCTTTGGAACTGTTCAAAAGTGGTCTTTGAGACCACTTTTGAACAGTTCCAGAGGTGGTCTTTTACTTGGTATGGATAGAAAGATTACCTGAAACCTCACTTTTCTCTAATCTGCATACCACCATTTGATGCAAATGACCCTTTCAGTTATGGAGGGTGATAGCTCAGTGGTTGGTGCACTTGCCTCTTAGGCTAGAGGCCCCGGGTTCGATCCCCGGTAGCGGCGATAAAATTTCAGTGTCCGAACACGATCCATTGGCATCATTTGCAGGGATGAATGTCATTAAATGCACCGTCCTTCGGATCGGGACGTTAACTGGAGGCCCCCTGTGCAGGGAGAGTCATCCCCTGTGCATGTTAAAGACCCCCTACCGTAATTTCATGATAACTGTGTAGGCTTTCATCCTGCAAACCTGGAGTGTATGTAATGTACACCGTCTGTGTCCCCTTCTGGGGTTAAGGCAAAATGGAAGAAAGAAAGTAAGTCCAAACAAGTTGTCAGCCCAATTCTGACATGTTTGGTCTCTGAAATCATATTTTTTGCATGGCTTTATGGAAGAACCTTCATAATGCTTAGTTGAACAGACTCTTATGTTTTTGTTGGCTTTATTATAGTACTAGAGATTAATTGAAACATCACCAGCACAATTTTTCATCAAAAGCCAGGCATGTTTATGGCACAGTGAAGAAAATTCAGAATGACGTCAGTAACTCTCTGTGTATGCTTACATAATATACAGTAAAAAATTCCGCTATTAAGAACACCCAAAATTAAGAATAATTCTGCTATAAAAAGCTTATTTAGTAGGTTGCAGTTATTCTTTCTTCTTGTTTTCTGCATACAGTGTCCTCTGGTTAGAGACCACCTTTGGGACTGTTCAAAAGTGGTCTTAAAGACCACTTTTGAACAGTCCCAAAGATTGTCTCAATATAGGAATATTACTGTATGATTTTGTGTAGAAGAGCACTTATTTGTAGCCATGTTATTAGATCAGTTAATTAAACCTCCCCTGTTTCATCCAGTTTGTAAAACACCTTTTTACTTTATTTCCAGAAAGCCAGGCATTAATTTTGATCCAAAAATAAAATCTACCTAGGAAAATGAATTACAATCCTTGCAGGAACACTTTACTTCATACCTTTGACCTGAAAAAAAAAATTGAATCTTTAGAGATGACTTTTAAACCCTTAAGACACCAAGAAAAAATTGCATCTGAAAATGTCATCTGTTTCCGTCATCTTCTTGCAAACTTATTTTCAGATGAAGTTTTACTTGACGTATTAACCCTTATCTTGCTGTTCACGACAACCCCTATCTTTGGAAACAGTGTAGATCCAGATCAGATGGCTTCTGAAGAAGCCATCTGATCAGGATCTACATTGTTTGGCATTCAGTTTATGAATTTGTAGCAATAAATTACATCAAGTAATTTGATTGGTTGATAGACAAAAATGGGTGTGGCTTAAATGAATATTCAGCAAGATAAGGGTTTACGGTCAGAAGTTTTTATGCTAGAAAAGACTGTCAGTACTGTAGTTGTCCATACAACAGAGGCTTCACAGTATGAACAAAAACAACATTCTAACACAGCGCGCCTATATAGGCAATGGAAAATAACTGTGTTTTATTCTGCAACAAATCTCAGCTCGGAAGAGCGTGACGAGTGACGTCATTAAAATTCCCAATTTATGACGTCACTAGTCGATTTCCTTGACGTTAGACGGTGTAACGTCATTTTCTCGCATCGAAAACGTAAGAAAAGGATATAAATGCATGTGTTTCAGTCGATAATTTTAGCGGGATTTCTTCTAACAATGGCGAAAGGTTGTGAGATTTTGAAGGAAACAACAACATTATTGCCGATTTTCAGCGTGTTAGAATCGAAATAGATCAGCTCTTGGCTGTGATTTGTTGAGTAATAAATCACAGTTTGTCGGTCAATTGTAAGTAGACAAATCACGCGCGCTACGCGCTTGTGATTTGTCTACTTTACAACAGACCTCCAAACTGTGATTTATTACTCAACAAATCACAGCTAGAGCTGATCTATTTCTTAAACAAAAAAACAACAACAACAAAACATTTATTGCTTATGAAGCAAAGCTGATTAAGTATTAATTTGCACAATATTGATTGCCTGATCACTTATGCAACTAAAAAGGTGTGCCACAAGCAGAATTGATTACAGTGCATAGTTATACAAGCACTATATTTTATGTGGATGAATTTTCTCTCCTTTCAGATAAGCAGCAAGAGCTTGATATTCCTACTTTCAAGATTGACGAGAATGATGAGAACCAAAGCACACATGTGGAGAAAGAAAACCAGAAGGAGAGCAGCACAGGCAAACGACACCCAATGACTCAAATCACAGGCGTCCGAAAACTGAAGCATGCAAATAGTTTTACTGGCGTTGTACCGAAATACGGAGTAGAAACCCCTCATAAAGAAGAATTAGGACTGGTGTGTATCAAAATGTATAACTGTTTGTTTGTTTTATTACGAAAACACACCTATACAAATACATTGTAAACTTAACCTCGGAAAAAACTAAAATTTTCAAATGAAAAATTTCGTTATTTTTCTTATTTCTGCTCAAAAACATAGATTGTGGGTACTCTTTAGAAATGCCTTATTATAGGATAAATAATGTATACCCCTGCAAACCCCAGTTTTACTATATAAAAGTGGGGTTTAAGGGGGTCAAATTTATATAGGCGTGTTTTCATGATGGTTTTTGAGTTTGAGGCCCTGGCCCCAAGCCAATCAGTTTACCTAACCACACATCCTAGGCTGGCTTGTTCATAATGGGTTTAGAAGCCTCCATGGTGTAGTGGTTATGCTACTCGCCTTGTAAACCAGGGGTTGCAGGATCGATCCCGGGCTTCTCCAGACTTTTGGATGAGTCTTTAAACCGAGGTCCCTTAGCTAAACTCAAACACTCACTCACATAATGGGTTTACTTTACAAGCACAGTGCACATTCATTTGCCAGAAACTGACAACTGCCCTTCTTGAACCAGTGGAAGGGAGAGAATGACCATAGAAAAGATTTCATAATCAATCTCCATGAAAGAATGTTGCCATCCCCCAGCAGACAATGAACCCAGGACCTCCTGGTATGTACATTGACGATGTGAGATGCCATGTTCTGCAAAGAATGTTTGGGTAGTTTATCTTAAATCCCTCCAGTTTTTGCCAATTTGTGATGACCAGTTGGCTACCTAAATGGTCCTTAGTCTTGGGACAGACAGGCCTAAGCAAACATTGTAGACCCAGATCAAACTGTTCATGAGGAGCAGTCGGATCAGGATCTACAATGTTTTGCAATTCAGTCTGCACCTTTTGGACTCCTTGCAGGAAGGAGAAACAAATTAATTTCGTTAAAATTTTAGGAGAATTACAGCAAATCCTCATGCTGTCCATATTTTTAGCTCACCTGTCACGTAGTGACAAGGTGAGCTTTTGGGATCACTTTTTGTCCGTCGTGCGTCCGTGCGTGCGTGCGTGCGTCCATCCGTAAACTTTTCTTCAAACGACATCTCCTCCTAAACCACTGATCGGATTTTGACCAAACTTCACAGGAATGATCCTTAGGTGGTCCCCTTTCAAAGTTGTTCAAATGGTTCCGGTCCATTGCACATATAGGTCACAGTAGCCAAAAATAGATTTTTTTCACCGAAAACTTAAAAAATCTTCTTCTCTGAAACCGCAAGGCCCAGGTCTTTGATATTTGGTATGAAGCTTCATCTAGTGGACCCCTAACAAGATTGTTCAAATTATAGTGCTGGGGCCAAAAATGCCCCCTCACGGGGGCCCTTTGGTTTTACATGGGCTTATATAGGGAAAATCTTTAAAAATCTTCTTCTCTGAAACCGCAAGGCCCAGGTCTTTGATATTTGGTATGAAGCTTCATCTAGTGGACCCCTAACAAGATTGTTCAAATTATAGTGCTGGGGCCAAAAATGCCCCCTCACGGGGGCCCTTTGGTTTTACATGGGCTTATATAGGGAAAATCTTTAAAAATCTTCTTCTCTGAAACCGCTAGGCCCAGGTCTTTGATATTTGGTATGAAGCTTCATCTAGTCGACCCCTACCAAGATTGTTCAAATTATAGTGCTGGGGCCAAAAATGCCCCCGCACCAGGGCCCTTTTGTTTTACATAGGCTTATATAGGGAAAATCTTTAAAAATCTTCTTCTCTGAAACTGCAAGGCCCAGGTCTTTGATATTTGGTATGAAGCTTCATCTAGTGGACCCCTACCAAGATTGTTCAAATTATAGTGCTGGAGCCAAAAATGCCCCCTGCACGGGGGCCCTTTGGTTTTACATGGGCTTATATAGGGAAAATCTTTAAAAATCATCTTCTCTGAAACACAAGGCTTAGGTCTTTGATATTTGTTATGAATCTTCAGCTAGTGGACCTCTACCAAGATTGTTCAAATTATAGCCCTGGGGCCAAAAATGCCCCCGCTCCGGGGCCCTTTGGTTTAACATAGACTTATATAGGGAAAATCTTGTTTTACATAGACTTCTATATGCAGGGTAAACCTTGAAAATCTTCTTCTCTGAAACCAGAAAGCCCAGGTCTTTCATATTCGATATGAAGCTTCATCTTGTGGACCTCTACCAAGATTGTTCAAATTTTAGCTCTGGGGCCAAAATTGACCCTGCCCGGGGCCCACTTGTTATGCTTTGGATCAGGTGAGCGAACCAGGGCCCTCTGGGCCCTCTTGTTATTTTTACTGTAATTTGATTAAATCATGCAAGGGCAGAAAAAAATAATAACTAAAAAATAAAATTGAACACGGCTTTCAAGCTAGAAATAGCAAACAGTGTAGATACTGATCAGAATCCTCCCACAGCAGCAGTTTGAACAGGGACATTACTGTTTGCTTAGGTACAAATTGGTGGTAATTTATTTAAATTTATATTGTGATAGATATATTTAGTTTCTTGAACCCAAGATCTACTTCCTATTCATTCGAGCTACAGCTGTTTATGTTTTGACTGTATTTGAGAGAGAACACTTGATACGAACCAAATCGTGTCTGCAGCAGATATATCGTGTTTTCCACAAAACAGAATGTCGATAACAGCCGCCTCATTGTGTCGGCATTCTTTGCATGTCTAGCCACTTTTTGTTCAATATTCATTTTATAACAATGTTGCTTTTGAAACAACCATTGCCCCACTTAACATACAAAGCAACCGCATGTGAGCATTAAGAAAGATATTTGCTAGTGTAGGCTGAGGCCTAGGCTTCAGATGTTTTAACCCATGAGATGCCAATCACATCAATTGTTGTCTGCTTTGTCGTCTGCTGGTAACTTTAAAAGTCATTTTTGCAAACATTGTGGGCAAACATTGTGGAGCCAGATCAGACTGCTCCTTCAGGAGCAGTCGGATCAGGGTCCACACTGTTTGCCTGTATGAAAAAATATGTTTGAACAGTTTGCAAGAAGACGCAGCAGATGACATCAACACTAAATGGGCCACCTCCTTTATCAGCGGCTATCTAGTCTCCATTGCTAGTAGTAGGCATGAAGCATAATTTTGTCAGACAGCAGGACTCTGTGATGACAATTGTTTCTTTAACATTTCAGATACTAGGAGAGATTGACAGATGGGGCATGGACTTGTTTAAAGTTGCTGAATACTCAAATAATAGACCACTCACTTGTATAACCTACAAAATCTTTCAGGTACATTAATATTAAAGTCTTCTTTTTTTCACATACCTTTACTTGCTGTAGGGAAATGTATACCGAATCAATAAAAAGATTCTTAAACTGTGAAGTTTTCAGTGCAATTGAAAATGCCAATCACTTCTTTTTAAAGCAACTAAAAATGACTGATAACTACCCTTTTGGTCATAATCACCAACTAGTAACTGACTTGAATTGCCAAAGTATGTTGTTGTGTCTTGATTTTACAGCCATTTTAATTATAGTCAGTAAAAATTAATGAAAATTAACTTGATCAGTAATTAAATGTTGTCAATTTTGACACAATTTGGTCCAAAAATTTTAATAGCGTATTGATTACAATTGAATTGAAAGCAGCTTAAATAAGTTCTATAAAAGGGTTTAATTTTTGGAAGCAAAGAATACACGACAGAACTTAAAAGTATGGAGTGTACAGTTTTCTGGGCCAGACTAGCTAGTTTGGACCAATTAGGCCTCATTAGTGACCCTCAGATATTTTCAAGGTTCCATAATAGAATCAATGGTCCCAAAGACCAGAAAATATAAACTACACCATGATGGACAGGGAGACTTTTTATGGCCTCCACACATTCCCTTAGCACCAGCTGTAGTGACGATAAAAATGTTCCCTGTTAAAGCCTAGGCCACTTCTCAGCCACAACAGTATTTTCCGATAAACATCATCACTTACAATGAAGTGACCAGTCTGTGTATATTGGGTCATAATGCTACATTTCCACTTTTTCTGTCTACCTATATTAAAGATGTCATTCATGTTTTTCAGGATAGAAACTTGCTATCAAGTTTCAATATCCCACCTACGACGTTACTGACATACCTCATGCATTTAGAAGATCATTATCATCGAGAAGTTCCATACCACAATTTTATACATGCAGCAGATGTGACGCAATCAACACATGTACTACTTGCAGCCCCAGCATTAGAGGTAAGCATTATTTGAACCATGACAAACAAAACTATTTTCAGACTCTTTAAAAGACTTTAATTCTATGGATTCCATGAAAAACTACATCTGAAATATCATCAGACTCTGTCTTTTGCTTCTTCTTTTTGCAAACTTTTCAAACAGTGTGAACCCTGATCAGACTGCTCCTTGAGGAGCAGTCTGATCTGGGGACACACTGTTTGCAACAATGACTTTTAAAAATACCAGAAGACAACAAAACTGATGATAATTATAATGATCGATATCTTAAGGGTTAAAATCCCCTTAGTCTGAGAATGCAACCTTCAGTGTTCGCAATTGGGCATCTATACAGAGCACATAGAAAACTATCGTCAGACTGTTTGGATACACAGGCTGATCCAAGTCCTTAATATGTGAAAGCATTGCAGAGAAAAATAGAATTTCCAGTTATTCAGAATTTTATCTAAAATGTACATGTGTATTTCTGTTTTGTTGTGTGATGGTATTGTGTGAGTGGAAAGTTTAATAACCTAAGGTAATAAAAATTATTATATCTGACTTCATAGTCAACTTTTCACAATATGTTTTTACTTTTCATGTAACACAGTTGCACGTATATCGGTGGAAATAAAATCAGTATTAACTTTCTGAAAACAAAATGAAAGCCACATTCTGTAACAAAAAACAAGATCTAAAGGGGTACCTTGGCAAACAGTTCAGACCCAGATCAGACGCCGCAGAACGCGGCGTCTGATCAGGGCCTGCACTATTTACTAAAAGAATTTTTCGTCAAAAATGAAAAAATAGGCCTACCACCCCTTATATGACAAATGGACTTGCCCAACATATTGCACTGGAAGAGTCCACTAGTATACCAGGGATACAGACTAAGTATTTTGCTTTAGGCGCCCATATTGCCTTATATCCAAATTTTACAGTAAGTTCATAGGCATTTTTATTCGAAACTTAGGCACTCAGGCCAAAACTTAGGCGTCTTGGGCGACTGGGCGCCTGTTAGTCTGCATCCCTGTATACAATGGGCTAATACACTAGTGAATGTAATTAGGTATCCATACCTGTGATACCTCCCTCATCAGGAGGGAGACTCCCTCATTTTGATGCTAATTTTTACCCAATTTATGCTAAATTCTAGTAAAATTTTGGAGTCTCCCTCATTTGAACTGAGAATTTCCCTATATATTCTTTACATCTCCCTCATCACAATGGCAAATCTCCCTCATACAGTTAAAAAAAATTATCACAGGTATGGGCATCTAATTGAAAAATTTGCAACAATATATTCTGTATTATATTATCAGAATTGTGATGTCATTTTTCATTGGTTTACATAAAAATTATATAACAATTTTAAAGAATGACTGAATAGATGCATAGATGAACAGGGATAACAGTATTTGGAATTTGTCATTTGGGGAAATGAATTGTTGGTGTTACAATTCAAATTTCGTTCTGCTGATTAGTTACTGTAAAATGAAATTTCTAACCATAAAGCCTATGATGACAATTTAGTTGTTTCTGAAGTCAAAATTGGTCTGATTTGCAAAAAATCCGTCTTGGACAGACAGCCCAGCATTTTTGTTAAACTCTGTGGCAATGCCCTTTCAGTGTATTTATATTAGTTTGTATTTAATTTCACAGAAAATTTCTGAATGTGAAATCAGGGAAATTAAACACACTGCAGACATTTGTACAATTACAGTATCTATCCATAAAATATATGGACTATTATTGCATGTTATCTATAATGTATTTTCTTTCTCTCTTTCAGAATGTGTTTACAGATCTTGAGATTTTAGCGGCCATATTTGCTAGTGCGATCCATGATGTTGATCATCCTGGAGTTACAAACCAGTTCCTTGTCAATACAAGTAAGTTTCCATTGCAACATTTTTGGATATCAGGCCACTCACATGGGTGAGATTTCAGTTACAGAACATGAAGAAAACGGCTCCTGCTCATTGGGGCATGAAGAAATAGATGGGCTGCATGATGCTTCCACGCTGAGCTGAAACTGACCACAAACGAGTACTGGTAATCCACATAGAGGATCTAAAGCCTGCCCAGGCAAAGCTGTGTGTCCGACCTTCCATGCTTATAAACACTATTGGTTTCATTGGGTGAGATGTCATTTCATCTAATGTCGGGTAAAAGTCGAACAAAATTGAAAGCAATGTCTCCAAAATGACCTATACAGTGTTGACAGGGACGTTAAACCTCAACTCAAACATCCAAAATGTTTCAGGTCTTGCCTTTGATAATCAGACCATTTTTCCATATGCTTGTAAATAATGTTTTGCATGAAAATTATGGGAACATGTGAAAATGCCATGTGACTTTGTGCTCTGCAAACAAAAACATGATAGGCCTGTTTATTTTCCTTGTTTATGATTTCATCTGGTGTCCATTTGCAGTCAATAGTGGATTAATCTTAGTTTTCTGATAATGGACTTTAATGGCTAGGAGTTTTACCAGGTAAAAGGGCATTTCCCTGATAGCTTCCTTAGAAGTGTTTGTTTCTCGACTGTTATCGAGTGTTAATGACATGATAATGGTTTGCACTATGTTTTCGTATTGTACAAATGTAAAATATTCATAAACAAAGTGAAAACCGAAACTTAATTACTACGCAATTCCACAGTGACGTCCGCTGTATTGGTGATATTAGGAAGGGTTGTGTTTAAGTCTTGACTTACTACCATGTTTACAAACATTAGTTGTAGCATGTCATGTAGTGGTCAACATGTGAGCCCTATCATGATAAAGATGGCTTCATGGTGAGACACATACCAGCCTGCTCTGCTGTACAGAATATTGTAAGGATCCTATGTTTTGGAGCAGATAGGCCTAAACAAACAGTGCAGACTCAGATCAGACTGCTCCTGAAGGAGCAGTCTGATCAGGGTCTACACTGTTTGCCATTCCATCTGCACCTTTTAGATTCCTTGCTGGATCGTGAAACAAATTTGTTAAAATTTTAGGAGAATTATAGCAAGTCCTTCAGGTGTCCGAATTTTTAGGATTTTTTCGGTAGCAAAAGGCTTGGAATTATAGATATAGGAACCAGAGGCATTTTACTATCCTAACAGCGAACAAAATGGTACAGATCAGACTGTGGGGAAGCGTAGGCAGATCTGCACCATTGTTGTTTGCTAATGGCAAAAAACAGTTTTTCCATGCCATGGCTCATATCATGGGTATTTTTTTTTTTAATTTGCATGTATGATCACAAGGCACCTTGATATCTAGTTTGTGGTTTACAGGATTTTAACTTGGTGCTTGTTGATGAACATGGACCAAGCCTTAAAAACTGTTTAGGAAAGAGTAATTTGTGGTTAATGTTTAACAAGCAACTGTCCTTGATGGTCCCAGTTTAATTTGCTATTATTTGGCGGCTACCTCAAAGGTGGGAAATAGAAAATCATGTAAATACACATATAGCACATTTGCTAAGTTGTAACTACATTTAAAAGTTAGTAATTTGCAATCATTGTGACTAAAATAAACAAGATGTGCAGCTAAAAGGCGAAAAATTGTCCCCACTCATGACATAAACTTGGAAAACAAAATAAATTGATGCTGATTTTGGCCTTTTTTTCTTCTTCTTCTTTTTTTTATGATTATCATTAATTCCTTTAGCAATGGAAGCGACTTTTCTTCTTTTAAACCATGTGGGAGACATAATCAGAGATGAATAAATTTTTATTTTTTTTTTTTGCTGTGATCGAACTCTGGCTCGTAAAGATTAGGTCTCTCACTGCTGTTTTCGAGAAATGAAAGAGTGCTCTATGTCACATGGATGTGTTATTGTAATGGTTTTGAAAAACTGGTCCCAGATTGAAAAAACAATGATGGTATGGAATAAATGAACATATGTTCAAAATTTCAGAATACATTTTTATTTTCTTTCTGCTATTTCAGGTTCGGAGCTTGCGTTGATGTACAATGATGAGTCAGTATTAGAGAATCATCATTTGGCCGTCGCATTTAAACTGCTGCAGGAAGAGAACTGTGACATATTTGCGAACCTCTCCAAGAAACAACGACAAACACTACGAAAGATGTGCATAGACATGGTACTAGCGACGGATATGTCGAAACACATGAGTCTTCTGGCAGACTTGAAAACGATGGTTGAGACAAAGAAAGTGGCAGGGTCAGGAGTATTGCTTCTCGATAATTATACCGACAGGATACAGGTGAGTCAGCTGGTATGATTCATAGGTTAGACCGTTGTTAACCCTTATTCTGCTGTTCACAATAACCCTTATCTTTGAAAACAGTGTAGATCCAGATCAGATGGCTTCTTCAGAAGCCATCTGATCTGGATCTACACTGTTTGACATTCAGTTTATGAATGTGTAGGAATAAATTACATAAAGTAATCTGATTGGTCCAAAGTCAGAAATGGATGTGGCTAAACTGAATATTCAGCAAGATAAGGGTTAAAGCATATAAGAGACTTTTAGCGCTACTTAGGGTTTGGTTGAGTAACCATGATTCTTTCTGAAAATGGTTGTCATTGAAAACCTACGTTGCAAATTGTCAATGTTTTAACTCTGAAAGCATCAAGCGAAATTGTTTTCATTATTCACAAAGAAAATTAGGTTTGACATTCTGACTCACACCAAGAATGCAGCATCTGCTCAGAGCTTTTAATGTTTGAAAAAAAATGTTCAGCCATTTCTAAATTAATTACTCAAAATACCTTGACCAGTGTTGACACTGCTAAATTTTGAAATGGACTCGTGAAAAATCCTAAGAGTGCAAAACAGGTTAAGTATTAGCATACAAAAAGGGTAAATATATGGCCCAAAGAAAGATTAATGTATCACAAAAAAGGGTTAATGTATTGTACATAGAAAAGGGTTAATGTATGGCATGCCAAAACTGGTGAATGTATAACATACCAAAGAAGTGGTTAATGTGTAGCATCCAAATCAAAGGGTTACTGTATATAGCATACCAACAAAGGTTAATGTACAGCATAAAGGTAAAATTAACTCTTATCCTGCTGTTCATGACAACCCATATCTTTAGAAACAGTGTAGATCCAGATCAGATGGCTTCTGAAGAAGCCATCTGATCAGGATCTACACTGTTGGGCATTTAGTTTATGAATTTGTAGCAATAAATTACATCAAGTAATTTGATTAGTTGATAGACAGAAATGGGTGTGGCTTAAATGAATATTCAGCAAGATAAGGGTTAACAAATTTGTTTCATGATCCAGCTGTTTCATGATCCAACAAGGAGTCCAAAAGGTGCAGACTGAAAGAGGCAAACAGTGCAGATCCTCTGGGTCACTGTTTTTCTTAGGCCTGTCTGTCCATAACAGTATTTAGGGTAGCTACAGCAATATCTGAGTAAGTAATCTGATTGGTTCAAAGTCAGAAATGGGTGTGGCTAAACTGAATATTCAGCAGGATAAGGGTTAATGTATAGTATACAAGAAAGCTTGCTCTGTCTTTCAGGTATTACAGAATATGGTACATTGTGCTGATCTGAGCAATCCAACGAAGGGGCTAGACTTATATAAGAAATGGTTGGACAGGTTAATGCAGGAGTTCTTCCGACAGGGAGATATGGAAAGAGATCGAGGTCTTGAGCTCAGCCCCATGTGCGACAGAATTACTGCCACAATCGAAAAATCTCAGGTGAGTTCACTTTCCAGTGTTATATAGCAGTTAACCCAGAAAAAATAAAAAAAAGAACAAAACAAAACATGATTTCATACCTGAATCTTTTAATATGAAGTTTAACCTTTCAAGCACTCCAGAAATTTCTAAAGCAGACCGCAGTCTATTTATTTCGTTGTTTCTTTTCTTTTTCATCATTTTTCGGTATGTGTGTGTGTGTGTGTGTGTGGGGGGGGGGGGGGGGGGGGGGGGTGCGATGCTAGTTTTGAAAGAATTTGCTCCAGATGGGAGCTGATTTAGATTTATTCAGAAATTGCTTCCAGGAAACAATTTCATTCATTCCTTTCAGGAAACAAATGTATTCCTATGTTCTTATGTAAAGTCTGCATTAGGTTCCCTGAGAGAGAGAATAAGAGATTTGGTAGCCTTATTAGGCGCTCAACACTATCCAGAACCTAAAATACACCCTTGTGCTATGAGCTGGACGATTGCATTGACCCACAGGCTGTTGTCAGTTACTGTCAGGGGTTAATCTCACTAAGAGCCTGTTGGATCGCAGAACAGAGAGGGTAACTGACCAGCCTGACATGACAGGACCATAAAAACACAACACAACAACACCATTGTTCTAACCAGGGGCCAGTTGTCCAAAACTAACAATGTCATTAGTTAACAAATCATTAAAAATTTGATCATTTAATATGGCAAATATAGTTATATTTTTGATGAAACGATCTGAGTAGCTTTTGCACATGCAAAAGCTACTCACATTTTTTTCAGCAAAAATATTAGTATTATAGATATTGTGCCAAAACTAGTCCGTCTTCAAAAACCTTATTTAGTAGGTTTCAGTTATCTCTATTTGTGTTTTCTGCATACAGTGTCCTCTGGTCAGAGACCACCTTTGGGACTGTTCAAATAAATGTGGTTTTAAGACCATTTTGAACAGTCTCAAGGGTGGTCTTAATATAGGAATTTCACTGTAACATCCCAAAAATGAATAGATTATGTAGAAAAAAAAAACAATTCTATTTAATAACACATTTTTGTTTGGATAAACTAAAATGGTTTCAGTTTTGGTCCCCAATAATTGTTATTAGGGTCCAAAATTGTGGTACCTAAAATCTATGCTTGAAACAGGAAAAAATAATTCTCTTGGTTAGTGTTGTTGTTCCACCTCATCTCGCAGCAAGATTTAATCTTTTTAATAAATTTTCATTACAGGTTGGTTTTATAGACTATATTATTCACCCTTTATGGGAGACCTGGGCAGATCTCGTGTACCCAGACGCACAGGAAATTCTTGATCAGGTGGAGGAAAATAGAGACTGGTTTCAAAGTATGATTCCTATAAGTCCATCATCAAGTTTCTGTTCAAGTGGTAAATCAGAGGACAAGTCTTGTGAAAGTAAGTTTCAGTTTGATGCGGAGGATGAAAAGAGACGAGACAGTATTGATGGTGATATTATAATTAAGTTATCAGACAATGAAATTACATCGATGAAAGAGAAACAGTGATACTTTTGTTGTTTTAGCTAGCTTGAACAGTTCTGTAGAAGTTAGTTAAGTCACTGACGATAATATTCCCGTGCACTTGTGCCCCGGTGGCAATTTAGTGTGAAGCGGTCGTCAGGACCATCTCCATTTCCATGGAGATTTGAAGTCACATAACCTTGTGATGTCAAGACCTTTGAGTTGTGAATTCCTCAGGAAAAAAGGTCAAGGATGATTAGTTACTGTGACAACAGTTACCGTGACAACAGTATTGTCACAACAGTGACATAAGGCTTCCAGATCTGGTTATAATCGTGGTGTTTGCATGGCCATAGCAATAAACTTTCAGATGTTGAAAATGTATAGCCACCATGTCAAATTCAGCACAAAGGCTTTCAGAGCTGTGCTGAAATAACAATTTGCCAAAACTGAAGTCTGCTTGAAAGTCAGTGTTTTAGCATTATGTTCTTTTGAAAGTGCAGAAAACTGTTAATTCACTACATGACATTAGTGAGTGTGTGCTTGTTTTCCAATCTCCAGTCATCATAGGTATATCAGAATGGCATTTGACTCCCAATGTCACTTGACATCAAAACTCAAAAACTAATGAAAGAACTGAGACTTGATACCAAGAACTCGTGTGCATCTATTTATAGTTCCATGTGGCATTAGTATAAAAACATCACTATATGAGTGAGTGACAAAGACACTATTAGTGAGGATTAGTTACTAAGACAATGCCAGAAATTAATAAAACCTGTGACTGCTCTAGTAGAGAGCAGATCATCATCATATCATCATTTTACATCATTTGATAGTCATCATCACTCAGAGGATTTCTTAAGGGGGACAGGAAAGTGATACAACTTATAATAACTCTCTTGTTCCTTACAATTAACTCTCTTGTTCCTCGTTCGTTCTGTGGTACTTGTTAGGGGTGCCTCTGTGTGGTGAGTCTTGTTGAGTGACCACAAAACATTCATCTTCAGAGAAATAAGGCAAATAAGTACAGAAATACCAAGTTACTTCCCATGTGTTGTTCTTCTGGAGAATCTTTGATAATTCTTACTCATTTTCTCTAAAATGAAACGGAATGGTCACTCTCAAACTTCTTTATATTACAGTAAAATTTCTTTATTAAGACCACCTTTGGAACTGTTCAAAAGTGATCTTTAAGACCTCTTTTGAACAGTCTAAAAGGTGGTCTCAGGAATGTTCAAAAGAGGTCTTTAAGACCGCTTTTGAATAGTCTCAAAGGTGGTCTCTGACAAGACGACACTGTATGCAGAAAACACAAAGAAAAAATAAATGCAGCCTGCTAAATAAGCTTTCTAAAGCAGTATTAGTCTTGATTTCAGGTGGTAACAGTTTTGAATATGACACAGATGAATGAGTAATGGAGCTTAAAATGCATCGGTTATTTGTAGAAAAATGACCATAATTTTTCTGTATGATCTATTATAATCTTTTGGGGGATGGGGTATGGGTGTGGGCGAGGGGGTCTGGGTATTATAAATGTTTAGCTTTTGCAGCCCAGATTTAGTGTAATTTAGAGATGTGCTCAGTAAAAATACCTCATTAAGACAACCTCTGAGTATCCACAGCAGAGGGAACCATAATGGGTACCACAACACCTTTCTGTATATGGAATATTAGAGAAAATTATCACATGTTCACTTTAATAAATCCTCTGATCATTATTGTGATAATAGTAGTCGAAACCACCACCATCATTTTATAACTCTCGGTCTATTTCATTAATTTATTTATTTTAAAAAAGATCGTGTTAGCTATTATATTATACAAGTTTATATATGGCTGGCTCAGCTGTTGAAAGCATATTGAATTATGTCAGCATGATGTTGAAGCTTTTACCTCCAGCGGAAAAATATTTACCCTTGACCTGCTGAATATTTATATATGTCACACCCACTACGGATTATCAACCAATCAGATTGATTGATGCGAATTATTGCAACAAAGTCACAATCTGAAATGGCAAACAATGTAGATCCTGATCAGATGGCTTCTTCAGAAGCCATCTGATCTGGATCTACATTGTTTGAAAGGTAAGGCATATCCGGGCTCAGCAGGACAAGTGTTAAAATGCATCTTGTTGGCGTTTTAATGTTATCAGTACTGGTAATTAACTTAGGTCTAAGCCTGCCAAGGCAAAGTGGTGCGAGTTGCAGTATAAACCCTAGTGGTTTCTATTGGCAGTAGGGCTTGAGATGTCATTTCATCTCCTTGTCAGATAAAAGTCTCACAAAGTCAGAAGCAATGTCTCCAAAATAACCTAAATGCTGTTGATGGGGACATAAAAACCTCAAACAAACAGAAAACTTCAGAGCCACATATTTGACATGAGATATGATAAAAGTTTTAGCACATGGTCTGACAATTTCATTTGTAGCTTTTGAGAACTAGGCCAAGATTGTAAAGGGTTTGGTCTTTTTTTTTTTTTTTTAAGTATAATCTTGTTAATTTATTTATAGAACTTGTAAGGACTTTTGGTATTACTGTTTTGTGAATGGCTGAAAAATTCACCAGTTTTGGTGTAACTGTTTAATGATTGGCTGAAATAGTGTATGGGCTATGTCATAATACAAGGATGAAATCTGCCAAGAGACAGAGGTGTGACAAGGATGTTAAATATTTCTACAAAGCAGACGACCATTGTCGTGAAAGCAGACGACAATTGTCGTGATCTGGCTTAAGAGAAACACATGCTGATCTGTGTCATTACAGCTGACCTCAGAGATAATTTTTCAAACGACATGGCTCAATTATTATCGTTGTTACTCTTCATTTTCGGGAGCTGAGTATTTGTTAGTCCTTTGAGTATTGCAGACTGGTGTATTACTGGGTGACTGCAGAAGGACAGCCATTAAAGCTACATAATAAAGATGGTCTTCCCACAGTTATACACATTTTTTGGATTTTTTTTCTTCATTTTTTTTCAAATATCCAAATTCAACCAACTTAATGTTATACACAAGCAGGCAACATTTTATTTATTGGGGCTTTGTAAACAGAGAAAATCAGGTTGACATTTCATGTGAATTTTCTCCCAGCAGACAATTAACATGAAATGTCAAGCCAGATTTGTCAGAGAAATAGTCATAAAAAACATTTGAAAATGTCAGTTGTTTTGGATTTTTTTTTCATGAATATGTAAAATATTTCAGAATTTTAATCAGTTTCCCTATTAGCATCATAGGTCGTACAATATTTGATCTCCATATAAATCTTCCTGTCTTGTCTTCTCTACTATTGTGTTGGCAGTTGCACTAAAACGGAACTTAGTTAGTGACAGTAGAATGAATTAGTCTTTGAAAAGGGACATACATAACTGTAGTTAAAATGAATGTATATCCCTGACAGCTTACAATTTTTGATGGAAGTAAAATAAAATATAACTTTTTTGCTAGTTTTCCTTTGACATTAAATGTAGAAGAAAATTTTGTCAAGGAAGGTAATAGTTATTGGTCTTTGGTTGATGATTGAGACCAAAACTGTAGGTTGCATAGTATATACACATCATACATGCTTGATGCACACCGGATGATCATCTCATAGTTGCTTCCCTTGAATACTGTAATATTATCCTGATACACCAAAACCCCGTTATAACACAGTTCGTTATAACACGGTTATGGATATAACACGGTTTCAGGATGGATCCCAAAAATGTATAGATTATATATAATCTATACATTTTTGTTTGGATATAACATGGCTGTTTAACTAACACGGTTTCTGCTTTGGACCCCATTAATAGTGTTATAAAGAGGTTGTTGTGTACTTTGAATAACATTGAAATGACTATCTGATATAATGTTGTGGAATGGTGAACAGTGGCATCTCTCCCGGTAGGATCCTGAACACCTGAAAAGGTGCAAGTTTGCATGGGTGACCATGAAAGACACCAATCAGCCTGCACATAAGTGGATTAACCCATTTTAGACAGAATGGAATCATCCTCAATATAATGGAGGAGTCTATTTCAAAGTTGAGGGCTGTCGAGTTAAGTTAGTTTCAGAAATCCAATAAGAAAATGGTTGAACATTTTGCAAACAGTGGAGGCCCTGATCAGATGCCGCAATATGCCCATGCACATGCTGATATAGTCAGTGTTCAGAAGGGGAGCAACTATCATTGCAAAGTATATTTTGTTAGTTTTTTTTTTTTTTCTTCATTTATGTAACCAATCCGACATTTTTGTTTAGTTTTATGCTATTTTATCTTAATCTCTTTACTAGTTTTGATAGCTTTATGAGCACAGTTGCTACTAACACTAGCTTTATAGTCAGGGACTGTTCTTGTAGTTAGAAATACTGGATTTTTATACTGTCTTTTTCTAGCAAATACAATAAAAGAAAGGCCCTAACCTTTAATTATCCTTGATAAATTTAGCCACATTCATTTCTGGCTATCCACCAATCAAATTACTTGATTTAAATGCAATGCATTTGTTCAGTTCACAAACTGGATAGATCCTGATAGATGGCTTTGTCATCTGATCTGGATCTACAGTTTGCAAAAGCAGGGTTTGTCATGTTCAGTAAGATAAGGGTTAAAGCACAAATTATTTGTAGCAGATGGCATTTAAAAATTCATTTTTTCCCTACCTTAATTCAGAGAAGATAAGTCTTCATATTCAAGTATAAAGTTGTTTTTGTTTTTTTCTTAAAAAAATTGTGATCTGCTGTGGAATTATCATTGATGCCTTAAGGATTAAGTGCATGCAAATATTTCCAGTAAGCATTTAGAGGGAAGTTTCAGCAGGACTTCTGACAAGACATTTTTACTTCAGGCAGTAAATAGTTCTTCAAAATTTAAGAAAAGTGATTTAGTTGTCAAACATAATATTAATAGGAATGACAATATTTTGAACCTGACCTTTCTAGAGCAGAATATTGCTGATAACTTGTGTAAAAAAAGTGAAAAGAAAAGTTAATTTGAATGAATATTTTAGATGGACAATTAAGTGATTTTATTTGTTTCTAATAATTATTGTTTTGTTTTTTTATGAGCTGTTTAGGGGGAAAATTGATAAAAGGTGTAATAGTGAAATGGTTGTTAAGAAGCTGTCATTTTTATATGGTATACATTTTCTTTGAGCTGATGGGAAAGTTTGTTTTAAATATAAATTATTACAAGCTATGTTACGAAGATAATGCTTTTTAATTTTTTGTTGTAGAAGTTTACTTTATATCCATCCTTACAGATCTGTTTAGGAGTGAAAGCTTGTGAGAGACTGTCAACACATCATGTTGACGATGTGTTGACAAGTCTGCCTAAGAAAAGCAAACAGTTCGGACCCAGATCAGACTGCTCCTTCAGGAGCAGTCTGATCATGGTCTACACTGTTTGCTATTCTAGCTGCTCTTTTTGGAGTCCTTGCTTGATTGTGAAATAAATTTGTTAAAATTCTAGGAGAATTTGACTATCTACGTTTGCTGAGAAGAAAAACGAAAATGATAGTTAACCTCGGTAGAGAGTCAGATGCACGTCTGACTGGTGATCAGGAGGAAGCGAGTTCGATACCTGCCGGGGTCGGCAATATTCTTTCATAGAGATTGATAATGAAATCTTTTCTAGGGTCATTCTCTCCCTTCCCCCGATTCAAGAAGGGCAGTTATCCGTTTCTGGCGAAAGAATGTGCACTGGACTGGTTAACCACTTACGTATAAGCCTGCCCAGGAAAAGTGTGAATATGTAAACTGACTGGCACAAAAATGACCCAAGATAGTGTTGACTGGGCCGATAAACTGCAATACAAACAAGATCTTTTGATGGACCCTGGGCTTCTGTTAGAATTGATGCCAGATGACAAAGAAAGACTTAATAAGGTGAATGAAAACAAACTCACAATGGAACTAAATAAAATTCCTCCTCAGCTGGGTTGCTAGCTTGGATTTAAAGTCATCTAGTCCTTTTGTATTGCTTGTTCAAAATTGTTAAGGTGCTTCTAGTGACAGGTCATGTGACCAAGGACTTGTCACATGACATGGTTCATGTCACTAGAAATCCATCAGCCAGTCATACTGTGATATTTTGCCAGGAATCATGGGATATTTTCAACTACAGTGTTCCAGTTAAGACAGAATTTATGGGGAAGAATTAAGATTTTCATCATGATTTGCATTCTCATTCGGACTGTCATTTCAATTATTTCTAATTGATACCTATTGGAATTGCTAAACAAAAGCATTCCTAATGAATATCCTCTGGTGAGATGAACAGAAGAGGAAATATTTTCATGGATGGGCAAGAATAAAAGTCTGCTTAACTGGGGCTCTGTATCAACTAATAACAACAAATAGGGCAGAATTGCATGTATTTTTAACCCATTTAGTACCAGAAACCCCCAAACGGGTACCCTTGCAAACAGTGCAGGCCCAGATCAGACGCAGCGTCTGATCTGGGCTTCCACTGTTTGCTAAAAGTTCAGTCATTTTCCAAATAAATCTTGATAAAAACACAACCTGACACCCCTAAATTTTGAAATGTACTCCAGCTATGTATAATGAGGAAGATTCCATTTTATACAAAAAGGGTTAAGGCACTAGTATACTCTCCACACATGGTAATGATGGTGAAACCCCCCCCCCCCCCCCCCCCCCCCGAATGATTTAAAACCTTAATAGTGACATGAACCATTTGATGTACTGTTTTTGTTGTATGTAGAAGATCTATATACCAGTTACTCTAAAGATTTGTATCAGTAGTTTACTGCAAGACCATTTCAACTCTGTAGACCAGTACAAATATTTATGCAACCATTGTAGGTCCTGATGAGACATCTCATAATGAGCTCTCATCAGGATCTACAATCTTTGCCAAATTGTTATGTTCTGTTTACAAGAAATAATGCCTTTATAATTTTGACACCCTTGAACCCCAGCATTATGTAGTAAAACTGGGTTTTACAGGGGTGAAACTTATTTTTCTTATTTCTGCTCTACAACTATAGATTGTGGGTACTCCTTAGAACCGCCTCGATGAGGCAATTCTAACACTTACCCACGATCTATTATTTTGAGCAGAAATAAGAAAAATAACACTAATTTTCATTTTAAAATTTTTATTTTTTTTGGCAGTTGAATTTACAATGTATTTGTATAGGCGTGTTTTTGAGATGATACAGGTCCAAAGTCAAATATGGATGTGTCCACGAGAGAAAATCAGGGATGAAAGGGTTAGATCAGTATGCTGCATTTAGACAACATCATATGAACCTAGATTTGCTTCAGTGTTTTGTGTGCCTAATAAGGCATTTCCTTGCCAATTTAAAAATAGCATTTCTGAAAATTGGAATTTTCCTTGCACTCTGATATTTACTCCTTGACATTATTTGTAAGTTTAGCATATCAGTAAGACACATATGTTATAGTCTGAAACATCACCTCAGAAATCTTAAGAACAGGGATTACTTTATAATTATGTTTATTTCGTCAATATATAATTGCATGTATCTCATTGGTGATATAGATCTAGGTTAGGCATCACCAGGTTTTTTTGTTCAAAACTTCCATATCAGTTAATGTTACGGCTTCGTATAATCTGTAATTTCTGCTGTTAAGGCCATTTAAACATGTAGTAAGTTTTCATGTTTGTTTTTGGCACATTCTAGATAAACTGTAGCCAGGCAGAGCCAGTGAAGTTAAAACTGCAATAAGCTCTCTTTATTCTGCAAAGCTTAATTCATTTTGTACCGGAAACCCCAAAACGGGTACACTGGTAAACAGTGCAGGCCCAGATCAGACGACGCGTTTTGCGGCGTCTGATCTGGGCCTACACTGTTTGCATAAAGTTCAGCCATTTTCCAATGTAAATTTCAAGAAAACACAACCTGACACCTCTAAATTTCGAAATGGACTCCTGTTATATATAAGATTGAAGATTCCATTTGGTACAAAAAGGAATAATTCAGATAAGGATTACTAAGGATAGTTTGGGGACAAGAAGAAAAAATGAAAATCTTCCCCATGTTGTCCTCATTACTCATCCTTATATGTATCCGAAGTTATAATTTGTATGATGTCAGAAATTGTATAGCCTGCATTTTGGCGTGAATTTTTATTTTCATTTTTCATCTTCCTTTCAACTGCATTAAAAAAATTCTGAATTGCGGTAAATTTACAATCTTATAAACATGTTTAAAAGGTAATACAAATGACAAAACTTACAGATTATATTGAGCTTCTGAAGTACAGGTTGTCTCCCTTGAGACAAATTTCCATGACAACCATTGTCATGAACATGTATCCCATGATTCCTTGCTGCCAAGCCCAGTTAAAAATAAAATGTGAAAAGATTGATATTTCTTTCTTGTTTTTGTTGAATCCAGAAACCACATATCGTCATTAGTGCTTAGACGCCAAGAAAAAAACGCATCTCAAAATGTCGTCTGTTAGTACCGTCTGCTGCATCTCTTTGCAAACTTTTCAAACATGTTTTTGCAAACATGGAAACAATGTGGACCCACATCATAGTAGCAGTCTGATCCTGGTCCACACTATTTGCAACAATGACTTTTAACCCTTGTCCTGCTGAGCCCGGATATGTCTTATCTTTAAAACAATGTAGATCCAGATCAGATGGCTTCTGAAGAAGCCATCTGATCAGGATCTTCATTGTTTGTCATTCAGTTTATGAATTTGTTGTAATAATTTGCATCAAGTGATTTGATTGGTTGATATTCAGTAGGGGGGTGTGGCATATTTAAATATTCAGCAGGACAAGGGTTAAAGTAACCAGCAAAGGACAAAGCAGACAAAAGTTGTGATTGGCATTATAAGTGTAAAGACAGACAAAATATTCTGCTGCACTTCCAAATGTGATGTGACATACGTTTGGTTTTGGTTTATGGCCCTTTCAAGAATATTTCATTTATTTCAAGGTGATCATTAATCAGAGGTTGGCGTAAACGAGTACCCAGAGAAAAACCACCTGACCTTCCATTGCAGAACTTGGCGATTCATGTGACCCAAGGGAGAGGAACCACAGCTGTTAGAGACCTAATGATTAAGAGTCAGCGCTCTTATTCAAGAGGCCATGTTGTTGTTTTCTGCAGTATTTGGAATAACCAACATCATTGCGGAATGTCTTTATTTGTTGGGGAAACATCATTTCACTAAGCCCTGATGGGAGGGGCTTTTATATACCCTTGTGGGTCATTTTGTGCGCTCTCCCTGGGAAAGGGAGAAAAGAGGTAAAAGAGATAGTAGAGGAGGTGAAAGAGAGGGAAGGCAAAGAAAAAGGAAACTGAAAGAAAGTGAAGAAAAAACATCCCCCCCCCCCTACATAACATGCTGTAAGGACAGCAAGCCTTGCTAATATCAGTAAGGCACCCCAGTGACATAAAATTTGGTTGGTTGGTTGATTTGAGGTTTAATGTCCCCGTCAACACTGTAAAGGTCATTTTGGAGACGTTGCTTCCAATTTTGTGGGACTTTTACCTGACATTGAGATGAAATGACATCTCAAGCCCTGTCGCCCAATGAAACCAATAGGGTTTATTAGCATGGACTGTCCGCCTAGCACTGCTGTTCCTGGACAGGCTTAGATCCTCTAAGCAGTTTACCAGTACTAGTGTGCGGGCCGGATTCAGCTCTGCGTGGAAGCACCATGCAGCCCATATATTTCTTCAAGCCCCTATGAGCGAGTGACATAAGATACATTAGATACAGGACACCTTCGCCTCACCCAACCACCCAAAACATGCATTAGAATGGGGATAATCGTGCTGAAAACTGTCATTTAGGAAGGTAAATCATTGGTTTTATGGTCATACATTACGAAAACACGCCTATACTAATATATTGTAAACTTTACCTCCGAAAAATTGATTTTTTTAGATGAAAAATTGTGATATTTTTCTTATTTCTGCTCAAAAACCAACAGTTTACCTTCCCCTACTGACAGTGTTGAAGACAGTTATCCCTATATGATCACAGGATATACTGAGACACATTTTAATCCTTGTCCCACTGAATAATTAATTTAGCCACACCCATTTCTGACTGAACCAATCAGATTACTTGATGTAATTTATTCTGACAAATTCACAAACTGAATGTCAAACAGTGTAGATACTGATCAGATGGGTTCTTCAGAAGCCATCTGATCTGTATGTACACTTTTTGCAAAAGAAGGGGTTGTCTTGATCAGCAGGATAAGGGATAAAAATACATTTCTGCCTTATCACCAGGTATTTTTTTTCTAAAGGGCAAGAGTAGCTAGACTCCCTTTTTAGCAGGAAAGCAAAGTCATGAATGTGTTTTCCTGATTGCCAGATGTATTCAGTCTTAAGCATGCACACTCTTTCCCCGGTAGCTGATGGCAACTGCCCTTGAAACAGAAAATAAGAACAAGAGGCCCATGGGCGTCTACGCTCACCAGAGGTCATGTGGTTTATACCATATATAGGCATGATGCCCATCTTGGTCATGTGACAACAAAAGGCCACCATGCAATCAGTAAAATCCACTGTCTTGCCTTTTTTCCATACAATTGTCTATGAGACCAAATTTGACCGTGACGTAAAAACAGGTCAAGGTCATCATTTGAACAAAATTTGTAGGGTCTGAGCCCCCGATGCTGCATACCAAGTTTCAAGGTCATCGGCCATTTGGTTCCTGAGAAGAAGATTTTTTTTAAGGTTTCTACCATATATGGGCATGGCAGCCATATTGGTCGTGATACAAAGTCCTTACGAGCAAACTTTCATTCCCCCTTCCCCCATCCAATAGAAGCTCCTCATGTAATTTGGTTTCAATCAACCTAGCAGTTTGAGTAGAGAGGAAGATTAAAATACTGAATCTGAGCCATCCAGGACAAAGGTCAGCAAATGACCTTGACCTTTGGACTTGAAAAACTTGTATTCAGCTGATTGCAAATATCATTTCTGATGCCACAGGTTACCATGCAATCAGAAAAATCCACTGTTTTGCCCTTTTTCCATACATATGTCTAAGTGACCATATTTGACCTTGACGTAAAATAGGTCAAGGTCAATCAAAGGTCATCATTTGAACAAATTTGGTAGGGCCAGAGTCCCCGATGCTACATACCAAGTTTCAAGAACATCGGTGCTTGAGAAGAAGATTTTTAAAGGTTTTTACCATATATGGGCATGGGGCCATATTGGTCATGTGACACAGTCCTCACGAACAAACTTTCGTTCCCCCTTCCCACAGAGGCTCCACATGTAATTTGGGTTCAATTGGCCGAGTAGTTTCAGAGGAGATGTTGTTTGAAAATGTTGACGACGACCGACCAATGCCTATACTATAAGCTTCCCCGGAGCCTTCGGCTCTGGTGAGCTAAGAATATGCTGTTTTGACTTTTTCCCACACAAAAGTCTATGTGAGCAATTTTGACCTTGGCATAAAATGTGTCAAGGACATCCTAGAGTCATCATTTTAGCAAACTATAATAGGCCCGAGTCCCCAATGCAACATACCAAGTTTCATCACAAGCATACCACTGGTTCAGGAGAAGAAGATTTTTGAAGGGTTTCTACCTTATATGGGCATGGAGGCCAGCTTGGTCATGTGACCTGGACCCTGAGAGCAAACTTTCGTTCCCCCATCCAATGAATGCTGCACATGAAATTTTACTTCAATCGGCCCAGCAGTTTTTTGAGGAGAAGTCATTTGAAAATGTTGACGCAGACGCGGACGGCGGATCACTGCCTATACTATACTCTCCCCTGGAGCCTTCCACTCTGGTGAGCCAAAAATATATGCTATTTTGACTTTTTCCCATATAAAAGTATCTGTGACCAAATTTGACCAAATTTGGCCGTAAATTGGGTCAAGGTCGTCCGAGGGTCATCATTTTAGCAAACTATGATGGGCCCCGAGTCCCTAATGCCACATACCAAGTTTCATCACAATCGGCCCACTGGTTCATGAGGAGAAGATTTTTTAAGGGTTTTTTACCTTATATGGGCATAGCGGCCATCTTGGTCATGTGACCAAACTCAAATTAATTTTAAATTTCATTTCCTTGTTCTAAAAAGTTTTCAGACAAAATTTGGTTGCAAATGGCTAAGGTCAGGGAATAACCTTGACCTTGAAAACTAGTGTAGTTTCACTAGCACATTTTGCCCACTGCATTAACTAATTTTCAGGTCACAGGCTGCAATAGTTTAAAAAATTATGCTGTTTTGACTATTTCCCATACAAAAGTCTTTGTAACCAAATTTGACCTTGGCGTAAAATGGGTCAAGGTCATTCAAGGGTCATCATTTTAGCATATTATGATGGGCCCCCGAGTCCCAAATGCCACATAGCAAGTTTCATCACAATAGGCCCACTAGTCCAGGAGGAGAAGATTTTTTTATGAGTTTTTAGCTAACCTGGACAAATGTCTAAGTGACCATATTTGACCTTCAGATAAGCAGGTCAAGTTCAACCAAAGGTCATCATTTGAACAAACTCGGTCGGGCCTGAGTTTCTGATGCTGCATACCAAGTTTCAAGGTTTTTGGTCATCTGGCTCCTGAGAAGAAGAATTTTGAAGGTCATGTGACCCAGGTCTTACGAACAAACTTTCGTTTCCACACCCCCCCCCCCACCCACCCACCCACCCAACCCTTCCCATAGAGGCTCCACATATAAAATTAGGGTTTAAGTCAACTGTTGTTTAAGTAGAGAAGATAACAAGAGGGCCATGATGGCCCTGGATCGCTCACCTGATCAATATTGCATATTGTACAAATGGAATTGAAGATAATATATGGTAGAGTAGAGGGTTTGAGCAATTTTGGTTGACACAAGGAGGTTTTTATACCCCCACAAATGAAATTTGGGGGGGTATATAGGAGTGAGCTTGTCGGTCTGTCGGTCGGTCGGTCTGTTGACTTGGTTTCCAGACGATAACTCAAAAAGCGCTTCACCGATTTTTATAATTTTTGGTACACTGATGTAACATCATAAAATACAGGTCAAGTTCGATTTCCACTACAATTCGTCAATTTTCAACATAGTTAGGGCCCCTTTCAAGTGAAAAAATTGCAAAATGCTGCTGTTGTACTATCAAGGCAGGTTATGTGGGGGTATTCATCACCTTTAGTGATAGCTCTAGTTATAATTTTAGCCATCTTGTTCATCCAAGCACAACGGGTTGAGCAATTTTGAAAGCTTTTTCCCATTATGAGTCTATGGGAGCGAAGGGGTCCAGGGGCCTGGCCCATTGAGAACCCAGGGGCATGATTGGCAGGAATTATGTAGGTGACCACTTGCCGTTACTACACACTAAATATCTAAGCTCTGGGCCCTGTGGTTTCAGAGAAGAAGATTTTTTAAGCTTTTTTCAATTATGGGTCTATGGGAGCAAACGGCCCCGGGGCGTGGCCCATTTGGATGCCAGGGGCATGATTGGGAGGATTTATGTAGGTGACCACTTGCCCTTGGGACATGCTAAATATCTCAGCTCTGGGCCCTGTGGTTTCAGAGAAGAAGATTTTTGAAGCTTTTTTCCATTATGAGTCAATAGGAGCTAAGGGGCCCCGGGGCGTGGCCCGATTGCACCCCAGGGGCATGATTGGCAGGATTTATGTAGGTGACCACTTGCCGTTGCTACATGCCAAATATCTAAGCTCTGGGCCCTGTGGTTTCAGGAAAGAAGATTTTTGAAGCTTTTTTCCATTATGAGTCTATGAGAGCGAAGGGGGCATGGCCAATTGGAACCCAGGGGCATGATTGGCAGGAATTATGTAAGTGACCACTTGTCCTTGCTACATGCTAAATATCTAAGCTCTGGGCCCTGTGGTTTCAGAGAAGAAGATTTTCTAAGCTTTTTTCCATTATGAGTCAATAGGAGCTAAGGGGCCCCAGGGCGTGGTCAGTTCGGACCCCAGGGGCATGATTGGCAAGAATTATGTAAGTGACAACTTGCCGTTACTACATGCTAAATATCTAAGCTCTGGGCCCTGTGGTTTCAGAGAAGAAGATTTTTGAAGCTTTTTTCCATTATGAGTCTATGGAAGAGAAGGGGGCCGGGGCATGGCCCATTTGGAATCCAGGGGCATGATTGACAGGAATTATGTAGGTGACCACTTGCCCTTGCTACCTGCTAAATATCTAAGCTGTGGGCCCTGTGGTTTCAGAGAAGACGATTTTTGAAGCTTTTTTCCATTAGGCGTCTATAGAAGCTAAGGGGCACCAGGGCATGGTCAGTTTGGACCCCAGGGCATGATTGGCAAGAATTATGTAAGTGACCACTTGCCGTTACTACATGCTAAATATATAAGCTCTGGGCCCTATGGTTTCAGAGAAGAAGGTTTTTGAAGCTTTTTTCCATTATGAGTCTATGGGAGAGAAGGGGCCCCGGGGCGTGGCCCATTTGGAACCCAGGGGCATGATTGGCTGGAATTATGTAGGTGACCACTTGCCGCTGCTACATGCTAAATATCTAAGCTCTGGGCCCTGTGGTTTCAGAGAAGAAGATTTTTGAAGCTTTTATCCATTATGAGTCTATAGGAGCTAAGGGGCTCCGGGGCTTGGCCAATTTAGACCCCAGGGGCATGATTGGCAGGAATTATGTAGGTGACCACTTGCCGTTGCTACATGCTAAATATCTAAGCTCTGGGCCCTGTGGTTTCAAAGAAGATTTTTGAAGCTTTTTTTCCATTATGAGTCTATGGGAGCTATATGTTGCCATGGCAACCAGAATTCCAATCTGATCAGCCCAACCTTATTAACCTTATGCAGCCTTTCCCCCTACCTAATGATGCTTCACATGAAATTTGATCAAGATTGGCCTAGGGGTATTAGAGATATACTTATTTGAAATTGTTTACGGACGGATGCACGGATGACGGACAAAAAGTGATCCCAAAAGCTCACCTCCTCACTACGTGACAGGTGAGCTAAAAATACTGAATCTGAGCCGTCCAGGACAAAGGTCAGTAAATGACCTTGACAACCTTGACCTTTGGAATTGATAAACTTCCATTCAGGTGATTGGGAACATCATTTCTGATGCCATGGGCTACAATAGAATGGGAAAACCCACAGTTTTTTGTTGTTGTTTTTCCATGCAAATGACATTAAGCAGGTCCAGGTCAACCAAAGGTCATCATTTGAAAAAAATGTGGTAGGGCCAGAGTCCCCAATGCTGCATACAGAATTTCAAGGCCATCAGCCATTGGGTTCGTGAGGAGAAGATTTTTAAAGGTTTATACCATATATGGGCATGGCGGCACCTTGGTCATGTGAACAAGATTCCATGAACAAACTTTTAACCCCCCCAACAAATGGAGGTTCCACATAATTTGGTTTTAATTGGCCCAGTGGTTTCAGAGGAAATGTTGTTTAAAAATGTTGATGACGACGCATATGATGACATGGACGACGGACCACAGCTTATACTGTAAGTTCCCCTGGAGCCTTCGGCTCTGGTGAGCTAAAAAAACTACTGAAGGACTGTCAGTAGGATGTGACTTACTTTCACACTTCATTTTGATGGTAAACCACAATAAATCCATGCATTCCTTGTACTACAACCAGGATGTAAACAAAGCTGACCACTCAGCTAGATGTTACTTTTGGCTGCCAGCACACATCCTGCACAGTGGTAAAATGTTCTGCAATATCACATTAGGATGTGTTCAGGATTATCAAAACCAAACCACCTTTTAGGCTATGGAAATTTGTCAAGAGTTTTTTTGTTCTGAGCCACTCAGGTTTAACATAAACATCCTACAAATTCGGACACCTTGAGGAGTTGCTATAATCTCTATTAGTTTCATGATCCAGCCCAAAAGGTAGTTTTAGCCAATTTGTGGCATGATCCAGCGAGGAGTCCAAAAGGTGCAGAAAATATGGCAAACAGTGTAGACTCTGAGCAGACTTTTCCTTCAGGAGCATTCTGATCTGGGTCTGCACTGTTTGCTTATGCCTATCTGCCCCAATACTTAGGATCATTAAGGTAATCAGTTGAAGGGGTTCTCTTCTCTCTTCTGTAAAGCTAGCACAAAGGTATCCCAGCTGGCCATTGAGGATAATCAGCCGAAGGGCATCTCTTCTACTATGAAATGAGGGTATCCAAGCTAACACAAAGGTATCCCAGCTGGCCACTAAGGATAATCAGCTGAAGGGCATCTCTTCTACTATGAAATGAAGGTATCCAAGCTAACACAAAGGTATCCCAGCTAGCCACTGAGGATAATCAGCTGAAGGGCATCTCTTCTACTATGAAATGAGGGTATCCAAGCTAACACAAAGGTATCCCAGCTGGCCACTGAGGATAATCAGCTGAAGGGTATCTCTTCTACTATGAAATGAAGGTATCCAAGCTAACACAAAGGCATCCCAGCTAGCCACCGAGGTTAGTCAGCTGAAGGGCATCTCTTCTACTATGAAATGAGGGTATCCAAGTTAACACAAAGATATCCCAGCTGGCCACTGAGGATAATCAGCTGAAGGGCATCTCTTCTACTATGAAATGAGGGTATCCAAGCTACACAAACGTATCCCAGCTAGCCACTGTTGTTAGTCAGCTGAAGGGCATCTCTTCTACTATGAAATGAGGGTATCCAAGTTGTTACAAAGGTATCCCAGCTGGCCACTGAGGATAATCAGCTGAAGGGCATCTCTTCTACTATGAAATGAAGGTATCCAAGCTAACACAAAGGTATCCCAGCTGGCCACTGATGATAATCAGCTGAAGGGCATCTCTTCTACT
This sequence comes from Lucinisca nassula, assembly GCA_963580285.1. Taxonomy (NCBI): domain Eukaryota; kingdom Metazoa; phylum Mollusca; class Bivalvia; order Lucinida; family Lucinidae; genus Lucinisca; species Lucinisca nassula. The sequence continues at coordinate 17,937,413 of OY757014.1, read as the reverse complement.
ATGAAATGAGGGTATCCAAGCTAACACAAAGGTATCCCAGCTTGCCACTGAGGATAATCAGCTGAAGGGCATCTCTTCTACTATGAAATGAAGGTATCCAAGCTAACACAAAGGTATCCCAGCTAGCCACTGAGGATAATAAGCTAAAGGGCATCTCTTCTACTATGAAATGAGGGTATCCAAGTTAACACAAAGATATCCCAGCTGGCCACTGAGGATAATCAGCTGAAGGGCATCTCTTCTACTATGAAATGAAGGTACCAAGCTAACACAAAGGTATCCCAGCTAGCCACTGAGGATAATAAGCTGAAGGGCATCTCTTCTACTATGAAATGAGGGTATCCAAGTTAACACAAAGATATCCCAGCTGGCCACTGAGGATAATCAGCTGAAGGGCATCTCTTCTACTATGAAATGAGGGTATCCAAGCTACACAAACGTATCCCAGCTAGCCACTGTTGTTAGTCAGCTGAAGGGCATCTCTTCTACTATGAAATGAGGGTATCCAAGTTGTTACAAAGGTATCCCAGCTGGCCACTGAGGATAATCAGCTGAAGGGCATCTCTTCTACTATGAAATGAAGGTATCCAAGCTAACACAAAGGTATCCCAGCTGGCCACTGATGATAATCAGCTGAAGGGCATCTCTTCTACTATGAAATGAGGGTATCCAAGCTAACACAAAGGTATCCCAGCTTGCCACTGAGGATAATCAGCTGAAGGGCATCTCTTCTACTATGAAATGAAGGTATCCAAGCTAACACAAAGGTATCCCAGCTAGCCACTGAGGATAATAAGCTGAAGGGCATCTCTTCTACTATGAAATGAGGGTATCCAAGCTAACACAAAGGTATCCCAGCTGGCCACTGAGGATAATCAGCTGAAGGGCATCTCTTCTACTATGAAATGAAGGTATCCAAGCTAACACAAAGGTATCCCAGCTAGCCACTGAGGATAATCAGCTGAAGGGCATCTCTTCTACTATGAAATGAGGGTATCCAAGCTAACACAAAGGTATCCCAGCTGGCCACTGAGGATAATCAGCTAATGGGTATCTCTTCTACTATGAAATGAAGGTATCCAAGCTAACACAAAGGCATCCCAGCTAGCCACCGAGGTTAGTCAGCTGAATGGTATCTCTTCTACTATGAAATGAGGGTATCCAAGCTAACACAAAGGTATCCCAGCTAGCCAATGAGGTTAGTCAGCTGAAGGGTATCTCTTCTACTATGAAATAAGGGTATCCAAGCTAACACAAAGGTATCCCAGCTAGCCACTGAGGTTAGTCAGCTGAAGGGTATCTCTTCTACTATGAAATGAGGGTATCCCAGCTAGCACAAAGGTATCCCAGCTAGCCACTGAGGTTAACCAGCTGAAGGGTATCTCTTCTACTATGAAATGAGGATATCCAAGCTAACACAAAGGTATCCCAGCTAGCCACTGAGGATAATCAGCTGAAGGGCATCTCTTCTACTATGAAATGAGGGTATCCAAGCTAACACAAAGGTATCCCAGCTGGCCACTGAGGATAATCAGCTAATGGGTATCTCTTCTACTATGAAATGAAGGTATCCAAGCTAACACAAAGGCATCCCAGCTAGCCACCGAGGTTAGTCAGCTGAAGGGCATCTCTTCTACTATGAAATGAGGGTATCCAAGTTAACACAAAGGTATCCCAGCTGGCCACTGAGGATAATCAGCTGAAGGGCATCTCTTCTACTATGAAATGAGGGTATCCAAGCTAACACAAATGTATCCCAGCTAGCCACTGAGGATAATCAGCTAATGGGTATCTCTTCTACTATGAAATGAAGGTATCCAAGCTAACACAAAGGCATCCCAGCTAGCCACCGAGGTTAGTCAGCTGAAGGGCATCTCTTCTACTATGAAATGAGGGTATCCAAGTTTACACAAAGGTATCCCAGCTGGCCACTGAGGATAATCAGCTGAAGGGCATCTCTTCTACTATGAAATGAGGGTATCCAAGCTAACACAAAGGTATCCCAGCTAGCCACTGAGGTTAGTCTGCTGAATGGTATCTCTTCTACTATGAAATGAGGGTATCCAAGCTAACACAAAGGTATCCCAGCTAGCCAATGAGGTTAGTCAGCTGAAGGGTATCTCTTCTACTATGAAATAAGGGTATCCAAGCTAACACAAAGGTATCCCAGCTAGCCACTGAGGTTAGTCAGCTGAAGGGTATCTCTTCTACTATGAAATGAGGGTATCCCAGCTAGCACAAAGGTATCCCAGCTAGCCACTGAGGTTAACCAGCTGAAGGGTATCTCTTCTACTATGAAATGAGGATATCCATGCTAACACAAAGGTATCCCAGCTAGCCACTGAGGTTAGTCAGCTGAATGGTATCACTTCTATTATGAAATGAGGGTATCCCAGCTAACACAAAGGTATCCCAGCTAGCCACTGAAGTTAATCAGCTGAAGGGTATCTCTTCTACTATGAAAAGAGGGTATCCCAGCTAACACAAAGGTATCCCAGCTAGCCACTGAGGTTAGTCAGCTGAATGGTATCACTTCTATTATGAAATGAGGGTATCCCAGCTAACACAAAGGTATCCCAGCTAGCCACTGAAGTTAATCAGCTGAAGGGTATCTCTTCTACTATGAAAAGAGGGTATCTCAGCTACCACAAAGGTATCCCAGCTAGCCACTGAGGTTAACCAGCTGAAGGGTATCTCTTCTACTATGAAATGAGGATATCCATGCTACCACAAAGGTATCCCAGCTAGCCACTGAAGTTAATCAGCTGAAGGGTATCTCTTCTACTATGAAAAGAGGGTATCCCAGCTACCACAAAGGTATCCCAGCTAGCCACTGAAGTTAATCAGCTGAAGGGTATCTCTTCTACTATGAAAAGAGGGTATGCCATCTAGCACAAAGATGTCTCAGCTAGTCACTGTGGATAACCAGCTGAAGGGTATCTCTACTACTATGAAAAGAGGGTATCTCAGCTACCACAAAGGTATCCCAACTAGCCACTGAGGGTAATCAGCTGAATGGTATCTCTTCTACCTTATAAAAATGAAGGTATCCAAGCTAGCACAAAGGTATCCCAGCTAGCCACTGAGGTTAATCAGCAGAAGGGTTTATCTTCATCCAAGCTAGCACACAGATGTCCCAGCTAGCCACTGAGTTTAATCAGCAGAAGGGTTTATCTTCATCCAAGCTAGCACACAGATGTCCCAGCTAGCCACTGAGGTTAATCAGCAGAAGGGTTTAATTTCATCCAAGCTAGCACATAGATGTCCCAGCTAGCCACTGAGGTTAATCAGCTGAAGGGTATCTCTTCTACCTTATATTAAATGAAGATATCCAAGCTAGCAAATCAGGGTTTATATTTTACTTTTGGTCCTTTGAGATCAGTGTGAATATTCTGAGAAATCAGAAATAAATTATTGGTTAAGACTCATATTCTAGACAGTTTTTTAATTATTTGGATCCCATTTTGATTTATATCAGTCTTTGAATCGACTGCCTATTCGTAATTCGCAAAATTGCAGTATGTTTCCTCTGGCTTTCGTTGTCGGATCATTACAGGGTCACTGATGAGGCTTTATTAGCCGAAACTACGTAGTATGACCCATCTTCTTTCTTATGAATGTTTTCATTGCTCTTAAAGGAACTCATTTTTTATTTTTATTTGCCTTCACTGCAGCTGGTGTTGTGCCGTGTGGCGGCCGTAAAACGTCTCCCCGTACATCAACCATAGTGCAGTTTATATTTTACTTTTGGTCCTTTGAGATCAGTGTGAATATTCTGAGAAATCAGAAATAAATTATTGGTTAAGACTCATATTCTAGACAGTTTTTTAATTATTTGGATCCCATTTTGATTTATATCAGTCTTTGAATCGACTGCCTATTCGTAATTCGCAAAATTGCAGTATGTTTCCTCTGGCTTTCGTTGTCGGATCATTACAGGGTCACTGATGAGGCTTTATTAGCCGAAACTACGTAGTATGACCCATCTTCTTTCTTATGAATGTTTTCATTGCTCTTAAAGGAACTCATTTTTTATTTTTATTTGCCTTCACTGCAGCTGGTGTTGTGCCGTGTGGCGGCCGTAAAACGTCTCCCCGTACATCAACCATAGTGCAGTTTATATTTTACTTTTGGTCCTTCGAGATCAGTGTGAATATTCTGAGAAATCAGAAATAAATTATTGGTTAAGACTCATATTCTAGACAGTTTTTTAATTATTTGGATCCCATTTTGATTTATATCAGTCTTTGAATCGACTGCCTATTCGTAATTCGCAAAATTGCAGTATGTTTCCTCTGGCTTTCGTTGTCGGATCATTACAGGGTCACTGATGAGGCTTTATTAGCCGAAACTACGTAGTATGACCCATCTTCTTTCTTATGAATGTTTTCATTGCTCTTAAAGGAACTCATTTTTTATTTTTATTATATCAGTTATATCTCTTCTATCTTCTATGAAATAATGGTATATGTTGTGTGTATTCATTAGAAACACTTTGATTATCGGAACATACCGTTTCAAGAAAAAAAGAAAAAAAATCCCTCACCTGGAGCTATTTTTAATTCCTTAAGACTGGAGACTTGTTTCTTTCTATGCTTTTTTAAACAATTTGTCCTTTAAGGGACATCGGGTGTAACTAACCTGAGCACTAATTGCTCAAGATGAGCAATAAAAAATGTGATCACCCTGTGTCGATAGTACATGCCTCATGCATTGTCATCATTTGACTTGAACACCATCTAGAGGCCTAAAATTTACTCCAGTCTTCGTGAAACTTTTCTGGAATGTTTGACTTGATGATGCCTCGATGAAGATCAAATATGGATTATGTCAGTTCAAAAACTAGGTAACTGTGTAAATTTTCTTTAAAACCTTCTGAAGACAACAGTCTTGCTTCAGTCTTCATGAAACTACACAAGAATGTTTCTTGGCTAAGATTGAATATGGGTCATGTCAGATCAAAAACTAGGTCACTAGGTCAAATTTCTTTTCAACTTCAAGCAGCCGCAGTCATGAAGCTTTACCAGAATGCTTGACTTGATGATATCTCGGAAATATAAGAATAAGGATCATGCGGATCAAAAACTACGTCACTTTGTCAAATGTCATTAAAACCATGTTCACAGTTTTGCTTCAATCTTCATGAAATTGTACCTTAATGTTTGACTTGTTGCCATCTTGACCATATTCCAATATGGGTAGAGTCAAAATAGGCGAACACTAATGTCCGGGAATTGTCCGGGAAATTGCCGGGAATTGTCCGGGAAATGGGGGGTAGTGATGCGTTATCCCTAATATCTCCACTTCGGGTGGTCTGAAATTAATAAAATTAGTATCAAATAAAATTTTAAGCTCCATTCTAAAAGATTATTAAAAATAATTTACTTTTTAGACGTTTTAGGGGTCCATTTATTTAGTTAATTTGTCCGGGAAATTCTCGGATTTTGTCCTGGATTTTGGGGTAGTGGTGCGTTAACCCTAATATCTCAACTTCGGGTGGTCAGAAATTAATAAAATTAGTATCAAATAAAATGTTAGCTCCATTCTTAAAGATAATTAAAATATATTTTTTCAATTTGAATATTTTAGGGGTCCATTTCTGAAGTTAATTTGTCCGGGAAATTCCCGGTTGTGTCCTGGATGTTGGGGTAGTTGTGCATTTTCATAGTGTCTCTGTTTGTGGTGATCACTAATTGATAACGATTGATATTATTAAAATTTTAAGTTAAGTTCTAAAAGAATATAAAAGAAATCTTTTCATACACCTCATTGAGGCAGTTCTAATGAGTGCACACAACATGACTAATTTATAGAAGATCTCAAAGAATCTTTAATTACGCCAAACAGTGTAGAACTTGGTCAACGGTTTAACACATATATGTTTAGCGCCCCATTGTTGGGTCATTGGCAAACAGTGCAGGTCTTGATCAAAGGTTTAACCCATATATGCATTGAGTCCCACTTGTAGGACATTGGAAGATAGTGTAGATCCACTGGCAGATCAGATATTTAGCCCAGATATTTAATCCATATATGCCTAGCGTCCCATTTGTGGGACATATTCAAACAGTGTAGACTCAAATGATCAGACGCTGCAAAATGTTTCGTCTGATCTGGGCCGCAAAATGCTACATCTGATCCGGGTCTACACTATTTGCTTAAACGAGGAAATTTAACCGCATCCATTTCTTGCTAGCAATGAATTAGGTATACGGACTTTGACGGACCATTACGATCAGTAGCTGCGCAAACCTTGGCGTCTGATCTGGGCCGCTAAGTGCGACGTCTGATCTCGGTCTACACTGTTTGCTTAATCAACGACGAAATTTAATCGCATCCATTTCTTGCTGGCAATGAATTAGATGTACGGACTTTGACTGATTTGACGGACCATGATGCTCAGACGCTGCAAAACTTGGCGTCTGATCTCGGCCGCAAAATGTGACATCTGATCTGGTTCTATACTGTTTGCTTAAACAACGAAATTGAAGCGCATCCATTTCTTCCTGACGATGAATTAGGCGTACGGACTTTATGCGTTTTTACGGGCCATTAATTTTCTAACGAGATTAAAAATGTGTTAAGTTAATTGCTTTAACTCATAATAAGTTGGCATGTGCTGCTTACCTGGATTGAAATAGTAGAAAGACTTCATTCATTCACTTGTAAAATCGTAAAATTTCCAGTCTGTAGATTCTGTAAAATGCCTGAGTATAGTGATAACATGATTTGCTGTGAAAATCGTGCAAAATTTGGTTTTATAGAATATGTTTAGGTCTGAATTCATCATCAAATCAATGGCTGTGTCCGTCTTGTGAGCAGCAACATGTGTGACATCATAGAAAGATGTGTAATGGAAACCCATGTAAATCCAACTTTATATAGAGAAAAGTGGGATTTGCAAGGGGTGTGCAGTCTTTCTTTCGTTCTAACAAGACGATATATTAAGGAAAACGAACCAATACCCCGGCAACCTGGATACAATCCGGGTTGTGGGTACTCATTAGAACTGCCTCATTTAGGTGTATAAAGAGATTTTTTTTATATTTTTTTAGAATTGAACTTAAAATTTTAACATATATCAATTGTTATCAATAACTGATCACCACAAACCGAGATATTATGAAAACGCACAACTACTGCAAGATCCAGGACACATTCGGGAATTTCCCGGACAAATTAACTTCAGAAATGGACCCCAAAAACATTCAAAATGAAAAATATTTTTTAACTATCTTTTAAAGTTGAGCTAAAATTTTTATTTCATACTAATTTTATTAATTTCTGACCACCAAAAGTCGAGATATTATGGTTGACGCATCAACACCCCAACATCCAGGACAAAATCCGAAAATTTCCCGGACAAATTAACTTAAAAAATGGACCCCTAAAACGTTAAAAAAGTAAATTATTATTTTTTTATCTTTTAACATAGAGCTAAAAATTTTATTTGATACTAATTTAATTAAATTCTGACAACCCGAAGTGGAGATATTAGCGACAAAACACCACTACCTCCATTTTCCCGGACATTTCCCGGCGAATTCCCGGACATTTCCCGGACAATTCCCGGACATTAGTGTGCACCCAAAACAGGTCACGAAAGCGGAGTGGTTAACACGTTCTACTTATGATCGAGAGGTTGTGCGTTCGAATCCGGCCACCCGTATCGAGGTGTGTCCTTGGGCAAGACACGTTATGACACTGCCCCACTTCACCCAGGTGTAAATGGGTAGCAGTGGTGTAAAAGCCACTGCCTCTCTCGCACGCGCGCATGAAAACACCCGGAATGAGTGTTCGAGAGCGATTCAATAAGCTTGAAGCTGTCATCGCAATCGAACTAAAATTAATAAGTATAAACTAAAACAGGCCACTAGGTCAAATCTTTTTTAAACATTTTTCACCCTCTAGCAGCAATATTTTTTCTTCAATATCCAAAACTTTACCGATGAGATCTTGGTTAAATTCTAATATGGGTCGTGTCGAATCAAAATCTAGGTCACTAGGTGGAATTTTTACTACAATCTAAATTGATTGGTCACAGTTCTGGGTCAATCTTCATGAAACTATTATACCAGAATGTTTGTCTTGAGCAAGTTCAAACGTGGGTCATATCGGATCAAAAGCTAGATCATTAGGTCAAATTTCTTGAAAACCTTGTTCAACCTCTCGAGGCCATAGTTTGCTTCAATCTCCCTGAAACTGCCAGACTATTTGACTTGACGAAGTTCAAGTATCAATCTTGTTGGATCACAACACTAGGCCACTAGCTAACGTTGTCCACTCTCTAAAGGGCCACATTTTTGCTTTACTCTTCATGAAACTTTACCAGAATGTTTGACTTGATGGTATCTGGGTCACATTCGAGTGTTCATCATGTCAAGTCCAAAACTAGGTCATTGGGTATGTTAAATGTCTTCAAGACATTGTTCGCCCCATTGAAGCCACAGTTTTGCTTCAGTGTTCATGGAACTATACCAGAATGTTTGACTTGTTAATATCTTGGTCAAGTTCAAATTTGGGTCATGTCAGATTAAAAACTTGGTCACTAGGTCAAATTTCTTTAAGAACTCCACCCTTCAGAGGCCACAGTTTTGCTTCAATCTCAATGAAACTTTCTGAGAGTATATAACTTGATGATATCGTTGTCAAGTTTGAATATGTGTTATACATGTATTTGATTTACGTCAAATTTAGCTTCAATCTTTATGAAAAATGAGAATGTTTGTCTGGATTAGTTTGAATATGAGTCATGTCTGATAAAAAAACTAGGTCATTAGAGCAAATTTCTTTAAAATTTCCTTCACCCTATATAGACCACAGCTAGAATGTTTATCTTGATGATATGGTGACTGAATGTAATATACTAGTACACTAGGTGAAATGTCTTTAAAACTTCGTTCACCCTATAGAGACAACAGTTTTGCTTCCATCCCCATGAAACTATAATAGAATGTTTGACTTGATCATCAAATGTGGGTAACGTTAGGTAAAAATTGGTCACTAGGTCAAATTTCTTTAAAACCCTGTTCATCCTCTAGAGGCCATGGATAGTTTGCTTCCTCGCGACGGAAGTAAGGGCGAGGAATGTGGCCACGTAAAATCGAATTAAGCCCCCCTCCCAGTGGAAATCTTTCCACTGACCGTTCCAAGGCGGTTCTTCTTCGGCGATTTATTTATGTTGTTGGTTGTTACTTTCTGTGTGTATCACTTGTGTCTTTTTATTTTGGATGGCCATATGGCCATTTTGTGGGAAAGTAACTGTCCTTATGGCCTTCCTTTGTTTAGGTTTCCATTATGGTCTGGTCGCTTAATGTTTGTGTTTCTTTCCCTTTGGTGTCTTTGATGGGTGGAGTAAGTTAATTGTATCGATTCCTGATCTTTGTTTTACTTCTACTTTACCAGAATGTTTGACTTGACAATATCTCAGTCAAGCTCCAACATGGGTCATGTCAACTGAAAACCTAGGTCACTAGGTCAAATCGCATGTTTTGCTTCATTCTTCATCAAAATACACAAGTAAGTTTGTCTTGAAGAAATTTTGGTCAAGTTCAAATACTGGTAATGTGCGATCAAAACTTGGTAACAACGTCAAAATAGAAGTGAAGGCAATGGTCAGGAATCCCTCACACTCCAAGGGAAAGAAACACATCTTCACCATATTGAAAAAGTCACAAGCCAAAAGCCATAAGGACAGATACTTTCCCACAAATGGGCAAACGGCTATCCAAAATAAAAAAAAGATATTAGCTATTCATACATGCAAACACGAGTGGCGGACTCCTTGTAAGGCTTGCCAAGTGCTAGTTGATAAACCACCCCGGTATCTTTAACACCTATTGTGAGGTCATAACTGTCACAGGAGCCAGATTCTTGATCTACACATTTTTGCATCTTCTCTTCTGTTGGAGCGCCCTTTGCCAAGGAACTCGTCTAGCATCTCTGTACCTTGGATTTGCTTGCAATATTCTTAGGTTGAAAAGCTTCCCATCAAAGCGATGCATAATAGGTATTCCATTGTCACCATTCTGGAAAGCATCTGTGATCATGGCAGAGAGCACCATGCTGAACAGCACAGCCTTGTTCGACAGCATTTGCTACAGGGAATGGACCAGAAAACTCACCGTCATTTTGGACCCGTGCAAGCATTTCATTGTGGAACTGCCTCGCCATTGCTATGAACTTGGTCGGACAGCCAAACTTCGCCATATTTTTCCAAAGACCCTCACAAATGACTGTGAGAAATGCTTTGGTATGGTCACTAAAGGTATGTTCTGTTCCTGGCATTTGTATTGGAGCTGCCTTGCTGTGATGATGATGTCAATTTTTCCCCTGATCTTCGTGAGTCCACGCTGGCTTTCTAGTAGAAGTCCTGACTGTCCAATGTGTTCATTCAGTCAATTAAGTAGAACTCTTGCAAAGTCCTTCCAATCAGTTGACAATAAAGAGATGCCACAATGATTGTCACACAACGGATGATTCCCTTTCCATTTCAGTAGGTGGATAACTGGCGCATCCATGAATTCTTGAGGGATGGCTTCTTTTTTCCACATACCTAATGTGAAATAACTCTCATCTTCTTTGCAGCTGGAGTAACTCTTGCTTTGTAGATCTTAGCAGGTATTACATCTGATCCTTTATTGCTTTCACTGTTTCAGAGATGGTTGTTAACTCGTCAGTTCCACCTCTGGTAGTCTTTTGATAACGTCATCATTGATAGATAATGGCCGATTAAGAACACTATCAAGTTCTCAACCCATCTTTTCAAGATAGCATCTTTGTCAGTCAGAAGACAAGTTCCATCTGCACTGAGAAGAGGGTTGGTTTCTGAGCTTTGGGGACCATAAAGTGCCTTTAGTGTATCAAAGAATTTCTGCACCCAGCCCATCTGGGCTTGGAGAAGTAGACTGGGCTGCATGGTTCTTCCACACAGAGCTGAAACCACTTTGAAGGTTTATGCCTGCCCAGGCAATGTGGTGCAAGTAGGACCGTCCCTGCTTATAAATCCTATTGGTTTATTTGGGTGACAGGGCTTGAGAAGTCATTTTATCTCAATGTCGGGTGAAAGTCCCACAAAATTGGAACCAATATCTAAAACAACCTAAGTAGTGTTGACGGGTCGTAAAAACTCAATTCAAACAAAATTCTATAAACCTTCTTCATATCCTGTCTGGATTTCATGGACCTTTCTGCTCAGCCAGGAGTTTTGCATATCTCTGAACCTAGTCTTGACTGTTTTGCATACATGTGTATATTTGAATATGCCACTTATTCGATTGAGCTGATATCACTGAGGTATGTGGCTTGTGTTTGTGGTGTTTCTTTTCAAGGAGTCATTGGATTTCTCTTGGTGTTTTCCAAAATACTGGTCCTAGGGAATCCATTGCTGAAGAGTGGATGGTGTCTATGAATATGTTCTATGAAAGGGTCAAGTTCTCTTCTGGATCAGCTGAACTGAGTTCCACCGAATCTAATAATTGATGAAGGCTTGTCTCTTGCTGTCTTGTTTCAGCTAAGAGACATCCAGTCTCTTGGGCACTTTCTTGTCTTGTCGTTGCCGTGCAGGGTGAATGCGCAGGTTGAGTTTGCTGACAAGCCTGTGGTCTGCCCAGCAGTCTGTACCACACATTGTCTTTGTCACTGTGGCATCCTATCTGTTCTTCCGTTGCACAATGACATAATGAATGAGATGCCAGTGTTTGTTTGTTTGTTTGTTTTAATTGAGGTTTAACATCACCATCAACACTATTTAGGTCATTTTGGAGATGTTGCTTCCAATTTTGTGGGTTTTACCCGACATTGAGATGAAATGACATCTCAAGCCCTGCCACCTAATGAAACCAATAGGGTTTTTATGCATGGATGGTCCGACCCGCATCACTTTTGCCTGGGCTCATTTGCTGTCGGTTTCTGCACTGTGTGGAAGCACCATTCAGTCCAATATATTTCTGCTAGTCCCCATGGGCGGGTGCCAAGATGCTAGTGTATGGAGCGAGGATGCATCCATGACGTCTTGTTGCGAGTTTGCATATGGACGACTGTGTTAGTGATCAGTAGTTCATGCTCTGCTCAATTTTTCAAATGGAGGAGGCCATTGCTGCCCCACTTTCATACTCCTTCAGTATCAATCACTCAAGCCCAGGTTTGGTGGTCTGTTACCACCCTAGCATTGAAGTCTCCTAGGAGGATGAGTTTGTCTGTCCAGGGTGCAGCAGAAATCACAGAATCCAGATCATCATAGAAGGGGCTGGTCTTTGTGGGTGCATAGGCACTTGCAATAATTGCACGCGCTAACTACCCATTTCGATATTCAATAGACTTTGGAGTGGACATGATACTCAATAACTGTCTAAACCCCTGCTGCTGCATCCTTTGAACTTTATTTGATGATGTCACAAACTGACAAGGATAGAAAAGTGTTAGACCAATTATGACAAACCAAGTGTGCAGATATCCAATCAGATACAATTTCCACTGTCAATAATTAGCATGTCCAATAAGAGGTAGTCTGTCACACATCAATCACCCGTGACAAGTCTGGAGTACAAAGAGATTGGTGAAAGTTTGATGTATCTTTCTGGTGCACTGACCTCTGAAATTACAGCAGAATGTACCCCTTTGATCTGCTACTTTTGACTGAAAGTCTAATGGATATTGAAATCGGTAGTAACAGATAAGGGAACTTTCAGCATCATCAGGAAGACATTTATGTCTTTTGGAAGTCATGAGAGCTTGGTGACAAGTTGTGATTTGATGGCAAAACTACGGCAAGCGTTTTTATCAATTATTGCAGATTTCAGATATCTTATATACTATATAAGATATCTTATAAAGTATACAAGATATCTTACATATCATATATCTCATATACATAAGATATCTTACATTTTAAATTAGATATCTTATTTGTTAATAAGATATCTAAATCACCAAATTGGATACCTTATATAGTATATAAGTTATATATTATTTTATGTGGTTTTACGGCCCTTTCAAGATTGTTTCATTTATATTGAGCCGATCTTAATCAGAGTTGATAAAAGATATATAATATGGGATGTAAGATATCTTATATGGGAAAGTAGATATCTGAATTATCCAAATATATATACTGTATAAGATATCTTATCCTATACTGTATAAGATTTTATGTCTCATATCAAATATCTTATATATTATATGAGATATCTTATATGGGATACAGGATATCGTATGTACTATATTAGATATCTAATATACTATATAATACATGTTATATATTTTGATAAATCAAATATCTTCTATCCTATATAAGATATCTTATATCACATATAAAATAGCATATATTATGTATAAGATATTAAGGAATCTTATTTATTTTTTATATGAGATATTTTAAATGTTGAGTAAGATAACTATATATTTGCCATTTCGTTTAAAATGAAGGGTCTCTATAATAGGTCGTAGCTATATAGAGAAACAGTTGCACTTTACGTCTTGATATAATATCACCTTGCTTTTTTCAAGACTTCCTCATTCATTGCCTGTCTAGTAGTGTCTACTAATCATTAAAATTTAATAGAAACAGCCTGGTGTCACCCTGCGCCTAGTCACACTGAGAAATGTTAATATAGAATTGTGTTTGAAATGTTAGATTAGCGACATGAAACAATGAGATGACTGAATATTCAACGAAGGTACTATTATCTGTTAACAGTTTTAAAAAAGGGCCCCCAATGGAAAAGCTCAGCCCCTTGATGTGCTTCTGCGAGGTCATTTAACATTATGTTTACGGTTGGAAGAATGGGGTATGATTAAAAGAACCTCTCTCTTTCTCTTTCTCTCTCTGTCTCTCTCTCTCATCAACTATCCAGCTACCCAATTTGATATTATCATTTAATAATACAGATAAAGGTCCTCTTGCATTCCACACAAGCACTCAGCTAACTTAGCAGCTGTCGTGCATCTAATGGTCGACCTGTTACAACAACACAAACAAATAATGATGATAATAATAACTGTTATTAATAATGATAACCATAATAATTACATAATGATACTACAAAGTTCAATATCCATTAGACTTTCAGTCAACTATCGCAGATCAAAGCTGAACATTTTTTACATAATTTCAGAGGTCACTCAGGTCAGTGCATCAACCTGTACTGCAAACTTGTCACAGATACAGTTCTGATGATTGACATGGTCACAGACACAGTTCTGATGATTGACATGTGGCTTTTGGACATGTGCTATTGACAGACAAAGGATGTTGCATATAAAACATTGGTTCGCCCTCAACTTGAATATGCATCACCCATTTGGCATCCAATGACTAAGCAGGTGGAGAAGGTGCAGAGGACAGCTGCTCGATGGACCTGTAGGCGATGGCGAAATAGAAGTAGCGTCGGTGACATGCTTGATGAGCTAGAGTGGCCGTCCCTGGAGGCTCGTCGTGAGCGGTCCTCTTTAACCTTCTTCTACAAGATACACTCTGATTCAGTGTCTATTGATAAAGATAGGTACTTGACCCCTGTAACAGTGTCGACCGAAACAAGGGCATCTAAAGTAAACGACTCACAATATCGTAGATACCAGTCCTATAGTGATGCCCTGAAGAACTCGTTCTTTCCTAGAACTATTCCCCAATGGAATAGTCTTCCCTCCTCTGCGGTGAATGCCAAGTCCGCAGAAGAGTTCAAAGCCCGCACAGTGTAAGATTGGGACTCAGAGGTATGCGTTTTAGGATACCTCTGTTATGCAGATTGTAAATAGTTTTAAGGACGCATCCAGTGCCTCTCTCTTTCTTTTTTTTTACAGCTAAATTCTAAATTTAGCCACCCAATCAACTGAGGTAATGGCCAGATATGACCGACTCAGTATAAGAAGATAGATAGATAGATAGATAGATAGATAGATAGATAGATAGATAGACTGAGAGTGTGATGTATCTGATTTTTGGTTGTGTCATAATTGGTTTTATGATATGATTAAAGCATGCAGAAACACTATTGAAATTGGTTGGGGTTAGACAGTTACACCTGTGGACACAAAAGCGTTCAAACTTTGATGAGCTTCATTTCATTCTGACTTGAAACATCATTCAATATATCCTAACATCCTATCAACAGAAATAAATTCAAAACACAAGGTGGTGTACATTTCATTGCTGACTCCTGCACTGTCCAATCAAAATACATCTCAAATGCCAATCAGATATTGTTTTCCAAAATGAGACCAATCAATGGCTTGATCTAGTTTTAGAATTCTTTGATGAATGACATTTGCTTGACAAAACTAACTTGATGCAAAGAGATTCATTGAAAGTTATTTCATAGGAGTTTGAACGCTTTTGTGTCCACAGGTGTATTATGTGTTCAGTCCACTCCAAAGTCTAATGAATATTGAAATCAGTAATAATAATAACAATTAATAATCATCACCATCACTGTACAGTGAAAGTGACAGTACTGTGATCCAAAACTACAATTTGACTCGGTATTTATGTTCTTTCAAAATTCTATAAGATATCTGCTTCATCAACAAAGATATCTTACTTGACTTGCTAAATGAGATATCGCATATAGTAATATAGATATATGTTATATCATATATCTTATATCACATATAAGATATTCTATATACTATATAAGAAATCTCATTTGATTCAATATATAAGCGGATATAGTATATAAGATATCTCATATTCCATATAAGGTATCTAATATAGCATATAAGATATCTAAATTACTATATAAGACATCTAAATTGTTATATAAGATACAATATTTAGATATATATCATATAAGATATCTAATATAGTATAAGATATATTTTATCAGTTATCTTATAGATAGTAAAATCGCTTGCTACAGAAGCTCCTGCTTCATAGCCCTCTTCATTCTTGCGTCCACTCCACAGCATCATATTCCATATAAGGTATCTGATATAGACACCTGTGGACACAAAAGCGTTCAAACTCCTATGAAATAACTTTCAATGAATCTCTTTGCATCAAGTTAGTTTGACAAGCAAATGTCATTCATCAAAGAATTCTAAAACTAGATCAAGCAATTGATTGGTCTCATTTTGGAAAACACTTTCTGACTGACATTTGAGGTGTATTTTGATTGGACAGTGCAGTAGTCAGCAATGAAATGTACACCACCTTGTGTTTTGAATTTATTTCTGTCTGGCAGGTGACTGATATGATGTTGGGATATATTGAATGAAGTTTCAAGTCAAAATGAAATGAAGCTCATCAAAGTTTGAACACTTTTGTGTCCACAGGTAAATAACTATAGAAGATATAGTTGTTAAACAAATTGATAAATAAGATAATAAGTCAAGGTGATTAATATATCTTATTTAATATATAGGATTATTTGAGCCCCGCCAAGCGAATTTGTGTCTTCGAGCATTCCGTCATGACAAATTTTAACTGCGCATGCCCAGCCATTCAGAGGGGCCAGGGATATGGCTCTCTGTCTGAAGGTTTCTCTTGATTCACTGCTCGCATGGCCAATAAGTACCCAAATCGCTTGACGGGGGCCATTTAACATAAAAGATATCTTATATATGATGAGATATCTAATATAGTATATAATATATCTTATATATTTTATCAGTTATCTGATATTCTCTATACGATATCCTATATAATAAATGTCTGATTTTCAGAATAAAATTTATAATAGTAAAATGGCTTGCCATTCGAAACCTACGCCTGCTTCACGCCCCTCTTCGTTCTTGCGCCCACTCCACAGCACCAACTTATTTTTTTTTTTTTTTTTTTTTTTTGGTTTGGGTTTTAAGGCCCTTTCAAGATTATTTCACTCATATCGAGCCGATCGTTAATCATAGGTGGGCGAAAACCGGAGTACCCGGAGAAAAACCACCTGACCTTCCGTTGCAGAATTTGGCGTTTCACACGTGACCCGAGCGAGGCTCGAACCCACGGCGGTGAGAGACCTAATGACTAAGAGTCAGCGCTCTTATCCATTAGGCCACGGAGGCCCGTACCAACTTATTTTAATGGCCCTTCCTCTTCAATGCGAGTCTTGCTCTGCAAGGCGAGTCTGACTCAGAGCTGCAATCTCGACTTTGTACTGATCAAGTTCTTTACCAACAAGAGCTCTTCTTCGCTGTCGTCTGTGTGAGCTAGCACTGTCCGTTAAGGTGCGCACATTCCGTACGTATCACCTTTATCTTCTTTCAAATCGCAGTTAACCAGCGAGGGATTTCACCCAGGCAGTTGTTTAGGGCACCTGTTTAGCCCCTTCCCCATGCCAAGGGGATGACCCCTTCCCCATGCCAAGGGGATGATCAGTGCGGTCCTAATAAGGTCTGCTTAGTCGCTCAGTTCGGCTGCCGAATTCCCAATACTGCTTCATTCTTGAAGAAAAAAGCCGGGTAATGAAAGTATATGTAATATTGGATACGCTGCTTCTGATATTGTAGGAATTTTACCCGGCATTGAGATGAAACGGCCCAAAGAAACCAAGGTACTACACGTCTTACTCGTTCCTGGGCTAGTTTAGACTACCAGTTCTCATGATCGGTCGGTTTCAGCGCTGCACGGAAGCACCATGTCGCCCAATCTATTTCTCAAATGAGAAAATTTTGGTTTCCCCCATCCCATAGAGGCTCCATATGAAATTTGACTTCAATCGGCCCAACGGTTTCCGAGGAGAAGCAGTTCGAAAATTTTCACATTTTTCGCCTCGGCGAGGCTATACTAAATGGAATGTAATATTTCTCAAGTTCATTGTTTAGATCTCATTGATATCTATCAGTATGCCAAAAATTGTTTAAATATTCCAAGCGGTTGAGTCACTATCACCAATTTTCACAAACGGGTTACGGAGGGACAGACAGACAGACCATATATGGCTTGGTGGCCATTTTGGTCAAGTGACCTGGACCCCATGAGCAAATTTTGGTTTCCCCAATCCCATAGAGGCTCCATATGAAATTTGACTTCAATCGGCCCAACGGTTTCCGAGGAGAAGCAGTTCGAAAATTTTCACATTTTTCGCCTCGGCGAGGCTATATAAAATGGAATATAATATTTCGCAAATTCATTGGTTAGATCTCATTGTATGCCAAAAATTGTTGAAATATTCCAAGCGGTTAAGCCACTATCACCAATTTTCACAAACGGGGTACAGACGGACAGACTGACAGAATGACACGGTGATTTTAGGGCACTTTAGAAAATCAACCGACTTTTTCTGCGGGTCGTGCAATTTCTTTATCATCTTGCAGCCCAGTTTTCCTGCAAACTTCATGAAACTTTACCAGAATGTTTGACTTGATATCTCATTCGAGTTTGAATATGTAAGTCAAAACTAGATTATAAGGTCGTATTTCTTTAAAGCCTTATTCACTGGGCCCTTGTCCATCATGATTTGGAGAAATAGATTGGGCTGCATGGTGCTTCCTCGCAGAACTTAAACTAACCGCACATGAGTACTGGTAAACCGCCTAGAAGGTCTAAGCCTGCCAAGGCAAAGCGATGCGACTCGGACCGTGTCTGCCTATAAACCCTACTGGTTTGTTCGGACGGCAATGCTTGAGATGTCATTTCATCCCAATTTTGTTGGGTAAAAGTCCCACAAAATTGAAAGCAACGTCTCCAAAATGACCCAAATAATGTTGATGGGGACCTTAAACCTGAATTCAAACAAAAGCCTTTCTTCATGCTCTGAAGGCCAAAGTCATGAAACTACACCAGAATATGTGACTTGAGATCTTGATCATGTTCTGATATAGGTTATTTCAGCTCACAAACTAGTTACTTTAAAGCTCTGCTCAACCTCTAGAATGCATAGTTTTGCTTCAATCCTCATGGAACTGTAAAAGAATGTTTTACTTGATGACACCAAAATGATCTAAATAGTGTTTACGGGGACGTTAAGCAAACAATGCCCAAACTATGGGTTTAAAAAGCGGTTATGCCATTTTCCACGATTTACAGATGGTCTACAAAATTCAGTTCTAGCTAGGAATCAGTCAAATCAGGAAGACCCCCAAGTCTTTAGTATACATGTATATTAATAAAATCAAAAGATGCACATTTCACTGTCAGACAGCTGGCACAAATGACATACTGGGGTTGAGCACATGTGAAGATAATTCTAAGGTTACAAATATAAGTCGAGGGTGCAAATGACACCGCAACTGCTGAAAAAGTACCCACAAAATAAGAAACTAGAAATCTGTCAATACAACACAAATGCCCCCGCCCAGGACCTACCTCCCCCACCCCCATCACCTTAAGGTCATGCAGCAGGGGCGGGGTTATGGCTGAATGAAACTTTTGACATGTATCTATCATCATTCCAAATATGTAGCAAATCCATCGAATGGTTCAAGAAATATGAGCTCTCAAAAAATATAATATAAAAAATTTCTATGTCTGTGACCTTGACCTTCAGTTAAGGGGTGGGGGGGGGGGTATGGCTCAATGAAACTTTGGACCTGCAACTATTGTCATACCAATAATGAAGCAAATCCATTATAGAGTTTGGAAAATAAAAGCTATTAACATACTTAATTTTCAAAATTTCCATGTCTGCGACCTTGCCCTTGAAGTCATAGGCATGGGTGGGGGTATTGCTGAATAAATCTTTTGACCTGCATCTATCATTAAACCAAATATGAACCAAATGAATCATAAAAGTTAAAGTTCAATGTGGTACAAATACCTTAACCTGAGTGTTAAACATTAAAAATTTCTAAGTCCGTGACCTTGACCTTGAGACCATGGGTAGGTGTGGGGGTATTGCTGGCTAAAACTTTGGACCCATATCTATCATCATACTAAATATAAACCACATCCATTGCATGGTTTGAAAAATATTAGCTCAAGTTCTACCCTGACAAAAAAACCTTAACCTGAGTCTTAAACATTAAAAATTTCTGAGTCCGTGACCTTGACCTTGAGACCATGGGTAGGGGTGGGGGTACTGCTGAATAAAACTTTGGACCTATATCTATCATCATACTAAATATAAACCAAATCTATTGTATGGTTTGGAAAATATGAGCTCAAGTTCTACCCTGACCAAAAACCTTAACCTGAGTCTAACAGGATTACGTACGTACGTACGTACGTAAACACTTTCGTACAGAAGGACGTACTGCATTCGGAAACCGTACGCACGTACGCACGTACCAACGGACGCACGTACGGAAAACCGAAAAACTCTATGCCCCCGGCATCATCCGATGCGGGGGCATAAAAAAGATGTTTGATTGTCTCCTAACTGGTGAATTTTAATGAGCCCAAACGAAAAGTTTATAACAGGATATTCCATAAGACCCACCCCTAAAGGGGTACCTTGGCAAACTGCGCAGGCCCAGATCAGACGCAGGGCCTGGACTATTTGCTAACAGAATGTTCCGTCAAAAATAGAATAAAACGAAAAAAAGGCCTGACACCCCTTATTTGACAAATGGACATGTCCCACATATAGAAATGGAAGAGTCCACTAGTATACAATGGGCTAAACAACACTGACACAGCAAACATGATTATTTACACAAATTCTGGGCCACCCGTGCAAATTGCTGTTATTAAGGTAGCTTCTAGAAGATGTGGTTCTGAAAATATTGCGAACAAGTTTTATAACATGTTATAATGAACGGTATCTTGAATGATGCACATGTTGAAGCCGATAGGGGACATTTTGACTTGTGACTTTTGAACTTGTGACTTATGACTTGCGACGTCGGAGTTGCATGCTTAATTTTGGCGACTTATGACTTTTGACTTTCGACAAATCTGACGCAGTGGAAGACGGCGGTCAACGACGGTGTCGATCCAGCGATTTTGCTGCTCCTGTATTATATTGTTTGATGAATGCCATTAAGAAGACTTGTTTATGTTTTTATGCCCCCGGAATCTAAGATTCTGGGGGGCATATAGTTTTTGGTCTGTCCGTCTGTTTGTCTGTTTGTCCGTTTGTCTGTTTGTCCGTTTCTCCGTCTGCAAAAACTTTAACATTGGGCATAACTTTTGAATGGTAAGTGGTACAGCTTTCATACTTCACATGTGCATTCCTTGTCACAAGACCTTTCAAGAGGTACCATAATTTTTGATCTCGTGACCTTGAACTTGACCTTTGACCTATTTTTTTCAAAATTTTTAAAAACATTAACATTGGCCATAACTTTCGATTTATAAGTGATAGGGCTTTCATATTTCATATGTGCATTCATTGTCACAAGACCTTTCTAGTGGTACCATAATTTTTGACCTTGTGACCTTGACCGTGATGTTTGACCTACTTTTTAAAAACTTTAACATTGGCCATAACTTTCAATTGGTAAGTGGTATGGCTTCCATATTTCACATGTGCACTCCTTGTCACAAGACCTTTCTAGTGGTACCATAATTTTTGACCTCGTGACCTTGACCTTGACATTTGACCTACTTTTATAAACTTTAACATTGGCCATAACTTTCGATTGGTAAGTAGTAGGGCTTTCATATTTCACACGTGCACTCCTTGTCACAAGACCTTTCTAGTGGTACCATAATTTTTGTCCATCCAGACACCCCCCCCCCCCTCAAGGTCAAGGTCACTGTGGCTATTTTTAGAAAAACTTTGTCATCGCTCTAGCGCCAACATTTCTTTACTGATTTCAATATAACTTCACACAAATGTTCCTTATGACAATATCTCGAGCGAGTTCGACTTTCAAGGTCATGACCTCAAGGTCAAGGTCACTGTGGCTATTTTTAGAAAAACTTTGTCATCGCTCTAGCGCCTACATTTCTTGGCCATACCTTTTGATTGCTTAGTGATACTGCTTTCATATTTAACATGCGCTGTCCGGGGGCATCAGTGTTTCACAAACACATCTTGTTTACTCTGTTTTTGTTATCTTTGTATGACTTATGACTTGCGACTTATAACTTTGACTTGTGATTTATGACTTGTGACATATCACTTTCGACTTATGACTTGTTGACTTTTGGTGCAAACCCGAAAAATATCGGGTAGCGGACAACGGCACCGACAATTCCGGTGTATATTGTTTAGAAATGCCACTTAGAAGACCCTGTTTCATGTATTATCAACTCTGTTTTAGTGACAATTTACTACCGCCTGTGTTGTTATGCCCTATTAATTTAGATTCGCGCCAAGAAATGTCTTAAGTTGCAAGTCAAAACTCAAAAGTCATAAGTGACAAGTCATAAGTCGAAAGTCACAATTCGAAAGTGAAAAGTCATAAGTGACAAGTCAAAACTCATAAGTCAAAATTCATAAGTCTTAAAAATTCACAAAATCAGAGTAAACAAGGCAACGCAAGCGTAGCATCCCCTCGCAACTGCATACCATTCATTAACATGAAAATCCAATCTGAATATGTTAGACCATTGTGACCTTGACCTTTGACCCCTGACCTTGAAATTCAATAGGGTTCATCCTCTGTACATGGTGAACATTTGTGAAAGGTTTGATGCTTCTACGATGAATACTGTGTCGTCTATCCTGCTCACAAGGTTTTCAAGGTCAAGTCCATTGTGACCTTGACCTTTGACCCCTGACCTTGAAATTCAATAGGGTTCATCCTCTGTACATGGTGAACATTTGTGGAAGGTTTGATGCTTCTACGATGAATACTGTGTCTTCTATCCTGCTCACAAGGTTTTCAAGGTCAAGTCCATTGTGACCTTGACCTTTGACCCCTGACCTTGAAATTCAATAGGGTTCATCCTCTGTACATGGTGAACATTTGTGGAAGGTTTGATGCTTCTACGATGAATACTGTGTCTTCTATCCTGCTCACAAGGTTTTCAAGGTCAAGTCCATTGTGACCTTGACCTTTGACCCCTGACCTTGAAATTCAATAGGGTTCATCCTCTGTACATGGTGAACATTTGTGGAAGGTTTGATGCTTCTACGATGAATACTGTGTCTTCTATCCTGCTCACAAGGTTCCGGACAGACACACACACAGAAACACAGACACACAGACACACACACACACTAACACACGGACGCACGGCACCGATGCTATATCCCCATTCGCAACGTTGTTGCGAGGGGATAATTACCTACCATATGATCTTTTCGGTGGCATTTTTCAAACAATATAAAACAGGAGAAAAATCGCTTGCCTCACCGGAATCATGTCGAACTTTAACGGACATCCAGGTAACTGCTGTTGGTTAAAGTTAATACATAGATTTATATAGGAACTTGATAAGTATTCCCCATAAAATAAAAACATTTAGGAATATCTTTTCTGTGCAAGCGGCTCGTGATTTTACATTCTTTTTCGAATATCCACATATATTTTTAATGCAATTTTATGAACAACTTTTTAGTCCTTTTTACGTATATTTGGAAGCACCCTCTAAATGTATAGAATATATAGTAAAACTACCGAATACAGCGACAAAAACTGATGAATTTATTTTCATAACGTTTTTGTAAATTGTTTTTTCTTTTCTGTGCCAGCGGGAGTAAGATTGCAAATTTATTGTGAACACATCCATGTAAATTTTGTGAAATAAAAATAAAAATAATTTGGTCCTTTTTGAAAATGAAATACACTATCCCCTTTTTTCTATTTCCAGTTTACCTTCGCAATCAGCGGGCAGCGGTTGTCACTACGGTAAACAATAACAAAGGCTATGTTACGCCTTCGATGTAATAATTGATAAATTTGAAATTTGTAATTAATATTCCATTATGTAAATTATTCTTTATTCAGTCTCTTTTTTTTTCTTTTTTTTTTTTTTTTTTTTTTTTTTGTCGACTCGCACCGCTTTTCTTGGGCACGCTTAGATCCTCTAAGCGGTTTATCCGTACTCGTGTGACGGTCGGATTCAGCTCTGCGTGCAAGCACCATGCAGCCTATCTATTTCTTCAAGCCCCGAAGTCCGAGGGGGGTGGGGATCGGGGTGGGGGGGGAAGTTACATTACAACACTATCTCTACTTTCATGTATTAGAACAGTGACCTATAAAATACATATAAAGCGGTCCTAAGACTTCATACTGATGCCGCAAAATCGTTCGGATGTCACCTAGGTAACCATGAGGCCTTGGGGAGATAACCATTTATTTTCTGTGTTGTACGCGTTAGTTCCCTTGATTATCAGAACAGATAGCAGTCATGTCCGTATAAGTCCGGTATGCTTAGCCGTCGTTGTCCGAAATCGGCCGTTGCTTGAGGTATGTCAAAAGTCACAAGTAAAAAGTCATAAGTCGCAAGTATAGCGTAGCTATACACCTTTGACTGTGATCTTATAGTGTTTCTTAAAATATAACTAAAGTCATATTGAGAGTTTCAGCAGCTTTATTCGGCAGGCACCTCATACGAGTGCACAACTCCTAAACCAGACTAACGGTCTGCAAGCTGATCAAGTAGACATCTGAAGTCTTGGTCAGAAAACCCCAGTATTTATAATCACTACAAAAATCTCACGCAATATCCTTCTCTCATTGCATCATGCTTGTTATCACAACTCTTGCCAAAATCTCTTCTAACTATAAACTATCTGTCATGATTTTGATGACTGCACTAATAATATGATCTTTAAAATGCTGTTTCATCAGGTTTCTAAAGTACTTCACATGAACACCTGCTTAAATAACCTTTAAAAGGAAATGTCAGAGTCATATGATATTACGAAATTATGATTTGAATGGCTTCCAGGTACATGTAAGGTACATGTATGTGTAATTCAAGTGCATCTCTGCATTTTATGCAAAGTTATATAATTGATGTTTCAGAGTTTTAAAATGAAGCTGTTTCATAATAAGAATTGAAGCTTAATATTTTCATAATAGTACTGAGACAGAAGCTTACTGCCTTTTCAACACTCATTCAGTCATATCAACACTCTTACACACCTTCAACAACATTTCAGTCATACACATGACAACATGCCTGTGCAAAATATCATGTGCATAAAATGACTATGTTATATACCTCCCACTGTTGAGTAAATTAATTAACCCCTTAATTAATTTAATTAACCGCTTAATTAATTTATCTAATTCTGACCAAAACCTCTTGTACATATACTGTATACACAATTAATATATAATTAAACAAGATATCATCAACATACATCATTGTCCAGGATGTATGCACTAAAACAAGATATCATAAACATATATCAGTGACCAGGATGATCACCAACGTATATCAGTAACCAGGATGATATCTAAATAATAACATGATATTGTCACATATATCATAAACACATGTCAGTGACCAGGATCATGCATAAATAAACAAGACATCATAAACACATATCAGTGTCAAGGATCCATTCACATATATAAGTGACCAGGATTATATGATACATATATTACTCATCAGGATGAAAACCAGGATGAATAACATATCATCAATCAAGATTAGTTAATTAATTAATGTCATGTATGTTTCATGTGACTAGTATTGTAATTAATCTAATATGTAACAAGGATCCAATAAAACATTTAACTAGGATTTGACCAGGATTAAGACCAGGATTAAAACGAAGTTTCAAAGTTTAATTCTTAATTAAATGTCTAAGATATTTTCTTAATTGTTTCTTTTAATCAACCCTTCTAATCTAGTAGACTTCCTAATTACCAGGATAAGCAATATACTTGTAACCAGGATTTCTACAAACTGTAAGACCAATAAAGGGCTCATTAAAATGCACTGTTTTTAGATTAAGTTTTTATTCCTTTTTGGATCGAGAATTCACACAGTCACATTGTTCTTCCCTCAAGTTTATAACTGTTGGAGGTTGTGGAATAGGTATAACTGGAACTCTGTAGATTTTATTCGCCATTAGTATCACATCGTTGTTATCTGAGCTGTTTGTTTGCTGGTGGTGTAGGTTTGTAATAAGGTAAGTTGGATGTGGTGGATGTTCTTTACAATATCCATAGTGTTCCTGTACAACACTAATGTCGTCTGGCTGTAATAAAATAAAGTTCAATGTCACATGTATATCTTCACCTAAGCATGACCTTTAGGGGCATACTCAGGACTTTATTATTTAAAAGTCACTAAAGTTCTGATCACTAAATCTTCGTCCATGCATAGTCTTTAGGACTATACAAGGCACAAATAAACGTCACTGAAATGTCACTGTACTGTAACCATTAGTACTACTACGATCACATGAGCTATATACATGATGAAAACACATCGTACGTTAAAGTTCATATGTTATGCAAATACTTCATAACATGTAACAATACTGTTAACTTATTCCTGTTAACAAACACTGTTTATATAACTAGTATTCATAAATAAATCTGCTTTAAAAACACTGTGCACAGATTTTCCTTATTTCTTTGCCCATGCCGCCGTTGCATCAGTCCACTTGAAGGGCTTTTGTCCTTCCTCAACGTTATCGACGTTTTGTTCTTCAATCAGAGTGGACGTCTCGATAACATCACCTTTGATCGGTGACCGTTTCACATTCACCTTCTCAAGATCATGTGTGTTAGCCTGTCGTACACCAATTATCTTATATACAAAGTTTCTTCTACGTAAGATCATTAAGATAATTGCAATTACTAATACCGTCGATGCAATACTGATTAGCATAACATGTATCCAACTAGTATTGGATTTATTCTCATCTAATATTACAGGTTTATAGTTTCTTGTTTCATGGAGTAGATTTTGTAAAGGAATCTCTTTCAAACCTGACAAATGTGGTGGCAACTTCATTGGTTTAGATCCTAATTTAGTTTTGATATCAAGCCAAAAGTAAAAGGTCGAAACATTGTGTAATTTCAAAAGTGCTTGCAAAGGATCTGACTTTTCAAAGTTACTATGTCTGCCAAAATATTCAGGTAACTGTAAATATTTGTTTGAGGCTTTACATGTGTTATTTAACCGGATAATGCCAAGTGGTGGTATGATTTTAATGTCAGCATTCTTAGGTTCATGTGACTGACAATTTAATGTAAATGTCAGAGGTCTATTTGTGACAACAATCCAAATACCAAATGACAAGTACTTCGTAGTTGGCAACCTTCCATCCAACACAACTACTTGCTTACAGTACTTTTTAATGTCATGCAGGTTTTGCATGAAGAGAGCAACAACGCAAAACTTATTTACGTTGGTCTGATAAAATGCTGCCCCAGGATTGCAGAACTGAAAATGATAGTTATTACACATCTGAAATGTACTTTCAGATAGGAGAGAAAACTTTGTTTTATCCTTTGAGACCAGTAACATTTCATTTTCTAAACTGTATTTTAATAATACATCTGTCTGATTATTTGAGAGTAGCGGTAGTGGTAAGTTATGTATTTTATACACTTCATATTCCTCTTTCGTGTTAATTAGTGGAATCTTAAGGATGATTCTAATTTCATTATTTTCAAGGTATGTTATACATGTCAATGTCTTATAAAAATACCAAATGTCCTTACGAGGATTTTTAGGAAGCTCAAAGTTATTAGGAAGTTTTGTTTCTACTTCAATTAACAATTGCTTCAGATCTTTAGGAGAGATTGTATTAGTTGATAAATGATGCATTGACAACATGTTTAGTTCAGATTTTAAGCTCTCAAGATAAAATATAGCATTTTGTGTGGTAAGCCTAATTTCATCAAGTATCATTTTGAATTGTAAGTATGTATGAATAAATTGTTCAAGTCTAACAAACTGTTGTTCGATTGTTCTTTCAAGCAGTCTTATTTTATGGTCAAGCTTCTGAATAACTATGATGAGATCCATAATTGATCTCCTATTTTCTGCTACTTGCATTCTTGTTAAATTAAGTACAGATACATCAAGATCATGTATTATTTGATCTTGGTTAAGTGCCAAGGTTTTAATATTTCTATCTATGTTCTCAAGGTCATTTTCTGATACAGTGCCAAAAAGAGTGCTCATTAATTGTCCTATTATAGGAATTAAAGACCTTTTGTGTTCATGACTGTTTACTGAAAGTGTCTGGTACTCATCAAAGTTTTCATAAACAGACTTGTATGTATCTGTTAAAAGGTTAACTTCAACATGTAAACTTTGGAATGTTTCTACATATCCCGTTAAATTTGACTTCTGATAAAATCTTGTCATATATTTCACAATTTCATCAGTGCGAACAAGATCGTTTTGAATCTTTAAAATCAAATTTTCAAACGGTCTCAAATCGTGAATAAATGTTACAGACCAGTGTGCATCGTTAATAAAGACTTCATTAGTCTTTTGAAACACAACATTTTCGGATGTAAAGAGTCCGAATGCCTGGCTAACATACAATGATCCCAAGATTAATGTGATCATCATTATGTTAATCTGAAATTAAATAAAAATGGGCATTACTACACTGTTAAACGAGGTACTTATTTACAATTCACCTCCATTAACATACATGAGGCCTTTACCTCATTAAAGAACATAACATTACGAGGTCATTTTATAACATATTAGACATTAACCTCAAGAGTTGCTTTAAACTCTCTGCTCTATCTCGAGACTTCCTTCGTCTCTTTTTCAATGGCCTAACTGTCTCGCTGGCTACACTATTAGACAGTGGCGGCTGTGAATAAACTACATTCACATCCATATCACTAGCTAAATCATCGTTTTCAATCAAAGGCATAGAACAGGAATTATCAGAGGATAAATCGTCATTACATTCCATGTTTTTGACCTCAGTTTCTTCACTTTGATTTTGCCTAGCTTCTTTGTGTTTTAACCTTTTCTGTAACTCCATTAAAGGTATATCTTCTTCATCAGAAGACGTTTCTCTTTCTTGTCTGTATTTCTTGACTAGCTTAGCCAAGGGAATTTGTTCTTCTGGATCAGAATCAGTTTCTGTTTCTGACTCAGAGGCCTGAGGTGGAATTACATATGCTGTCTCTAAGTTTTCTACTACTTTCATTTTTGGAAACAGGCCAATCTGTTACATTCGCCAACATTAAATCGCCTGCATATACTCTACTTGTTGTACCATCTAATTGGTTTTTAATTATGAAAGATACAGGTCCCGTTTTCTCAATTATTCTATAATAAGGTTTCCACTTCTGTCCTAATTTACCCTTTCTTTGTTTATTTTGGTAATAAACTGGATCTCCTACTTTTAACTCTACCTCTTTAACGTTTTTATCTGCATATTTAGCCTGGCGCTTCTTTGCTTTTTGTAAATAATTTCTGACATGTACAAAAGCTCTGTGCTGTTCTTGTAAAGCAACTTGGTGAAAATTTTCACCTAAATATTTCCTCCTAGGCTGTAATATATTGTCAACTGGCAATTCTACATCTCTGTTGTAAAGCAAATAATAAGGTGAAAATTTAGAAGATTCACTAACGTTAAATCTAATTGCTGCTAAACTTTGACAAAGATACAAATCCCAGCTCTGTTGATTATCAGCTACCATTTTAGCTAAAATGTCATGCAAAGTTCTATGGAATCTCTCAACTTTTGCATTGCTCTGAGGATGATACACGCTTGTCAAAATATGGTCAACATTAAGTTTTTCCAATGTCTCCCTGACCATCTTGTTTACGTTCTCAGTTCCATTGTCCGTCACGATCTGTAAAGGACAGCCAAAACGTGGGAAAATGTGTCCAATGATCAATTCAGCTACTGTTTCAGCAGTCTTATCTGGAACTGCAAAAGCTTCAGGCCAACCACTATACCAATCAACAAATGCAATGATATATTTATTGCCTGACAAAGTTGTTGGATATGGACCCGAAAGATCAAGACTGAGTTTTGCCATAGGGTATGGTGGAATATCTGTTTCTTGTAATGGATGTTTCGTTTTCTGCATTGACCTAGTTCTGCAAGTCATACAATCAGAAACATACTTGTGAATTTCTCTAAACAAATTTGGCCAAAAGTATTTCTGACGAATAGAATTAAAAGTTTTCTGTACACCCATATGACCATTACTGTCATGATACTGAGTTACAACCAAAGATCTAAGATGTTTTGGAATATACAATCTTAAATTTGGGTCGTCATTGGCATTTGATAAATAGTATACCAATCCATCTACGAAGAGATAATGTTTTTGAACATCTTTACTCTCTTCCCCATTCAAAATCATTGACCTAATGTTTGAGATATCGTCATCCCTAGTTTGTTCAATTTTCATGTCAAAGCCTTCTTTTGTAAAATCAGAACAGTCACACTTTTCAAATGTGTCTTCATTTGGAAGACTACAACCAGCAAACACTTTTGGATCAAACTGATTAGAGTCTAACACATTCACCTGATACAAGTTGTCATTGACATCAAGTGCCTTTTCTACTTCTACGTCTTCACTAACTGTACTTTCCTCACTTTTGTTTACATTATCTGGATGCCTGGAAAGTAGGTCAGCGCATGTATTTGTTGTACCAGCAATGTACTCTATAGTACAATTATAGCCTGACATACTCAAAGCCCAAAGTTGAATCTTTTTGTTTTGCATAGGAGATTCAAGCAAGTATTTCAGAGGTTTATGATCAGTTCTTATGACAAACTGAGCATTGTGCAGATAATAATCTAACTTCTGAAGAGCAAAATGTATTGCAAATGCTTCTTTTTCTACTACAGACCATTTACATTGGGACTTACTAAGTTTGTGGGACAAATAATAAATTGGTTTTTCATCACCTTCACACTCTTGTGTAAGGCATGCACCAACACACGAGTTGCTAGCATCTGTATAAAGAACATATGGTTTATTTGGATCTGGATAAACCAAAAGTGGGACAGCTGTTAAGCTTTCTTTCAAGAATTCAAATGCAGTTTGATGTACGTCTGACCACTTGTAATGTGCATATTTTCTTGTCAAAGCAATGATTGGTTCAGCTATCTGAGAGAAGTTTGGAATGAATCTTCTGTAGTAAGAACACATACCAATGAATGATCTTACTTCTTTTACACAAGTTGGAACAGGTAAAGATCTTATCGCATCAACCTTCTTTTCATCAGGTTTGATTCCTTGTTCACTAATTACAAAGCCAAGATAATTAGTTTCTAATTTAAGAAAACCACATTTCTAAAGCTTAACTTTCAAATTATGCTGTCTTAATTTGTCAAAGATCAAACTAAGATGTCTCAAATGTTCTTCCAATGTTGAGCTGAAAATTAATATATCATCAAGGTATGCTGTAGCAAAATCATTGCAACCTTGTAACACAACAGACATAAGTTCTTGAAATACCGCAGGAGCATTAGAAAGGCCAAAGGGCATCACATTGAACTCGAATAACCCTTTGTGACATGCGAAAGCTGTTTTTTCTTTGTCCTTCTCATCCATGGCAACCTGCCAATATCCACTTTTCAAGTCCAAAGATGTATAGTATTTTGCTCTACCAAGTAAGGCTAAGATATCATCTATTAAGGGTAAAGGAAAGGAATTTTTCTTTGTTATTTGATTTGATTTTCGAAAATCAACACAGAACCTTTTACTGCCATCTTTCTTGTCAACAATCACAACAGGAAATGACCAAGGTGATCTTGACCTTTTAATTACATTTGCATCTAACATTTCGTTAATTGCTTTATCAATTACCTCTCTGTTCTTAATTGGAGTTCTATAAGGTTTCATTTTAATTGGTTCATGATTACCTATATCAATTTGCATTTTAACTGTGTCTGTTTTTCCTAATTCAGAATCTTTATTTGCAAACAAGTCTCTATTTCTCAAGATAAGATTTTCAATTTTTGACCTATATTTTTCAGGTACATCAAGGTCTTTTAAGTCTAATTTATTTTCACAGCTGTTATTTTGAATAACTGAATCTACATGTGTAATATTATTTTGAAGCTCTGATATTTTAGCTAACAAACCGTGTCTATAAATTTTAATATATTTGTTGGTGTTGTTAACAATTAAAACTGGCAAAGATCTGTCTTTTGCTAATGTAGAAACAGTGTTAATAATTTGTAAGCCTGGTTGATTTGTTAAAAATCCTTTATCTATTTGTAAAACCTCATATGACGAACCTACTGGTAAGTCTGGATTTTCTCTTACTTTTCCGTAGCATATCATGGCTGTATTAGGTTTTATTAAACATGTTCTTTTCATCCTAACTGTTGAAGCTATATGTATATCCTCCTCTAAATTAACATAGTGTTTACCATTGATTCTTAAGCATTTTAAATCAAAATATATCCTAACGTTGTTCTGTTTAAGCCAGTCCAAACCAAGTATCAAATTTCTATTTAAATCTTGGATCACATAGAAGTCTTGAGACACTTCGGTACCACCGATACAAAATTGCACAGTAATGCAACCGTCACACTTAAGTTCACTCCCATTTGCAGATTGTAAACAAACTTTCTTTTGGGTGAGTCTTGGTTTATTCTTAAGCTGCTCATAAATTCTACGGTGCATTAATGAACATTCAGCTCCAGTGTCTACAAGAGTTCTAAACCTTTGTTTACCTATTTTAACTAAACAAGAATTTGGACTGCCTGAAACATTGATCTTAAACTTTTGATGAGGTAAATGTCTATTGTTTTCTTTACTCATTACATCGACCCCTGTATGCAATGAGTGTCCCAGTTTTCCTGACCAGGTACTACATTTTGTACATTGTTCTGATGTCTGGTCTTCCATGACCCATAGGTGGTCTACTTTGATGTTCTTTGTTTTTGCAATCTCTGGAAATGTGACCTTCTTGACCACAATTCCAGCACTTTACCCTAGTGTTTCTATTTTGCTGTGTGCTATTAACCCTATTAAAATTTCTAAATTTAAACCGTTGACCTCTAGAGTGGTCAACATCCATTGGTGCTTCTTTTCTTTGTGGGTGAAATGTATGCGACATTTGAACCCTAGCCCTAAGATTTTGCTCATTAGTGGCAATTGCAATAGCCCCCTGTAATGTATCTGGCTGATCTCTCAATATTTTTAGTTTCAAATTATCTTGAGTCAACCCATCAACAAAAATGTCAATAAGTTGACGTTCTACAGCGTCGCCTCCTTGGTTTTGGTAGGTTTCTTCCGCTAAAGAAAGAATTCTTTCAGCGAAAAGCTGTATGTTTTCCCCTACTTTTTGTTTTACGCTGCGCAACAATGACAGCGCCATTTGCCTATCCGTAACATCACTGAAACGGACAGCTAATTGTTCTTTAAGTTGTTGCCAATTACCGTCTGGGTTAGCCGCCATATACCTCTGTATAAAACCACTAACTGCTCCCCCAGAAGATTGATATGCAATCAACTTCTTTCTTGCCTCAGGTATATCAGCAAGAATTGAATATTTTTCAATGGATTTTATCCATTCCCTAAAGTTTTTGGAGTTGCCATCAAATTTTATCACGCTTGTCGAGGCCCCCTGTGTCGTTAATGCTTGTGACACATTGGCAAGTTCTAATTGAATATTAACAAAAGCCTGTGCAGCAGGATCAAGCTGTTGTTGATGCTGAGCCTGTGCTTGGGCTTGTCCTTGAGCCATATTGAAAAGAAAAAAAAATGAATAAAATAAATAAATAAATAAATTAATTAATTAATCTAAAATTAATTTTGGCCTACATTTTTAGTTTTCGTTTTAGATCAATTTTCTTCCATAATTTTGCATGATAATTGGTGACAGAACAAACAACAAACATAACCAGAAAAAGTAAAAGTAAACGTCACCTACCTTGGTGTCCATTCTTCTGTTTCTGTCGTAAGGTTCCTTTTTTATTTTATCCGCAGCACGGCAACAAAGCAAGCTATATAGCGTAGCTATACACCTTTGACTGTGATCGTATAGTGTTTCTTAAAATATAACTAAAGTCATATTGAGAGTTTCAGCAGCTTTATTAGGCAGGCACCTCATACGAGTGCACAACTCCTAAACCAGACTAACGGTCTGCAAGCTGATGAAGTAGACATCTGAAGTCTTGGTCAGAAAACCCCAGTATTTATAATCACTACAAAAATCTCACGCAATATCCTTCTCTCATTGCATCATGCTTGTTATCACAACTCTTGCCAAAATCTCTTCTAACTATAAACTATCTGTCATGATTTTGATGACTGCACTAATAATATGATCTTTAAAATGCTGTTTCATCAGGTTTCTAAAGTACTTCACATGAACACCTGCTTAAATAACCTTTAAAAGGAAATGTCAGAGTCATATGATATTACGAAATTATGATTTGAATGGCTTCCAGGTACATGTAAGGTACATGTATGTGTAATTCAAGTGCATCTCTGCATTTTATACAAAGTTATATAATTGATGTTTCAGAGTTTTAAAATGAAGCTGTTTCATAATAAGAATTGAAGCTTAATATTTTCATAATAGTACTGAGACAGAAGCTTACTGCCTTTTCAACACTCATTCAGTCATATCAACACTCTTACACACCTTCAACAACATTTCAGTCATACACATGACAACATGCCTGTGCAAAATATCATGTGCATAACATGACTATGTTATACAAGTCGGTAGTCACAAGTCGTTAATCACAAGTAAAAATGTCCCCTATCGGCTTCCATACTATGACTTGTGGGCTTTGAAAGAAATACGAACGCTGATATATATGATTTGAAACACATTCAGAATGAAATACATTCTATTAATAAATGTTTATAAAATGTAAACGGTGTCTTGATTTTTTTTATGCGCCCCCCCCCCCCCCCCCGAAGAATCTTGATTCGGGGGGCATATCGTATTTGCCCTGTCTCTCTGTCTGTTTGTTTGTTTGTTTGTGTGTCTGTCCGTCACAAAAACTTTAACCTTGTTCATAACTTCAAAAGTATTTGACCTAGCCCATGAAACTTCACACACTTATTCATCGTAACAAGGGATACATTCTGACCAACGGCCATAACTTTGATGTCATTTTTTGGCTGAATTATCTCCCCTTGAAATTTTGCAAAAACTCAGAAATTGGCTCCAACTTCAAAAGTATTATGACCTAGCCCCATGAAACTTCACACACTTATTCACCATCACAAGGGCTACATTCTGACCAAAGGTCATAACTCTGTTGTCATTTTTGGCTGAATTATCTCCCCTTGAAATTTTGCAAAAACTCTTTAGAAGCCTCCGTGGTGCAGTGGTTACGCTACTCGCCTTGTAAACCAGGGATCGCAGGATCGATCCCGGGCTTCTTCAGACTTTCGGATGAGTTTTTAAACCGAGGTCCCGTCTCCGTATGACCTCAGCTGTTGGTGGGACGTAAAACTAAAACTAAAAAAAAACAACTTTGCCAAAAACTCAGAAATTGGCTCCCACGGTGGGGGGGGGGGGCATTGGCCACCTATAGTGACAGCTTTTGTTTATCTTATATCTGTCCGATTCATTCGCCCGTTGCAGCTTTGTAGAAATGCAGGTTTTATTAATTTTATACCTGTTTTCACACTATTGATCTGACTTCTCGAAATTGTATAAATTTACGAAAAGTTATGTAATTCAGATGCCTTTTGATAATTATATGAGTTCACTTGTGTATGCATTTCGATAATAAAACATGCTTTTCTCGGGGTTGTTGCTTTGTTTGTTTATAATTGTAAAATCTGCTACGAGGGCTGACCGGTATGGTGCCTCGTATTGAAGGATTTGAATTTTGTCGGACATATTGTATTATTTCTCAACATAATCTAAACACTTTTGCCAGCGGTGTTTAATTCTCAACATAATCTATACACTAACGCCAGCGGTTAAGGACCAGAATCGTGAATGGCAGCCATTGCAATGACATACTTGTGAACAGGAGCATTGTCCTGATGGAACAACACACCATTAGTGAGCTTTCCGCGGCGCTTAAGTTTAATATTTTCCCGCAACCGTGTCAGGAGTGAAGCATAGTATTTGCCATTGATTGTCTGTCCCTTTTGGAGATAATCTATCAGCAGAATACCATCAGATCCACGAAAACCGAGGCCGTAACCTTCCAAGCTGATGGAACAGTCTTTGCCTTCTTTGGCGGGAATGAGCCAGATTGCTTCCATTGTTTCGATTGTTGTTTGGCCTCTGGGGTAAAATGATGGACCCATATTTCATCCATAGTGACAAATCTCTGAAAAAAGTTGGCAAGAAGTCTTGGTATCCATCGGTCCGAAAGCTTTCCTATTGCAAGATCCTCTGTCAGAATGGAATGTAGTCTTTCCTGTGAAATGCCAACTCTACTGGCTATATACCTTTCTCTGACTCGTCTGTCAGTCATAACAATATCATGGACTATATTGACCATTTCTGGGGTTGCAACATTGCAGGCCTTATCCACAAGACTCTGTCTGCCGCGCTTTAGGGAGCTTACCACTAAATATTTTCCATAGGCGACAATAGTAACCTTTTACATGCTCCCACAAAAACTACACATACAAAACTTTTCAAACCTTACTCATTTATAGAGCCATCCTAGCTCAACAAGTTGATGAGAAAAAATCCACATGTTGCTCGTCTCCTTTTCAAGTTATGGTCCGCCATGTTTGTTTACATGCAGATTCGCAGTGAATACAAGCCGGCTTTTTAAAGGAGAGGTGACAATATAAAATCAGCAACACTTTCTTTGAGCTTGTAGATATAATTATAAAACACACATCATTT
The DNA here is from genome assembly GCA_963580285.1 of Lucinisca nassula. Taxonomy (NCBI): domain Eukaryota; kingdom Metazoa; phylum Mollusca; class Bivalvia; order Lucinida; family Lucinidae; genus Lucinisca; species Lucinisca nassula. The sequence goes on along the minus strand of OY757014.1, from coordinate 17,900,944 downwards.
TATTTCCTTATAACTTTCCTTTTCTCACATTGAAATGAAACATGGGATATTTATCCAATGGAAGCCTGCCTGGTATTGAGACTGCAACTAAAAGCTCTGTCCCAAAGTGATAAAATCCAGTACCTCCCGTATTTAGTGCAAAGCTACCTTAAATTCCGCCACCCATCTTTTCACTGCAGCATATGAATGGGCATCTTTCCCTAGTATTGCTACCATATCATTATGCTACCATATCATTATGGATATCCTTAGGTGTTAAACCTTTTTTATGTAAATATTTGTATTGAAACATTTTGCAAAAGCTACTTGTCTTGTTACCAGTCCTTGGGTAGACAGAGAATAGTAGGACTAAAAAAGAACATCCCTGCGTACCTCCTTCAATACGAGGCTCACAACATCAATCAACACTCGCAGATGCAACATTTTGATATACCAAATATTATCTATATAAAATAAGATAAAAGTAAATGAAATAAAATTACTTGCCGAGGGAGGCAATTTATATTTTAAAGTTACAAGTAATAAACAAAGTTATAATAGAATTTCGGAATTCCCTGTTTTGTTTGTTTGATTTGAGGTTTAACGTCCCCGTCAACACTGTAAAGGTCATTTTAGAGACGTTGCTTCCAATTGTGTGGGACTTTTACCCGACCTTGAGATGAAATGACTTCTCAAGCCCCGCCGCCCAATGAAACCAATAGGGTTTATTAGCATGGACGGGCCGACTCGCACCGCTTGCATGGGCAGGCTTAGGTCCTCTAAGTGGTTTACCAGTACTCGTGTGCGGGTCGGTTTCAGCTCTGCGTGGAAGCATCATGCAGCCCATCTATTTCTTCAAGCCCCGATGGGCGGGGGCCGCCGGAATTCCCTGATTTCAAATGTTTTTTTATCATCTGTTTGCGTTTAAATTGTTCAAAACGACTTCTAAAAAACGAATATGCACGGATGACATATAAAACTTCACCAAACCATTAATTCTTTCCAAGTTTTTTATGCCCCCGCCTGCCTTGGCAGGAGTGGGGCATATAGCGTTTCGCCGTGATGTTACGTCCCTACGTGCGTACGTGCGTTCGTGCGTATGTCCCGTTCGTAACCACCTCGGGCTGAAATGTCGAGCTGAAATGTCGAGCTGAAACCTCGGACTTGCATATAATTTTTTTACCTGTTGTGCTACAAAGTTGAAATTTGGTATGACATCTACTCAGACCAAGCCCTATCAGTTCATGTTCAAGTTGACCCAAAGTCGTGCCCCTGGGTGGGCCTAGGGGTCAGATTGCGTAACAGGTCAAAATTGTCATATAGGAACTTGCATGCAAAACTGTCAAAATGTCTAATTATCTTGAAAATTTATCAGATTCGAACACCTAAACCATATATATTATTGTTCCTTATGATATGACACATTCCATGACACAGACTTTGGGTCCCTACAGTCACCCCTGGGCCATGCCCCGCCCTCTTTGCTTCATTAAAGTCTTTATATCTTAGAAACTATCCATATCCTCACCCCTTAACCATATATATTATTGTTCCTTATGATAAGATGCATTGACTGATACAGACATTGGGTCCATGCCGACCCCCCCTCCCCCCCCCCATCCCCCCCCCCGTTATATAGAAATTTGTATGCAAAACTGTCAAAATGTCTAAATGTCTTGAAAATTAATCGGATTCGTCGAACCCCTAAACCATATATATTGTTCCTTATGATTTGACACATTCCATCATCCATGACACAGACTTTGGATCCCTACGGTCACCCCTGGGCCATGCCCCGCCCCCTTTGCTTCATTAAAGTCTTTATATCTCAGAAACTATCCATATCCCCACCCCTTAACCATATATATTATTGTTCTTTATGATAAGATGCATTGACTGATACAGACATTGGGTCCATCCCGACTCCTTCCCCCCCCCCCCCCCCCCCCCCCCCATTTATATAGAAATTTGTATGCAAAACTGTCAAAATGCCTAATTATCTTGAAAATTAATCAGATTCGAACACCTAAACCATATATATTATTGTTTCTTATGATATGACACATTCCATGATACAGACTTTGGGTCCCTACAGTCACCCCTGGGCCATGCCCCGCCCCCTTTGCTTCATTAAAGTCTTTATATCTCAGAAACTATCCATATCCCCACCCCTTAACCATATATATTATTGTTCCTTATGAAAAGATGCTTTGACTGATACAGACATTGGGTTCATCCCGACCCCCCCCCCCACCTAAACCATATATATTATTGATTATTGTTGCTTATGATATGACACATTCCAAGACAAAGAATTTGGGTCCCTCCGGTCACCCCCGGCCCATGCCCCGCCTAATTATCTTGAAAATTAATCAGATTCGAACACCTAAACCATATATATTATCGTTCTTTATGATATGACACATTCCAAGACGCAGACTTTGGGTCCCCCCTGGGCCATGCACCGCCCCCTTCGTTATATCTCAGAAACTATCCATGTCACCACCCCTTAACCATATATATTATTGTTCCTTATGATAAGATGCATTGACTGAATCAGACTTAATCAGATTCGAACACCTAAACCATACATATTATTGTTCCTTATGATATGACTCATTCTAAGACACAGACTTTGTCTCCCTCTGGTCAACCCCGGACCATGCCCCGCCCCCTTCAATTCATAAAAGGCCTTATATCTCAGAAACAACCCACTTAACCATATATATTATTGTTCCTTATGATAAGATGCATTCACTGACACAGACCTTGGGTCCCTGTGGACAGCTCCGGGTCCCTCCGGACACCCCTGTGCCATTCTAGAGAATGGGTACAAGCCATATCGACAAAGATATATGGCGGGGGCATCTGTGTACTTTGGACACATGTCTAGTTTTTTTTTTACTATATAAACTCTGAATCGGCAGCCATCAGCACAAATTCAATGCGGCCCAAAATAGGGTCGTCAACTACTTCAACAACTTATGAAAAAGCGTAACCATCACATAAACACATACACTTATAAAACAATTGTTTATAGAGTTAAACATTGCACCACAAATGTTTTCAAACTATGTTTATCTCCACAACAGCCTTCAGGTGCCCCACGAAAGGTCATAAAGGTCATGGCATGAATAGATAAGAAACAACTGATATGCATTACTTGAAAAATTATATTAAAATCGCCATGACAAAAATTAGAAAAGTGAGTCCAAAAACCGACCAACATCACATCCATTTGTTACATGACAATGCTCCAGTCCATAAATACTTGATTTCGAAGCCTGAAAAGGTCACTGTATTGTCACACCCTCCCTTCAGCCCAGACCTCCCCCTCCTTCAAATTTTCCTATTTCCGAAATAGGAAAAAATATATGGTAGGAGAGATAGGTCCAGAAGTGCATTGGGGTCTGCAGTTCCCCAGTTCTTGTGAGTGTACCAAAGGATGAGAATGAAAATTGTTTAAAAAATTGGATGAAAAGATTCAAAAAATGTGTTCTGGCTAAAGGGGAGTATTAGACCAAAAATATCAACTTTTAATTAACGTGTAATTTGCATGTAGCATATCAGTAACCTTGAGGTTAAGGTCGAGTACTTAGGTATGGTTTTAGATTTATCATTTTCAGTACATGAAAAACATTGGTTCCTATATACAATCGGTTGATTTTAAGTGTGGCAAGCCAGCCAAAGGACAGAAAGCAAGGTCAAGGTCATGAAATCTAATCAACTATTCCTATAGCCATGACTGTTTTCTCATAATAACAATATTTTCTGTGATATCTGCTGCTCAGACTTTATCCCATATATGCCTAGCGGCCCATTTTTGAGACATTGGCAAACGGTGTAGGCCCAAATCAGACACCACAGTATGTGGCTTCTAATCTGAGTCTACACTGTTTGCTCACTTGAAGTATGTACTTTTTTGTAAAACTGACACAAACAAAACGAACCTGGCACGCCTATAATTGGAAATGAACCTCTAAACTCATTAGGTGGAATATTCCATTGTCATAATTGGGCCCCGTCAAGCGATTTTGGTACGTATCGCCTATGCGAGCAGCGAAGGTTCAGGCGAGCCTGCGCATCTGCGCAGGCTCGCCAGAACCTTCGCTGCTCGCTCATACAAGCAGTGAATCAAGAGGAACCTTCAGACAGAAAGCCATATCCCTGGCCCCTCTGAATGGCTGGGCATGCGCAGTTAAAATTTGTCATGACGGAATGCTCGAAGACACAAATTCGCTTGGCGGGGCTCATATATGGGTTAAAATAAGTTATCTTTCTGTAGCCCAGTGCAGATAGTTATGCCAGATAATTAGCAGTCTTATCAGCATCCACACCGTTTGCAATCCTGTTAATGATGAAGTTTCAATAATGGGCATGTCCAAATTCAGAGATGGAAGAGTCCACTTCAGAAACCATGCGGTAAAAAAGTTAATCCATGTATGTTCGCTTCCGCCCATCGGTATTGGGCTGCATGGTGCTTCCAAGCAGAGCTGAATCTTATCACACACGGGTACTGGTAAACCACTTAGAAGGACTAAGCTTGCCCAGGCAAAGCAGTGTGATTCAGATCGACCAGTGCATACAAGCCTTCTGGTTTCATTGGGCAGCAGGTCTTGACATGTCATTTCACCTCAATGCCGGGTAAAAGTCCCACAAAATTGGAAGCAACGTCTCTAAATTGACCTAAATAGTGTTGACGGGGACGTTAAACCCCAATTCAAACATACAAAACCCATGTATGCCTAGCGGTCCATTTTTGGAACATTGGCAAACAGTGTAGACTCAAATCAGACGCCACAACACGCGGCGTCTGATCTGAGTCTAAACGTTTTGCTTAAAGTACGTACAAGTTCATACAATTTACCACAAACAAAACAAACCTGACACCCCTATTATCGGAAATGGAACACTACAAACTTATAAGAAGATTCCATTGTCATATATGGGTCAATCTCTTACTTCCTAAAGACCGAAAGGATAAAATGCGAACCTGAAAAAGGATTTCAGTATTTGAATAATAATTTCTTCCTACGTTAATCTTTAAGACGACGAGAAAAACTACATCTGAAAATGTCATCTGCTTATGTCGCCTGCTGTTTTTTTTTTTTTTTTTTTTGCAAACTTTAAAAAAATGCATACAGGCAAACAGTGTGGGCCCAGACAGGAGCAGTCTGATCTGGGTCCACACTGCAAAAAAAATATACTTTTAAGGTAACCGGCAGATGGCAAAGCAGACGACAATTGTCATGATTGGCATTTTATGGGTTAAGTCATTGGGTAACACCCATGCGACTATAATCTTCAGATGAAATTTATGGAAAAAGCCTTGGAACCAAATGGTGTAGATCCAGATGAAAGTCTAATTCAGAAATCAGGATTGAAAAAGTTAAAAGTGGGACTTCAATGTATCTGAAACGTATGGAAGAGACTTATATCTTATGATTTCTAACTTCCGACTCTTTACTTCATCACTTCTGACTTGATGAAGTAAGAAGATGAAAGTCAGAAGTAAAAAGTTATGAAGCCAAAAGTCGTGGTGCTAGAACTTGAGTACGTGTATAAATGACGAGTTGGAAGTCGGAAAGAAAGGAGTGATGAAGTTTTGAAGTAACGAATTAGAAGTAGAAGTAAGAAGTCATGTAGTCAGAAAAAGAAGTCTCGAAGTTAGAAGTCCCTACATTGAACTCCCACTATTAAACCTGTCTGATTCTAGATAGGTTACAAAAATGATCAACAAAAAACATCCTTTAAATTTAGATTTCCTAATTAATCCTTTAGATCAAAGGTGGGACGCCATCCTCTACAACAGAATGGCTGTCGTGTATTGGTAACGCATCGGATTTGAGATCGAGAGGTAGCTGGTTCGATACCCGCGAGAACCAAGTGCTGTTTCCTTGAGCAAGAATCTGAATCTGAATCGTACTGGTGACACATCGACTGACATTCATTCACCATGAAAAGGGAAGTTAGTCCCTAGCTCTCGCCAAAGAAGTAAACTTAGCTACATTATCCTATAACCGAATCTGGAAGGGCATTCCAATCTCTAAAGAGACTTTATCTACATTGCTTAGTACTGGTTTCTATCCAGGAAAAAGAGGGCCACATGGAAGATTAATACTGAATGTGTTATCCTCTATAAATAAGGTCGAATATTATTATTATCATTATTATTAGAAGAAGACAGGTATGGTACTGCGCACTTCGCCCACCTCTAATTAATAAGTGAATAAATACTGAAAGGGTTGCTTAATTTTCTGAATAGGTTTAGTTCCAGACTTGGACCACCGTGATCTATCTGCTTTGAACAGGTAAACCGATCAGCAGCTCTTTCCCAAACAGGTGGTGACTCAGAATATCCAAAAAGGAGCAATATACATAATTGGGGGCAATATACATCATTGCGGAAAAAATCAGAATCACAGACAAGACAAAAATTAAACTGAAATCTGGAAGGACAAACGTAACTAATGAACAACCAAAAAGGGAGAAGAATCTTGTTCATATTTGTCAGCTGGTTCATTACAGCAGTGGCCCCGCCCATCGGGGCTTGAAGAAATAAATGGGCTGCATGATGCTTCCACGCAGAGCTGAAACCGACCCGCACGGGAGTACTGGTAAACCGTTTAGAGGATCTACGCCTGCCCAGGCAAAGTGGTGCGAGTCGGACCGTCCATGCTTATAAACCCTATTGGTTTCATTGGGCGACAGGGCTTGAGATGTCATTTCATCTCATTGTCGGGTAAAAGTCCCACACAATTGGAAGCAATGTCTCAAAAATGACCTATATAGTGCTGACGGGGACATTAAACATCAAATCAAACAAACAATTCATTACAGCAATGCCCCAGTCCACACTTATGACATCAAGGTCATGGTCACATACTTAGCTATGTTACTTTCTATTAATTTTCAAGATGTCAAAATCATATGTTGGATTTGGGCTGATCGGTACTGTCCACGGTTTTACCTGTTTAAAATGTTGCCTTGCGAGGTTTTCCACAAGATGTATGCTTCGCACTCATTTGTTTACCCATATGTTAAAAGTTGGATTAAATATGTTTAACTTTTGTTATACAGTTTTTGTTTAGATCTGTCGGAACCGTGGAAGGGACATGCATTTTCTTTTTTTAAAATGTTGTGCGCACAAGATATTATCTTATGCGGACAACATAAAATATCTTGTATGGACAGCATAATATCTTGTGCACACAAGATAATAACTTAAGATAACCTCGATTGCTCGAACCCCTTTGAGACCATGATAATTTGTTCGAGACAGCGGTAGTTCGAGCCACGGAGGGTTACTATTAGTGTCATACCAGGAGGCATACTGGAGATAATTGTGGGATATCTTTTCGGTGTTCTATATTATAAATCTTGTGTGTACACATTAGAATCGTCTTATCGAGACGATTCTAATGAGTACACACAACATACATTTGCAAGATAAAAGAAGAAAATCTCCCAACATTATCCCTATATCGTATTTGGAGGAATTCCCTGTGGACTCAAGAACGGGTTCGACTCATCCATGGTAAACGAGTCATCGGGGTTCGAGTCATTGAAGTTCTACTGTAAAATAAATTACATGTCCCTTCCAGGGTTCCCTACATTCGTTTTGATTAATAGGTATATTGTTTGATTTGGAGTTTAACGTCCCCGTCAGCATTGTAAAGGTCATTTCCGATTTTTGGGGACTTTAACCCGACATTGAGATGAAATGACATCTCAAGCCCTGCCACCCAATGAAACCAATAGGGTTTATAAGCATGGACGGGCCGACTCGCACCGCACTGCCTGGGCAGGCTTAGATCCTCTAAGCGGTTTACCAGTATTCGTGCGCGGGTCGGTTTCAGCTCTGCGTGGAAGCATCATGCAGCCCATCTATTTCTTCAAGCACCGATGGGCGGGGGCTAAATTAATAGATATAAGGAAAGAGTAAACTTAATCCCATTAACTGTATTCAAAATTGTCATTTGGGGAGGTATATGTACAAGGTCGGATATTTTGTGAGGGAATTTTTGGCCCTATAACCGACAATTTCCTCCCCGAATGACAATTTTCAATACAGTTATCCCCATTCCAAAATCACTCATTCATTATAGCCCCGCTTTGAAAAAGTGGGGCTATATTGGATTTGCCATGTCCTTCTGTCATTCCGTGATTCCGTTAATTTGTGTTGGCTCCATAACTTTGTATCTGCTTAACATATTTTCATGAAACTTCACACAAATGTTAAACACCATAAGACAGTGTGCAGAGCGAAGGAATTATAACTGTGGATTGCCTACTTTTGGAGTTATTGCCCTTTGAACATTTTCCGTAATTCCGTAATTCCGTGATTCCGTTAATTTGTGTTGGCTCCATAACTTTGTATCTGCTTAACATATTTTCATGAAACTTCACACAAATGTTAAACACCATAAGACAATGTGCAGAGCGAAGGAATTATAACTGTGGATTGCCTACTTTTGGAGTTATTGCCCTTTGAACATTGAAAAATGGCAATTTTAATTGTGTCCGCTTCATAACTCGAAAACCGTTTGAGATATTTTTAGGAAACTTCACACAAATGTTAAGCACTATGAGACGATGTGCAGAGCGCAGGAACCATAACTCTGCATTGCTTATTTTTGGAGTTATTGCCCTTTGAACATTGAAAAATGGCAATTTTAACAGTGTCCGCTTCATAACTCGAAAACCGTTTGAGATAATTTCATGAAACTTCACACAAATGTTAAGCACTATGAGACAATGTGCAGAGCGCAAGAACCATAACTCTGGTTTTCGTATTTTCTGTGTGTCTGTCTGTGTGTCTGTCTGTGTCTGTTAACAATTTTCGTGTCCGCTCCATAACTTTAAAACCCATTCACATATTTTCATGAAACCTCACACAAACATTAAACACCATGAGATGGTGTGCAGAGTGCAGGAACCATAACTCTGGATTGCCTAATTTTTGAGTTATTTCCCTTTGAATATTGAAAAATATCAATTTTAGCCGTCTTTGCTCGATAACTCAAAAACCGTTTGAGATAATTTTATGAAACTTCACACAAATGTAAAGCACCATATTACGTGTGCAGAGTGCAGGAACCCAAACTCTGGATTGTCTACTTTTTCAGTTATAGGCTTTTGAATATTAAAAAATGGCAATTTTAACTATGTCCGCTCCATAACCGTTTCTGATATTTTCATGAAACTTCAAATAAATGAAAAGCACCTTGAGATGATGTGCAGAGTGCAGGAACCATAACTCTGGTTTGCCTACTTTAGGAGTTATTGCCCTTTGAACATTTAAAAAGGCAATTTTGACTGTGTCGGCTCCATAACTCACAAACCATTTGAGATATTTTCATGACACTTCACACAAGTGTAAAGCACCATGAGACAATGTGCAGAGCGCAGGAACCCTGACTCTGATTTGCCTACTTGAGGAGTTATTACCCTTTGAACATTGAAAAATGGAAGATGAAATTTAGTATAAACATGGACATTCTGGTAATGTATCATGCTCATTGAAATGAGGGACAAGGGCTCACAACTCTTAGAGTTTTTCCAGATAATGTAAAATTTTCAACAGTTATTTCTTGTTCATAACTGTTTTCTCTGCAGCTTAAATAACTTTCTTCTCTGACAGCGCTGAAGCGGGGCTATAGTCAGATCCTCTGACAGCTCTAGTTTGTTTTGTTTTAAAAATGCTCTTTTTTGTCCACAACGGCAAGCGCAGTGAGGTGCGTAAAACCAAATACCAACCAATCGAAAGCGACGTTACACGATGACGTCGGATTTCCGACAGTCTGACTCGACAGTATATCATTTTTGACGTTATCCAATCAGACGTCGCGTTGCATACATACATAAGTGCATTCGAATGCCCAGACCGTGACACACGGAAACATCTATTAAGATGCAAGATTTTTTGACGAAGCCAGTCATAATTCTTTTATTTTCAAAAGGTTTCTGTCTGATCGCTTAACCTTCAGACAGTTTTAGTGCTCAATGCTCTTATTTTGACATTTTATAAGCATTGGTAAAGTGCATTTGCAAAGAAGGAACATCTCTGAGATGCATTCAGTAATTTTAATGATAAATAAAGTTCCTTCCTACGTCTCACATATATATATGAAATGTCATTCTGTCTTCTAGGGATCTAAGAACCTCATCGCATTACGAAAACACGCCTATTCAAACACAGGTATATTGAAAATTTTACCTCCAAAAAATGAAAATTTTCAGATAAAATATTCTGATATTTTTCTTATTTCTGCTCAAAAACATAGATTGTAAATACTAGTTAGAACCGCCTCATCGAGGCGGACGAAGCGGTTCTAACGAGTACCCATGATCTATGTTTTGAGCTGGAATAAAAAAAAATAATATATACCCCTGTGAACACAAGTTTTACTGTATAATAGTGGGGTTTAAGGTGGTCAAAGTTATATAGGCGTATTTTCTTAAAGGTTCAAGTTGTGATTTTGGGTAAATTGTTTATAAATTCACCCAAAGTTATAAAGCTTTTCAATGCTGAAGTCCACGTGACTAACACTGACTTTTCGGAAATCCAGATAACGGTTAATTTTAGATAAAAGCCGCGCTATTCTTATTGATGTGTGGTCAAAGTGTTGCATAAGGGGGTTGTCTATAGAATCTGGTCTAGAAGGCTAGGTTGGGTTTGGCAAACAGCGTTGACCCAAATAAGACCCCATAGAGCGCTGCGCCTGATCAGTATCTACACTTTGATTACAGTACAGGAATTTAAGGGTAACATGAATTTAACCAATTTTGTACCCCAAAAGGGGTACCTTGGCAAACAGTGCAGGCCCAGATGAGATGCCACAGAACGTGGCATCTCATCAGGGCCCGCACTATTTGCAGGAAGTTCAGCCATTTTTCAAATCAATTTTGAGGATTCCAAAACCTGTCACCCCTTTTGAAGAGGATTGCTGCTATGTGTACGGAGGACGATTCCATTTGCTACAAAAAGGGTTAAGGGTTAAAAGAAACGGTCGAGGTCTCCGTTCAGGACAAGCTTTTGATCCTACAGTGGTGCCAGTGCTTTGGTTTAGATTCGTTTACACGATGTTGAATAAGGATGATGCTTAATCATTAGGTCTCTCACCGCAGTGGTTCGAGCCTGACTCGGGTCACATGTGAGACGTCAAGTTCTGCAACGGAAGATCAGGTAGTTTTTCTCCGGATACTCCGGTTTTCGCCCAACTCTGATTAACGATCGGCTCAATATAAGTGAAATAATCTTGAAAGAGCCGTACCCCCCCCCCCCAAAAAAAATAAATAAAATAATAATAAATAAATAAATAAATAATATGGATAATGTATGAGCAAAAACAGTTCAGATTTTGCCTCATCGGGTTAACAAGTCCGTGTAATGAATACCCCTATAAACCCCATTTTATATAAAGAAAAGGGGTTTACGGGGGTATTCATTACTTCTTAATTTCTGCTTCCAGACATACGTTCTCGGCACTCGTTAGAACCGCCTCAATGAGGTGGTTCTGACGAGCACCCACAACCTATATTTGGAGTCTAAATAAAGAAAATATCACAAAGTTTCATCAGAAAAGTAAGCATTTTGCAGATAAAAAAGAATGCATTATGTCACACGGGTTTGTTATGATAATGTCATTTATGCATCATAACACTGTACATCAGGATGTATGCCTGAAATTTGAAAAAATCTAAACAGTTTGTTTGTATTGAGATTTTACTTACCCGTCAACACTATTTAGGTCATTATACGAGAGACGTTGCTTCCCATTTTGTGGGTCTTTCACCAGACACTGAGATGAAATGACACCTTAAGCTCTACCGCCAAAGAAACCGCTAGAGTTTAAGGAGCGGCCCGACTCGCACCACATTTCCTGGAAGTGGTTTATCAATGCTCAAGTTCAGTTGGTTTCAGCTCTAAGCGGAAGCACTATGAGGTCCAATCTATTTATCCAAGCCCCGATGAACAGAGCGCTAAAAATCTTAACCGAAATGACAGTAATGGTCAGGAATCAATACATTTACCTTACACCTTCCAGCCAAGACACCAAAGGGAGAGAAGCAGCGGCACCATTAGCCATTACGAGCAGAAAGCCAAAGGACAGTTTCATTCCCACAAAATGGACAGGCGGCTTTCCAAAATAATAAAGAATATATAACAGAGACAAACAATGAAAATATTAACCCTTTCTGTACCAAATGGAATCTTCCACCTTATAGATAGCAGGAGTCCGTTTCAAAAAATAAGGATGTCAGTTTGTGTTTTCTTCAAAAATTATCTCGAAAATAGCTGTTTTTTTTTTCAAACGTATAGTTGGACTCCTGTGGGCCCGACCGGAGACAGTTCTTAAACTTCTGCTTTGCAGATTTTTTCCTTCGCATACATAGTGACAGAATCGATGTTATTGAAGCTCATCTTAGAAACGAAACAATGGAGCAAGCGTCATAAATAACCAATAAATATAAAATATACAAAATTGTGTGGCGATATCGGACTTTGTTGACTTTCTATATATATATAAGACGACATGCATGGCCGTAGGTATTTGCAAACGAAAACACACCCATACAAATGCATTGAAAACTTGACCGCCGAAAAAACGAAAATTTTAAGATAAAAAAGTGTGATATTTTTCTAATTTCTGCTCAAAGTATAGATTGTGGGTACTCGTTAGAACCGCCTAATCGAGACGGTTCAAACGAGTACCCACAAGCTATATTTTAGAGCAGAAATAAGAAAAATAAGGTATACCCTTGTAACCCCCAAATGTGGGGTTCAAAATTATATAGGCTTGTTTTCGTGATGTATTGTTGAAAACCTTAAAGTTGGTCTGCACATTTCGATTACCTTTGTTCCTATATTTCATCTAAAATATCATAATTAAGGCAACTATCTGACTATCCAAAGGCAGTTTTACAAGAGCTGCATAATGCCTTTGATAGATAATGGTTCTGTAGGCTGGGGCTCGACCCCCGTGTCTGATCTTGAAAGTCTCCTTAAACTACAAAAGCGAGCTGCAAGAATTATTCTGAACACCAGCTAGGCTGGTTATCATTCCAAAGTAGTCTCAAATACAATAAAGCGGTGTCAACATACAAAGCTCTTAATAAAATCATCCCAGAATACTAAAGCCCGCCTCCCAAACTCATTCTTTAAACTTGAGATCGAGTGAAAACGGGGCCTGTGGTATGTACCGAGTTCGCGTTAAAATCTTCATAGTGGAGCGTTCTCATATTCAGCTTCCAAGCTGTGGAACTCCCTACCTCGAAACTATATTCTGTTGTTATGTGAAAGCCGGCCTCGGTAGCTCAGTCGGATGCGCGTCTGACTGGTAATCACGGACGCGGGGTCGATACCTGCCGGGGTTGGCAGCATTCTTTCGTGGAGATTGATCATGAAATCTTTTCTACGGACATTCTGTCCCTTCCGTTGATTCAAGAAGGCAGTTGGCAGTTTCTGGCGAATGAATGTGCACTGTACCTTACCCAGGCAAAGTGTGAATAGATAAACTGACCGGCTCAAAAATGACCTAAATAGTGTTAACTCCAATAATCAAAGTACTGAAAGTACTAATAGAAGGTGATGGTAGAAAACTGTTCGTTTTTACACTGGGCCATTTCATTTCATTATCTTTTTTTATTTTTGGACGGGTTTTTAAAAAAAATCCGTCCTTTAAAATAGCGATGTCCGGGCGGGCAGGCGGGCGGGCGTCGTCCCAGGTTTACCTTTTGGTTAACCTTTTTTTCAAAGTGATATTTTTCAGTTATTCTGTAGCAGATTGTTTTAATATCAGGACTGATGCATAAGTGGAGGTACCGCTTTCATGTATTATCCATAAATGGCGCAAAAGACTAAAATTTTGGCGGAAATTGTCATTTTTCAAACTTGTGTTTTTCAGGTTTACCTTTTGGTTAACCTTTTTTTCAAATGCCAGTGTAGTGGATAGAGTGCTGGACTACGAATCCTATTGTTGACTATGAATCTGAGGGGCGTGAGTTCAAACCCCGGTGGAGACATTTTTTTTTTGTTTGTTCTTTTTTTTTCTTTCTTTTTTCATTCTTTTTTTCTTTATTCTTCTTTTCTTCTCCATAAACACATATGAACAATTATTATCTTCCTCCCCTGATAGTTGCTAGTAATAATACATACATGCATGCACAGGCATGGAATTTTCTTTTTCTTTTTTTTTTTTTTTTTTTGGTTCTTTTTAAGGTGAGTTGATGTCCGTCGTCCGTCAACAATTTCTTTAAACGACATCTCCTCCTGGGATAATGGCCCGATTTCAAAATTATTTTACAGAAATGTTCATTAGGTGACCCTTTTTCAAAATTGCTAAAATCAGTGGCCACTAGAGCTAAAAATAGAAAAAAAACTTTTTTTTTTCTTCGTAAAACACATAAACAAATCACCCCCCCCCCCCCCGCCTCCACAAAAAGTTGTTACTGGGTTAGGATATTGCATTTGTTCTGTACATACATGCATACATAGTTTTACATACATACAGAAATGTTCATTAGGTGACCCTTTTTCAAAATCGCTAAATATTAGTGTCCACCAGAGCTAAAAATAGAAGAAAAAAAAAACTTTATTTTTTTTTTCTTCTTAAAACACATAAACAAATCAACCCCTCCCCCCTCCCCCCCCCCCCGCCCTCCACAAAAAGTTGTTACTGGGTTATGATATTGCATTTGTTCTGTACATACATGCATACTTAGTTTTAAATACATACCCTACCCACCCCACCCTACCCTAGCATACCCTACCCCACAACCCCACCCCACCCCCATCCCAAAACAACCCCAATCCACCCCCACCCCCACCCATCACACCACTCCCCACCTTACCCGACCTCACCCCATCCCAACCACCCAAGCCCACCCCACCCCACAACCCCACCACACCCCACCACACCCCATCCTACCCCACACTCCACCCCACCACAAATTCCACTATATATATTTCTGTCCCTGCTGACATCAGTGGGACAAATGTTACTACTACTATATATATTTCTGTCCCTGCTGACATCATCTGGACACATATTACTACTACTATATATATACTACTACTAAATATATTTCTGTCCCTGCTGACATCAGTGGGACACATATTACTACTACTATATATATTTCTGTCCCTGCTGACATAAGTAGGACACATATTACCACTACTATATATATTTCTGTCCCTGCTGACATCAGTGGGACACATACTACAACCATAAACAATCTGTCCCTGCTGACATCAGTGGGACACATATTACCACTACTATATATATTTCTGTCCCTGCTGACATCAGTGGGACACATACTACAACCATAAACAATCTGTCCCTGCTGACATCAGTGGGACACATATTACCACTACTATATATATTTCTGTCCCTGCTGACATCAGTGGGACACATATTACTACTAACAAACAGTAGACATTCCATACATACTTCAAGCACCAACTATAAATACTGACAGGTTAGATGCAGATATGAATTCATCCTTACATCAGCTGAGCAACAACAAGTTCATCATGACTCAAGAAGACATTATTTCGGCCACTATCAGCTCACCAGATCCAAGTCCATCGAAAAAGGCAATATCATAACATTTGGATAAACAAAATGCAAAAACTGTACTGAAAAAAAAAAAAAAAAAAAAAAAAAAACCGTCCTTAATGCCATTAGGCATTTTTCTTGTTAATTTTTAAAACAGTCAATGGTTATGTATGATTGTAGTAACGTGAGGAGTAAACAAATGGAATGTAAAAAACAAAATTGAGGATCGAACGGTACATGTTGTGAATCCCTTCTTGTGTCAATGAGAATAATTCTGGAGACAATTACATACTTAGACTCTAGCAAACAAGATAATTTACTCAACACTCTATACGTGCTAGCAAATGGCTTTCTTACACCAACGGCCCCGCCCATAGGGGCTTGAAGAAATATATGGGCTGCATGATGCTTCCACGCAGAGCTGAATACGGCCCGCACACTAGTACTGGTAAACCGCTGAGAGGATCTAAGCCTGTCCAGGAACCGCGGTGCGAGGCGGACCGTCCATGCTAATAAACCCTATTGGTTTCATTGAGCGACAGGGCTTGAGATGTCATTTCATCTCAATGACGGGTAAAAGTCCCACAAAATTGGAAGCAACGTCTCCAAAATGACCTTTACAGTATTGACGGGGACGTTAAACCTCAAATCAAACACATGCAACAGTGAAGGTAACTTCGTTCTATCCGCCCCCGCCCATAGGGGCTTGTAGATTTGTTTGTTTGATTTGAGGTTTAACGTCCCCGTCAACACTGTAAAGGTCATTTTGGAAACGTTGCTTCCAATTTTGTGGGACTTTTACCCGACATTGAAATGAAATGACATCTCAAGCCCTGTCGCCCAATGATGTGTGGGCCGGATTCAGCTCTGCGTGGAAGCATCATGCAGCCCATATATTTCTTCAAGCCCCTATGGGCGGGGGCTTAGGGACTTGTAGAAATATATTGGCAAACAAAAATTCTTACACCAATATTCCGGGACACTGGCTGATTTTTATCTGAGGCTTCGATCACAAGTTTAAAAGTTTGTTGGTTGCTATGTTTTGTCAAGTGTTTGAAAGACGTCCGTCGACACAGTGAAACCTGGATTAAACAAGAGGGCCATAATGGCCCTGGAACGCTCACCTGTACCGAAATGCCATTTTGGTTGAGAGTGACCAAAGGATCATTCCTGTGAAATTATTTAAAAATCAGTCTCAGTGACCTATTTAGAGAACACTGGGGTTACGGGGTGGGGGGGGGGGGGATACATTATTTTTCATATTTCTGCTCGAAGACATAGGTGGGGGGGGGGGGGGGGGAGCAATTTTGGTACAAGGACTATAATATGAAAATCTTGATATAGGTCCACAAGACGAAGCTACATACCGAATATCAAATATCTGAGATCTGAGGATCTCAGACAAGAGGATTTTTGAAGATTTTCCCGCGAGATGTCTATGTAAAACCAGCGGGCTACAGGGCGAGGGTATTTTTGGTCACAGGGCTATAATTCTAACATTCTTGATAGAGGTCCACTAGACGCAGCTTCATATCAAATATCAAACACCTCAGCCTCCTGGTTTCTGACAAGAAGATTTTCAAAGGGTTTCCCTATATAAGTCAATGTAAAACCAAAGGGCCCCGTGGCGGGGGGCATTTTTGGCCCCAGGGCTATAATTTGAAGTCGGAAAGTCCATTGGTCTCATAGTGTGGCAAGGCTTTAAATGCCATTTCATCACACTGTTAGGTAAGAGTACAACGAAATTCTATACAGTTTCGTTTATTTGTTTGATTTGAGTTTAACCCCCGTCAACACTTTATAGCTCATTTTGGAGACGTCGCTTCCAATTTTGTCGGACTTTTACCAGACATTGAGATGAAATGGCAACTCAGCCTCTGCCGCACAATGCAACCAATAGAGTTAATATGCATGGATGGTCCAACTCGAACCACTTTTCCTGGGCAGGCTTAGAATCGGAACCTTTAAGCTGTCTACCAGTACTCATGTTCGGTCGATTTCAGCTCTGCGTAGAAGCATCATGCAGCCCAATCTGTTTCCTCAAGCCCCGGTGGGTGGGGCCGTTATACAGTCTTGACGGGGACGTTAAACGTCAAATGAAACAAATCAAATACAGCTCAGTAAAAAAAAGGGAAATACACATGTATTCAGATACAGAAGAAGAGGAAACAAAATCTGATATTTTCTTACCTCGGTCCCCGCCAATCGGGGCTTGAAGACATATATGGGCTGCATGATGCTTCCACGTAAAACGGAATCCGACCCACACACGAGTACTGGTAAACCGCTTAGAGGATCTAAGCCTGCCCAAGCAAAGCGGTGCGCACGAGTCGGACCGTCTATGCTTATAAACCCTATTGGTTTCATTGGACGAAAGGGCTGGAAATGTCATTTCATCTCAATGCCGGGTAAAAGTCCCACAAAATTGGAAACAACGCCTCCAAAATGACCTTTACAGTATTGACGGGGACGTTAAACCTCAAATCAAACAAAGAAACAAAACTTCGCTCTATCTGTAGTATAGCAAGTCGTAGTATTCCATTCATACTGTCAACTCATTCACTGAATTATTAATCCGCGATCTAGATTTTGAGCGAGTTCAGTTGACGTACTGGAGTTAACAAGAGTTGACTTGCTCCAAAACGCGCCGTGTAGGAATATTGCGACTGCTAGAGTTTGCTTGGTATGAGAGTTGGAAGCCTTGCCTAGTAACAACGAATACGGTGGAAGGTGGAAAAATTGTAAGTTAAATGCAATCCGAAAATCGATTATTTCATGTATTTGCAACTACAGTGTTTGAAATTTTGGCCACGTGTTGAAAACTTGAAAACCTGTTTATACTTTCGATCTACTCGAGGGCAAACGATGACATTTTCTTGACGTCAGTAGAGTTCTGAATCTGAATCTGAATCGTTACTGGTGATGCATCAAATAACATTTGATGCTTCC
Organism: Lucinisca nassula; assembly: GCA_963580285.1. NCBI lineage: Eukaryota > Metazoa > Mollusca > Bivalvia > Lucinida > Lucinidae > Lucinisca > Lucinisca nassula. The sequence continues at coordinate 17,882,453 of OY757014.1, read as the reverse complement.
TGTCGTTTCTAATTGGGGGATCGTGAAGTGGGGCGGGGGGGAATAAAGTCATTGTACAACTTTGTACAAGAGTAAGCCTACTGTCTCTCCTACTTTTCTTGAGTTCTTGAGTTGGTCAACTGAACTCGCTCAAAGCGAACTAGGTCATGACAAAGCTGCGAATCGGGACCAATTTGAACCATAGGGTTAATTTAATGGCATTTTACTCTGAAGTTAGTTGTTTGTGTAATTGGCTTCCTCAGTTTGACAATCTGCATATCATTTTCACTTATCAAATGATACATGCTCGTCTATTGATAAATATATGGAGGCTTATTTTTCTTGGAGCATAGGAGTGATTCGTCATCGAGGGGCTCCAGTGTCGATTGACATAAGAAGGTGAGACTTGAAAGGTCATCACCTTCTAATGAGTTTATATTCATTTCTCAATTAACCTACGATTATCCCCCTGCCGTCATGTTTTTTGTTCTTGCTAGACAGAACTCCTAACTCCCAAAGCAACCTTGATTGAACTCAAGTTAACTCTAATAGTGCGACACGAGCCATTCCCCGTGTGCTTTGGTGCAGGGATAATTCTGGTGAAAATGCCGATGGGGCCATTTTGACTAAAAAGCAGAAAGAACTAGCTTCCGAATGACAACTCCCTATCTCTCCCCATGTAAAAATGGCCCCTGCTTTCCAAAACAAGGGGCCATTTTCAAAACTGATGGGACTATGGCCCCATGGCCCTGCCCAAAATAAGGTTACCTGTAAAACCTGGGCTGGGCTCGTGGGCTGGGCCTGAGCTCGAATTTTTGGACTCGAAAGGAAATAGGTTTATCTGAGGTGAAAGGCATTATAGGGTCAATTTTAACTCTCTAGTGTGGGTAATATCAGGTTAGTCTGCACTCAGAATGTTTACCTTTGAGTTGAAGGTTATTACATCCTGGCCAGATGTCCCTTGAGATTGAGTGTCAGAATCATTTGGCTATTTAATTGCACTGCAGTGCAGGAAAATTCTACAAAATGTGGGGCTGGGTTAGTTAAAAAGATACAGCAGACATCAGTTTGTGTTTCTTCACCTTCTGACCAGAGGCTTTACTTACTGCTCTTTGGATGGTATATGGTCCGTGCATCTGTCACGAAGATTGTTTTAAGGTTTACCGTCCCCGTCAACATTGTATAAGTCATTTTGGAGACGCTGCGTCTACCAGTACTAACCTGCGGTAGGTTTCAGCTCTGTGTGGAAGCATCATGCAGCCCAATCTATTTCTTCGAGCCCCGATGGGCTGGGGTGGGTGTGTGTGTGAATTCGGGTTTAACGTCGCTTTCAACATTTTTTCAGTCATATCACGACGGTGTCTGGTTGCGACAGGGAGCTCAATGCTCACGTTTATAGTGCTGCCTCACTGAAGAATCATGTCCCAGACACATTACATGATACCACACCCAGTCACATTATCCTGACACTGGATCGACCAGTCCTAGCTCTACCCCGTAAATCTGAGTGCCAAACGAGGAGCAGCTAGTACCATTTTTAACGACTTTGGTATGTCGCGGCCCGGGATCGAACCCGAGACCTCCCGTTCCCCGGAGCGGACACTCTACCAACTGAGCTATCGAAAATACGGAACAGTTTGTAGATTTACCCAAACATGAAGTGTCGCACTCAGTGGGATCCACCCTGCTATGGAAAGTGTTTTTTTCTCCAGACACGTTTGATTAGTGTTTGTTTGCCTGGTACAAAAGAACTATTGAAAGACTCATATACAGTGGAGTTCCGCTTAATATTAAGACCAGCTATAATAAAGACTTAGTCTGATTTTAAAAACAAATTGCAGAGATTTCAGTTATCTTTCTTTGTATTACCACATTTGGGACTGTTAAAAATGTGGTCTTCAAAAGGCCCCTTTTGAAAAGTATTGTTTTTTTTTTTGTTTGTTTAAGGATTAACGTCCCCATCAACACTGTGAAGGTCATTTTTGAGACGTTGCTTCCAATTTTGTGGGACTTTTACCCGACATTGAGATAAAATGAATTCTCAAGCCCTGTCGCCCAATGAAACCAATAGGGTTTATAAGCACGGACGGTCCGACTCGCACCGCTTTGCCTGGACAGGCTTAGATCCTCTAAGCGGTTTATCAGTACTCGTGTGCGGTTGGATTCAACTCTGCGTGGAAGCATCATGCAGCCCATCTATTTCTTCAAGCCCCGCTGGGCAGGGGCCGATGAAAAGTATTAAAGATGATCTTATTAAAGGAATTTTACAATAGCACTAAAAGAACTGGAGGACAATTCCTGTAGTTTTATAAGCAAATAGTGTAGACCATTACGATAACACACCCGTACGTCATAGTACATTTTTTCACATCTCCAAAATGGCTACTTTTCTGATGAAAATCCGTGTTATTTTTTAGCTCACCTGAGCACGAAGTGCTCAAGGTGAGCTTTTGGGATCAGTCTTTGTCCGTCGTCCGTGCGTGCGTGCGTGCGTCCGTCGTCAACTTTTGCTTTAAACAACTTCTCCTCCAAAACTGCTGGACAGATTTTGATCTAATTTCACAGGAATGCTCCTTGGGTGATCCTCTACCAAAATTGCTCAAACTGTTCTGCTCGGGTGAACAAGATGGCCGCCAGAGCTAAAAATAGAAAATTCTTTAAACGACTTCTCCTGCTTAACAAGTGGATGGATTTTGAAATTGTTTCACAGGAATGTTCCTTGGATGACCCTCTACCAAAATTGCTCAAACCGTTCAGCTCTGGTGAACAAAATGGCCGCCAGAGCTAAAAATAGAAAAACCTTTAAACAACTTCTTCTCCTTAACCAGTGGATGGATTTTGAAATTATTGCACAGGAAAGTTTCTTGGGTGCCCCTCTACCAAAATTGCTCAAACCGTTCCGCTCGGGTGAACAAAATGGCCGCCAGAGCTAAAAATAGAAAAAGCTTTAAACGACTTTTTCTCCTTAACTAGTGGATGGATTTTGAAATTACTTCACAGGAATGTTCCTTCGGTGACCCTCTACCAAAATTGCCCAAACCGTTCCGCTCGGGTGAACAAAATGGCCACCAGAGCTAAAAATAGAAAAAGCTTTAAACGACTTTTTCTCCTTAACCAGTGGATGGATTTTAAAATTATTTCACTGGAAGGTTCCTTGGGGGATCCTCTACCAAAATTGCTCAAACAGTTTCCGCTCGAGTGAACAAAATGGCCACCAGAGCTAAAAATAGAAAAACCTTTAAACACCTTCTACTCCTTAAAACCTTTAAACGACTTCTTCTACATAACCAGTGGATGGATTTTGAAATTATTTCACAGGAATGTTTGTTTGGTGACCCTCTACCAAAATTGCTCATACTGTTCCGCTCGGGTGAACAAAATGGCCGCAAGAGCTTAAAATAGAAAAACCTTTAAACGATTTCTTCTCCTTTACCAGTGGATGGATTTTGAAATCACTTAATAGGAATGTTCCTTGGGTGGCCCTCCACCAAAATTGCTCAAACAGTTCAGCTCGGGTTAACAAAATGGCCACCAGAGCTAAAAATAGAATAACCTTTAAACGCACTTTTCTCCTTAACCAGTGGATGGATTTTGAAATTATTTCACCAGAATGTTCCTTGGGTGACCCTTTACCAAAATTGCTCAAACCGTTCCGCTCAGGTCAACAAAATGGCCGACAGAGCTAAAAATAGAAAAAGCTTTAAACGACTTTTTCTCCTTAATAAGTAGATGGATTTTGAAATTACTTCACAGGAATGTTCCTTCCGTGACCCTCTACCGAAATTGCCCAAACCGTTCCGCTTGGGTGAACAAAATGGCCACCAGAGCTAAAAATAGAAAAAGCTTTAAACGACTTTTTCTCCTTAACCAGTGGATGGATTTTAAAATTATTTCACTGGAAGGTTCCTCGGGGGATCCTATACCAAAATTGCTCAAACAGTTTCCGCTCGGGTGAACAAAATGGCCACCAGAGCTAAAAATAGAAAAACCTTTAAACACCTTCTACTCCTTAAACAGATGATGGATTTTGAAATTATTTCACAGGAATGTTCCTTTGGTAAACCTCTACAAAAATTGCTCATACTGTTCGCCTCGGGTGAACAAAATGGCCGCCAGAGCTAAAAATAGAAAAACCATTAAACGACTTCTTCTACATAACCAGTGGATGGATTTTGAAATTATTTCACAGGAATGTTTGTTTGGTGACCCTCTACCAAAATTGCTCATACTGTTCCGCTCAGGTGAACAAAATGGCCGCAAGAGCTTAAAATAGAAAAACCTTTAAACAACTTCTTCTCCTTTACCAGCGGATGGATTTTGAAATCACTTAATAGGAATGTTCCTTGGGTTGCCCTCCACCAAAATTGCTCAAAAACGGCCGCCAGAGCTAAAAATAGAATAACCTTTAAACGCACTTTTCTCCTTAACCAGTGGATGGATTTTGAAATTATTTCACCAGAATGTTCCTTGGGTGACCCTTTACCAAAATTGCTCAAACCGTTCCGCTCAGGTCAACAAAATGGCCGACAGAGCTAAAAATAGAAAAACATTTAAATGACTTCTCCTTATCAAGTGGATGGATTTTGAAATTATTTCACAGGAATATTCCTTCAGTGACCCTCTACCACAATTGCTCAAACCGTTCCGCTCGGTTGAATAAAATGGCCACCAGAGCTAAAAATAGAAAAAACTTTAAATGACTTCTTCTCCTTAACCCGTTGATGGATTTTGAAATAACTTCACAGGAATGTTCCTTGGGCGACCCTCTACAAAAAGTGCTCAAACCATTCTGCTCTGGTGAACAAGCTGGCTGCCAGAGCTAAAAATAGAAAACCTTTAAACGACTTCTTCTCCTTAACCAGTGGATGGATTTTGAAATTACTTGACAGGAATGTTCCTTGGGTGACCCTCCACCAAAATTGCTCATACTATGCTACTCTGGTGAACAAAACCTTTAAACAACTTCTTCTCCTTAACCAGTGGCTTGATTATGAAATAATTTGACAGGAATGAGGTTTGAGGTTTTTAGCTGTGGTGGCCATCATGCTCATTTAAGCAAAATATTTTTAGCAATTTTGTTAGAGGGTCACTCATGGAACATTCCTATAAAATTGCTTCCTTTTAGAGAAAGATGTCTTTTGAAAGTTTTGGCCCCCACCCACCTTGGCTGCAAGGTGCTTCTACAGGAGTATTGGTAAACCACTTTGAAGGTTTTAGCCTGTCTATGCAAAGTGGTGCAAGTGGAACCATCAATACATTTAAACCCCATTGGTTTCATTGGGCGGCAGGGCTTGAGATGTCATTTCATCAAAAATGACTTCTACTTCTCAAAATGACTTCTACTCCTAAACAGGCAGACTGATTTTGAATTTATTTCACAGAAATGGTCTTTGGGTCCAACCAAAATTGCTCAAACCCTCCACTCCACCATATATTACCCACAATTCCGTTTGTACAATAGGATCAGGTGAGCGATCCAGGGCCATCATGGCCCTCTTGTCTTATTTATACTGCAAACATAGGTTGAGGGTGCTCGTTAGAACCGTCTCATCAGGGCGGTTCTCACGAATACCCACAGCCTTTGTCTTGGATCAGAAATAAGAAAAATAATGTATACCCCACTGAACCCCAGTTTTCTCCATATAAAGTGGGGTTTATGGGGTTGTTAATTTCACGGACTTGTTCACGTGATGCGCTGTCCAGACGCCCATTTCTGTGGTATCTGGTACAGGTATACACTGTCCCAGTAGAGGGTCGCTTTTCTATAAAGAACTTAGACTGTTTTCTTTTGTCCTTTAGTTCCTGTAGTTCAGGCAAACAATGAAGATCTTGTTCAAACGCCGTATTCTGTGACGTCTGATCAGGGTCTTCACTGTTCGTGTCCCATTTTGGAACGCTGGAAGTGAATCGGGGTCTACACTGTCTGTATCCACTTTCGGAACCCCAGACATGTGGCCTCTGATCTGGATCTACACTGTCAGTTTCCCATTTTGGAACTCGAGACACGTGGCCTCTGATCTGGGGTTTCACTGTTTGTCAGGATCCCATTTTAGAACCCTAGATTTGTTGCCTCTGATCTGGATCTTCACTGTTTTCAGCATCCCACTTTTGAACCCTTGACATGTTGCCTCTGATCTGTGTCTTCACTGTTAGTATCTCACCTCTTGAAACCCTAGACATGTAGCATCTGATCTGGGCCTACACTGTTTGTTAGTGCCCCATTTTTAAGCTAACCTGCAATGATCCATGCACGACCACTGAAATCTCAGATCAGCCTGCAAATCTGTACAGTCTGTTCTGAGATTTTGTTGGTCACATAGGTTTTATTGGGGCTTTGGAATCTTCTGGCTCAATTAAAAAGAATGAATCCAGTGTTTCGATGCTGAAATCCAAATTTTAGTAATCCAGGTTTTTCCTTGTTGCAACTCAAATCAAACAGGAAAATAAACTTGGTATTTATAATCTTGGCAGGGGCCCATGGGAGCAATTCTCTTTAACAGTTCCTCCAACCAGACAACAAACAAAGTTGAAAGGTCAATAACTGACCCTGTTTCACCTATGTCCTGAGGCAAACCCATTTTCATTCGAGCCCAAAAATCCGAGCCCAGACCCAGCCCATGAGCCCAGCCCAGGTTTTACAGGTAGCCCCAAAATAATCCCTGTTCGTGTAACTATAGTTAACTCTAGAAAGTCAACCGAACTCGCTCTTAATAACTAGGCCAGGTCAGCTGCGAAACGAGACCAATTTCAAATCTAGATCCATTTTATGACATTTTACTCTGAAGTTCATTGTTTGTGTATTTTGCATCCACAGTTTCTTTTTGATCTGCATATTATTTTCACATATCAAATGATATAGGCGCGTCTCTTCACTGATTTATGAGGACCTATTTTTCTTGAAGCAGAGGAGTGATGCGGTATCAAGGGAAATCTTTCGAGTGTTGCCATAAGAAGGTGAGACCTGAAAGGTCATCACCTTCTAAAAACATACAAAAGCTGTTACGTGACAAGGAGTGTTCAACCTAAGTACAGAAACACACACACACACAGTGTGATTTGAGACAGCAGGACTTTGTAGACGGGTTCTAAATTTCTCATGCGATGTTTCCAGGGTGCACGTATCTTTTTCTGGCATTTCGAGATGCTATTTACTCAGTAAAACAATGAGGACTGCGAAAATTGTATTGAGGTATACTTGGCTTCTTCCAAAACTCTCAGCTCGGGCTTCTTTTTTGGCTTAGTTAGATTGGAAAAGTGGTTCCGGTTTTAGACTTCTCTTTCTATGTTATTTTGGATCCTCAGGTGTTTTTTTAAAACAAAAATCAGAGATACAGTCAGCTTTTTCCGGTGTTCTGGTTCCCTCACCTCTAGCCCAATAGCTTTCGCATATTTTAATAGAGTACAGGGTACCAGTTTAGTGAGAGATGGTCTAGTGACAGAGCTATCGTTTCTGTGCGAAAGTTTAACTAAGCACCGAAGCGAATTTATCCACTAGGCCACGGTCTACTCAGCATTACCGTCAATATAGTTTACCTGACCACATTCATAAATCGTCTGTGTAGCAGTCTATAATTCACTCGAAGGTCAAAACTCGATGGTTTTGTTGAAATTTTATAGGGTAGATTCCTGACGTCAGAAGTGTTAACTAGAGTAAAATAGCCCCCCTCCCGCAGACCCCCCCCCCCCACACACACACGCACATCAACATTTTCCTACTCCTCTGATAGCGCTGCCGGGGCGCTAGTCAGTTTCACTGACAGCTCTAGTTATATTGAAGGTACTGCCACCGATAAATGAACAAAGTTTACGGCGTACTGACAGTCAATTGGTCCAGTTTTTATCAAGATTAAGATTCACCTTAAATAGCTTTATACTGCTTATTTCTTTTTACTATTTTATTTCGCTTTTCCCGGGATTGTGATTAATTCTCTCAGTAGTGGAAGCGACTTTTCGTCTTTACAACCATAGTGGAGACACAATCAGGGATAAATAAATCGTGCTCTGACTGTGATTCGAACCCACGCACAGATGCGGCGACGTCGCCTAGCACTGCATGTGATTAATTCTCTCAGTAATGGAAGCGACTTTTCGTCTTTACAACCATTGTGGAGACACAATCAGGGATAAATAAATCGTGCTCTGACTGTGATTCGAACCCACGCACAGATGCGGCGACGTCGCCTAGCAGTGCAGTGCTAGGCGACGTCGCCGCATCTGTGCGTGGGTTCGAATCACAGTCAGAGTACGATTTATTTCTTTTTTAGACTTTCAGATAAAAAACTGTTAACATTGGTAACATTGTTTACTATGGTTGTCTCTTGTTTATAATATTTTTATACTTTGCTAATTAAAGATGTTAACATTTAATGTCTCTTCCTCCTTCGCCTTATACTCCCTTGTATGTATATTCGTGTCGTCACCTAACAATTACATGTTTACTGACCACATGACATGAATGTATACACAGTATGTATAGTAGACCGCCTCCGTGGTCCAGTGATTAAGGTCGCTGACTTGTAATCACTGGAGGGTCATGGGTTCGAGCCCCGCTACCGGCCATGATTGTTAATGTGAGAACAATTGGTAGTTTGTGTCGGAGGATCGGAGTCTACTACTGGTACTTTCCAGGAACGATGGTTAGGAAACTAACCGCCTGTATATGACTGAAAGATTATTGAACGGGCTTAAAACCTAGCAAAACAAACAGTATGTATGATGTGTTCTACCACGTTATTGTCTCTCATAAATCTGTTAGGGACATTTATTTTGTTTTGTTTGTCAATTTCTACTTGCCAAATCGCATATCGTCCGTGCTCCATAAGTCCATTATTCCTCCTGTCTGTCTGTTAACACTGTCTTCCTCCAACTACTTTTCAGATACTACTGAGCAAATTTCAATAAAACAAGGTCATCACAATGATCCCTTACTATCATAGTTGGTCAAAAGTGAGAATGTGATCATTGGGTCACATGTCAATGCCTCAGTTACCTTAACATTGAAATATTTCTTCCAATAAAATCAAACAAATCCAATAAATGTCAGGGTAGTGCCACATAGAAAATTGACACCTCATGGGTTTGTCCATTCCAATGTGTAGATAAACCATATATTGCTTTTGAGTACACTGCATCAAAAGTCTATGTCCCATTAACAAGAACAGTGCAATTTGCTTCCTCACCAGTACTTTCATCTACATCAACTCGTACATCCATGTGGCGGCAATATGGCTACATTTACACCAGGAACAGGACCCTTAAAACCAGGCAAGCCTTTCCTTTTAAAAGGAACCTTTATCTAAATAGGAAACCGTCCGTAATTGCACGCGACGGGTCACGTTGGCTCTGATCTCCGAAGTTGGAAATTCGGGTGTACCTCCATTCGTCAGAAACTGTGATACCATCGATAGTTGGAAGCGAATTATTGTTGTCCGCTTACTTAATAAGTGGAGTTGACAAACGCCTCCCCCTTTTTGCTGTGGAATCGCATATGGCGGTGGGACACGGTGGTTTACCTACACCTTCTCTTGCTGAATATTCATTTAAGCCACACCCATTTCTGTCTATGAACCAATCAAATTACTTGATGTAATTTATTGCTACAAATTCATAAATTGAATGTCAAACAGTGCATATCCTGATCAGATGGCTTCTCCCATCTGATATGGATCTACACTGTTTGAAAAGATAGGGGTTGTCGTGAACAGCAAGATAAGGGTTAAACACCTTATTTTCTATTACGTGATAAGTCTGTGACAAGTGTTATATGTGCCCTATTTTTTATGCATGAGTCTTAAGGCCTCTAGTTTCAGGCTTATTGAAAATTGCATGTTGAATGCTTTCTTGCTTGTGACGTTTCTTATGTACGGTCACATTACAAGCTTGCATTATGTCTGCTGTTATAATGTTGTATTGTCAGTTTCTGGCGAAAGGATGTGCACTGTACTGGTTAGCCGCTTACGTATATATAAGCCAGTCCAGAAAAAGTGTGGATAGGTAAACTGACCGGCTCAAAAATGACTTGTGTGTGCGTGTGTGTGTGTGTGAATTCGGGTTTAACGTCGCTTTCAACAATTTTTCAGTCATATCACGACGGTGTCTGGTTGCGACAGGGAGCTCAATGCTCACGTTTATAGTGCTGCCTCACTGAAGTATCATGTCCCAGACACATTACATGATACCACACCCAGTCACATTATCCTGACACTGGTTCGACCAGTCCTAGCTCTACCCCGTAAATCTGAGTGCTAAGCGAGGAGCAGCTAGTACCATTTTTAACGACTTTGGTATGTCGCGGCCCGGGATCGAATCCGAGACCGCCCGTTCCCCGGAGCGGACACTCTACCAACTGAGCTATCGGGGCCGGTCAAAAATGACCTAAAATAGTGTTGAGTGGGCGGTTAAACTTCAATATAAACAGACAAAAATTTGTATTTTTCTATACATGTATAAACGGAACCCGAGAAGGGACATGCAATTTTATTTTTAATATGTTGTGCGAACAAAATATTAAGTTGTTCGATCAATATATTATCTTGTGCGCACAAGATAATACGCTGAAAATAATTTATCTTGTGCGGACAAAATAATGTCTTGTGCGCACAAGTGCGCATTAGATAATATATTGTTCGCACAACTTAATATCTTGTGCGTACAAGATATTGTATTGTTTACACAACATAGATCTTGTGCGGACAACATAATATCTTATGCTTTTGATTAAATTGTGCTAACAAGATATGTTGTGCGTACAAGATATTATGTTGTCTGCACACGATCTATGTTGCGAAGAAGATAATTATGTTGTGCGAACAAGATAATAACTTGTGTGCACAATATAATATATTGTGCGAACAAGATAATAAGTTGTGCGCACAAGATATTAAGTTGTGGGCACAACATATTATCTTGTTCGCAAAACATATTTAATTAAGTTGCATGTCCCTTCCAGGGTTCCGTAGCATCAGGCACCAACCGGCTTACTTAAAAATACTAAGGCCGAAGCCATCATAGAGCCTTTATTTCCAAATCCTGAAAACTTTATTATCAAATCCTAATCCTGAAAAAATTTATTTCTAAATCCAGTTTGTCTTTTCTTTATACAGGGTTAAAAGGTCACACAAATCCTCATCACGAAAACACGCCTATATAAGATCCCCTCGAAATCCACTTTTATATAGTAATACATTTGGGGCCCCAATGAGGCGGTTCTAACGAGCACCTACAATCTATTTTTTGAGCAGAACTAAGAAAAAATTCACAATTTTTCATCTTTAAGTTTTTGTGTGTTTTTTTTCGGCGGCGAAGTTTACAATGTATTTATTTTAGCGTGTTTTCGTAATGTGACAATCAGGGCCCAGATGTTCAGTGGTCAAATGTTTTTTCAAACATCGTTAGCTTAACGAGATCGTTAGTGGTAAAATTTTTGTTCAAACTGGCATCGATAGTTTAACGAGCTCGTTAGTGGTAAAAGCTCGTTAGTGGCAAAAGTTTTGTTCAAAGCACCGTTAGCTTAACGAGCTCGTGAGTGGTAAGTTTTTTATTCAAAGAACCGTTAGCTTAACGAGATAGTTAGGGGTAAGTTTTTTATTCAAAGCACCGTTAGCTTAATGAGATCGTTAGTGGTAAGTTTTTTTATTCAAAGCACCGTTAGCTTAACGAGATCGTTAGTGGTATTTTTTCAAAGCACCGTTAGGTTAACGAGCGCGTTAGTGGTAAAATTGTTATCTGTACTGGCAAGTAAAATATCTAATATAGTGTTAATTTTGTTGAGAAAAAAAAAAATGAGAGCAGCTTTTGCATTTTCTGCTCACATTTATCATAGCATATTTGCCATATTAACCCTTATCTTGCTGAATATTCATTTAAGCCTAACCCATTTCTGCCTATCAACCAATCAAATTACTTGGTGTAATTTATTGCTACAAATTCATAAACTGAATGCCAAACAGTGTAGATCCTGATCAGATGGCTTCTTCAGAAGCCATCTGATCTGGATCTACACTGTTTGCAAAGATAGGGGTTGTCGTGAACAGCAAGATAAGGGTTAAATTATGAAAGTTGCAACGTACGTTAAGTAACGACGTCTTTAGTTTTGGACAACTGGCCCCAGGATTAATCATAAAAAACTTTCAGACCTGCACACAGTCAAATTAAGTTGAAATTAAGTTGATTGGGTAAAACCACTTTATAAGTCAGCTCAATGCAAGTTGGTCCCCAATAAACAGATTATGTTTGGAAAAAGCACGGCTGTTTAACTACTACATGCCCACTTGGCACAAAACGTGAAATACGTTGCAACGACGTTGATGTGATGTTGCTTAGATTGGGGGGGGGGGGGGGGGGGGGGGGGGGGGTCAACTTTCGACTCCAAAGATAGTGTTATACAGAGGTTTGATGTATATATTTTGTCCTTTAACACTCTGCTCCCAGTGACAGGCAGAAGGAATCCGCCTGAATATGTGTCACCGTAAGCATGATTTAAACTTAACTTTGATGTGCGGTTTTCATGAATATATAAAAACAGGTTGTGTATTTTTAAGCAGCCCATATCGGTTGGTATGACGCAAGTAACAGGCCCTGCAGGTTAAATAAGGAAGCAATATTAAAATATTCATACGATGACTTCTCCTCATGCGATTTCTTTATTAGCGTGTCGCTATATTAGTGGAATCTGGTGTCGGGTTTTATCACATTTTCACCAATTTTGTACTGAATGAAATCTTCTGACTTATATATAGCAAAAATCCATTTTTGAACTTAAGCGGTGTCAGTTTCAGTTTCTTTTTTTTTAGAATTTTATATAGAAAATAGTTTAATTTTTTGCAAACAATGAAGGCCCTGCTCAGACGCCGCCTTCTCTCAGACGCCGCCTTCTGCGGCGTCTGAGCAGGGACGACACTGTTTGCCAGTAAAACATTCTGGGGTTCCCGTATAATGTGGGTTAAATTTCGGAGCAGGTGATGTTCTCTATTTTTTTTTATTATTATTATTTTTCACAGACAATCCAATCTGGCATTTCATTTTAAACGTGATATCTTGTATGCTCTGATTCACATGAAATGTCAAGCCTGATTTTTCTCCGAAAAATAAATCAAAATATTTGAAAATACAATATGTCACAGTTGTGATTAGCGGTTTCAGGATTAATTAGTTTGCTTAACACTTTAAGCAACAAAACCAACTTGAGCAGACAAATTATCATTTTAACTCCCCAGCACAAAGTCCACGAAGAGCTGGTGCAACGTTGGTTAATATTTTCAAGACGCCATATTATTCATAACATATGGTTTTATTTGGTATCAAATAACCACATGTGTAATAACACAGTCTTCGGCGATAAAATCCAATTTAAAATCGTTATATGACAAACAGAATCTTACACTCGTGGTCATCGCCCCAGACGAGTTTCATTCATATGAAATGACTACTCGTGTAAGATCCTCTTTGATGAATATCAATATTATGTTTTGGCTCGTTTTTTTTTGTGCCGTCTCCTTCTTCCCTTCCGACTCCATATACGTATCCTGATATAGTAAAATACAAAACTTATAAACAAACAGATTGATTGATTGATGTTTGGGGATGTATGTATGATAGGTCTGCGCGCAAGCAGCTCGTATGTTGAATATATGGGCCCCGTCAAGCGATTTTGGTACTTATCGCCTATGCGAGCAGCGAAGGTTCAGGCGAGCCTGCGCATCCGCGCAGTCTCGCCAGAACCTTCGCTGCTCGATCATACAAGCAGTGAATCAAGAGGAACCTTCAGACAGAAAGCCATATCCCTGGCCCCTCTGAATGGCTGGGCATGCGCAGTTAAAATTTGTCATGACGGTATGCTCGAAGACACAAATTCGCTTGGCGGGGTTCATATAATAATAGTTCTTCTGTCATTACTAACAATGACCAATCATATTTGAGAAATGTTACTGTTTTGTGAGTTCTAAGATGGCTGATGAGAGCGATTCTAGCTCTGAACTGTCTGTTGCAGATAGAACAACAAAGGCTAGAGGAAGACAGCTCTGTTGGTGATGCCTCAGTGCTTGCTTTGCGCTGTGCGCGTTTCTGCTCAGCTTCACTGATTCTTTTTGCCTCGTATTCACTGGCACCCCTTCTTGTGAGCTCGCCACGTTGCTTTATCCTGCACGTCTCTGTTGGAATGTTGAAGTCCCTGAGGGAGGCTTTGAGGGTGTCATCAGCGCTTCTTCTGACCGCATTCGGAGCGTTTGCCCATTTCTTGTTCTCCATAGAGAAGTTTCTTTGACAAACGTTCCTCAGGCATTCTGGTAACATGAACATGGCCTGTCCATCTTAACTGTGCTGATTTCAGAAGACTATGTACACTTTGCATCCCTACCATTTTCAGGACTTCCGTGTCTGGAATCCTGTCTTGACACTTAATCTTTAAGAGTTTTCGAAGACAGCTTGTATGTTTTGGCGTGCCGCTATTGGTAAACTGTCCATGTTTCACATGCATACAATAGTGTTTGCAGCACCACAGCTCTGAAGACTTTCAGTTTTGTGTCAAGTCTGATTCCACTTCGACCCCAGACACTACCGCGTAGTTGGTCAAATGCTGTACTAGCTTTGGCAATCCTGGCATTGACTTCATCATCAATGTGCACGGCTCTTGGTAGTGTGCTCCTAAGGTAGGAAACTTGTCTACCGCTTGCAATCTTTGACCTTTCACCGTGATGGTGGGCTTTTTGTAAGGCTTGCCAGGTGCTGGCTGATAGACTACCCCAGTCTTGTTCATGCTGATTGTGGGATCATAGCTATCACAGGAGCCAGCTTCTTGATCTATACCTTTTTGCATCTTCTCTTCTGTTGGAGCATTTTTTGCCATGTCATCAGCAAAGAGGAGCTCATCTAGCACCTCTGTCTGCACCTTGGATTTGGCTTGCAGCCTTCTGAGACTAAAAAGCTTCCCATCAAAGCAATACCTAATAGGTATACCATTGTCACCATCCTGGAAAGCATCTGTGAGCATGACAGAAAACATCATGCTGAATAGTGTTGGGGCTAACACACAGCCTTGCTTGACTCCGTTTGTCTGAAAACGACCCGTGCAAGTATACCCTCAAGGAAACTGTCTCACCATTGTTATGAACTTGATTGGACACCCAACCTTCACCATGATCTTCCAAAGGCCCTCACGACTGACTGTGTAAAATTCTTTGGTGAGGTCAACAAAGGTCATGTATAGATCCATGTTCTGTTCCTGGCATTTCTCTTGCAGCTGCCTTGCTGTGACGATCATGTCAATTGTTCCTCTATCTTTACTGAACCTACACTGCCTTTCTGGTAGAATAGAAGTGGAGGCAATGATCAGGAATCGATACAATTAACCCACAGCTCCCATCAGAGACACCAAAGGGAAAGAAACACAAACATGAAACAACAGACCCTAATGGAAACATAAATAGCGGAAAGTCAAAATGACAGTTACTTTCCCACAAAATGGCCAATAGGCTATCCAAAATAAAATAATATAAGCGACACAAACACCCAAATACAAACCATAACAAAAATAAACCGCGACAGAAGAACCGCCTTGGAAGGGTCAGCGGAAACGATTTCCACTGGGGGTGCTTACATCTATGGGGCGCCGTTTTTACTATTTAATCCGTATTTATAGATATCCATAAATCGAATTATGGATATCCATAATTCGATTTATGGATATCCATAAATCAGCCGAATAATGGATATCCATAATTCGAATTATGGATATCCATAAATCACCGCCAAAGCTTTCGGTTTAATGATTTCTCCCTAAAACACGTGATTGTTTATTGTAAAAAATCTTGAAAATCTTCAAGGTCTTCATCATTGCTGGAAGATGATGGCCGGTCAAAGGGACCTATATGCCGTGTAGCCTTTTCAGCCCGTAAGGCTTCCAAAGCAACGGACGACATACGCTGAACGCCCACCATGTGTGCAGTTAAATATCGGAACCAGCCGTAAGATCTGGAAATTCCGGCCAACGCATCCGGTACCTCTGGAATCACCTCTATGAGGACTGCGCACCTAATCGTAAGATTATAATGATCCAAACAGGCAATCCGTGCATGCTTTCTGGAGAAAAATGCAGATGGTCGTTATATGTAGTACACCTGTGGACACAAAGCGTTCAAACTCCGTTAAAGTACCTTTCAATGAATCTCTTTGCATCAAGTTAGTTTGACAAGCAAATGTCATTCATCAAAGTAGTCTAAAACTGGATCAAGCAATATACATTGGTTGGCCTTATTGTGGCAAGCACTTCTTTACATTTTTAGATCTGATTGACATTCGAGATGTATTCTGATTGGACAGTGCAAGGTCTAGAATGAAATGTACAATACTTTGTGTTTTGAATTTCTTCCTGTCTTGCAGTTGACTGACATGATGTAAGGAAATATTGAACGCAACATCAGATCAAATTGAAATGAAGCTCATCAAAGTTTGAACGGAATTTGTGTCCACAGGTGTTTTAACAGATATCTATATAATACTCTACTTGACGGCCCCCGCCCATCGGGGCTTGAAGAAATAGATGGGCTGCATGATGCTTCAACGCAGAGCTGAAACCGACCCGCACACGAGTACTGGTAAACCGCTTAGAGGATCTAAGCCTGCCCAGGCAAAGCGGTACGAGTCGGCCCGTCCATGTTAATAATCCCTATTGGTTCATTGGGCCACAGGGCTTGAGATGTCATTTCATCTCAAGATCGGGTAAAAGTCGGGTAAAAGTCAAAATTGGAAGCAACGTCTCCAAAATTACCCTTTACAGTGTTGACGAGGACGTTAAACCTCAAATCAAACAAACACATACTCTACTTGAGATGTATGGAGTATCAGGCATATTCTCCTGGCCCCCGCCCATTGGGGCTTGGAGAAATAGATTTGGCTGCATGAGCTGAGAGTACTGGTAAACCGTTTAGAAGGTCTAAGTCTGTCCAAACAAAGCCGTGCGAGTCAATGGGGGACAGGGATTGAGATGTTTGTTTGTTTGTTTGTATTTGAGTTTAACAGCACAGTCAACACTAATTTAGGTAATTTTTGAGCCGGTCAGTTTACCTACCCACACGTTTCCTGGACAGGCTTATACGTAAGCAGTTAACCAGTACAGTGCACATTCTTTCGCCAGAAACTGACAACTGCCCTTCTTGAATCAGCGGAAGAGAGAAAGACTGTAGAAATGATTTAATGATCAATGTCCACGAAAGAATGTTGCCGACCCCGGCAGGTATCGAACCCGCTTCCTCCTGATCACCAGTCAGAGGCGCATCCGACTGAGCTACCGAAGCCGGCGGGATTGTGATGTCATTCAATCTCAATGAAGGCTTAATGACCAACATAATTGGAAGCAACGTCTCCAAATTGACCTAAATAATTTTGAAGGGGACGTTAAACCTCAAATCAAACAAAACATCTCTCCCACACCATAGGCCACCACTAAGCCTACCCGACATTGTCTCCACCTCCATCCCGGCTTTTATTACACCCCTAAATCGGAAATCTGACGCGAATAGTCGAGTTTGTTTTGTTTTTGTTTTTTTTTTTTTTGTAAAGGGAGCAGTCATTATTCATTAGGTTTATTTTCTGAGGAGAATTATGGATATCCATAATTCGATTTATGGATATCCATTAATCAGCCGAATAATGGATATCCATAATTCGAATTAAGGATATCCATAATTCGATTTATGGAATCCATATTTCGATCTAAATTAATGATATCCTTAAATCGATTTATGGATATCCATAATTACTATTTATGGATATCCATAATTTGATTTATGAATATCCATAAATCAGCCGAATAATGGATATCCATAATTCGATTTATGGATATCAATAAATTGAAAAATGGATATCCATTAGTCGATTTGTGGATATCATTAATTCACTTCGATTTTTGGATATCCATAATTCGAATTATGGATATCCATAATTGAATTATGGATATCCATAATTCGAATTATGGATATCCATCAATAATTATGGTTATCCATAAATAATAATGGATATCCATAATTCGAAGCATGGATATCCATAATTCGAATTATGGATATCCATAAATAATTATGGATATCCATAAATACGAATTAAATAGTAAAACGGCGCCCCATATTAATCGATTTTACGTGGCCACAATCCTCGCCCTTACTTCCGTCGCGATTAAGACAAATAATTTGAAGCCCCGACTGTTCAAGGTGTTCATTCAGTCGGTTAAGAAGGGCTCTTGCAAGGACTTTCTAAAGAGATGCCACGGTGATTGTCACAGATCTGAGGGTTCCCTTCCTGTTTGAACAGGTGGATAATTGACGCATCCTTGAATTCTTAAGGGATGGCTTCTTTTCTCCACATAGTGTGAAATAACTATGTCAACTTCTTTGCAACCGGAGTACCTCCTGCTTTGTAAATCTCAGCAGGTATTGCATTAGGTCCTGGGGCCTTGCCAGATGCCAGACACTGTTTCAGTAGCGGTTGGGAACTTGTCAAGCAGCAGATTGATTACATTCAGCCTGTGGTAGTCTGTTGATAGCATCATCATTGATAGAGGATGACCGATTAAGAACGCTATTACAGTGCTCAGCCCATCTATTCAAGATAGCCACTTTGCCAGTCAGAAGACTAGTTTCTTCTGCACTGAGAAGGGGAGTGGTTCCTGAGCACTGGGGACCATAAACTGTCTTTAGAGCATCAAAGAACTTCGTCATATCCTTTCTGTCGGCAAAGGACTGGATTTCATCAGCATTGTTGCTTAGTGCTTAGCCAGGAGTCTTGTATGTCACTAAGTCTTGTTTGGACTGTCTTACACATACATGTATCTGAATAGGCCGCCTTGTTAGACACTGAGCTGGTATCACTGAGGTATGCCCTGTGTTTTTGGTGCTTCTCTTCTCATCAAACCAGTCTTGACGTTTGCGAGATACTGGACCTAGGGAATCCATTGCTGAAGAGTAAACAGTGTCTCTGAAGACTTTCCTGTTCTCTTCTAGATCAGCTGAACTGAATTCCATTGCATCTAGTCTGCCGCAGAAGTCATGGATGAAGACTTGCCTCTTGCTGCCTTGCTTCATCTTAGAGACATTCAGTCTCTTATGTACTTTCTTGCCTTGTGGTCGCCGCGCAGACTGAATATGCAGGTTCAGTTTGCTGACAACAATCCGATCTGCCTAGCAGTCCGCGCCAGACAGTCTTTGTCACTCTGACATCATGTCTGTCATTCCGTCTAACTATGACATAAGCAATAAGATGCCAGTGTTTGGATCGAGGATGCCTTCATGATGTCTTGTTGCGAGTTGTCAGACGGAATACTGTGTTGGTGATCAGCAGGTCGTGCTCTGCACACTTCCTCAAAAGGAGGAGGCCATTGCTATTGCACTTTCCTACTCCTTCATTCCCAATCACTCCTTCCCAGGTTTGGTCGTCTGTGCCCACTCCAGCATTGAAGTCTCCAAGGATGCTGAATTTGTCTCCCCGGGATGCAGCAGAAATCACAGAGTCCGAATCATCATAGAACTTGTCTTTGACCTCATCTGGGTTCGTCATTGTGGGTGCATAGGCACTTACAATAGTTGCACGCCTCTTACCAGATAGGGGTAGTCTCAGCATCATGTTTTGGAAGTCCTGAAAGCTTGCTGACAAACTGTGATTTGATGGCGAAGCCTACTCCTTCCCACCGCTCTTCTTTTTTTGCGTTCACTCCAGAAGAAAGTGTACCCAGCACCAACTTCTTTTATTTGCCCTTCACCTGAAAGGCGAGTCTCGATTTTGTAACGATTAAGATCTCTACCAACTAGAGCTGTTCTACGCTGTGGTCTGTCTGAACCAGCACAATTCATCAAGGTGCGCACATTCCATGCGCCGATTCTTGAAGGTATCGCCTTTATCTTCTTCTGTTTGTTCGATCGCTAGATGGGATCCCTGCTGATCGCGGTTAACCAGCCAAGGGTTTTTGAAGCAGGCAATTGTTTAGTGTACCTTTTCTAGCCCCTTCCCCATGTTAATGGGGGTGAGCAGTGCGATCCTAAAAAGGTCTGCTCGGTCACTCAGTTCGGTTGCCTGCCGAATTCCCCGTACTGCTTCGTTCTTAAGGGAAGAGACTATAGAGAACCAAGCCACCTGTGCGCAGCTCCGCAACTACAGCTTCCAGTGTATCCCCACCTGCTGCTTCGCCGCTCGCCCATTTGAGGTTCCTGCAGTGACTGTGTGTATATGATTAAGATGGCATGCGCTGTGAATTGGATTATAGAGAGGGATGGGCGCTCAGAGTCAACCTCACTCTCTCGTCCTGACCTAGCTGGATCTAGAGGCAAGACAGTGTTTAGACAGCTGGAGCTAAGCCCGAATGCAGTGGATGGCCATGACTTCTTTTGTGCCATGTCATGCTCTTCATGCTCCACGACACGTTGCTGCATCGCCGTTTGGACCGTTGAATCAGAGAAACGATTTCTTCCGCCCCAGCTGCCGAAGCAGACTTTACATAACTGGAACAGGAACATCCAGATACAGTGGAACTTCGATGGCTCGAACACCGATGGCTCGTTTACCATGGATGTGTCAAATCCATTCTTGAGCCCCTAGCGAAATCCTCTACATAAGAAATAGTGGGGGATAATTAAGGAGATTTGAGTCTTTTATCTTGCAAATGTATGCTGTGTGTACTCATTAGAATCGCCTTGGTGAGGCGATTCAAATGAGTACACACAGCATACATTTTTATTATAGAACACCGAAAAGATGTCTAAAAATATCTCGTTATGCCTCCTGACAGTAACCATCAGTGGCTCGAACTACCCCTGTCTGGAACAGATTTTCGAGGTCCCAAAGGTGTTCGAGCCATTGAAGTTCGACAGTATGTAGGTTTTTGTTTGGAGTTGCCTAGATGGATTGCCGACCAAGGATTGAGCGTTCCATTTACCCCTTGCAGAGGCAGAGGAACCATCATGAGTTCCACGTCTTCCATATGCACAGCCAGAGTGACCAAATACCAACTCAGGGTTTTGTTGGACGACCACAGCTGTGTCAAAAGTCACACGAGGCCAGTCCGCCCAATAGGGGGAGTCAGTATTCAATTTAGAAAAAAATTAGTCTCTCTGCCACTGGCTAGGTTTTGTTTAGGGACCTAAAACCCATAGGTGGATTGCCAACCAAGGCTACGGCTTCCACCTACCCACGCTAGCTTTGTATAGAGATCTAGCAACTCCTAGATGGGTTGCCCTCCCGAGGTGTCGAGCCCCATCTGCCCGCATGCGACAGGTTGTACTGGCTTACATGTTACCAGTAGGAGCAATGAACCTGACCTGTTGAACATATACGGTTGATAAGGTTAACTCAAAGTATGTGGTTGTGAGTTTTACGTCCCACCAACAGCCAAGGTCATCCGGAGACGGGACCTCGGTTTAAAGATTCATCTGAAAGTCTGGAGAATCCCGGGGTCGAACCCATGACCCCTAGTTTATGAAGCAAGTTTACCACTACATCACGGAGGCTTCTAAGTGTATGTATGGTTGTACATACGTACGTACGTTCGTACATACATACATACCCGACATTGAGATGAAATGACATCTCAAGCCCTGTCGCCCAATGAAACCAATAGGGTTTATTAGCATGGACGGTCCGCCTCGCACCGCGGTTCCTGGACAGGCTTAGATCCATCCATCCATCCATCCATCCATCCATCCATCCATCCATCCATCCATCCATCCATCCATCCATCCATCCATCCATCCATACATACATACATACGTAAGTACGTACGTACGTACGTTCGTACCTACGTACTTACGTATGTAGGTATGTATGTATGTATGTATGTATGTATGTATGTATGTATGTATGTATGTATGTATGTATGTATGTATGTATGTATGTATGTATGTATGTATGTATGTATGTATGTATGTAACATGAACTTGCTTTAAAACCAATATTATGCCAAAGATTTTAAGACCTCATATTTTCCAAACCATCTGATGAATTTGATTAGTTATGGTGACAGGTATATATAGGTCCAAAGATTTTTTATGTTTTTATTAATTATCCGCAATTGCCCACCCTCCTTGCCTAAAGATCAAAGTCGTGGACTTGGGAATTATGTGTGAAAGCTTCAGTTAAAGTATTAAGCCATCAGTTTTTCCCAAACCATGTATATTTGTGATGAGACAACGATCAACAGGCCCCCGTGGCCTAATGGTAGGAGCGCTGACTCTTAATCATTAGTTCTCTCACCGCTGTGGTTCGCGCCTCTCGCGCCAAGTTCTGAAACGGAATGTAGGTGTTTTTTCTCCGCGTACTCCACTTTTCGTCCACCTCTGATTAACGTTCGGCTCAGTATAAGTGAAATCATCTTGAAATGGTCGTAAAACCAAAATAAAACATAGGAAAAAATGTCACATGACGTATCATGGAGAAGAGATATTTGGGTGTCAGAAAGTGCTAAGTTTCTAACTAAACAAGACATCATTTTGTAGGGGATGAAAGACACTGGGCTGGTAAGTAATCAAGCCAGCTAATTTGCACCAGAAAGAAGCGTAAGACAATCAAAGGTGCTTGTCACCTCAGACATAATCTTGTTCATTTAAAACCCGGATAGAAAAAAGCTTAAATATCATCGTGTAGCATCGACTCCGGAACTTGTTACTCAAAAGTACCAGTGAAACCAATATTTATCGAAGGCATGCCGCACAGCAGGGTAAGCTAAAAGCGTTATATTGGCTTATACGGGGTTTTGCCCTTCAAAACAAAATGTCTCTGTGTTGGAGGGATATCTATCTCTTGCCTGCTTCCGTGAGTCTGATTATTACTCACTGGAAATTGTTAAACAAACTGAAATCTTGACAGCTGGTTATTAACAACAAATAATTCATACACTGAAAGTCCTCTTTTTTGCTTCGACTAAAGACCACTGACCACCTTTTTCATGCTGGTACATTCAGCTGGTTGGGAAAATATTTGTGTCTGTCTTAACCGAAACATCTACTTTTTAATGCAGTTTTGTCCAAACAAACAAAATTCGAAGGAGTACGGCGTCTTGGATTTTAAATAACGGCAACTTGGTAAAAATGCTGAATTAACTGTACGGCTACTTGCATCACAAAATTTCCGCTGGAAACTTCTGGTAACATTTCGACACCGTTGGGAAAGAAAAACAAACATGGTAATTCGTACATGCTACAGCTGGAGATTTGTGTTACCTATATAAGGACAATAATTCGATGTCTAGATTCATTATCAGAAAAGAGCAGAACAGAACAAAACTTTATTCACTCAAGTCAACAACATGACGTACGAGAATTTACAAACATTATGGTATAATAGGCAACAAAGTGTATATCATACTAGCAAAAGTTTGACCAAGAGACAATACATACAAGATATATTTAGGGAAGAGGTGAGGGTATTCAAACCATTTTTCTGTTTAGAAACATGATTTAAATCGGGTTTGCAAAATAGAAGTGGAAGCAATGATCAGGAATCGATACAATTAACCCACAGCTCCCATCAGAGACACCAAAAGGGAAAGAAACACAAGCCTTTCCATTAAGCCGTGCCGTATATCAGAAGTAAATATCATTAATTACCACGCTGGCGTACCATACATAGTATAAGACAAGAAATCTGCACATGAGGCACGTGATAATTTTGAACAGGATATGGTGAATGAATGTATTTAATGTGTTTCAAAATGGAGTATATTCTTAGAAAAGTTACACTCTTAATCTGGAACGGTAAGTGAAACACGTAGCAGAGAGAGAGAGAGAGAGAGAGAGAGAGAGAGAGAGAGAGAGAGAGAGAGAGAGAGAGAGAGAGAGAGAGAGAGAGTAAATGTTTTTGAGCTTGCACACGAATTAAAATTTGGCTTTTAAACTGGTGCAATAATCAAACACTGGATTTCAGTAGTATTGCTGAATATCAATAGTTCGAGACCTGGGCAATTATCTATCAGCAAACTCTATAACAACAGATAGCTCTGGTAGTAGTATCGGGCCGACACCTGCGTCGTCGCGCCGGATCTTTGACTTCGCTATGTTTGATTAATGTAAATACTTAGAACATATTGTAGAATCAAATCCTGTCCCCTGTTTTTCCGAAATCGGCGATCGCGGGGGTGCATGCATATTTTTTCATCTTGAAGATTTTGTTTCGTCTTAGTACAGTTTAAAAACTATATACATGTAGACAGCAAAATTGTATTTGTATAAAAAGTGTACATTTCTTTAAAAAGCGTCCTAAGATTAAAGTCCTACACTTCCTCACAATCTTATAAAAGAAATACTTATTGATTTAATTGAATCGACATTTCATAGGGAATACGCCCTCTATCTTGCGTGTAATGTAAGAATGCCTTTTTCACTTCTGAAGAGCAGAAAAATTATACTTTATGGTCATATCAGAAAGTGTGTGAAGCTCTCACCTTTCTACTTGACAATATTTACATAAGATTTGGTACTAAGTTATTTAGACAAGTTGTGGGTATTCCGATGGGTACAAATTACGCACCCATTGTGGCTGATCTCTTCTTGTTTTTGATATGAAAGAGACTTCATGTTGTCCCTTTCCGTTGAAAACCAAGCTGAAATTATTGAAGCCTTTAGCTCGACTTCTAGATATTTGGATGATTTATTAAATATTGACAATACCTATTTCGATGGATTAATCAGTCAAATTTACCCAAAGAACTTCAGTTAAATAAAGCAAATTCTTTTGATACCGATGCCCCGATTTTGGATTTACATCTATCTATTGTAGATGGGTTTGTTTCTTGCAAAATTTATGATAAACGCGAAGATTTTGATTTTGAGGTTGTAAATTTTCCTTTCTTGGATAGTGATGTTCCTCGTGCGGCATCCTATGGCGTTTGTATTTTGCAATTAATTCGATCTGCCAGAGTGTCTAGTCATGAAACTGACTTAAACACTTGTAATAAGTTGTTAACTGCTAAACTTCTTAATCAGGGTTATCGGTATCATAAACTACGCAAAGCCTTTTCAAAATTTTATAGACGTCATTCCGATTTAATGTCAAAATTCAATGTTCTCTTCTGCAACAAAGTCTGTCGGAACCCGAATTTTATGGTGACTTAGTATATAAATTCAGAAAAAAAAAATATATAAATGCAATGACTTCAGTACCCAATTTTGTAAAATCATTCTTCGATATAAAAGATAGGGTACAACATAAATGTTATATACGACTTACTGCATGCATGGAAGTTAACCCAACCACGGATGACAACTTTGTTTCCCTCTTTAATTACACGCCGGTGGGTCAGGCCTCAGAGTCTATGACGGTTCCAGCATACCCAGCAGGCACTCAACGTTGAATCAACGTTGAGTTTGTGTTGAAATTAGGTTGATTGGTTGATCAACCTTATATCAACCTCTGTTCAACGGTGATTCATCAACACTGATTAAACGTTGGCAGTATAACGTTGAATCAAAGTTGATATGTTGTTGTATATAAACAACTGATTCCGCAAAGTTGTACTTAATTAAGTTGGTAAAACTCTGCTGATTAAACGTTGATGTCCTTATTATTTAATCAACGTTGAAATTTGGCTGACAACCAACATTTGGTTATTACGACATAATAAACAACAACAACAGCAACGATATCATTATTATTATTATTGCTGTTGTTGCTGCTGCTTTTGCTGCTGCTTTAAAACAACACTCGCAAATATGAAAGAGCACATCACGTCGGGTCAACGTCGTATCAACGTCGTCGCATCGACGTTGATGCGACATTACCTAAACGTCATGTGCCCACTGGGATAAAAATCCAGAAGGCGCGCAGGTGCGGCAAACGATCAGGGTCTGCGCTGTTTGCTTGTCAAATACCAATTATATATGGATCTGATCAGTTTGTAAGTTTTGAATGAACTTTCCCACGAAGCTCGCAGAAACAAAAAATGGTGGCGCCGAACAGAAAAAGGTATTTAGAGTTTTATCCTAACGTACGTCGCTTGCATAGCCAGTGTTCGGCTTATCCTGCGTCTAAACGAATACTAGTAGATGAGATGGTTCTTATAAAAAAGCAGGCTTTGTTAGATCTTATTTTCATATCTGATGATCTTTTGGTCGTGACGTGACGCGCCGGGAAAAGCATATGCTCACAGAGCGTGTAAGTTTTTTCGTGAACTTGAGACAGAGAGGGAAAAAAAACCAACAGAAAAATAGTATTCATTGTGCGAGGTAAGATTTATTATTATCATTATTACTGCATGCATTTTCATAATAGCATGTGTTATTACTCACAATACAATGGAAACGAAGAAACTTTTGATTAATAAATTGTGTACTCTTTCAAGTGCGCATTACAAGCGCATGCACGCAGACGCGCAGTTACATGAAAATACACCGCCAGAAACTGAAACGGGCTTCTCAACTTGCAGTTAATACAAAATATCATTTAAAAGTGATTTTGGCCATTTTGGCCATATGGCCATTTTGTGGGAAAGTAACTGTCCATATGGCCTTCCTTTGTTTAGGTTTCCATTATGGTCTGGTCGCTTAATGTTTGTATTTCTTTCCCTTTGGTGTCTTTTATGGATGGAGTAAGTTAATTGTATCAATTCCTGATCTTTGTTTTACTTCTACTTTTTATAATAGCTTTGTTCTTTATAAATTTTAAAATTAACTTTTAAATGAAGAGAAACTTTTCATTTTTCCAGTTAACTTTTAAATCGAACGAAACGAAGTGCAATGATGAATATATAATTGGCCAGTCAAAGGAAAAATATATAAATTAAAATGCCCGGTAAAATGCACGATTCTATTTCTATTACTTAACAGTAAAATCAAGCTTCTGGGCCATGTAATGCTTAGTTTAAGTCACCGGGAACCTTTTTAGAAAATATGTGATTTTCAGCCAACCACTTAAAATTTTGTTATGCTCCGGCTTTACTCCTTTGTGTATACATAACTGTGCTTATCAGTTTTTCCACATTATAGGCGTGTAGTATTGGAGCGTCTGGTGTTTATGATTCCCAGCTTATGCCACAAGTTTTATGCCTTTTTTTACGATAACACACCCGTGCGACATAGTGCATTTTTCACATCTCAAAAATGGCTTCTTTTCTGATAAAAATTTGTGATATTTTTGTTGCTTTTACTTCAAACATATGTTGTGGGTGCCCGTAAGAACTGGCTCATTGAGGCTGTTCTAACAAGTACCCATAACCTATGTTTTGAAGCAGAAATGTAGAAAAAAGAAAAATGATATATACCCCCGTAAACCCCAGTTTCTCTATATAAAGTGGAGTTTAGGAGGTGTTAATTTCACGGACGAGTTCACGTGATGGATTATACGGCCCTTTCAAGATTATTTCACTGATATCGAGCCGATCGTTAATCAGAGATGGGCGAAAACCGGAGTAACCGGAGAAAAAAATACCTAACCTTCCCTTGCAGAACTTGGCGTCTCACGTGTGACCCGAGCCAGGCTCGAACAACAACGGTGAGGGATCTAATGATTAAGAGTCAGCGCTCTTATCCACTAGGCCAAGGAGGCCCATATGTTTTATGCCTGTACATGATTAGTTTGGACGATTCCGTTCCCTATTATATGTTACTGTTATTATACATGTATTTTTATGCAAATAGTGTAAGATGCCCTGGGTGTACGTAGTACGTGGGTCTACACTATTTACCCAAATCGCATCCATTGTACCCTATATAGGCAATATAATGTGCAAATGTAATCCAACAGGGTTTAGAATAAAAATGCATATTTAAACGTTTGTTACAAGGCATGTGCGCCCCCGCCCATTTGGGCTGACAGAAATAAATGGGCTGCATGATGCTTCAACGCAGAGCTGAAACCGAACGCACATGAGTACTGGTAAACCGCTCAGAGAATCTAAGCCTGCCCAGGTAAAGCGGTGCGAGTTGGACTGTCCGTGCTTATAAACCCTATTGTTTTCATTGATCGACAGGGCTTGAGATGTCATTTCATCTCCATGTCGGGAAAAAGTCCCACAAAATTGGAAGCAACGACTCCAAAATGACCTATACAGTGTTGACGGGGACGTTAAACCTCAAATAAAACAAAACTAAAATCATAACACTTTATCTATAAAAAAAACTTTAATAGTGAAATAAACAGAAGCATAGGCCTACCCCTACATTATTATTATTATTATTATTATTATTATTATTATTATTATTATTATTATTTTACTTTTCTTATTTCTTCTCAAAACATAGGTCGTGGGTACCCGTTAGAAGGCGGTTCCAACAAGCAACAACAAGCTACGGGTACGTATGCAAGGAACATGTTAGACGTTAATTTTATTTAGTAAGAAAAGGTTACTCAGGAAAAGGCACAATCAAAGACCACAGCCACCACAAGCTAACGAAATAACAGTTAGAAATGATAAGACGACACGTCACATACACAATCGAAAAGTGCGTGCACCAACAGTATAAAACCAGAAACTGCAACGGAATCATTACGACAACATGCCTATGTAATGCAGGTCAATATTTTATGTATCCAGAGATGATAATTGGTGATTTGTTCTTATTTCTGCTCCAAACATAGATTGTAGATGCTCGTTAGAGCAGGTTCTAACACGTATCCACAATTAATAATAATAATAATAATCGACCTCTCGATCTCATACCCGATGCTTTACCACTGCACCCCAGCGCATTTATGTTTTGGAGCAGAAATAAGTAAAATAATGTAAACCCCACCTTTCTCTATATAAAGTAGTGTTTAAAAGGGTAATCATTGCATGGATTTGTTAACATGATGTGACCGCCAGTAGTTAAACTACTGATTGGTTTTCAAATCCGGAGTTTACGAAATTGCCACCATCGCCCCCAATTCCGATGCTGTGTCATAGATAATGGCAATAACAGTACATTCAGCATTCATGGTCAGGTGGTATAGACGCAGCAAAGCGTATGGCATTAACAAACACTACCTGCATGCAGCCACATTTATTTAGCTGGTTTGTTCATAAACATATTTATCTTTCTCTCCTCTAATAAAAAATGACTTCTTTAATGAATGAAATTTTGAAGATGAAGGAACAGGTTTCAGAGAGGGATATGGTAGGTAATCAGAGAGACATTTATAGGTCTAGAGTGAATTAGAGTGAACATTTGGACTGATTCCAGTCTACCACGATAAGTAAAACCGAAAAAAAAATGTTTGGTCATTGTAAGGTTACTTAACTCAGATTTTTAGTTCAATCCTATTTTTGGTTATGGCATTTTCAAGATTAAACGTTATTTTCCGCATGTTTTCGTTTAAAATTGAGGATCCAGTGTAAATTGTTCATAAATAAGAACTTATCCTGATGTGCGATTTAAATTACTAATTCATAATTAAAACTCTTGCTGCATATATATTTATATTAGCGGTCGATCCTCAAACCAGTCTTTTGTGGAGAGGTGGCTTACAACACAGAAAACGATCCTCATACCTAGCAGTTATGGTGAGGTGGTATCGATACTGCAAAGCATACAACACTCATGATTTCACTATTTAAGTAGCACATAAAGTAAGGAATTAAACACAATAAATATCTAATTCAGAATTTAAACTTCTCGATGCTCATATTTTTTTTTTAAATCTTCGATCGATCCTCATACCGGTCTGTTGAGGAGAGGTGGCTTTTTAGAAAACGATCCTCATGCCTTGCATTCATGGTGAGGTGGTATCGATACTTCAAAGACTACAACACTTACACATACATACCTTCGGTTTACAAGCATAATTTCATTATTTACGTAATTAGCACATGAGGTAAGGCAATTCTAATTCAGAATTTAAACTTCTCTATGCGCATGTTTTTTTTTTTTTTTTTTTTTTGTTTTTTGTTTTCAATTTTCGATCGATCCTCATACCAGTCTGTTGAGGAGAGGTGGCTTTTTAGAAAACGATCCTCATGCCTTGCATTCATGGTGAGGTGGTATCGATATTTCAAAGCATACAGCACTTACACATACATATTTTCGGTTCACACGCATGATTTCATTATTTACGTAATTAGCATATGAAGTAAGGAAACCCTAATTCAGAATGTAAACTTCTTTATGGTCATGGTTTTTCAATTTTCGATCGATCCTCGTACCAGTCTGTTGAGGAGAGGTGGCTTTTTAGAAAACGATCCTCATGCCCTGCATTCACGGTGAGGTGGTATCGATACTTCAAAGCATACAGCACTTACACATACATACTTTCGGTTTACAAGCATGGTTTCATTATTTACGTAATTAGCATATGAAGTAAGGAAATACTAACTAAGAATTTAAACTTCTCTATGCTCATGCTTTTTTCAATTTTCGATCGATCCTCACACCAGTCTGTCGAGGAGGATGTTTTTTTTTAGAAAACGATCCTAATGCGAGGTGGTATTGATACTTCAGAGCATACAGCACTTACACATACATACTTTTTCAGAAAACTTGAACGACAGCGAATCGCGGTCAAAGTTTACGCGAACCCCTTCGGGGTTCATTTAATTTGCATGCGACCCACTGCGTTCATATTTACATAAACAGCAGAAAGATAAAATGCATTTCTAAAGTGTACGGATTTTCTACACAATACACAATAATTCTTTCCAGAAACTAAACATGCAAAATACATCTGTGGTGTAATTTGAAGAATTGTCTTTCTTGTTTTTCAGATAGTGTTATGAATAGCACCACCCTTGATCCCGACAGAATTAAAAAAGAAAAGAAAAGAAATTAGCGTCCGACTAAAATAGACAGCTTACAGAACAGGCGGTAGCTAATGTCGAACAACAAAAAAAAAAAAACACAGTGATCAGTTCTACAAACTTTAAGTACAACAGTGTTTGTGGCGCGTAATATTTTAAATGAAAATTTAAGTGAAAAAGTGGGCGCCCTTGCATGCGTATGAAATATTTACAGTTTGCAAATTTATATGTTAGTTTCGTTTCTTTAATAAATCATGGCTTCTTAAATGCTGTTTCTGTAGTTATATCAGTTTGATTTAATGGTTGATATTTCAACGTTGATGCAAGGTTGAAAATTAAGATGACTGCTCAACGTTGATTCAACTTTCATATTCAACCGAATATCAACGTTTATTCAACATTAATATCTTAACGTTGAATCAACACTGAAATATCAACGTTGATTCACTGTTGGATTGTCAACTTTGAGTCAACGTTGACTGTGCAACGTTGATTCAAATTTCATATTCAACCAAAAATCAACGTTTATTCAACGTTTGCCTTCAACGTTGACTCAACGTTGAATCAACCGATTATTGCCCGCTGGGTAAAGACTTCCAGAGAATTAGAGAGTATCTAATTTTATGTAAATTTGGTTGGTGCCTGATGCTCAGTCTCTGGTCGGGCCCATCGGAGTCTAACTGTTGGTCTTCTTTTGCTCAGCATTTCAGTTGTTTCTTGCTGTCGAGTCCTCACCACTGTTTCATCTCTGTGGTTGTTTGATTTTTGTGTTCACGGAGATGTTGCACTGATGAGTTAGGAGGCCTTTATGCGGACTGAACAAAGTATTTGTCTAAATCGCGACGGAAGTAAGGGCGAGGACTGTGGCCACGTAAAATCGATTTAAGCCCCCCCCCCCCCACCCCGATAGCCGATTGGCCATTTTGTGGGAAAGTAGCTGTCCTTTTGGCTTTCAGCTATTGATGTCTCCATTAGGGTCTAGTTGTTTCATGTTTGTGTTTCTTTCCCTTGGTGTCTCTGATGGGAGCTGTGGGTTAATTGTATCGATTCTTGATCATTGCCGTCACTTCTATCTGTCATTGATTTTTGTTCCGTGCACAAAATGGAGTTCCTTTCGCTAAAGTATAAACGACAACTGGAAAACATAAAATAACTTTCATTCTAGTTGTACCCATCTTATAAACGAGGAACAACTATTTGAGCTCAACAGAAAAGAAACCTTTCCGAAGGAAAGAAACCTACCTACCTATGCTTACTTCAATACCCTCTCGCGAGGATTTTGATCATTATGATTGCGCATCTTGAGAGTGAAAGGAAGAAGAAACGTGAGAATGTATGGAAGAGAGATGAAGAAATATGATAACATCAGATTATGTTAAAACAGGTGTGCTGTGTTCATGGCAATTGGTGTTCAAATGGCCGAACACCGACACCCAAAGGAGTAAATGTAGGCATCAACACATCAGTTCCATTGTCAAGTTGTCAAGAGGAAGAATGAATACTTCTTCATTCCCTAAGGGAGATGTGAGGCAATTGTATCGATTCCTGAACACTGCCTTCACTCTTCTTCTCTTTTTTGTAATAATTAATCGATTATGATTCTGACACAATGCGAGTGGGTGGCTGCTGTGAGATTATGGGGCGGGCATCTGACCTTCTCTGCTCCAAGGCTCTCTAACGAAGACTAGGTTGTATATTAGTTTTGTTTTGTTTCATTCGAGGTTTAACGTCACCGTCAACACTGTGTAGGTCATTTTGGAGACATTGCTTCCAATTTTGTGGGACTTTTACCCGGCATTGAGATAATTTGACATCTCAAGCCATGTCGCCCAATGAAAC
The DNA here is from genome assembly GCA_963580285.1 of Lucinisca nassula. Taxonomy (NCBI): domain Eukaryota; kingdom Metazoa; phylum Mollusca; class Bivalvia; order Lucinida; family Lucinidae; genus Lucinisca; species Lucinisca nassula. The sequence continues at coordinate 17,849,962 of OY757014.1, read as the reverse complement.
CAATAGGGTTTATAAGCATGTGCGGTCCGGTCCGACTCGGACAGCTTTGTCTGGGCAGGCCTAGATCCTTCAAGCGGTTTACCAGTACTCGTGTGCGGTCAGTTTCAGCTCTGAATGGGATTGACGCTTATGACCCACGGGGAGGGTTGACGCGTCGTTAAACACGAAATCATCATCATCATCATCAGCTCTGCGTGGAAGCATCATGCAGCCCATCTATTTCTTTGAGCCCCGATGGGCGGGGACCGCTTATATTAGTTTTACTGTCGTATACTGTCGTAGTTTGAACAATTATTTAGAGTCCAGCGGAGGACTCTACCGATACACCATTTCGGCTTTAAGGGCATAAGATCCTGCACCACTGCGGGATTAAGGGCATAAGACTTGTGTGTTTGAGCTCCATACAGTGGAAACGTATTCAAGTTGTTGCAGGTCTATGGTTTTGTATGCTGCTTTGCGAAGGCCGTTATTTTTATTCTGAAATTACATTAGACAAGATAGAGACTGATCAGCATTTGCAGAGATTCTACTGACACGGTTGAAGTTCACGTTGGTGGATAGATCGACACCTAAGTACGTGGCAGATGACCAATTTCAAGCATATGATTGTGTTAAGCCCCTCTTACACTGTCACGACTTTGACCACGATTGTCCACGACTATCCACGACCAATGGGGACCATGAAAATCGTGGCAGATCGGGGCATACACGGTTCCGATTTCACTACCCTACGAATACTCACGACATTGCTACGACACTTCTACGAACAATCACGACTGCTGTACGATAATGGAGCCGATTTACAACGATCCTCCACGATCGACCACGATGTCTTACGATCCTCTCGGATTCTTCTACGACTGCACCACGATTGCTTCAAGATATCAGACGATCAAACACGATTTCTCACGATCCCTGCCAGACTGCTCTACGACCAAGGCCGAATTGGCACGATGATCAAAGACTCAGTACGATCATGGAGGATACGATACGATTTACTCACGATTAACCAAGACGTCTTCCGATTCGTCAGGATTTATAACGATCTGGGTATATAAAAGTGTTCATCAAATGCACAGTGTCATTCAGTTTCAACCATTTCTGTAGAGAGCATGGTCGATGTGCTCTTCACGAGTTAGTGACAGTTGACCATAGTTACTTGGGTAATTATATGTACAAAGTCACTTGGAGAAAGTAGTGCGTTCGATGTAGCGTCGGGATAAATCGTGCTAGCGTCGTCATCAATCGTAGTGCATTCCTGGTGAATCTTGCATTGTCGTGAGCAGTCGTCGTGATATCGTAGTAGATCGCACGGCAGTCGCAACGGAATCGTAGAGGCGTCGTAGATGGTCTTGTCTCGTCGTAGCTCAATCGTGGTAGAATTCAGTCACGATTGTTCACGATTGGCCAAGATTACCACGACGACGGCTCACGACTGATCTACGATTTCTCTACGACTGCTCTACGATTTGAAAAATGACGCCGACTCGTCACGAATGTTTTGAACATGTCCAAAACAGTCGTGGTCACTCCCGAACTATCACGATCAACCACGATTCCTCAAGATCTCTGCCGACTTCTCTACGACGTTGTTCACGATTTACCACGATTTAAAAAATCGTGGTGAGTCGTGGCCAAAATCGTGACAGTGTAAGAGCCCCTTAATGTATATAATACAGCTGGTACCTACTATGGAATCTTATAATTTAAATACGACAATAATATGTAATAACTAATAAATACCCTGGTAAACCTCGCTTGATATAGAAATGCATTTGCCCTGCTAGCATTCTACATAAATCTACAGCGGGCCGTTAGCGGCCCGTCAGCTACCCTGACGGGCCGCTAACGGCCCGCTATAGATTTATGTAGAATGCTTACTGGGCCATGGTTTACAGGGCTATCACTGATACTGCTCGGAAACACAGATTATGGCGTTTCGAGGCATTTCTAACGAAAAGCCACAATGAAGGCTAGGACTAAAAGTACGGAAAACATCGGCAAAAGTATAGTTTAACCCTTCTCTTGCTGAATATTCATTTAAGCCACGCCCATCTCTGACTTTGAACCAATCAAATTACTTGAGGTAATTTATTGCTACAAATTCATAAACTGAATGCCAAACAGTGTAGATCCTGATCAGATGGCTTCTTCAGAAGCCATCTGATCTGGATCTACACGGTTTGCAAAGATAGGGGTTGTCGTGAACAGCAAGATAAGGGTTAATTGTAAAGAATGGGCTGTATGACGTCAGCACAGTTGGTGGCTGCAATGGAATCTTATATACGTCAACTATAAACAAGAGGACCCAGAGGGCCCTGATTCGCTCACCTGAATGTCACTGTCTCTAGTACATTCTATTTTTAGCTCTGGTGCCCATCTTGTTGATCAGAGTGGAACGATCTAAGCTATTTTGGTAGGGTGTCACCAAGGCAACATTTCTTTGAAGTTTGAATCGAATTGACCCAAGGGTTTAGGAAGAGTTCGCATTTGAAGCAAATTTATAATTTTTTTTTCTATTTTTAGCTCTGGTGGCCATATTGTTCATCGGAGCGAGACCATTTTACCTATTCTGGTAGAGAGTCAACTAAGCAACATCCCTATGAAGTTTGAATGTAATTGGACCAAGGGTGCAGGAGGAGTTGTCGTTTGAAGATTTTTTCTATTTTTAGCCCTGGTGGCCATCTTGTTTATCAGAGTGGAATGATTTTAACTATTTTGGTAGGGAGTCACCTGGGCAACATTCTTGTGAAGTTTGAAGCAAATTTACAATGTTTTTCTATTCTAGCTCTGGTGGCCAATTTGTTCATCGGAGCGGGATCATTTTAGCTAATATGGTAGAGGGTCAACGACATAATATTCCTGTGAAGTTTGACTCAAATTGCCCAAGGGGTAAGGAGGAATTGTCGTTTGAAGAAATTTTCTATTTTTAGCTCTGGTGGCCATCTTGTTAATCAGAGCGGAACAATTTTAGCTATTTTGGCAGGGAGTCAACGACATAATATTCCTGTGAAGTTTGAATTGAATTGGCCCAAGGGGTAAGGAGGAGTTGTCGTTTGAAGATTTTTTCTATTTTTAGCTCTGGCGGCCATCTTGTACGCCGCATTGAACGATTTTAGCTTTTTTGGTGGGGAGTCACCTAACTAACATTCCTGTGAAGTTTGAATCAAATTGACCCGAGGGTTGAGGAGGAGTTCGCGTTTTGATGTAAATTTACAAAGTTGATCTGTTTTTAGCTATGGCGGCCATTTTGCTCATCAGAGCGAAAACGTTTTAACTGTTTTGGTAGTGGGTCATCTAAGCAACATTTCTATGAAATTTGAATGAAATTGGCCCAAGGGTACAGGAGGAGTTGTCGTTTAAAGATTTTTTTCTATTTTTAGCTCTGGCGGCCATCTTGTTTGTCAGTGCATAACGATTTTAGCTATTTCTTTAGGGAGTCACATTCATAACATTCCTGTGAAGTTTGAATCAAATTGGCCCAAGGGTTAAGGAGGAGTTCGTGTTTGAAGCAAATTTACGATATTTTTTTTCTATTTTTAGCTATGGTGGCCATTTTGCTCATCAGAGCAGAACCTTTTCAGCTATTTTGGTAGATGGTCACCTAAGCAACATTCCTATGAAGTTTGAATAAAAATATGCCCAAGGGTACAGGAGGGGTTGTCGTTTAAAGATTTTTTTTTTCTATTTTTAGCTCTGGCGGCCATCTTGTTTGTCGGAGCATAACGATTTAAGCTATTTTGGTAGGGAGTCATTTGGGCAACATTCCTGTGAAGTTTAAATCAAATTAGCCCAAGGGTTGAGGAGTTTGTGTTTGAATCAAATTTACGATGTTTTTCTTTTTTTAGCTATTGCGGCCATTTTGCTCATTAGAGCAATATCGTTTTAGCTATTTTAGTAGAGGGTCACCTAAGCAACATTCCTATGAAGTTTGAATAAATTTGGCCCAAGGGTACAGGAGGAATTGTCGTTTAAAGAATTTTCTATTTTTAGCTCTGGTGGCCATTTTGTTCGCCGGAGCGGAAACGTTTTAGCTATTTTGGTAGAGGGTCACCTAAGCAACATTCCTATAAAGTTTGAATGAAATTGGCCTTAAGGTACAGGAGAAGTTGTTGTTTAAAGATTTTTCTATTTTTAGCTCTGGTGGCCATCTTGTTCAGCGGAGCGGAACAATTTTAACTAGTTTTGTAGAGGGTCACCTCAGCAATATTCCTATGAAGTTTTATCGAAATTGGCTCAAGGCTGAAGGAGGAGTTATCATTTAAAGCAAAATGTTGACGCCGCACGACACACGACGCACGACGGACATGGACCGATCACAATAGCTCACCATGAGCACTTCGTGCTCAGGTGAGCTAACAACGAATACCCTCGCGTTACATAGAAATGCATTTGTTGTTGGTCATGTCCATTTACTGCATGGACGGTTATCACAGGGCCCAGTAAGCTAACCGCGTCGTTAGTTAACGAGATGTTAAATTTTATATCATAAGAATCGCAAACACACTGCAATTTTTGCTGAAAAAATGCTGAGCAGAGTTTGCAATCATTGCAAAAGCTACCCATATTTTTTTTCAGCAAAATATATGTGTATATTTTCCACTCAAATAGCTCGTAAAGCTTACGATACTTTCAACAACTAGACCCCGGTCTTGTATTAAAATTGTCCAAGGGACAAACAACGTGTCGTTCTACCGATAGGTCAATGGAATCATTTGTCTTTTGGATGTTTGAGTAAGTCAAATATCGAATGTTCATTAATTTCTGTTAGAAGTGAAATAAAAGCACATGTTGGCGCATGTTCGGAGATTCACCTGCACAAACTGGAAGCCTCCGTGGTGTAGTGGTTATGCTACTCGCCTTGTAAACCAGGGGTCGTAGGATCGATCCCGGGCTTCTACAGACTTTCGGGTGAGTCTTTCAACCGAGGTCCCGTCTCCATATGACCTTAGTTGTTGGTGAGACGTATAACTCAAACACTCACATCCCAGGTAAAATATGCATAGTGAACAATGCACTGAACATCGTCGTAGCATTTTTGCATAACTGTCCACAGCAAAGCGCCGTGTTGTTCTTTGCAAGATGCCGTCCAGTGTTTTACGTAGTGACGCAAGTTGCGGTACTCTATCCTTCGAGCATTTCAGCTTATTGGAAAGGTCCCTCAGGACCTTTCCACAGTGTTTATGTGAAATTTGAAGCATTTTCGCTCCATTGCAGACTTCTCGCTATAATTTGCTATTTGCAACCATATTCAACGTGAAGAAACAATGTGAACCAGTCAAAAATATGCAGGGATGCTTCAGTTTTCTATGTAGTGTGTCTATTTGGCGAAATGACCGTAAATGAAAGCTACCATTTACAAGTATTAGGTTTCACAAAAAACTTGCCGTACGCTAGCAAGCTGCACAACATATCTGTAATTGTATGTATCCTTATTCCAGCTTCCGCAAATTGTTGAACCGTCTGGTAACTTCCTTTCGTATGCGTGACGCTGATTTACAATATATTTGAACTGAGAAAAAGCGAAATAAAGATGAAGATTAAGATAAAGGACCTTTATTTAACGTCGCATATCCGAAACAAATAGCATAAGCTTTTATTGCGACAAACAAAGTATCCTTTAACAAATACTTACCTGCCTTCATTTATCTTCCTAGGACTACCCCTGATAATGTGAGCGTCAGCAAAGAGAGCTACTAGTACCATTTTTACGCCTTTGGTATAGCGCGGCCGGGGATTGAACCCGCGACCTCCCATTCCCGAAGCAGACGCTCTACAACTGAGCTATCGGGGCCGGTATATACTAATGAAGATGGCCAGAAAAGGCGACATCACAGAAAACATAACACCAATGACACCAACAGGAAGGGCAAACCAAAATTTTTGATACACAGTAAGAATGCAACGGAAAGGAAAGTAATCAGCTGCCTCTTCTCCAACGAGAAAAGGTGTTTTATCAGCCTTGGCGAATCAATTGCTGAGGCTGAAAGTCACTACAGTTTCTGTGTCAGTATAATCAATTTTACTGGCATGACGTTGCATTGACGTTGGTAAGACGTTGCATAGACGTCATGTGCCCGCCGGGAATAAGTAATCTTTCTTATGGGTGGCACGGATCCAGTATACATATATATTGTTCCTTGTTAGCGTCGTTCAAACGCGTAACACGACCTACGTTTTATAACAAAAATAAGAAAACTAATGTTATCCCTGTAATCCCAACTTCATTGTAGTAACATGTAACATACTGATATCCAGTAACTGAAAACCACTACTCGAAATAATATTAACCAGTACTCTGCGCGGAAATAAATTTGATTGCTCAGGCAGACTAAAGTTGTTGTTAAATGCTCGTATCTAAGTTGCGACAAACAAAGTATCCTTTTACAAATACTTACCTGCCTTCATTTATCTTCCTAGGACTACCCCTGATTATGTGAGCGTCAGCCAAGAGAGCTCCTAGTACCATTTTTACGCCTTTGGTATGGCGCGGCCTGTGATCGAACCCGTGACCTCCCATTCCCGAAGCAGACGCTCTACAACTGAGTTATCGGGGCCGGTATATACTAATGAAGATGGCCAGAAAAGGTGACATCACAGAAAACATAACACCAATGGCACCAACAGGAAGAGCAAACCAAATATTTGATACACAGTAAGAATGCAACGGAAAGGAAAGTAATCAGCTGCCTCTTCTCCAACGAGAAAAAGGTGTTTCATCAGCCTTGGCGAATCAATTGCTGAGGCTGAAAGTCACTACAGTTTCTGTGTCAGTATAATCAGTTTTACTGGCATGACGTTGTATTAACGTTGGTATGACGTTGCATAGACGTCATGTGCCCGCCGGGAACAAGTAATCTTTCGTATGGGTGGCACGGATACAATATACATATATATTGTTCCTTGTTAGCGTCGTTCAAACGCGTAACGCGACCTACGTTTTATAACAAAAATAAGAAAACTAATGTTATCCCTGTAATCCCAACTTCATTGCAGTTACATGTAACATACTGATATCCAGTAACCGAAAGCCACTACTCGAAATAGTATTAACAAGTACTCTGCGCGGAAATAAATTTGATCGCTCAGGCAGACTAAAGTTGTTGTTAAATGCTCGTATCTAAGTTAATGAGGGCGCCTAGGCATGGTATAGTGTGTTGCACGTACGTGTACAAGTTAGGCCACAGTCACATTTAGAGAACAGCATTTTGTACGGATCCAGGTCATCGGCTGCGGGGATCGATGAGTTCGAGGAGCTTTGTGGTTCTACAAGCAGCACTTCTGCATTACCAAGCCGGTAGATGCTGAGGGCTTGTACCAACATCTGGATCATTGCACACTCATCCTGCCTGCTGGTTGGGAATATGACTTGGAGCTGTGAATTGTATCGATTCCTGATCATTGCCTCCACTTCTGTTTAGCGACAAGTCTTCTTCCTGGACCACTAGCCGCTTGTTTCTCTATGGAAACTTGCAAAGGCATGCTTCATTTGCAGCCCAAGTCCGATGGCCAAAATCGTGCGACCCCAAAAGAGAGCACCATTGGCCTACTTTCTGCTCTCGAGCACAGTAGAGAAATCGCGATCTGCAACCGATTTGTCAATGATTACTCTACATTTTTGACTCAATTAAGACTGGCATTCAAATTTCTAAAACTGGCAGTGCTTCACTTTACTCGGTAGGGCACAGGCAGTCCAACGCGATTAACTCTTGTTGGACAGACTGCCGCGATTCGCAGCCCAGAAGCACATAACTTACGTCTCGCTGTGGAGCTATGGAGTTCTGTCCGCTCGACCCTGGCAGACGTAAAATGCCTTAGCTTGAACGAACGAACGTTGCCATGCCATCATCATCATTATTCTCTTCAGCTCTTGAGCAGCTAGTCCAGATCGATATCACAACATGTCTGGATTTATGAAAGAGTACTTCCGGAGCCACTTGTGGCTTTCTTTAAGTCATGCTGACTTCATGGGATTCCTGAGGTGATCACAGGCCTTCAGCACCAGAGTGTCACTGTCGTTTCACATTAGGATCTGCGCAGTCCAGCTCCCAGCCAGAACCAAGAAGGCAGCTCCAAGACTATGTCAAGCAGCACCACCAGCAGTCTAATGCCAGATTTCTGGCATGGCCGAGGCAACATTTTCATAAACTGAATGCAGATACATATTGACAAGACCTTACCAGTGAGATTGTCTAATGCTTGGTTTCTTTATAAATAGCCTCACCGAGGCAATTTCCCACTAACTTGCACCGTCGTATAAATTTCAAACCGTAAGAAATATTTTATACAATTTTTCGGCAAACAGATATATATTGATAAGATATAGTCAACAATGTTGTTTAATGCCCGATTTCTTTATATAAATGGCATTGCCAAGGTAAAATATTCACAAACTGATTGCAGGTATATAAGTTTTATTTTGATGAGATTTGGTAAACAGATGTATATTGACAAGACTGTCTAATATGTTCTTGAAAGGGTTTACTTTGGAAGCAAGGAATTCACCACAGAGCTGGAAAATATGGAATGTATATGTTTTCTGGGCCAGACTAGCTAGTTTCGGCCAATAAGGCCTCATAAGTGACCAATTAGGCCTCATCATAATGCTTGATTTCTTCACAAGAAGCCTGGCCAAGCCAACAGTAGGATTATTATCCCCACGCTTTTCAAAGAAAAATGGGGCTATTGTAATTGTATTCGTCCGTCCATCCGTACGAACGTACGTCTGTCTGTCAGTCCGTCCGTCTTACCGAATAACTCCTCCTAGACGGTTGCAGATAGAAACTTGAAACTTTGGGAACTGATAGATCTTTGGTCTGGAGAGTGCATGACATTTTCGGAATTTCGATCACACCCCTAGGGGTGAGCCCAGGGGTGGGGGGTGGGGCCCGCGGGGTTCAAAAATCAAAATTTCCAGAACATGGTCGTGTAACATATCAAAGCGAACGACATGATGAGTAGATTATGTAGTGGTGTGGGGATATGCAATGGCGTGCCATCGACTGCGCGATTCTAGTTTTGTTAAGTTTGGCATGCAGAGAGAATGACAAGACCAAACAAATGAGTTTGTCTAAAGGCTGATATCTTTATAATTAGCCTCGCTGAGGCAAAAATTTCACAAACTGACATAGACGTTAAAACTTCCAACCCGCAAGAAATATTTTGATAAGTTTTTGCCGGTAGATATATATTGACAAGAACTAATTAATTATATTGTTTAATGCCAAATTTCTTGATATTGATAGCCTCTCCGGGATAAAATAATAACAAACTGATTTTAGATATATTATCCGCAAGGTATATTCCAATTATTTTGGCATGAAGATGTATATTGGCATGACCTACCCAATTTGTTTAATGCAATATTTTTTAAATAAATAGCCTCGCCGAGGCAAATTTTTCACCAGCTGATGATGGACATATAACTTTCAAACCGCTAGGAATATTCTGATAATTTCCCCCGGCATGAGAAGAATGTTGATCTGTATATAGTTTTCGTCCTGTGTCTGTTTTTCTTCCATCTGTATGTCCTTCTGTCTGTCTTGGCCCAAGAAATGATTGTTAACTGGTTTCTATAGAATTATTGCGATACAGTCACTTGCAGTTTTTTCCGCCATACATTCTATCAATTTAACGCTCATTTCATGAGAATAGCTTTTTAAGTGGCTGTCACACAAAAAGTGACACATAACGATCTGTCCTGTCTACGAAAAGTCACATATTGACTGTTTGGTGAGAACATGTGGACGTCCGTCAACACTTAACTTCAAAGTTTTGCTTTAAATCTAATATCTTGCTAATCACTTGTCTAATACATTTTTATTTGGAATATCGTATTTCGTTGGCATTGCCTTAAACATGAGTCGGTCACACTCCTGAGTCAAGTGCCCGGGTTTGGCTAGCGCCAGTTATTAGGATATATAGCGATATTGGTAATTTCCAGATTTATTTTATTTCCTTTAACTTTGCAGTGTGAACTTATAATGCCTAACGGGTATTATTTTTAAATAGAAACGTATAGAGTAGTGTTCCAGTTATGTGGCTGCTGCTGCTGCTGAAAGAAGGTCATGGTCGCATAAATAGAATGGTCATTGTATAGTTTTTGCATTCATGGTGTTGATCGGGGTTTTGTATGATATATTATAATTAACAGCAGACAATGTATAGTTACAGTCACGTGGCTGCTGCTCCAGCTGACACAGAAGGTAAAGGTAACAGTGACTTGTTTATGTAAAACATTTGATCTCTATCTTTTATGTTATTGGAAGTTGATATGTGGTATTACTTGACATCTGACAAATTACAGTAACACTGATTTGACTTCTGCTGCCAAGATCGCACACTTTGAACTTTGATTGTGATAGTCATGTTAAAGTTTTTGTATTGTTGTGGTTTTACAACCTACGGTTAGGGTTGATATGTAGACACTTTTATGGGTGCAGAAAATATACTGCTGTCAGCAGATCAAGGTCAAAATCTTACTATTTAGAAATTGAGATCAAGGTCTTAAACTTAAAAATTGTGCTTTGAAATACATGGTTGCATCTGCCGATGGTATCCATGACCCGTGGCCAATTTCTCTATTTTTTTCCTTGCCTTTCGCTGGCAAGACGTATGACAGCTATTGGTGTAGTTGCCAATTCTACCACTGAATTTTTTTGAGGTCTCAGCTAAAACGAAGTTTAAAAACAGGAAATGCAAATTATACAACTTTAGAATTTCTCATCTTAGTTTTAAGTATGACTGCTATTGAAAAATAAAAGCGATTCACCAAATGACAGTGGTATTTGATCATTCTTGATTTTAAGGTTCTAAAGCGAATAGTTAAGGGTTGGTCGTGTTTGCAAAAGACAAACATTACGCACGTTTATTATTATTATTATGTTTATTAGTATTATCATTTCTATTGTGATAATGCTCTGTTCATTCTGCTGACTAGACAGCAGCAGACCTTTCCTTTGGATTCTTTTTAAAGAAGCCAACTTGTTTTATTATTTCCCATTATTCTTTGGGGAAAAAAAAAGCTAATGCAGCAATAGATGAAGGATTTATTCATACCAATGAATTGAAGATTGTCAGGTTTGTAGAGCTGTCGTGAACTTGATTTTCGCGGTACCAGCCACGTGCCAGACGACTCATTTGTTTGTTTAAATGGCAACTGAAAACGGTTTTCCAAAAGGTTTGTACAAGAAATTCATAGAAAAATAAGTTGAGTAAATATGTGAATCGGTTTTAATTACTGACACTACGTAATAACGCCAAATTAAGCGATTATCTACCGTCGACATTATCCTTCTTTTCAACACTGATCTGGTACTTCCGGAATCGATTTGCATGTTTTATACAAACTTATGCAAATCATGTTAGACGAAAGTAATTTTGAAACTCTTTCTCAAGTGCACATTTGTGTAAACAAAATATTTGTGATTTTTGCACGTATCTATTTTATGCAAACTAGATAGTTGGATTCCCAGTCGACACACAAATTCATGATAGATTTTGTTTGTTTGTTTGAACTGAAGTTTAACCCTTTTTGTACCAAATGGAATCTTCCACCTTATGTTATAAGTATGTCCATTTCAAAATTTAGGGGTGTCAGGTTGTGTTTTCTTCAAAAACTATTGGGAAAATAGCTGAACTTGTTGCAAACAGTGTTGGCCCTGATAAGACCTGATCTGGGTACCCGTTTTGGGGTTTCCGGTACTAAATGGGTTAATGACTCCATCAACACTAATTATGCCATTTTGGAGGTTACTTCCAGCGACGAAATGACATTATCAAGCCCAAGTCCCGCCCAGTTAAACCGTGCCACCATTAGGGTTCATATGCACTGACGGTCAGAGTCGCACCACTTTGCTTGGGTTGGCTAGCTTAGACCCTTCAAAACGGTTAAACAGTGCTTACGTGCGGTCGGTTTCAGCTGTGCATGGAAGCAGCCAACTCTATTTCTCCAAGCGCCGATAGGCGGGGCCCTCAGCATTATATATATCTATTGTATTAATGATTTTATTGTTTTCGTCTGTCTTTTGTATGGAAACTATTGCATGCAAAATTACCTTAAGTAAGACATTTTCATGACATAAAAAAAAATCTAAAAGATCTAAATTATGAGAGATGAACGGTAAAATATTATTTCGCGCAGAACCTGAACATCTTAAACAAATTACAAATAAATTAAAAACGATAACAAAAAAAAAAAAAACACCACCATATTCAAAACAACGCATAGATTTCTTGCTTTCGTTTCAAATTGCCTAATATCAATGGTGCTTATGAACAGAAAACATCTCAATCACATCCGTTGGTGTAAGGGAAATAACTGCTTCAGACTTGAGATCATTTTGATATGCCGACTTTAACTCACCGTTGTGGTTCGAGCCTGGATCGGGTCCATGTGAGACGCCAAGTTCTGCAGCGGAAGGCCAGGTGCTTTCGAAATGTGAAATAATCTTGAAAGGGCCGTAAAATAAATAAAAAAAACTTTAACATATATGCCTAGCGGTCCTTTATTGCGACAAGATTTGTTTTGTTTGTTTGTTTTGGGGTTTAACGGCCCAGTCAACATTTTTAGGTCATTCTGAGCCGGCCAGTTGACCTATCCACACTTTTCCTAGGCAGGCTTATGCGTAAACGGTTAAACAGTACAGTGCACATTCTTTCGCCAGAAAATGACAACTGCCCTTCTTGAATCAGCGGAAGGAAGAGAACGACAGTAGAAAAGATTTCATGATCAATCTCCACGAAAGAATGTTGTCGTCCCCGGCAGGTGTCGAACCCGCGTCCTCCTGATCACCAGTGAGACGCGCATCCGACTGAGCTGCCGAGGTCGGCTTTTTGCGCTAAGAAACGCGGCGTCTGATCTGGGTTTACACTGTTTGCTGAAAGTGCATATGTTTTGTGATGAAATTTCACTTTGTGTGATATTTCTTATTAAATTCACCCATTATTTTCGGGTTTTCGGGCACTTTCGGGTGGCCCGTAACGGGTGTCGGGCTCGTTCGAGTGATTTGTTTTATCACTTGTAGCGGGGCCGCGGTTAATTGCTTCTTTATCAAAACCCGTAAAGTTATTTGCGGTTCTTTCGGGCAACCGAAATCTTATCGGGAACCCGTCTGATAGACAAAAAGAATACTAGCTGTCAGCGGGTAACAGCTGAGGCCTGTCGGGATATAATTAGATAGTATGTTGTTTCATTCAGGTATACTGCGCTCCATTCTTGCATGTGTGGTTCTGTTAGATTTTTCTGTGCTCTGTACTCATGATGGATTCATTTCGGAGATGTCCGATAATTTAATTAGCTATTGTTGGGCAGCTCCTGGATTTTATCATGTGTTCCAATAGTCCGATGATTTATTGTCTATCGGTCTTTCGGGCGAACGGGCGCCAAAACCGGAAATCGCGGGCTTCCGATTTGTGACACTATAAAAAGGGAAAGCAAATCGTTAAGAGGGTCACTTGTTTGGTTTTGAAAAGTGTACCGGTTTGGTGGTCGTTTGACTCTAGGGGAACTGTTAGACTTTTAGACTTTATTCTCCAAATTTAAAAAGCAAAATTGTAAGAATATGGAAATTTAATGAAATTGACTTTATATGTTTGTTTGAGACACTGCGATAGCTGATTATATGTCCAATAAACTTATATAGAAATCTATGAGAGTAACTCATTATTTCCTGAACCAAGTTTTGGCCTAAATGGCCTGGTGGCAGCATTTGAACGTTAAATAATAACATCCAACAAAACGGGTTGTGGGGGAAAATCCGTTACAATTGGTGAACAGCGGTGGGATACTTACTTTAACACGCTCTGGATACTGTTGTTTTGGATTTACTGATTGTGTAATGGGAAATGTAAGTAGTAGACCACGACCATTAATGAAAGATTCTGCAACAAATACCAATGTGTCTGGTGAACCAGTTCAAGACTCTGTTTTAGTGGAAATTAAGTCTCTTCAAGACAGAATAAGCGAAATAGATACAAGACTTATAAAAGCTGAAAATGAAACAGATCGTGTTTTGCGACAGATAGAAGAGCATGATGCTTGTAGTATGAAACTGATTGAAACATACAGAAAACTCGCTCTGGACATTAAAAGTGAGAAAGACAAAATTATCGAACAATTAGAACTTCAAATTGTTGGTTTAAAACAAGGGATAAAAGAAGAGGATACGTCCAAAAAGGAATCAAAAGCTGGTCAAGGAGGTGAGAAGTCTTCCTGGGTGTAATTACTGACAGTCTGCAAAATGAGTGACTTTAGAGAAGAAATTAAAGATTTGGAAGAAACAATTAAACAAATTGAATTAGAGAAATCAAATTTAATAGAACATCTTCAAAGGCAGGATAAGAACTTATCAGAAGTGCTGTGCAACCTTAAATCTGCCTTTACTTCAAAGATTGAAAAGTTACAACTTGAAATTGAAAAACTTAAATTTGCTTTGACTAAATCCGATAGCGAAGAACCTCCTGCCGTTTTTAAGCTTGAGTAAGTGGACTTCCTTTATTGAATTAAATTACTTGCACCGTGTTTAGTGTATATAAAATAAAATATGGGTCCAAAGAAAGCAGCTGCAGACAGAGAGAAAGAAGCCAACGTCACAGAGTTGGAAGAAATTCAAAGTTCTCGTATGGAACGGATGGAAGAAGAGCTTCAAGAGCTTCGTGAAAAGTTGGTTTATGCAGACAAGCAAATTGTTGAAACCAGAATGCAGTCCTTGTCCGACAGCACAAAATTATCCGAATTGTTGAGACGGCAGGAAGAGTTAAGTAAGCAAGAACGTGAACATATTTTGAGTACCTGCCAAGAGAAGCTGTCGGAGGTGTGCCGCGAGAAAGATGAAGTTATAAAGAGCATGGAAGAGAGAATGCGGACCTACAGACAAATGGTCGAGACTACCCAACATGAAGCTGGCAATCGGGCTCATTTTCAGAATGACATTATGTCACAACCATCTCCACCCTTCGTAATCTCAGGTGCGAATCCTAACGATGGTAGTCGACAGTTGATGTATGAGGGGCCGCGAACATCGACAGCAACAACTACAACATTTGGTGAGCCTGTGAGTACTCCAGGAAGGCACAGAGGTGATTCGATACATGTTCCAGGTGTTTTAACAGAGCCTATTGAGGACCCATGGGAACGAATGCTACCAAAACGAGCAGTAACAAGATATGATGTGCCATTACCAAGACAGTTAATCTATGACGGTAAGATGTCATGGGATAGTTTTATCAAACCGTTTTCCTCAACGGCATTGGCATGTGGATGGACGGAAACGGATAAACATTTCCGACTGATAAGCAGTCTTCGTGGAGAGGCAGCTGAATATGTCTTTAATCAGTTATCACCGGACATAACTGAATCATTTTCGGGACTGAAAAAGGCGCTTGAATCTAGATTCAGAGAGAAACGTACTAGCTCTTCCTACCTTAATGAACTGGAGAATAGGAAATTATTACCAAAGGAAAAACTTCTTGAATATGCGGCAGATATTAAGCGTTTGGTTCATAAAGGTTATCCAACAGCAGACGAGTTTACCAGAGAGACAATTAATGTGAGATACTTTCTGAGGGGTCTCAGTGACCAACAGCTAGCTGTAGCGGTTGGGATGAAAGATCCAAGAACAATCGATGATGCACGCGAAATGGTGGAGACCTATAATAGTCTAAGAGACGACATGGGCAGAAGCCAGCGTGTGAGATCTGTAAAATTTGAAGATGACTCCAGTAAGGAATTGTCAGGCCAGAGACGACAGGTTAAAACAAATATGAAAGAAGCACCAAAATTGTATACCGCTGAAGAGATCGACAGATTGATTGACCTCAAGTTGAAACAGAAGCAAAGAGAAGCTGGAATATCAAATGGAACACCGAAACCGCCCGATTTTAGGAGTGATAGGATGGGGTCAAACAAAAACCATATCGAATGCTTAAACTGTCACAGATTTGGTCATTATGCATATGAATGTCCAGACAAGGGCAGAAAACCAAATGTGAATCAAAGAGAAAAAAAGGAAAACTGAAAAAGACCGAGTCTGTCGGCCTAGATTCGGTCAAATGCAGACCAGTTCTTGCTTGTGATAATGTAAGAACTGGTTTTACCATGTTTCTCCCAATGAACATTCATTCTAAACATTTTAAATTTGTAATCGATACCGGAAGTGCAGTAACAATAATTTCTTCTGCAGCTTTTAATGAAATAGCATCATCTGTTGATCTAAACTTACGACAGACGGACCCTGCATTTAAAATTGAAGTTGCTGACAAAACACCTCTCAAGATTGAAGGTGTGGTAGAAATACAATTCACTGTTCGAAACACATTGTTTCAGTGGGACATGTATGTGGCTGATATGCACGAAGATGGTTTGATTGGACTTGATTTTCTTTATGAACATAACTATTCCCTTGGCGCGCGAACTGGACTTCGCCTAAATAATAAGCGGTACCCATGCATACTAGAAGAAACTCAATATTGTTCAAATGTTCTATGCTCAGAGACTATAAAAATTCCTGCTGAAAGTGAAATTGTTATCGGAGGGGAAATAGAAAACAAAACATACAGGGCTGATTTTGGAGTGATTTCACGACCCGAAAATTGTAAAGTTGAAAATGTTATGGTAGGAAATACGTTAGTGGACCTCAGGGATACAAGTGAAATTCCTGTGAGAATAATGAACTTAGCTGTTGAAGATATAATAGTTAAAAAGGGAACCGTTTTAGGAAAATTAGAGGAAGTTACCCACATTTTTCCATTCGAAGTAGATTACAACGAAAAGAAAGAAAGACAGCCCCGATGTATGCGTGCCAAGGTAAATCATGTTTCAATTAAAAAGTTGCCAGAGCATTTGAAAGAATTATTTGATAAATCTGCTGAAAACTTGAACTCTGAACAAAAATATAAACTTTCTCAATTGTTGTATGATAATTCTGACTTATTCGCTAAGTCCTCTTCTGACTTAGGTAAAACATCAGTGGTTGAACATACAATCAATACGGGGAGCTCGAATCCAATAAAACAGGCTGCAAGACGACCACCTAGAATGCTAGCAGGAAAAGAAAATGACATTATTCAAGAACAGATTCAAGCTGGTGTTATTCGTGAATCGTCTTCACCCTGGGCTTCGCCTATGGTATATGTAATGAAGAAGGATGGATCTATTCGCCCATGTGTTGATTATAGAAAATTAAATGACTGTACGTTGAAAGATGCGTATCCCTTGCCTCGAATGGATGATTGCTTAGACAATTTTGGGAATGCAATATATTTTTCAACATTAGATTTGCAAAGTGGATACTGGCAAATATCAGTTGCCGAAAAAGATAAATCAAAAACTGCATTTGTGACCAGAAGCGGACTTTACGAATATAATGCAATGCCGTTTGGACTGTGCAATGCGCCGTCAACGTTTCAGCGCTGTATGGAGATAATTTTCAGAGGTTTACAGTGGAAAATCTTATTGATATACCTAGATGACATTATTATATTCTCAGAAACATTTGAGACTCATCTAGACAGGATAAGAATGGTTTTTGAACGTTTAAGAAGTGCAGGATTTAAACTTAAGCCATCTAAGTGTGAACTGTTCCGCTCAGAAGTGACATTTCTCGGTCACTCTATTACCAGTAGTGGTATAAGACCCAGCCCGGATAAAGTAAGTGTGGTGCAAAATTGGAAGCGTCCCCAGACAGTTACACAGGTTCGTTCTTTCCTTGGGTTTGCGTCTTATTATAGACGCTATATCAAGAACTTTTCTGCAAGAGCTGCGCCTTTGAATCGCTTGTTAGAGGCCGAACAAGCATTCATTTGGACTGATGATTGTGAAAAGGCTTTTAAGGATTTAAAATCATCACTAACTGGTGAGGAAGTAATGGCTTTTCCGGAAGATGAAGGACTATTCATATTAGACACTGATGCTTCAGACATAGGAATAGGAGGTGTGCTTTCGCAGATCCAGTATTGTGACAAAGTAGAAAAGAAACTGGAAAGGCCTATTTCATTCGCAAGTAAGTCATTAACAAAAACACAGCGGAGGTATTGTGTTACTAGGCGGGAGCTTTTAGCCGTAGTAACTTTCATTCAACATTTTAAGCAGTATTTGCTTGGTAGGAAATTTATCATTAGGACAGATCATAGTGCTTTGCGGTGGGTTATGTCCTTCAAGGAGCCCGAGAATCAAATGGCAAGATGGATAGAGATCTTGTCACAGTATGATTTCACCATTATTCATCGGCCAGGAAGTAAGCATGGAAATGCAGATTTTCTATCCCGCGTATGTGAGCCATCAGTGTGTGACTGCTATGATGGTCAAACGATATTGGCGGATCTTCCTTGTTCTGGGTGTCACGACTGTCTAAAGAAGCATGAGCAATGGTCATCATTTATGAAATATGATAACGTTGTGCCTCTTAAACTAAATCGCACCTTTCTTAATGGAAGGAATAACTACTGTAGTTGGGGATTGCCTAGAATTTGGTGGACATACGTAGTAGACTATGTGAAATGGCTAGTCTTAGCGTTATGCTTAGTTTGTGCAAGACTTCCTACAATAAAGGATATGTATTTACGGCATTTCTGTTCTGTTAGTATCAGTAACAATAAGGTGTTTGTTCGGAATACACAAGTTAGTGACATACATTCCAGACAACGAAATGTGACTCAATATGATGTGAGATTGCCATCATACATTGTAGGATATTCGCGGAAAGATTTAGCTAAGATCCAGAAAAATGATCCTGAGGTGGGAACTGTAATTAAGTGGAAAGAATCCAACATTGAAAGACCTGATAGAGAGACAGTTGCTTCAAAAAGTCCGGTTACTAGACATTTGTGGCTCTTGTGGGACCAGCTTGTTTTGATTGATGGAATATTGTATAAACAGTGGTATCCCAAATTAAAGGGACAGTGTTTTTTGCAGCTCATTGCGCCTCGAAAACTTTGGAAAGAGTTGTTGCAGGCTGCACATAATTCAAAGTTTTCAGGACATTTAGGAGTAAAGAAAGTTCTGAGCAAACTAAAACTTAACTTTTATTGGTTTCGCATGAGGGAGTATGTAAAGATTTGGATACAAAAGTGTTCTGTTTGTGGTGCTAGGAGAAGTCCAAACAAGAAGACAAGGGCCCCTCTGGGAAAATATATGGTAGGTGCTCCAATGGATAGGGTAGCAACCGACATAACGGGACCATTTCCCTTATCAGATCGAGGACATAGATATATTCTTATAGTTCAAGATCAGTTTTCTAAATGGGTTGAGGCTTACCCAGTAAAAGACATTTCCGCACAAACAGTGGCGCATGTTTTGGTTAATGAGTTTTTCTCAAGATTTGGTGTTCCCATTGAACTTCACTCAGATCAAGGTAGCAATTACGGTTCAGAACTGTTCAGAGAAGTTTGTAAAGTTCTTGACATTCATAAAACAAGAACCAGTCCTTATCACCCTTCAGGGAATGGTATGGTAGAAAGGTTTAACAAGACATTGTTAAATATGATTTCCGCCTATGTCAATGATAATCAGAAGGATTGGGATTTACAGTTACCACTTTTGACGTCCGCATATAGGTCGTGTGCACATGATAGCTCTGGATTAAGCCCGAATCAGATTATGCTAGGTCGCGAGGTACATCAGCCTGTTTCTTTAGTGTTTGGATTTCCTGGATTAAAAGATTGTTCTGTTTCTCCGGTGGAATATGTTTCGGATTTATGGAATAAAATGAGTGATATTCAAGAATATGTGCGTTCACATCTAAAGAAATCAGTTGAGAAGCAGAAGCGGGATTATGATACGCGAGTGTCAATGAATTCATATAAAATTGGAGATTTAGTGTATTATTTGGATAGTACAAAGAAAATAGGATTAAACCCAAAACTCAAGCGAGAACCCTGGAAAGGTCCATTTGTTGTAAAAAAAAAAATAAGTGATCTACTTTATGAGATTTGTGGTTCAATAGAAACCAAGAAACGGGTCATACACCATGATCGGTTAAAACCTTACAAGTGTGACGCCATACCAGACTGGGTTCCCTATATTAGAAAGTCTGTTACAGATAGGACAAAAACGAAGGCCGTCAATTCAAAGACATTCGCTGGCAACGGAGTGTTCACGGTATGCAAAAAGGGAGACATAATAGACAAAACAGGGCCATCTGATCCGTCTCAGCTGAAAGCAACGGCAGGAACCCGTCCACAAAGACAACGGAAACAGCCGAAACGGTTTGGTTTTGAATAGACTATGCCTGAAACTTGATTCATGCTCGTCATTAAACTTAAATATGGTAGATGTTGACTGCCTGTTAAAGAAAATATCTTTATTTTTTTTTTTTTTAATCAGGGACTTAATGCAACGAAAATAACTCTTGAAAGCTCCTAACATTTACCGTTAAAAAAATAACTAAGCGTAACTAAAACTTGAACATTTTACAACCGCGACCCAGTGAACTGAACTGTCAGGCAACCCTGACTCGTCATTAACATTACACTGCATTATTTTGTAGTTATATTGAACGATATAAAATGGATAGAGTATATGCGATGCTGAGAGCGGCCGTCAAAGGACTTCTGACCCTTGCTAGAATTAACATTGAAGGGCCGGAGCAAAGTGTTACTGAACTTATAACAAAGCCGTTCACCCAACCTGATATTTGTCAACCTCCTTATGTGGGACTCTATAATAATCAGTACAGAATTATTCCTGCCGGATCCGAGGAGGGATACGACGATGTGGAACCCTTCGATGGCGGGTTTGTCATCGACGGGTGGTACGTTTAGAATGGTAGCGTGGATCCTATGGACAGCCGTCCACGCGACGCGGATGCTACACCACCGTCTGCGTCGGGATCTATCATCGGGCAACGACAGAAATACGTATGGCCTGAGAACTTTGATTTTTTTTTTTTTTTCTTTCATGACATTATCATGTATAGTTAGTACTTTGATCATACACATTATATAATGATTAAAAATAGTAAAGACAGTGACTCAGCAGTGACGCAAAAGATCCTATGCTGGCGATCGGAGCTAGATACTTCTACTAACAGGACAGTGCTACCAAGAGAATTTGGGATACATGACATTTTTGTGCTTCCATAGTAATCTTTGTCTTCTTTGTATTGTGTTGTATAGATTGTTTTCATTATGTACATTCAGCAAGAGAAATGAGCTTCTCTGTGTCTATATCGTGCCGCTGCCCGTTTTAATGCTTTGCGAAATCACTAGACTCATGAGGCAGTTACATGGGGTGCCACGGCATGGTTGGACGCAGGGTTGTGCTTTATATGGGGCCTATAATTCTGACATAAATAGATAAATAAATAAATAAATAAATGATTATCACTTGCTCGCCCTACAAAATTCAAAGTCTCTTCTGTTGACAACATCATTTTATCTTCTGCTGTTGTCTGCGATGGAACTTCGTAGCGCTGTATTTTTCGTTGGCTTGAGAATAATTGTTGTCGTAGTCCCTTGCAACGCCACATTCATTGAGTTTTCTTTTAATTCTTGTGCATATCGAACAATAATATTATTGAAAATAGAAGCAACAAAAATAAAAATAATGAATATGATAATAGTGAAAGTAATAATTTCCAGGTCTATGTAACACACTCACAAGCCTCAAATAGGTTGCAACATGCATAAATTATTCATATACATGTAGGGAATTTAAATGGGCATAAATGGAGCAAATTCTTTTATTAAGGTTGTAATTTACCTTTGGAGGTAATGCGCGCTACCTCACATCACTCTCACAGCTCTGAGCACTTTTGCTTCTAAAGTCCTTTCCTATGCTGCTGGTTGTCGATCCGGGTGATTGATTTTATCCAGTGTCCCATATTTCTCTTATTTTCTTTGTTCTTTTATGTCTGATATTACAAATACATAATAGGTTGATAGCCTAAAACGTAGTTTTTTATAAAGGAGAGAAATAAAATTGATAGAATAATCATAATGGTGGATTTATAAGAAATTTATTGTTGATAAATAACAAGTAATGCTAATTGTAAGTCTTTGATTCAAAAATACCATAGCAGTCTGCTGATATAAAACATCCTCTTGTAATGACTGAAATAGCTTAAAGCGCTTGCCATAGTTGTAGTATATTCTCTGCGTCCCGAATACCTCACACAGATCATAACTCCCCAAATTTGACCTGTCTTTGTTTCTTACAGCATTAGAAGAGCATGTACACGCTTTGTTGCTTTCCTCCTGACTCCCTTCTTTATTTTGTAGCAGTAATAATAATTTGTCCGGGAAAATAAACAACAGTACATGTCGTTATTTTCCGTTGCGCCGGGTTGTGGTTGCATCTTCTCTGATCAGGGTCTTCATGCCTCTGATGTTGTGTGTCGCTGCTGAAATCGGTGAAACAATATGGTAAAGCACTATACCTTCACTAGTCCATTAGGGAAATTTCTTCGGCCACGTATTTGCTAAAAACACGCATACGCCGTGACTCTGATCCGGGTCCGCATGTTTTTATGATAAGGTGAATGTCTTGAGATGCTTATCCTTTTGTTTTGTGACATTTCTGCAGCACATACCGTTGCGAAGACGTCTATTGTGGCGTTTAAAAAAAAAAAAAAAGGAAAAGCCTTCGTGGTATAGATGTCATGCTGCTCGCCTTGTGGGCCGGGGGTCGCGGGATCGGTCCCGGGCTTCCCCAGACTTTTGGATGAGTCTTTAATCCTTGGTCCCGTCTCGGTATGACATTAGCTGTTGGTGAGATGTAAAACTCAAACACTCACTCACTCGACGTTAAAAATACATTCTCAGAAGAATATCTCATATAAAAAAGAGGAAATATGTCATGTACCAACAATATGAGGCACAGAGTCTTATCATTTTATTATTTATGGACAACAAACGAGGCTTATAAGCATATAGCGTATCTTATTCCTTGTAATAAATCCTTCTGATATAGAAACGTTTCTGTACAATGTTCCAGATATAAACTATGCCAAGACAATAGGAGCAAGCTTATCTTAGACCCGAACTGACACAGTTTTACATCTAATTAGACCCGAGTTCTTGTCGTAAAAGATAAGTGTAAATAATTAACTTCACTGGCCCGTCTTGAGATCTTCATGGGTGCCCGAAATCGGGCAGATTTATGAAACAGAACATGATCCGACCGTATCTATATAACATGCCTGTGACGGCTGGAGCGCTCATTTTGTATTTGGGAACTGTTTAGCAAATATTTGGGACAAACAAAAAGGGACTAAAACTTTAAAATCATGTGAAATTATTACATCTTAAATTAACTTTACTCTTCCAATCCATCTTACTATATTTGTGTGTTCTTGGAAATTAATTAATGATTTTCCAGTGCAAAAACTGCAAACGCTGGTATAAAGGAAAATATAAACTGAGGAGACACTATTTAACTTACCTACCTTTCTATTTTGGTTCATACATATGTACAAAATGTAACACCAGCTTTGAAACAGAACTAAAATTATTGAACCATTTAGTCAAAAAGAAGCATAGTGATGACCTGGAAACAAAATTTAATATTCAGCTAAAACGTGAAAATTACTTTAGAAAAGAAGCGAACAGATATTTTGGGTCGCAGAACATTCCTTTTAACGATTCAGACATTAATTATTTTCTGACCCATAAAGGTGTTTCAGACTGTGATGTGAGACCACTTTTGGACAAACTTCTGGGCTTAAAAGATAACACTGAAAATACGGAAGACATGGAATTTAACTGTAAACCTGTTGGTACCAATGTGTATGATAGTGTCACCCCTGAGATGCCGTTAACTTCTCCATTTGAGGAAAACGTCATAAAGGCAGAGCCGTATTTTCCCCAGCCCCCCGTGGGAAAACTTATGTCCAGAAGTAAGTGTGCAACAATGACACGCCCCACAAGAGACATCTCTTTGGAGATTCTTGACCAGAGAATAATGAACCTGGAATCTAAAATAGACAACCTTGAACAGTCTATAAAAGCTGAAATACAGAACTCAAAAGATGAGATTATGATTAAATTAGATCAGATGATGAACTATCATCGACAACTCTTCCAATCTAGTTCTCTCCAATTTAAAGAAATGTTAATTGACATTTTTACCAAGTCTATGCAAGGTGCCGCTACGGCAATAAATTCCCAAAACATCCAATCTCCGGGAGGACGCCAGTAATTTGTGAATTTAATTGTTACGAGAGTTCTAAGTTAACATTAAAGAAAAGAACGTTAATATTTTTTTTTTTACTCCCGCCTTATGCGGTTTGAGAGTCAATCCAAAGTGATAAGTTCCCTTTTCCCTTGTTCAGTCGACCATATTTTATCGGTATGTTGCCGTTCAATACAGTAGGAGTCCATGCTATTTGACATCAGTTTATTAGCAGGGGCTTCTGCTGGGATTTATGACTTCGGTCAACTCGGTAGTTATCGATGAGAGACATTTAACCTATATTGTATCATTTATTTCTTATCACATGTGCATGTTTTGTTTTAGTTATTTGATGTGTGGCACACAGGTGTAGCAACATGCAATCGTACGTGTACATACGGGCCTCCCTGGCCTGGTGGATAAGAGTCCTGACTCTTAATCATTAGGTCTCTTACAGCTGTAGTTTCATCCCGGCTCGGCTTGCGGGAGATCCGCCTGGTTCTGCAGCGGGGGTACAGGTGGTTTTTCTCCGGTTACTTCGGTTTTCACCCACCTTTGATGAATGATTCACTCGATATGCATGAAATTACCTTTTGAGGGCCGTTAAATCGACATAGTAGTGGTGATAGCAATCTTATTATATCGGGGGTGCTTGCTTTGGCGGACGGAGTCTGGGTGTAAGTGAGGTTGTTTTAGGTCGTGTCTTTGCATCCGACACTACTCCAGCATTTTGTTCACAAAGCTGTGTGAGGTTTTGTGAATGAAAACGGGAGCTGCTTTCGCGCGCGCCATGCTTGTGGTGTGGTCATGCCTGGTCTATGTAATGAATTTATCTGAATGACGCTGTACCAACGTTGTTATTGCTACAATACATCTTTAGCTTGGGGTGAAATCTGCCCCGTGATAACATAGATCTGGCATGGTTTGGCATTTGGGGCGAGCGCGATTGTTGCCTGCATTTCTGTTCGATTATAAAATATCATTAAATTTAAGATAATAATTAATTTAATAATTTCAAGAACATATAATTCACATGATAGAAGTCAGAATATAAACGGTTGCGGCGCCTGATCGGACACGCAACGCCGAGGCATCGCTGGATCGACGTTGACTCGATGTCGCGACTTCTATTCGACGCCGGTCCAATGTTGCAACAAGACGGCCTTCGAATGATAATCTAATTGTGTTACTTAGAGTCGTTTAAGATAATAGGCACTTAAGATAAAGCAAAACAGAAAGAAACTAATTTGCTGTATTTTACAAGTCCTCCACACTGGGCTGGCTAGAGAACCTGTTGAATAAGTCTGCCTATTGTGCCAGGATGAGTTTCAAATATTTTGACTATCCGCCATGCAGAGCGCGTGTTCCTAAGAGGACATCGCGTCCTGCCGGGCTGTCACTTTTCATTGTCTGTTTATTTCATGGACATTGGGCACGCATGGGCTTGATATCGATTATCGCAAGATTAATTGGGCAAGAAAAATGAAATCATTTGACCTGCTTCGGCGGGGCGGTTCTTGCGGGTGTCCGCAGTCTATGTTTTTGGTGAAAATGGGAAAAGAAATGTAATCGCCTGAGAGCTCTGGTTTTAATGTATGAAGGTGGGGTTTATATGGGTTTGAAACTTATATAGGCGTGTTATTCTTTATCACATTTATAAGATTGTGTACAATAGATACCATACGCACTGACTTTTGAATATTATCCAGACTGCTCAAAAGTTTTATTTTCAGTCCAATCTTTTCTTATAAGACGCGGACGGACGGACGAACAGCGTGGGGCTCGGTGCGCTTGCATGCCGGTGTCCTTCACTGTTTGCTTGTTCTTCAAAGGTATCCTCTCGCTTGCCGCGACTCAGGAGGATCAGATTCACAGTTTGTAGCCAACGCGAGCAGGAATGTAGACGATAGCCCAGACCTGTCCGTGTAGTTCGATTTGTTTTAAGTTTTATTCCGGAACGTACGCGACATGTTTGAAGCCATGTACATTATTTTGATATGATTGTGCATAATATTTGTAAATGCATGTTTTACTTGTATTACTTTAAATAGCGTAATTTGGTTTATCAAACTTGCTAAGTCTTTCAAAAGAAAATCAAGTAGAAGCACAAAATTCTTCTTTCTTTATGACAATGGCGCATCGGCGAAGATTCGCATCGACGTTGTTGCGATGTTGATTCAACGCTATGTGTTCATTTCGAGACTAGATCACGTCAAAGCGTTTTGTTTTAGGGCTATGATTCTCTTTTCTGATTCTTTCGGAAGGGGATGCGATATTTTTCTTATGTTTTGGAAAGGATAAGAAAATAAAACTACTTGATCTTTAGCAAGAGACAGCAAGTGAAATATTTCTGTTTATGTTTTTAAAAGCAGACGAAACTGGTTTACCTTTTTATGTCTGAATACAGGTTTTCGCGGGGTGAGCCATAACAAAAACGGTAATTGCCGAGATAAGGCCCGAATTTACGGACAATGTAGACTTGATTTATCTTCTGTAAACCGGCTGGGTTGCGGGCTGATAAACTTTATTGCCGAAAAGTAGGACACCATGATATTAATCATATCTGCTGTAATTGGTTTGTGAATGGAATTCCAGCTACTCCCGAAGTTGTAAAACTATTTTCGTCTGCAGGTGCGAGCCGTTTTGTAGTATTTGTTTTTGTTTGTTTTTTTTACATATAAATGTACATAGATATATAAAGAACAGCAGAAAGGGACCTTGTGTAATTCTAAAATAAGATAACTGGCTTAAACCTCACTCTATCTTTACCATGCCGCATGTTGACCCCACATTGAGTCCTGAAGAAATAGATTTGGCTGTATGGTACTTCCGCGCGGAGCTGAAAGTAGGCCTACTGGTAAACCGCTCAGGAGGTCTGAGCTTGTCCAGTCGAGGTACTGCGGGTCGGATCGGCCCTGCATATAAATCCTATGCGATAGAATTGGAAGTGGTCTTAAAATTGATCTAAATAATGTTGAGTGGGACATGAAGGTTCAATTTAAGCAAAAACAAAATAAGGTCACATGTCGGTTTTGTTATCTCTGGAAACAATAGAGAGGAAAAAAAAAAAAAAAAAAAATAACTTTTCAGATAAAAAGTCCGCAGGATTGGCATATAGCCAAGTCGGGCATTTACAGGTTCAGTAGAATCCGCTTCGTTATTGGCAGCCCGATCTTTTGGCAGTGGTTCAAAACGGCGGGCAGACGTGCCCTTTATCTAGATTTACGGTTTTATGAGCAAACCCGTTCTTTTGGCGGATGTCCAAAAGAGCGGGCTAGCTCGTGTTATTGGCGGTTGGCCGGATTGTCGGGCTTATGAGCAAACCCCGTTCTTTTGGCAAATGTCCAAAGGAGCAGGCTAGCCCGTGCTATTGGTGTTTAGCCAGTTTGTCGGGCTCAAGGTTGGCATTTGTTCAGGGGAGCGGACTGAGCCGAACTGAAAAGTGATTTTAACTGCAGAAAGGCATATTCCTTTTTATCAAATTGTGACAGGGTTCCGACTGATCTTTCTTAGTTTTGATTTGGTAGTTTATATGTACGTATGTTATCATATCTTGTTTTCTAGTGTAGCGTACAATATATTTTATAATTTCATGTATACGGAGGATGCTCGTTATAACGACAGTACTTCTTTCCCAACGTTTCGTCGTTGTTAAGAATAAGCTGTTATGGGGCACATAATGGGTTAACAAAGGAGCGTTCTTCCTTCATTCCTACAAGAAACATGTTGTAGGCATTTGTTGGAATGGTCTCATCGAGGCGATACGAACGGGTGTCTGTAGCGATTGCTTCTTGGAGTGTTAGAGTATAGGAATCTTCTTGGGTATGGATTCAATATAGGCATTTACCACCCGAGGGATACCCTCGCCAATCGAAACCAAGGCTAAAGCCTTGAGCTGGGGATTCATGTAATTGAAATTGTCGTTATGGTGAGTTTAGTTGAACGATGTTAGAAGGGGTGACTGTACATTCCTTTTGTTGCTTCATGTCTAGTGATAACATATTTTGGGGTTAGAGGAAAAATAGATAAACAAATAAGTAAATAAATAAATAAAACATTGATTTGCAAAATCTCATCTTTATCGGTAAAAGTCTTTGAATTTCTTGTCAAAATAATACTAATGATTGAGCTTGCAGCATCTGATCTGGGCCTACTCGATGAATGGCATACAACCTAATTTTTAGGCGGCCGGTGGGGGCTGTTAACGGGCTGCACGGTTGTGCAGGCTGATTTTGGTGTGCGCTTGTCGCATGCATATTTATGGGAAATTGTTTTCCCAGAATGATTTTTGAAACTAATTTAGCGTGGCGCATCACATCACGTTACATGTTTGTGTGCGACGTCATTATTCAAGAAGCCATTATATTAAAACATAGCGTTGAATAGGTCGTTAAAACATATCAGATATTTGTCAGTGAATGTTTATCACTATTCATTAAACAATACGGGAACCTCATGTAAATTAATGTGTTATATGCTAAGTTATGTATCTTAGGCGGTGCCTGTATCATATTATCTTCTCATTAATCAATGAATTCAGACCTGTACCTTTCGAGAATTAAACTGGTTACGCCCACCGTAGCAGCATTGAACATAATTGGACTGTTCCCTCATCCAGTGAGTGGCAAGATTTTTCCCGGCAGTGAAAACTGGCTTATCTGATCTGCTGAGTTCTGGTATTTGCGGTGATTAAGTTTATTAGCATCGTGTAACTCTAAACCAATGCCACAGGTCTGTTTTCTTGATGAATGGGTTTTGCCAGTATGAGAATTTAGATTAGTTTATTAGAAGTATAATATAATAATAACATATATTTTATAGTCAGAAAAAAAAAAAATAAATAAATGACACGCTTTTGGGATGCGCTTTTGGGACAAGGCCCTAAGTGGCGTTAAATCACATAAGAATCCATGAGAATCGGCTCGAAAGTCCGGAATTCGCAGGACGGC
This sequence comes from Lucinisca nassula, assembly GCA_963580285.1. NCBI lineage: Eukaryota > Metazoa > Mollusca > Bivalvia > Lucinida > Lucinidae > Lucinisca > Lucinisca nassula. Next base: position 17,820,907 of record OY757014.1, on the reverse strand, counting down.
CAAAGGTTGTCAACCTGTAAGGCTTGTTCCGTAATTTTCGAGCATGGTCTCAAACCAAAATGAATTAAATTGATCATTAGCATCTAAAGGTCTGTCATGTGGATTATGATTCTATGTTAACGGATTCTCAAGCAAAAAGCATTCAGCTGTATAGTTTTAATAACATGATGACGGGAAACACCGTGGTCGAGTGGTTAATGTTCAATTTCGGTGTTGAAGGTCACTGGTTCGATTCTCACTCGGATAAGTGATGGATCTGTGTCCATCATACAGCGATTGAGAGGCTATTATGCTTTATCAAAGGTTAGAGGCGAACATGCGAGAGAATGTGGCTCTGTCACTGATTTGCTGTGCCCGGTTCTCTACGTAGTCGTCGGCCTTATAGTTGAGAGCAAACTCGATTTTGCATAAAAGATCGTTAAAGCAGTAAAATGCTATCCGAAAGTAATATTAATACAGAAAATAAACGAGTAATGAATGCATTTAGTTCTCATTACGCTTGAAAACCTTAAAGGAGCTGAGTGTTTTGGTTTGAGATGTCAAAGTTTGAGACAGCGAGGGTTGACTGTACTTAGATTTCACGAAGTTAGTTTGTTGCTGAATTTAGGATATCTCAACACTATATTTCTTCCTATGCAACACATGTTTACATAGAAATTGTGGCTTACGAAATCCATGTTACGTTTGTTTAGTGCTTGTAGCCAATGAACGTATTGAACTGAAAATAGCGCAGGACATACTGGGAGAATGGAGTGCAGTAACGGTTATCTAATAATTTGTCTTACTGTTTGTTTTTAGCCACCAGGAGGTGTCTAGCTAGGGAGGGGGTATTGTGATGAAATTTCACTTTGTGTGATATTTCTTATTAAATTCACCCATTATTTTCGGGTTTTCGGGCACTTTCGGGTGGCCCGTAACGGGTGTCGGGCTCGTTCGAGTGATTTGTTTTATCACTTGTAGCGGGGCCGCGGTTAATTGCTTCTTTATCAAAACCCGTAAAGTTATTTGCGGTTCTTTCGGGCAACCGAAATCTTATCGGGAACCCGTCTGATAGACAAAAAGAATACTAGCTGTCAGCGGGTAACAGCTGAGGCCTGTCGGGATATAATTAGATAGTATGTTGTTTCATTCAGGTATACTGCGCTCCATTCTTGCATGTGTGGTTCTGTTAGATTTTTCTGTGCTCTGTACTCATGATGGATTCATTTCGGAGATGTCCGATAATTTAATTAGCTATTGTTGGGCAGCTCCTGGATTTTATCATGTGTTCCAATAGTCCGATGATTTATTGTCTATCGGTCTTTCGGGCGAACGGGCGCCAAAACCGGAAATCGCGGGCTTCCGATTTGTGACACTATAAAAAGGGAAAGCAAATCGTTAAGAGGGTCACTTGTTTGGTTTTGAAAAGTGTACCGGTTTGGTGGTCGTTTGACTCTAGGGGAACTGTTAGACTTTTAGACTTTATTCTCCAAATTTAAAAAGCAAAATTGTAAGAATATGGAAATTTAATGAAATTGACTTTATATGTTTGTTTGAGACACTGCGATAGCTGATTATATGTCCAATAAACTTATATAGAAATCTATGAGAGTAACTCATTATTTCCTGAACCAAGTTTTGGCCTAAATGGCCTGGTGGCAGCATTTGAACGTTAAATAATAACATCCAACAAAACGGGTTGTGGGGGAAAATCCGTTACAGTTTTTGCAAAACTTACGCTAACAAAACAATCCCGACACCCCTATAATTCGAAATGGACCACTCCAAACTTATAAGGAGGGAGATTTCATTGTCATTTATGGGTTAATAATTTATGAGGAATGGAGATGCAGTGTTTTGTTAAAGGAAAAAAAATCGCATACCCTGTTGAAGCGTTTCCAAGTCGTCCACGAAGTCAAGCATCCAGGTACTAATCGCCATGTCCGTTGTCAAACATCGTGAAAAGCCAACCACTCAAAGAGTCAGTTCCTACAGCAAGCCTGTACAATAATCGATATAGCCCACACCCCCACCGCCGCCTCTTCTTTTATCTTGGTCCCGAAGTCACATACCTCATTAGGCAAACCGACCCATTGGCACTGTTTCCATTCCACTGCTGCTACCAAATGTAGCGTGTACCGGTCGTCCACGAAGTCAAACAGCGCGATCAAACATCATGCAGGTACTAACCGCGATGTTCGTTGCCCAACTTCGTTAATACCCGCGACGCTAAAAGAGCCGGCTCCTGGAGCAAGGAATGATCATTACTGTTATCAGAGGAACTGAGATTGTAGAGAGCAAACCGGGTATCATAAAAGTTGTCTTACTTATAAAATATGGTGGAAAATATCAGGTACAGTTGAGCTTCAATGGCTAGAACACTATAAGGACCATGAACATTTGTTCCGAGACCTGGGTAGTTCATCCTACTGAGTGTTAAACGAAACGCAAGGGAAGGAGGTAAAACGGGGATAATTTTGGGTCTATATCATATAAAGGTATGTTGTGTGTACTCATTAGAATCGCCTCTATGAGGCGATTCTAATGAGTACACACAACATACCCTTTAAAGATAAACAAGAGGACCACAATGGTCCAATATCGTTCACCTGAGCTAAATGATTCAAAGTTTAAAGGAAATTCCAATCGTCACTAATGACTTATGCTGATGACAAGCTCAAAAACGTGCATGTTTAGCAACTAAGGGGAAGGAATATGAGAGATAGACCGACATCACCAGCGAACTTACACCCCGACCTAGTTATATGCTAGTTTCAGAAAGATCTAAAGGACTTATGGTGATGACTAGGTCCAATATAGGCATTTTCAGAGAGAAGGGAAACACAACTCTATGAGTAATAAGCCAACATTGTTAGTTTTCGAAGTCGTCCAAGATTTTATCCCTACCTTACTTATGTAAGTTTCAGGAAGATTCGTTAAAAACCAAGGTACTTATGTGATGACAATATCAAAAATGGGCATTTGCAGCAACCAAAGGGACATAAGTCTATGAAAGACTGGCCGCCTACCTCGCAAGTTTTCGAACTAATCCAAGCTGTTATCACTAACCTACTTATGTGTTAGTTTCGAAGCTGAAGGACGTATGGTGATGACATGGTCCAAAATAGACATTTTCAGCAAAGAATGGGGCATAACTCTACAAGTAATAGGCTGACATCGACAGTTTTCGAACTCTTCCCAGCTTTCATCCCTGACCTACTTATATGTAAGTTTCGGGAAGATCCGACAATGGCATGACCCATATTCGAACTTGACCCAGATATTGTCAAGATGATCATTCTGACCTAGTTTGGTGATGATTGGACTAAAACGGTGGCATCTAGAGTGCTAACAAGGACCTACTGACCTACTTTTTGACCCGACATGCCCCATATTCGAAATTGACCCAGGCATTGACAATTCGAATATGGGTCATGTCAAGTTAAAAGTAGATCAATAGGTTTAATCCCAGAAAAACATTGTGAACACTAGAGGCCACAGTTTTGGTCCAGTCATCATCAAGCTTGTTCAGGATGATCATTAAGACAATATCTCGGTCAAATTCGAATATTGCCATGTCAGGTCAAAATGTAGGTCAATAGGTTAAATCATAGAATAACCTTTTAAGCACTCTAGAAGTCACAATTTAGGTCCAATCACCATCAAACTTGATCAGAATGATCATCCTGACAATATCTGGATCAAGTTCAAATATGGGTCATGTTGGTCAAAATGTAGGTCAGTAGATCAAAACATAAAAACACTTTGATAACTCTAGAGGCCACAGTTTTGGTCCAATCTTCATCAATCATAGAATGATCATCTTGAGAATACCTGGGTCAACTTTGAATATGGGTTTTATCGTGTCAAAAAGGAGGTCAGTAGGTTAATTCATAGAAAAACATTGTAAGCGGTCTAGAGGCCGCAGGTTTGGTGCAATCCTCATCAAACTTGGTCAGAATGATCATCTTGTCGATACCTGGGTCAATTTCGAATATGGGTCATGTTGGGTCAAAAAGTTGGTCAGTAGGTCCTTGTGAGCATTCTAGATGTCACCGTTTTAGTCCAATCATCATCAAACTGGGTCAGAATGATCATCTTGACAATATCTGGGTCAAGTTCGAATATGGGTCATGCCATTGTCGGATCTTCCCGAAACTTATATACAGTCGAACTTCAATGGCTCGAACACCTTTCGGACCTCGAAAATCTGTTCGAGATAGGGGTAGTTCGAGCCACTGAGGTTACTGTCAGGGGGCATGACGAGATACTTTTAGACATCTTTTCGGTGTTCTAAAATGAATATGTATGCTGTGTGTACTCATTAGAATCGTCTCATCGAGGCGATTCTAATGAGTACACACAGCATACATACTAAAATCTCCTTAATTAGCCCACACTATTTCTTATGTAGAGGATTTCGCTAGGGGCTCAAGAATGTGTTCGACACATCCATGGTAAACGAGCCATCGAAGTTCTACTGTATATTAAAGTAGGTCAGGGATGAAAGCTGGGAAGAGTTTGAAAAGTGTCGATGTCAGCCTATTACTTGTAGAGTTATGCCCCATTCTTTGCTGAAAATGTCCATTTTGGACCATGTCATCATCATACGTCCTTCAGCTTCGAAACTTCCAAATAAGGTTAGGGATAACAGCTTGGATTAGTTCGAAAACTTGCGAGGTGGGCAGGCTGTCATTCATAGACTTTTGTCCCTTTGGTTGCTGCAAATGCCCATTTTTATATGCCCGTTTGAAAAAACGGTCGTATTAGAGTATGCACCCCCCCCCCCGGGTATCAGTCCGTCTGTAAACTTTTCGTTTCTGGATAACTCCTACAGTTTACATCCAATCAAGCTGTAACTTCATACATAGTTAGACCATGATGTGGGGCAGCCCATATTGTTTTGAGGTTACAGTCCACCAGATATTAATAGAGTTATGACCATTTGAATTGTTTTGTAAACATTTCGTTTCCGGATGACTCCTCCTACAGTTTACAGCCAATCAAGCTGAAACTTCATACATAGTTAGACCATGATGTGGGGCAGCACATATTGTTTCGAGGTTATGGTCCACCATAGAGTAATAGAGTTATGCCCCTTAGAATTGTTTTTAAACCTTTCGTTTCCAGATAACTCCTCCTAGTTAACATCCGATCAAGCTGAAACTTCATACCTAGTTAGACCATGATGTGGGGCAGCACATATTGTTTCAAGGTTACAGTCCACCAAATATTAATAGTTATGCCCCTTTGAATTTTTTTGTAAACTTTTCGTTTCTGGATAACTCCTCCTACAGTTTACATCCGATCAAGCTGAAACTTCATACATAGTCAGACCATGATGTGGGGGCAGCGCATATTGTTTCGAGGTTACAGTCCACCAAATAATAATTTGAGTTAAGCCCCTTTAAAATTTTTTGTGTAAACTTTTTGTTTCCGGATAACTCCTCCTACAGTTTACATCCGATCAAGCTGAAACTTCATACATAGTTAGACCATGATGTAGGGCAGCGCATATTGTTTCGAGGTTTCGGTCCACCAAATAATAATAGAGTTATGCCCCTTTGAAATTTTTTGTGTAAACTTTTCGTTTCCAGATAACTCCTCCTACAGTTTACATCCCATCAAGCTGAAACTTCATCCATAGTAAGACCATGATGTAGGGCAGCGCATATTGTTTCGAGGGTATGGTCCACCAAATAATAAGTTACGCCCCTTTGAAATTTTTTGTAAACCTTTCATTTTCAGAGGACTCCTCTATTTTGCATCAGGTTTAGCTGAAACTTCATATATAATTAGACCATGATGTGGGGCAGCGCATATTGTTTCAAGGTTATGGTACACCAAATAATAATACAGTTATGCCCCTTTAAAAAATTCTGTAAACATTTTGTTTCTGGATAACTCCTCCTGCATTTTAGATCCGAAGATGTTGAAACTTTACCCTGATATGGAACAGTGCATAATATTATTTTGAGGTTACGGTCTGCCAAATATTGCCATAGTAATACCCCTCTCACAGATTTTTCTAAATATTCTGTTTCTGGATAACTCCTCTTATATTTTACAGCTGAAACTTTACATATAGTAAGACCATGATGTGGAACAGTCCATATTATTTTGAGGTTACAGTCCACCAAATATTACCAGAGTTATTCCCCTTTTACATATTTTTCTAAACATATTTTGTTTCTGGATAATGCCTCCCACATTTTACATCTGATGAAGCTGAAACTTTACTCATAGTTGGACTATGATGTGGAGCAGTGCATATTATTTCATGTTATTTGGTGGATCCTAGAGCAAAGTTGGTGAACCATGAAATGTAGGTCAAGGTCAAATATGGATGCTTGCATTTAAGTAACCATCCATAGGTACAAGTTTGTACCAAGTATCATTACTGAAGCTCTTATAGTTCTTGAGAAATAAACTTGGACCATTAGGGTGAACGCTAGGGTGGTCGCAATATTTTACGAAGTCAGCGACCCATGAAATGTAGGTCAAGGTCAATACATACTAAAATCTCCTTAATTATCCCCCACTATTTCTTATGTAGAGGATTTCGCTAGGGGCTCAAGAATGGGTTCGACACATCCATGGTAAACGAGCCATCGAAGTTCTACTGTATATTAAAGTAGGTCAGGGATGAAAGCTGGGAAGAGTTTGAAAAGTGTCGATGTCAGCCTATTACTTGTAGAGTTATGCCCCATTCTTTGCTGAAAATGTCCATTTTGGACCATGTCATCATCATACGTCCTTCAGCTTCGAAACTTCCAAATAAGGTTAGGGATAACAGCTTGGATTAGTTCGAAAACTTGCGAGGTGGGCAGGCTGTCATTCATAGACTTTTGTCCCTTTGGTTGCTGCAAATGCCCATTTTTATATGCCCGTTTGAAAAACGGTCGTATTAGAGTATGCACCCCCCCCCGGGTATCAGTCCGTCTGTAAACTTTTCGTTTCTGGATAACTCCTACAGTTTACATCCAATCAAGCTGTAACTTCATACATAGTTAGACCATGATGTGGGGCAGCCCATATTGTTTTGAGGTTACAGTCCACCAAATATTAATAGAGTTATGACCATTTGAATTGTTTTGTAAACATTTCGTTTCCGGATAACTCCTCCTACAGTTTACAGCCAATCAAGCTGAAACTTCATACATAGTTAGACCATGATGTGGGGCAGCACATATTGTTTCGAGGTTATGGTCCACCATAGAGTAATAGAGTTATGCCCCTTAGAATTTTTTTTAAACTTTTCGTTTCCAGATAACTCCTCCTAGTTAACATCCGATCAAGCTGAAACTTCATACCTAGTTAGACCATGATGTGGGGCAGCACATATTGTTTCAAGGTTACAGTCCATCAAATATTAATAGTTATGCCCCTTTGAATTTTTTTGTAAACTTTTCGTTTCTGGATAACTCCTCCTACAGTTTACATCCGATCAAGCTGAAACTTCATACATAGTCAGACCATGATGTGGGGCAGCGCGTATTGTTTCGAGGTTACAGTCCACCAAATAATAATTTGAGTTATGCCCCTTTGAAATTTTTTGTGTAAACTTTTTGTTTCCGGATAACCCCTCCTACAGTTTACATCCGATCAAGCTGAAACTTCATACATAGTTAGACCATGATGTAGGGCAGCGCATATTGTTTCGAGGTTTCGGTCCACCAAATAATAATAGAGTTATGCCCCTTTGAAATTTTTTGTGTAAACTTTTCATTTCCAGATAACTCCTCCTACAGTTTACATCCCATCAAGCTGAAACTTCATCCATAGTAAGACCATGATGTGGGGCAGCGCATATTGTTTCGAGGGTATGGTCCACCAAATAATAAGTTACGCCCCTTTGAAATTTTTTGTAAACTTTTCATTTTCAGAGGACTCCTCCTCCATTTTGCATCAGGTTTAGCTGAAACTTCATATATAATTAGACCATGATGTGGGGCAGCACATATTGTTTCAAGGTTATGGTACACCAAATAATAATACAGTTATGCCCCTTTAAAAAATTCTGTAAACATTTTGTTTCCGGATAACTCCTGCATTTTAGATCCGATGATGTTGAAACTTTACTTACAGTAAGACCCTGATATGGAACAGTGCATAATATTATTTTGAGGTTACGGTCTGCCAAATATTGCCATAGTAATACCCCTCTCACAGATTTTTCTAAATATTCTGTTTCTGGATAACTCTTCTTATATTTTACAGCTGAAACTTTACATATAGTAAGACCATGATGTGGAACAGTCCATATTATTTTGAGGTTACAGTCCACCAAATATTACCAGAGTTATTCCCCTTTTACATATTTTTCTAAACATATTTTGTTTCTGGATAATGCCTCCCACATTTTACATCTGATGAAGCTGAAACTTTACTCATAGTTGGACTATGATGTGGAGCAGCGCATATTATTTCATGTTATTTGGTGGATCCTAGAGCAAAGTTGGTGAACCATGAAATGTAGGTCAAGGTCAAATATGGATGCTTGCATTTAAGTAACCATCCCCAGGTACAAGTTTGTACCAAGTATCATTACTGAAGCTCTTATAGTTCTTGAGAAATAAACTTGGACCATTAGGGTGAACGCTAGGGTGGTCGCAATATTTTACGAAGTCAGCGACCCATGAAATGTAGGTCAAGGTCAATACATACTAAAATCTCCTTAATTATCCCCCACTATTTCTTATGTAGAGGATTTCGCTAGGGGCTCAAGAATGGGTTCGACACATCCATGGTAAACGAGCCAACGAAGTTCTACTGTATATTAAAGTAGGTCAGGGATGAAAGCTGGGAAGAGTTTGAAAAGTGTCGATGTCAACCTATTACTTGTAGAGTTATGCCCCATTCTTTGCTGAAAATGTCCATTTTGGACCATGTCATCATCATACGTCCTTCAGCTTCGAAACTTCCAAATAAGGTTAGGGATAACAGCTTGGATTAGTTCGAAAACTTGCGAGGTGGGCAGGCTGTCATTCATAGACTTTTTTCCCTTTGGTTGCTGCAAATGCCCATTTTTATATGCCCGTTTGAAAAAACGGTCGTATTAGAGTATGCACCCCCCCCCCCCCGGGTATCAGTCCGTCTGTAAACTTTTCGTTTCTGGATAACTCCTACAGTTTACATCCAATCAAGCTGTAACTTCATACATAGTTAGACCATGATGTGGGGCAGCCCATATTGTTTTGAGGTTACAGTCCACCAAATATTAATAGAGTTATGACCATTTGAATTGTTTTGTAAACATTTCGTTTCCGGATAACTCCTCCTACAGTTTACAGCCAATCAAGCTGAAACTTCATACATAGTTAGACCATGATGTGGGGCAGCACATATTGTTTCGAGGTTATGGTCCACCATAGAGTAATAGAGTTATGCCCCTTAGAATTGTTTTTAAACCTTTCGTTTCCAGATAACTCCTCCTAGTTAACATCCGATCAAGCTGAAACTTCATACCTAGTTAGACCATGATGTGGGGCAGCACATATTGTTTCAAGGTTACAGTCCACCAAATATTAATAGTTATGCCCCTTTGAATTTTTTTGTAAACTTTTCGTTTCTGGATAACTCCTCCTACAGTTTACATCCGATCAAGCTGAAACTTCATACATAGTCAGACCATGATGTGGGGCAGCGCATATTGTTTCGAGGTTACAGTCCACCAAATAATAATTTGAGTTATGCCACTTTAAAATTTTTTGTGTAAACTTTTTGTTTCCGGATAACTCCTCCTACAGTTTACATCCGATCAAGCTGAAACTTCATACATAGTTAGACCATGATGTAGGGCAGCGCATATTGTTTCGAGGTTTCGGTCCACCAAATAATAATAGAGTTATGCCCCTTTGAAATTTTTTGTGTAAACTTTTCGTTTCCAGATAACTCCTCCTACAGTTTACATCCCATCAAGCTGAAACTTCATCCATAGTAAGACCATGATGTAGGGCAGCGCATATTGTTTCGAGGGTATGGTCCACCAAATAATAAGTTACGCCCCTTTGAAATTTTTTGTAAACTTTTCATTTTCAGAGGACTCCTCTATTTTGCATCAGGTTTAGCTGAAACTTCATATATAATTAGACCATGATGTGGGGCAGCGCATATTGTTTCAAGGTTATGGTACACCAAATAATAATACAGTTATGCCCCTTTAAAAAATTCTGTAAACATTTTGTTTCTGGATAACTCCTCCTGCATTTTAGATCCGAAGATGTTGAAACTTTACCCTGATATGGAACAGTGCATAATATTATTTTGAGGTTACGGTCTGCCAAATATTGCCATAGTAATACCCCTCTCACAGATTTTTCTAAATATTCTGTTTCTGGATAACTCCTCTTATATTTAACAGCTGAAACTTTACATATAGTAAGACCATGATGTGGAACAGTCCATATTATTTTGAGGTTACAGTCCACCAAATATTACCAGAGTTATTCCCCTTTTACATATTTTTCTAAACATATTTTGTTTCTGGATAATGCCTCCCACATTTTACATCTGATGAAGCTGAAACTTTACTCATAGTTGGACTATGATGTGGAGCAGCGCATATTATTTCATGTTATTTGGTGGATCCTAGAGCAAAGTCGGTGAACCATGAAATGTAGGTCAAGGTCAAATATGGATGCTTGCATTTAAGTAACCATCCCCAGGTACAAGTTTGTACCAAGTATCATTACTGAAGCTCTTATAGTTCTTGAGAAATAAACTTGGACCATTAGGGTGAACGCTAGGGTGGTCGCAATATTTTACGAAGTCAGCGACCCATGAAATGTAGGTCAAGGTCAATACATACTAAAATCTCCTTTATTATCCCACACTATTTCTTATGTAGAGGATTTCGCTAGGGGCTCAAGAATGGGTTCGACACATCCATGGTAAACGAGCCATCGAAGTTCTACTGTATATTAAAGTAGGTCAGGGATGAAAGCTGGGAAGAGTTTGAAAAGTGTCGATGTCAGCCTATTACTTGTAGAGTTATGCCCCATTCTTTGCTGAAAATGTCCATTTTGGACCATGTCATCATCATACGTCCTTCAGCTTCGAAACTTCCAAATAAGGTTAGGGATAACAGCTTGGATTAGTTCGAAAACTTGCGAGGTGGGCAGGCTGTCATTCATAGACTTTTGTCCCTTTGGTTGCTGCAAATGCCCATTTTTATATGCCCGTTTGAAAAACGGTCGTATTAGAGTATGCACCCCCCCACCCCCCCCCCCGGGTATCAGTCCGTCTGTAAACTTTTCGTTTCTGGATAACTCCTACAGTTACATCCAATCAAGCTGTAACTTCATACATAGTTAGACCATGATGTGGGGCAGCCCATATTGTTTTGAGGTTACAGTCCACCAAATATTAATAGAGTTATGACCATTTGAATTGTTTTGTAAACATTTCGTTTCCGGATAACTCCTCCTACAGTTTACAGCCAATCAAGCTGAAACTTCATACATAGTTAGACCATGATGTGGGCAGCACATATTGTTTCGAGGTTATGGTCCACCATAGAGTAATAGAGTTATGCCCCTTAGAATTTTTTTTTAACCTTTCGTTTCCAGATAACTCCTCCTAGTTAACATCCGATCAAGCTGAAACTTCATACCTAGTTAGACCATGATGTGGGGCAGCACATATTGTTTCAAGGTTACAGTCCACCAAATATTAATAGTTATGCCCCTTTGAATTTTTTTGTAAACTTTTCGTTTCTGGATAACTCCTACAGTTTACATCCGATCAAGCTGAAACTTCATACATAGTCAGACCATGATGTGGGGCAGCGCATATTGTTTCGAGGTTACAGTCCACCAAATAATAATTTGAGTTATGCCCCTTTGAAATTTTTTGTGTAAACTTTTTGTTTCCGGATAACCCCTCCTACAGTTTACATCCGATCAAGCTGAAACTTCATACATAGTTAGACCATGATGTAGGGCAGCGCATATTGTTTCGAGGTTTCGGTCCACCAAATAATAATAGAGTTATGCCCCTTTGAAATTTTTTGTGTAAACTTTTCATTTCCAGATAACTCCTCCTACAGTTTACATCCCATCAAGCTGAAACTTCATCCATAGTAAGACCATGATGTGGGGCAGCGCATATTGTTTCGAGGGTATGGTCCACCAAATAATAAGTTACGCCCCTTTGAAATTTTTTGTAAACTTTTCATTTTCAGAGGACTCCTCCTCCATTTTGCATGAGGTTTAGCTGAAACTTCATATATAATTAGACCATGATGTGGGGCAGCACATATTGTTTCAAGGTTATGGTACACCAAATAATAATACAGTTATGTCCCTTTAAAAAATTCTGTAAACATTTTGTTTCCGGATAACTCCTGCATTTTAGATCCGATGATGTTGAAACTTTACTAACAGTAAGACCCTGATATGGAACAGTGCATAATATTATTTTGAGGTTACGGTCTGCCAAATATTGCCATAGTAATACCCCTCTCACAGATTTTTCTAAATATTCTGTTTCTGGATAACTCTTCTTATATTTTACAGCTGAAACTTTACATATAGTAAGACCATGATGTGGAACAGTCCATATTATTTTGAGGTTACAGTCCACCAAATATTACCAGAGTTATTCCCCTTTTACATATTTTTCTAAACATATTTTGTTTCTGGATAATGCCTCCCACATTTTACATCTGATGAAGCTGAAACTTTACTCATAGTTGGACTATGATGTGGAGCAGCGCATATTATTTCATGTTATTTGGTGGATCCTAGAGCAAAGTCGGTGAACCATGAAATGTAGGTCAAGGTCAAATATGGATGCTTGCATTTAAGTAACCATCCCCAGGTACAAGTTTGTACCAAGTATCATTACTGAAGCTCTTATAGTTCTTGAGAAATAAACTTGGACCATTAGGGTGAACGCTAGGGTGGTCGCAATATTTTACGAAGTCAGTGACCCATGAAATGTAGGTCAAGGTCAATACATACTAAAATCTCCTTAATTATCCCCCACTATTTCTTATGTAGAGGATTTCGCTAGGGGCTCAAGAATGGGTTCGACACATCCATGGTAAACGAGCCAACGAAGTTCTACTGTATATTAAAGTAGGTCAGGGATGAAAGCTGGGAAGAGTTTGAAAAGTGTCGATGTCAACCTATTACTTGTAGAGTTATGCCCCATTCTTTGCTGAAAATGTCCATTTTGGACCATGTCATCATCATACGTCCTTCAGCTTCGAAACTTCCAAATAAGGTTAGGGATAACAGCTTGGATTAGTTCGAAAACTTGCGAGGTGGGCAGGCTGTCATTCATAAACTTTTGTCCCTTTGGTTGCTGCAAATGCCCATTTTTATATGCCCGTTTGAAAAACGGTCGTATTAGAGTATGCACCCCCCCCCCCGGGTATCAGTCCGTCTGTAAACTTTTCGTTTCTGGATAACTCCTACAGTTTACATCCAATCAAGCTGTAACTTCATACATAGTTAGACCATGATGTGGGGCAGCCCATATTGTTTTGAGGTTACAGTCCACCAAATATTAATAGAGTTATGACCATTTGAATTGTTTTGTAAACATTTCGTTTCCGGAGATCTCCTCCTACACTTTACAGCCAATCAAGCTGAAACTTCATACCTAGTTAGACCATGATGTGGGGCAGCACATATTGTTTCAAGGTTACAGTCCACCAAATATTAATAGTTATGCCCCTTTGAATTTTTTTTGTAAACTTTTCGTTTCTGGATAACTCCTCCTACAGTTTACATCCGATCAAGCTGAAACTTCATACATAGTCAGACCATGATGTGGGGCAGCGCATATTGTTTCGAGGTTACAGTCCATCAAATAATAATTTGAGTTATGCCCCTTTGAAATTTTTTGTGTAAACTTTTTGTTTCCGGATAACTCCTACAGTTTACATCCGATCAAGCTGAAACTTCATACATAGTTAGACCATGATGTAGGGCAGCGCATATTGTTTCGAGGTTTCGGTCCACCAAATAATAATAGAGTTATGCCCCTTTGAAATTTTTTGTGTAAACTTTTCGTTTCCAGATAACTCCTCCTACAGTTTACATCCCATCAAGCTGAAACTTCATCCATAGTAAGACCATAATGTGGGGCAGCGCATATTGTTTCAAGGTTATGGTTCACCAAATAATAATACAGTTATGCCCCTTTAAAAAATTCTGTAAACATTTTGTTTCTGGATAACTCCTCCTGCATTTTAGATCCGAAGATGTTGAAACTTTACCCTGATATGGAACAGTGCATAATATTATTTTGAGGTTACGGTCTGCCAAATATTGCCATAGTTATACCCCTTTCACAGATTTTTCTAAATATTCTGTTTCTGGATAACTCCTCTTATATTTAACAGCTGAAACTTTACATATAGTAAGACCATGATGTGGAACAGTCCATATTATTTTGAGGTTACAGTCCACCAAATATTACCAGAGTTATTCCCCTTTTACATATTTTTCTAAACATATTTTGTTTCTGGATAATGCCTCCCACATTTTACATCTCATGAAGCTGAAACTTTACTCATAGTTTGACTATGATGTGGAGCAGCGCATATTATTTCATGTTATTCGGTGGATCCTAGAGCAAAGTCGGTGAACCATGAAATGTAGGTCAAGGTCAAATATGGATGCTTGCATTTAAGTAACCATCCCCAGGTACAAGTTTGTACCAAGTATCATTACTGAAGCTCTTATAGTTCTTGAGAAATAAACTTGGACCATTAGGGTGAACGCTAGGGTGGTCGCAATATTTTACGAAGTCAGTGACCCATGAAATGTAGGTCAAGGTCAAATATGGATGCTTGCATTTAAGTTGCCATCCACAGATACAAGTTTGTACCAAGTATCATTAATGAAGCTCTTATAGTTCTTAAGAAATAAACTTGACCATTTGGGTGACCGCTAAGGTGGGCGTAAATGTTGATGCCTTGACAAACGGATGGAACACCGGGCGCCTATATCGCGCCAGGCTAATAGCAGGCGCAACAAAAATCTATGAAAAAATCTGGCTCTTTTAGCGAAACAGTGCCAATCATGAATGGGTCGGGTTGCATTGACTCCGTCTTGGGGTTTGCCTAATCATTTGAATACAACTGTAATGCAAACAAAGCTATGGTGTGTGTGTGTGTGTGAATTCGGGTTTAACGTCGCGTTCAACAATTTTTCAGTCATATCACGACGATGTCTGGTTGCGACAGGGAGCTCAATGCTCACTTTTATAGTGCTGCCTCACTGAAGTATCATGTCCCAGACACATTACATGATACCACACCCAGTCACATTATCCTGACACTGGGTCGACCAGTCCTAGCTCTACCCCGTAAATCTGAGTGCCAAGCGGGGAGCAGCTAGTACCATTTTTAACGACTTTGGTATGTCGCGGCCGGAATCGAACCCGTGACCTCCCGTTCCCTGGAGCGGACACTCTACCAACTGAGTTATCGGGGCCGGTCAAAAAAGCTATGGTGTATATGGCTGCTTGCAAAAAAGCCACAATACCGAATCTTCTTGTGGACTCAGCAAGTTTGACATATACGACAACACCTGAGATGCCCCTCACTGAAAATCTTGTATGCAATAACTATACAGGTGCTTTGAAGAATTTCAAGATGGCCACCATCTGGGATATCATAATGCAACAGCTTTTGCAAGTCTGAATCTCCATGTCAAAGGCAAACAGTGTAGACCCAGATAAGATGCTGCATAATCGGGGGTCTAGACTGTTTGCTAACAGGATTTTGCATCAAAAGTAGGATAAAAATGAAAACTCTTAAATGATAAATGGACTTAAACAGCAGAGTCAACAAGTATATAATGGGATAAGAACAACTGTAGGAAATGAATGATCACAACTCCTATTTCATTTCTGTCTGCATGTTTTTTTTAAGTCCAATGAAGTTGTACAGATATATACATCCACAACATTAAGATGAAAACAATTATACTGACTCTATAATAACTTTTCTTATATGCCACACTAGTCAAATAATCTTTAATAATGGAGTTGGAAAAATGTAACAAAAATGTCATTTATATATATCTTCGAATCAACTTTCATATACAAGTACACAGCTACATAAAAAGGAGCATGTGATCATAAAACAACAATAATTTACTTAAACCCTTTCAGTCCCATAAACTGGTACTGGTATGTAAGTAAACTGTGTATATCTGGATGAGATAGCTTTTAAACATTAACCCATAAAATGCCAATTACCTTAAAAGTATTTTTTTTTTCCAGTGTGGACCCAGATCAGACTGCTCCTGTAGGAGCAGTCTGATCTGTGCCCACACTGTTTGCCTGTGTGCAAAAATATTTTTTAAAAGTTTGCAAAAAGATTCAGCTGACGACATAAGCAGACGGCAATTTCAGATGTTGTTTTCCTCGGCAGCTTAAGAGTTAAGAAGCCAAGAAAAACTGCATCTGAAAATATCGTCTGTTTAAGTGATCTACTGCATCTTCTTGTAAACAATTCAAAAATAATTTTGTACACAGGCATACAGTGTGAACCCTTATCAGACTGCTTCTACAGGGTCCACACTGTTTGCAACAATTACTTCTAAAGAAACCAGCAAACAACAGCGTAGACAAATATTGTTGTTATTGGCATCTCATGGGTTAATAATCATGTCTTGTCATCATGTCAATGATTGCTGTAAAAGCCTAAAAACTTGGAAGCCTTTGGAACTTGCTGTAATTCTCCTAAAAAATTAACAGATTTGTTTCATAATCCAGCAAGGTGTCCAAAAGGTGCAGATGGAATGGCAAACAGTCTAGACCCAGATCAAACTGCTCTTGTCTGATCTGGGTCTGCAATGTTTGTTCAGGCCTGACTGTCTCAACACTTGGGATCTTTACGCTACTGACAAATGGTTCTATTTACAAAAAAGGATGTGACTGATTTCAAAATTGAAACTCAGGGATGAAAGGGTTAAACATCTCTCAGACTCGGGGCTGATAATACTATGTACACCACCATATCACATGTATAGCATATTTACAACATGCAACAACTGCCATCTTCACAATGGAGGTTGAATTCAGACTAACTGGGGTCATGATCAAGAACAAGATGGTCCAGACCAAACTGTCTTCAAACTTCCATATCGAGTTGAATTCACATAGAGACCATGCTAATCCATATCATACTGATCCACAAAAAAGAGACCATCTTGCCTAACATTAAATTGCATTCACATGGGGGACCAACTTGATCCACATTCATTTGCATTCACACTAGGGCTTGAGATGTCACTTCATCTCAGTGTTATGTGAATTTCCCACAAAATCAGAAGCATCTCCAAAATGACCTAAACAGTGTTGACAGGGGCATAAGCCTCAACACAAATCATGAGAGACCAATTTGATCCACATTAAGTTGCATTCAGTTGGCCCCTAGTGTGACAGCAACTTAAAGTGGACTTTATATAGATCAACCGGATGTGGATGGACTTGATTTGAATCAGTGAGATGTGGATAAACTTGATATGGATCCACAGGCTTAGGGTCAACTTGATAGGGATCAACAGAATGTGGGTCAACTTGATTTGGCTCAAGGAGCTGTGAATCAACTTGAGAGTGATCAATGAGATGTGGGTCAACTTGATAGGGATCAAGGGACTGTGGATCAACTTGACAGTGACAAATGAGATGTAGGACAACTTGATAGGGATCAAGGGACTGTGGATCAACTTGACAGGGACAAATGAGATGTAGGTCAACTTGATATGGATCAAGGGACTGTGGATCAACTTGACAGTGACAAATGAGATGTGGGTGTTACATGTGGGTTTACGGCGTCCCGCAAACCCCCATGCTGACAAGACAACCGAGCGTGATCTCTGACAGGTGTACGGGCAGCTGTGGGGTAAGGCACAAGAAAGATGTTAAATGAATGACATGAATTATTTACAGTATCTACATACAACACTTACTAACACAAAACATCACAATTTGTTGCTTCTGTAGCCAACTCACGACGTCCGCTCCGAAGGCAAAACACTGTTCTGTGCTCGGAACGGGTGACGTGAATACCTACAGAAGCAAACAACAAAAACAACAACAAAAACAAAAAAAGAAACAACACAAGACGCGACTGGCCAGTTTATAACTTAGGGTGAATCCCCCACTCGCGTGACACTTCCTCTCGCGAACTAGTAAAACTAGTCTATCAACATAGTTGATAATCCTAGGATTAGCGATCACGTTTGCTGATCAGACGTTTAGTTATCGTCCAAATAAGGTAAGTTGACCTCTTCCATGATCACATTTGTTTACAACGAACAATGATTTAGAAGAATCTGCTTCTATCCTGGTAAGCGCTGATTACGGCGGTCTGTCCGCCCTTGCTGGACCCTAACGCCTAGCGTCGTACCAGTACCTGCTGCTATGAAGCAGGGAGCAGCAGGTCACACATTGTTATGCCTGCAAATTACGATAACGGGACTAGAAACGAGTCACAAAACATACATGCTATATCATGATCCCCCTCCCGGAGAAGTAAGAATATGTTCATGCATACACCGCTATTGCGCATGCGCCGACCAGACATACAGGCTGATTAGTGCATGCGACAAATAACCGTACAGCAGAACTCAACTCGACTGTGCATCAAATTATCGGCACCCAGCGCTTGACACAATAATACTCAAAGTTCATGTTTCCTTACTGAGCACTACAGAAATCAATTAATGCTCACTACTACTGAGCATAATACTCATCAAATTTGTGCTCACTACATTATCACAAGTAAGAGGCAATTGAACAGACCACGCCTTTGCGCTACCTGGTCAGCCGCCAATTACAGGAAACATAACAATCTCTATTTCATATCCTTCTCCGCAACACGGCTCACAAATATAGCTATTCACAAATTCAATACATTAATAACAGATAGAAACTACAACAGAAGATTTTCATCTATAATCCACACATTTGTTAGTGTCTCATATGGGCCAACACTGTTTGCCGTAAATTCTCTCTATTTGGTAGGCACCCCGTCACAACCGTCCTCGCGACGCCGATGACGCAGCTGACGTCATCCCCGCCGCTCAGGCCGTTATGACGTGTGGCGACCAACTACTCCCACTTATCATCATCACGTTCTTTATATGTACATACATGCACAAACTGAGTTATCAGACAAAAACGGCATCATTACAAAATGAACTCGTAATTCTTCTTGAACAAAATTATTTCTAATCAACGTGAACATGCTTGTAAAATAAAATTCATTACAGTTCATCATCACGGATAACCCAACAGGCTCTTGTAAGAGTTTGCCCTGATGATGAAGATATGGTTAAACCCGTCTTAAGTTTACGTCCCCTCTACACCTAATATCATATTGGGACGGAACCACGGTTTCCAACCACAGCTAGTCAAAAGTCATGGATCAAACAAGTGACCCGGTGTTTATTAATTACATTCTACAAAAGGGGTCTAAAAGCCTAAATGAATCCAGAATGAGCGGGTGTCCAAACTTTACGTCTCACCAACATCTAGGGGACCTCACTTAGAAAGACTCATTCTACTACTGGAGAAGCCTGGGATCAATTCTGCGACGTCTAGCTGGCAAAGCTAGTAGCCTAATCACTACAGGCCACAACAGTGAACTCAGAATAGGCTTCAGAAAGTTGGGGTATACTAGAAGTAAACCCCTCCAAAACCTACAAGCATGTTCATACAAAAATAATACTAAACATAGATTTAACATACCTTTCAATATACTTTCTATTTCCCCGTCACAATGTTGTGTTCTCTCTTACAACTTGACCTGCTGCTAAAGTGTCCGCTTTTTTCAGGGTTTATATATCTATGAATACCACCGGAAAATCATGCCTACTCGTATTACCTTGCTTTGTTCGTGGGGAAGTGGAGATACCGGCCACAAACAAAGCCAGATAGCAAAATCGAGTAGATAATGGATTTGCCTTCAAATAGTATATTTCCCATAGGAAAAATTGATGAAACGACCCTATAATCAATGACATGACTCCTGTCAAAACGAACACCCACACAACACGTGACGGGAATAAAAATCATATATGGCACAATTTGGCGGTTGGCGATTTTTAGGCAAATTCTATAGGACTCGGCCTTTTAGCGGCCCCCTGTATCGTAAAAAAACAGCTCTCTATAAACCACTCATGCATACATCGTATGATATGTGCATGACTTGTTCATGGAGCCGCATAGTTTGCGTACCATATTTCACCTAAAATATTTCACTCGCACCGCCCTACCATATATCTACTAAAATAATTTAGATGTGCATAAGCACCAGAGAGGTTTCCTATTCCATCTCGTAACAAAGGTTTCCCCTTTTGGAGAAAAAACAATCAGAAATGTTTTTTCTTTGTGTACAGAGATGGAATAGGATGAACCTATCTAAACAAGACAGCTATTTACACAACAACCGTGCGAAGAATTACCTACTAAGGTAGTCTGCCCCCAAATTTTCTTAAGTAACATTTAGCTAGTAAGCCAAGGTGGTTTGCCCCAGAATTTTCCTGTTCCCCTGACACTCTGTTGTTTATTAGAAAACGGATATCGTTTTAATCTTACTGGAGGTGGCCTTTCTGGCTTAACAGATTTGATTGATTTAACAGGTTCTGACATAAATGTGGTACATATAATTTGGTCTGTCTGACATGTCAGTCCTGCAAGGCGCTGTTCTCTCAGCCCTTCTGTCTCCTCACTCTCCTCTGTTTCCTCACTCTCTACTGACGTTAGTGTGTGTGGGACGCTAACGTCTCCGTCACTTTCCGGTTGCTCTGCAGTTTGAAAACTGCTTTCTTCAAATGAAGATTCGTCGACGTCATTTCTGTCATGACTGTCTGTCGACATCATAGGTTTAGAGATCAGACAATGAGACGTCACAGTCTGACGCTCAACATACTGTTTCAGTATATTAGCGTGATATGTGTTAACATTTCCATTGACGTCAATCTTATAATCCATTCTGTTCACTACCTCAACCACTTCATAAGGACCTTTCCATTGAAGCAATAATTTATTACTGTCTGTCGGTAGTAACAACAGTACTTTGTCGCCGACGTCAAATTTACGCGACCTCGCGCCTTTATCATAATAAGCTTTCTGCTTAATCTGAACCTTCTTTAAATTATCACGCGCTAATTTGCATGTCTGCTCTAACCGTTCCCTAAGCTCAATAACGTATTGATACGTCGAAAGAACTTGCTCATCGCGTACCTCTTCAGCCCATAATTCTCTTAATATTGCCATTGGACCTCTGACGTTACGTCCATATAACAACTCAAAAGGGGAGTATCCTAAAGACTCTTGTGGGACTTCCCTTACCGCAAATAATAAAGCTGGAAGATATTTATCCCAATCTTTTGGACGTTCAGCACACATGCGACGTAACATCTGCTTTAACGTAGCGTGGAAACGCTCTATCAGTCCGTTGCAAATTGGGTGTCTCGGACTACACGTTAACTGTTGAAGAGAAAGAAGTCTGCTGACTTCCTTCATTACCTCAGCAGTAAACTGTGATCCACAATCAGTCAACATTTCATCAGGAATGCCAACCCTACTAAACATTTCAATAAGCGCTTCCGCGACACGTTCCGTCTCAATACTCGGTAAAGCTATCGCCTCTGGATACCTTGTCGCATAATCTATCATGGTTAAAATATACCGAGATTTCCTATCAGATCGAGGCTCAATTGGACCAACTATGTCCACTGCCACCCTCTTAAATGGCGTATCAATCAATGGCATTTTTCCTAGAGGTACTTTAGTGACCCGACCTTTCTGAATAGTTCTCTGACAAATATCACAAGATTTACAAAATCTAGCGACATCACCGCAAATACCGGGCCAGTAAAACTCAGTTACAACTCTATCCAATGTCTTCCTAATACCCATATGTCCAGACATAAGCGTTTCATGAGCCAGTTTCAACACCTTTCCTCGGAAACTTTGAGGGACCACAAGTTGGAAAGAGACTTTGTTACCCTTGGTGAACTCCCTATATGCCAACCCTTTTTTCTCAATAAACCTAGTTTCACCTCGGTTTAAACCACGACTCACAGTCTTGTTCCCAGATACAACCCTTTTCCTGATGTTTTCCAAAGTTGGATCATCAACCTGAGCTTGCTTGAAAGCCTCCTTGTCATCGTTAATGATCTGATCGGGAACCTTAAGTTTTCTGTAAGGCTTCTCATCCTGCCTAGTTTGAGACCTAGTTACAGCCGCAGCTGAGAAATGAGACATATCAGGAAGTTTTGATCCATCAATGTTACCGATAACCAAATCGTACAACGTATCATCCATACACAAAGCTTCAGTTTTCCCAGTGAAAAAAGGACAATCAATGTCAATCATTGCCAAAGGATACCTTTGTGTGGATTCATCAATCAACGTAACATTTGATTCCTTTCCTATTAACTGACTATCCGAAACCAAACTTCTCCGAACGACACAGCCTGTACACCCAGTATCTCTTAATACAACCACCTTTTTATTATTAACCAAACCTTGTGCCGTCGGTATCCTTGCCTTTAAGAAGTAACAGACACCTTCCCTAGTTTCCTTACTACACTCCTCCCTATCCGAAATCAAAGGATCACCAACCTTATTTTCAAAAATACTTCCAATCTCATCACCTTTCCTAGTTACTTCTGTCTGACAAAAACTAACTTGGTGTGCTGCGCCACGTGGTGTGCTATTATTTTTACCGCGTCCGCGAAAAGACCCTCTAAAATTACCACGACCACGTGTATAACCACGACCTACATTCTGCGTATTCTCATTCTTAACCTGAGAACCTTGAGCCTCTACGCGCGTGTTAAAATTTTCCTTAACACCGCTATCCCCAACTCCAGTTGCTCCTACCTCTGCGCTATACAATTGTTTCCTGTCGGGGTTCTTAAAACATTTAATTGTTAAATGCCCCTTACCGCATATGCTACACTTGATATCCGGTCTACCACTCGGTTTGTTCGAGTCAACTTTGTCCTGTTTACCCTGCGCTGCGCCTCTATTATCGCGTTGCCCCTTATTAATGCAACTATATACGCCCCCGCGCGCTTCTGCAAACAAATCTGCCTCCCTAGCCATTTCATCTAAATTACCAAACTGTTTTGGCTTCAGATGTACATACAGTTCTCTATTACATGACTCCAGGAACTGATCCCTTGCCAAAAAATCACAGACAGCCGGAAAAGATTTTTCTATCTTTGCCATATTAAGCCATTTTTCTACATAACTTCTCAGTCTACTACTGAACTGTATGAACGTTTCTGATTTCTCGGGCCTACTATAACGAAACTGCTTCCTAAATCCGCGCTCTGTCATGTCAAAATTCTTTAATAAAGCGTCCTTTAACTTTTCATAATCCGCCGCATCCTCATTTGACAACCGGTCATATACATCAAGTGCGCGCCCTTTGAGCAATGCACTTAAATACGCGGCCCAAACACTCTTATCCCATTTATTAGCCGTAGCATATTTCTCAAATCTAGATAAATAACTATCCATTTTATCTTTACCCTCTTCAAAATAAGGTAACTTAGGATCCCGGGCATGCGCCACCTTCTCAGCTTTTTGCTTTTCAAATTCTAGCTCGAGCTTCGCTCTCTGCATTTCTAACTGATTCCTTAATTCTTGGTGCTGTAGCTCAAACCCATGTTTTATTTTTTCTAAATGGGCCTCACTAATCTCTTTTGCCTCCCTTTCAGTCTGAATGCGTGCCATTTCAAGTTCCTTATTAACATTCAATATAGCTAGTTCATGTGCCCTTTCCTTTTCCTTTTCCTCCCTTTCCTTTTCTTTTTCTGCCCTTTCCTTTTCCTTTTCTTCAGACCTTAACCTTTCTAAATCCCTTTGATCTTGCCTTTCCGCCCGCTCAATATCTTGCTGCTCTTTAACAAAACCTTGTAACTCCGTCCCCTCATAACCTAAGTCCTTTCCCATTTGCATTAAACGCTCCATTATTGATAACGTAAATCTCACGTTACTATCAAAACCACTATAAACTGATCAGTTATGATCAGTGATGATTGAATGGGCTTAACTAAAACGTTAAGATATGTGTTATACGCGTTAATCTAACTAAAACGTTAGTTATTAAAGCACACGCGATTTGAAATGTCAAATGCTTTCAGCAAAGTATGACGTTGCGTACTGGTAGTCTAATATGACGTCATAAACTGACGACGTTTACAGTAAAATGCTACAATCCGAAGTTTCATCACATTACAAAACTCCGATCATAACAAGTCACCATTAATGTTTCTATTACGTCATACCTAACCTCAAGCCACAGCGTAAATATTAACGCTAACGTTATGTCAACGTCAGTAAATTGTTAACGTCACTACGTCAGAACCATGTGTGGGTAAGATCAATTAGTAACTCTAGTTTAACTTAGTAGAATGTCAGGTAACACAATTAAGTGGGGTCTACTTAAATTTTTCGTTACCAAGAAAAAGTGGGGTTTGCCTTGCCTTCCTGCTCAGAAATTATCGACTTGTCAGTATCCATTCAGTTGAATACATGGGTTTCGCACTTCATCAACGCAGGAAGGAAGATTCAAGTTAATTCCTAAATGTAGCTGTCAATACATTTTTTTTTTTTTTTTTTTTTTTAAATTGATGATTCAGAGTATCAATGTGCTGTTCCACAGCCGGGAACACCAGCCAGAGATCAAATCCGCACTTTACTGACACCAAATGTTACATGTGGGTTTACGGCGTCCCGCAAACCCCCATGCTGACAAGACAACCGAGCGTGATCTCTGACAGGTGTACGGGCAGCTGTGGGGTAAGGCACAAGAAAGATGTTAAATGAATGACATGAATTATTTACAGTATCTACATACAACACTTACTAACACAAAACATCACAATTTGTTGCTTCTGTAGCCAACTCACGACGTCCGCTCCGAAGGCAAAACACTGTTCTGTGCTCGGAACGGGTGAAGTGAATACCTACAGAAGCAAACAACAAAAACAACAACAAAAACAAAAAAAGAAACAACACAAGACGCGACTGGCCAGTTTATAACTTAGGGTGAATCCCCCACTCGCGTGACACTTCCTCTCGCGAACTAGTAAAACTAGTCTATCAACATAGTTGATAATCCTAGGATTAGCGATCACGTTTGCTGATCAGACGTTTAGTGATCGTCCAAATAAGGTAAGTTGACCTCTTCCATGATCACATTTGTTTACAACGAACAATGATTTAGAAGAATCTGCTTCTATCCTGGTAAGCGCTGATTACGGCGGTCTGTCCGCCCTTGCTGGACCCTAACGCCTAGCGTCGTACCAGTACCTGCTGCTATGAAGCAGGGAGCAGCAGGTCACACATTGTTATGCCTGCAAATTACGATAACGGGACTAGAAACGAGTCACAAAACATACATGCTATATCATGATCCCCCTCCCGGAGAAGTAAGAATATGTTCATGCATACACCGCTATTGCGCATGCGCCGACCAGACATACAGGCTGATTAGTGCATGCGACAAATAACCGTACAGCAGAACTCAACTCGACTGTGCATCAAATTATCGGCACCCAGCGCTTGACACAATAATACTCAAAGTTCATGTTTCCTTACTGAGCACTACAGAAATCAATTAATGCTCACTACTACTGAGCATAATACTCATCAAATTTGTGCTCACTACATTATCACAAGTAAGAGGCAATTGAACAGACCACGCCTTTGCGCTACCTGGTCAGCCGCCAATTACAGGAAACATAACAATCTCTATTTCATATCCTTCTCCGCAACACGGCTCACAAATATAGCTATTCACAAATTCAATACATTAATAACAGATAGAAACTACAACAGAAGATTTTCATCTATAATCCACACATTTGTTAGTGTCTCATATGGGCCAACACTGTTTGCCGTAAATTCTCTCTATTTGGTAGGCACCCCGTCACAACCGTCCTCGCGACGCCGATGACGCAGCTGACGTCATCCCCGCCGCTCAGGCCGTTATGACGTGTGGCGACCAACTACTCCCACTTATCATCATCACGTTCTTTATATGTACATACATGCACAAACTGAGTTATCAGACAAAAACGGCATCATTACAAAATGAACTCGTAATTCTTCTTGAACAAAATTATTTCTAATCAACGTGAACATGCTTGTAAAATAAAATTCATTACAGTTCATCATCACGGATAACCCAACAGGCTCTTGTAAGAGTTTGCCCTGATGATGAAGATATGGTTAAACCCGTCTTAAGTTTACGTCCCCTCTACACCTAATATCATATTGGGACGGAACCACGGTTTCCAACCACAGCTAGTCAAAAGTCATGGATCAAACAAGTGACCCGGTGTTTATTAATTACATTCTACAAAAGGGGTCTAAAAGCCTAAATGAATCCAGAATGAGCGGGTGTCCAAACTTTACGTCTCACCAACATCTAGGGGACCTCACTTAGAAAGACTCATTCTACTACTGGAGAAGCCTGGGATCAATTCTGCGACGTCTAGCTGGCAAAGCTAGTAGCCTAATCACTACAGGCCACAACAGTGAACTCAGAATAGGCTTCAGAAAGTTGGGGTATACTAGAAGTAAACCCCTCCAAAACCTACAAGCATGTTCATACAAAAATAATACTAAACATAGATTTAACATACCTTTCAATATACTTTCTATTTCCCCGTCACAATGTTGTGTTCTCTCTTACAACTTGACCTGCTGCTAAAGTGTCCGCTTTTTTCAGGGTTTATATATCTATGAATACCACCGGAAAATCATGCCTACTCGTATTACCTTGCTTTGTTCGTGGGGAAGTGGAGATACCGGCCACAAACAAAGCCAGATAGCAAAATCGAGTAGATAATGGATTTGCCTTCAAATAGTATATTTCCCATAGGAAAAATTGATGAAACGACCCTATAATCAATGACATGACTCCTGTCAAAACGAACACCCACACAACACGTGACGGGAATAAAAATCATATATGGCACAATTTGGCGGTTGGCGATTTTTAGGCAAATTCTATAGGACTCGGCCTTTTAGCGGCCCCCTGTATCGTAAAAAAACAGCTCTCTATAAACCACTCATGCATACATCGTATGATATGTGCATGACTTGTTCATGGAGCCGCATAGTTTGCGTACCATATTTCACCTAAAATATTTCACTCGCACCGCCCTACCATATATCTACTAAAATAATTTAGATGTGCATAAGCACCAGAGAGGTTTCCTATTCCATCTCGTAACAGTGGGTCAACTTGATAGGGATCAAGGGACTGTGGATCAACTTGACAGGGACAAATGAGATGTAGGTCAACTTGATAGGGATCAAGGGACTGTGGATCAACTTGACAGTGACAAATGAGATGTGGGTCAACTTGATAGGGATCAAGGGACTGTGGATCAACTTGACAGTGACAAATGAGATGTAGGTCAACTTGATAGGGATCAAGGGACTGTGGATCAACTTGACAGTGACAAATGAGATGTAGGTCAACTTGATAGGGATCAAGGGACTGTGGATCAACTTGACAGTGACAAATGAGATGTAGGTCAACTTGATAGGGATCAAGGGACTGTGGATCAACTTGACAGTGACAAATGAGATGTGGGTCAACTTGATAGGGATCAAGGGACTGTGGATCAACTTGACAGTGACAAATGAGATGTAGGTCAACTTGATAGGGATCAAGGGACTGTGGATCAACTTGACAGTGACAAATGAGATGTAGGTCAACTTGATAGGGATCAACAGGCTGTGGATCAACTTGACAGTGACAAATGAGATGTAGGTCAACTTGATAGGGATCAACAGGCTGTGGATCAACTTGACAGTGACAAATGAGATGTAGGTCAACTTGATAGGGATCAACAGGCTGTGGATCAACTTGACAGGGATCATTGGGATATGAATCAACATGATCTGGATGATGTGTATCACCTTAAGGGGAATGGGTACATCTTCAGGGGAGGCAACTCCTGCAAAAGTATTTTTGTCTCCCATGTCAATAGGGGTCAACTCTTAAAGGAAAGAATTTGCTCCAGGTGTTCCCATTCCCCTTAACAAGCAACAAATATTTCATAAGGAATAACAAGAATAATTGTTAGAGACATACATGTACTTCCTTGTTTTTTTTAACAGAAACAATATAATCAGGCTGTGGCTACTTGGTAGAATGTCCTAATTAAGATGGTTCTAAGGAGTTTGTTTGTTTAGTAAACTAATCACCTTTGGCAATGAGGTCTACTCTCAAAGGAAAGGAGAGCAAGTTCTTCCCTTAAAGAGTAAACATAAAATTTAAACAAAATACAGTCTAACTTCGATAATTCAAATACATTTGGGACCAGAAAATTCGTTCAAGATTGTTCAAATCCCTGAGGGTTAACCATAGTGTCTGGCCATCATTCACCTTATTTGCATTTTCTGCTGGTTCCTAGTCTGAAGTTTATCAGTGTTGGAAAAACAGGTAACCGGACCCCCCCTGACCTTGAAAGGTCAGGGGGGTCTGGTTACCCATTTTTTCAATATTGACAATGACATGAATGTGCAAGCTAGGAGCCAGCAAATAATGCAAATATGGTGAATAGCAACAGATAAGGTACCAGTAAGTATTTTGTGATAAATGACGGATAGTTTTTGTCAATGCTCCATAAAAACATGTAGGTATTCATTAGAACTGGCTCACTTTGACGATACCGACCTGCCTTATGTCACTATCTGGACACCTTGTGGCTGACACCGACAGCCAGGTCCTAGTGCACCAGTAGTCTGAAGTATCATATGAACAACTGGAAGAAGCAAGTCACTGTTGGGACTGAATGAGATAAATTCAATGCTGCCTTTTACCCTGTGTCCCTGCTCTGAATAGAAAAACATCATTACGATAACACACCCATGTAACATAGTGCATTTTTCACATCTCCAAATGGCTACTTTTCTGATAAAAATCTGTGATATTTTTATTTTCACAGCAAACATAGGTTGCGGGTGCCCTTTAGAACAACCAGTACCAACAACATATGTCTTGTTGCAGATATGAGGAAAATAATGTATACCCCCTTAGCCCCCGGTTTTCTCTAAATAAAGTGGGGTTTATGGGGGTCTTCTTTTAACGGACTTGTTAACATGATGTGTTGACATTCTCAAAAACATCAATATAACAGGAAGCTGAAGATGTTATGATGTCAATGATACTGTTCTGCTGTAACCTATTGCATACTAGTAGACTCTTCAATTGCAATACATTGGACAAAGCCATTTCTAATACAAAGGGGTGTCTGGCCTTTTTTTTTCATTCTGCGGCATCTGATCTGGACCTTCACTGTTTGCCAAGGCACCTTTTTAGGGGTTTCCCCGCATGCAATGGGTTAACAAGTACAGTAGGACTTTTATGGCTTGAACACCAATGGCTCGTTTACCATGGCTGAGTGGAACTCATTCTATAGCCCCTGGGAAAATCCTCTATATAAGAAATAATGGGGGATAATTTAGGTGATCTTAGTCTTTTATCTTGCAAATGGAGAAATAGCTTGGACTGCATATGTTCACGCAGAGCTAAAACTGACCACACATGAGTACTGGTAAACTGCTTAGAGTGTCTAAGCCTGTCCAGGCAAAGTGGTGTGAGTCGGACCGTCCCTACATAAAAAAAAAAAATCTTTTGGTTTGTTTGAGTGGCAGGGCTTGAGATGTCATTTCATCTCAATGTCGGGTAAAAGTCCAACAAAATTGGAAGCAATGTCTCCAAAATGACCTAAATAGTGTTGATGAGGTCGTAAAACTTCGATTCAAACAAAGTAACCCTCAGTGGCGCAACCTACCCTTGTGTCAAACAGATTTTGGAGGTCCCAGAGGTGTTCGAGTCAGGAAAGTTTGACTGTTTTCAGGCTTTATCTTTGGCTCTCATACCAGGCAAATCATACAATTATAGATAGAAAAGGTGAACCGATTTACCACAAAACTTTAGGACATCTCAAACCCCTTATCTTATTGTTTCTAAAATTTAATCAAGTGGCAAACAGTGTAGATAGACCCTCATGAGATGCGTCTCATTGGGGTGTACACTGTTCAAACCTGTCTGTCCAAATGTATAAGGTAAATATAAGCAATGTATTTTATCTCTCTTTGCCCAGTTGTTCAAAGCATTGTTATCCAGCTTCTCATAATGGCCTCATAATTATTAAACTTTCTAAAAGTTGTACTTTTGCTGAAAAAATGTGTGGCGTTTTCAGCAAAAATACAGTCAATTCCAATTTAAAGACCACCTTTGGGACTGGTCAAAAGTGGTCTTTAAGACCACTTTTGACCAGTTCCAAAGGTGGTCTCTTATTAGGAGTCACTGGGTGTAGAAAGGCAAAGAAGGAATAACTGAACCCTTCTCAATAAGCTTTTAAAAGCAGATTTAGTCTTAATTTTAGGTGTTTACTATATAATAGCATATCAGCCATAATAAATGACCAAACTTTTAACAATATGTTCACAAAAACGTTGTTAGTTTTGGACAAATGGGCCTTGACTTCTATAAAATTATGAACAAGAGGACCATGATGGTCCTAATTCGCTCACCTGAGTTAAGATATGTACATGTGTGTCCCAGGGTGGGGCAATTTTTGGCCCCAACTCTATGATTTGAAAAATCTTGGTAGACCCTGGCGCTGGGGTATATTTAGCCCCAGGGCTATAATTTGAACAATCTTAGTAGAGGTTCACTAGGTGAAGCTTCATACCACATATCAAAGACTTGGGCCTTCTGATATCAGACAAGAAGATTTTGTAAGGTTTTCCCTATATAAGCCTATGTAAAACCAGTGGGCCCTGTGGCAGGGGCATTTTTGGCCCCAGGGCTACAATTTGAATAATCTTGGTAGAGGTCCACTAGATGAAGCTTCATACCAAATATCAAAGACTTAGGCCCTACGGTTTCAGAGAAGAAGATTTTTAAAGGATTTCCCTATACAAGCCCTTGTATTTAACTGGTCGGCCCCAGTGCGGTCGTTTGAAGATTTTTTTTTCTATTTTTAGCCCTGGTGGCCATCTTGTTTATCAGAGTGGAATGATTTTAACTATTTTGGTAGGGAGTCACCTGGGCAACATTCCTGTGAAGTTTGAAGCAAATTTACAATGTTTTTCTATTTTTAGCTCTGGTGGCCATTTTGTTCGTCAGAGCGGGATCATTTTAGCTAATATGGTAGAGGGTCAACGACATAATATTCCTGTGAAGTTTGAATCAAATTGGCCCAATGGATAAGGAGGAATTGTCGTTTGAAGAATTTTTCTATTTTTAGCTCTGGCGGCCATCTTTTTAGAGCGGAACAATTTTAGCTATTTTGGTAGGGAGTCAACGACATAATATTCCTGTGAAGTTTGAATCAAATTTACCCAAGGGGTAAGGAGGAGTTGTCGTTTGAAGATTTTTTCTATTTTTTAGCTCTGGCGGCCATCTTGTTCGCCGCGTTGAACGATTTTAGCTATTTTGGTAGGGAGTCACCTAACTAACATTCCTGAAAAGTTTGAATCAAATTGGCCCAAGGGTTGAGGAGGAGTTCGCATTTTGACGTAAATTTACAAAGTTTTTCTGTTTTTAGCTATGGCGGCCATTTTGCTCATCAGAGCAAAAACGTTTAGCTATTTTGGTAGTGGGTCATCTAAGCAACATTCCTATGAAGTTTGAATGAAATTGGCCCAATGGTAAAGGAGGAGTAGTTGTTTGAAGATTTTTTCTATTTTTAGCTCTGGCGGCCATCTTGTTAGTCAGAGCGGAATGATTTTAGCTATTTCTTTAGGGAGTTACCTACATAACATTCCTGTGAAGTTTGAATCAAATTAACCCAAGGGTTAAGGAGGAGTTCGTGTTTGAAGCAAATTTACGATGTTTTTCTATTTTTTGCTATGGCGGCCATTTTGCTCATCAGAGCAGAATCTGTTCAGCTATTTTGGTAGATGGTCACCGAAGCAACATTCCTGCGAAGTTTGAATAAAATTGGCCCAAGGATACAGGAGGAATTGTTGTTGAAAGATTTTTTCTATTTTTAGCTCTGGCGGCCATCTTGTTTGTCAGAGCACAACGATTTTAGCTATTTTGGTAGGGAGGCATTTGAGCAACATTCCTGTGAAGTTTGAATCAAATTGGCCCAAGGGTTGAGGAGGAGTTTGTGTTTGAAGCAAATTTACTATGTTTTTCTATTTTTAGCTATGGCGGCCATTTTGCTCATCAGAGCAATACCATTTTAGCTATTTTAGTAGAGGGTCACCTAAGCAACATTCCTATGAAGTTTGAATTAATTTGGCCCAAGGGTACAGGAGGAGTTGTCGTTTAAAGATTTTTCTATTTTTAGCTCTGGAGGCCATCTTGTTCAGCGGAGTGGAACGATTTTAGCTATTTTTGTAGGGGGTCACCTAAGCAATATTCCTATAAAGTTTTATTGAAATTGGCTCAAGGGTTAAGGAGGAGTTAGCATTTAAAGCAAATTGTTGACGCCGCACGACACACGACGCACGATGCACGACGGACATTGACTGATCACAATAGCTCACCATGAGCACTTCGTGCTCAGGTGAGCTAAAAACACTGGGCTGCTAGCATGTATTATGAAGCCCTTTGGGGAATATTCATTTTGCACATGACCAAATGTTGTTCATACTTCAATATATATCAGAAAAAAATTAATTTATTCCTTAAATGTCCTGTTTTCTAAATCCTCTTACAGTGCTATTTGATTCCTATGCTTTACTGTGTAAAAACAAAGTCATGATTTATCCTGAGCTTAGATTAATAAAAAAGATGGTTTTAGCAAATGGTAACGTTGATCTTATTTCTGCATACCCGGTAAAAATGTTATGCTGTCGATACTTGTTAGAATTAACTCTTTGGATGATTCTAACATATATGCACAGTATACATTTCTATAAACATAAAATAAGATCAATTATCTCTTAATCTACAGCTTAACTTCAATGGCTCGAACACCTTTTGGACCATGAAAATCTGTTCGAGACAAGGGTAGTTTGAGCCATTGGGGGTTACTGCAAGGAGACATAAGGGGAATAATTTTAGGACTTCTTTTCGGTGTTCTGTTACATAAATGTATGCTGTGTATACTCATTAGAATCGCCTCATAGAGGCGATTCTAATGAGTACACACAGCATACATTTGTAAGGTAAAAGACAAAACTCTCCTGAAATATCCCTCACTATTTCTAATGTACAGGAAATCTCAGGGACTCAAGAACAGATTCGACTAAACCATGGCAAACAAGCCATCGGTGTCCAAGCCATCGAACTTCTACTGTACTTAGTTACTCTTTCTGCAGCTATGGATTAAATGTAGAAAAGCCTTGTTTAGGTGGTTAGCTTTATTTTCCTCATTTATAGAGAAAGTATCAATGAATATTTGAAGTAAAATGAACCAGCACATATCAAGTACTACAAGATCTTTGGAACAAGTGATGACTCAATTCAGCCTGTACATTATTTTGTTTGTTTGATTTGAGGTTTAACATCCCCGTCAACACTGTAAAGGTCATTTTGGAGACGTTGCTTCCAATTTTGTGGGACTTTTACCCCGACATTGAGATGGAATGACATCTCAAGCCCTGTCGCCCAATGAAACCAATAGGGTTTATTAGCATGGACGGTCCGCCTGGCACCGCGGTTCCTGGACAGGTTTAGATCCTCAAAGCGGTTTACCAGTACTAGTGTGCGGGCCGGATTCAGCTCTGCGTGGAAGCATCATGCAGCCCATATATTTCTTCAAGCCCCTATGGGCGGGGGCAACAGCCTGTACATTAAGCTAGTCTGCTGGACATTCTCTTTGGATAGCTGCAGGGGAATGGATACACCTTCAGGGGAGGCAACTCCAGCCAAATAACTTTGTCTCCAATGTTTATAGGGGTCAACTCTTAAAGGAAAGAATTTGCTTCTCCGGAGCAAATTCATCCCTTTAAGAGTAGACTCCTTTTTCAGTGGGATCCCGGGCTTCTCCAGACTTTCGGATGAGTCTTTCAACCGAGGTCCCGTCTCCGTATGACCTTAGTTGTTGGTGAGACGTACAACTCAAACACTCACATCCGAGGTAAAATATGCATAGTGAACAATGCACTGAACATCGTCGTGGCATTTTATGTATAACTGTCCACAGCAAAGCGCCGTGTTGTTCTTTGCAAGATGCCGTCCAGTGTTTTACGTAGTGACGCAAGTTGCGGTACTCTATCCTTCGAGCATTTCAGCTTATTATTTCCCATTATTCTTTGGGGAAAAACAGCTAATGCAGCAATAGATGAGGGATTTATTCATACCAATGAATTGAAGATTGTCAGGTTTGTGGAGCTGTCATGAATTTTCGCGGTACCAGCCACGTGCCAGACGACTCATTTGTTTGTTTAAATGGCAACTGAAAACGGTTTTCCAAAAGGTTTGTACAAGAAATTCATAGAAAAATAAGTTGAGTAAATATGGGAATCGGTTTTAATTGCTGACACTACATAATAACGCCAAATTAAGCGATTACCTATCGTCGACATTATCCTTTTCAACACTGATCTGGTACTTCCTGAATCGATTTGCATGTTTTATACAAATTTATGCAAATCATTTACGGTATTTTTAAGACGAAAGTAATTTTGAAACTCTTTCTCAAGTGCACATTTGTGTGACAAAATATTTGTGATTTTTGCACGTATCTATTTTATGCAAACTAGATAGTTGGATTCCCAGTCGACACACAAATTCATGATAGATTTTGTTTGTTTGTTTGAACTGCAGTTTAACCCTTTTTGTACCAAATGGAATCTTCAACCTTAAGTTATAAGTATGTCCATTTTAAATTTAGGGGTGTCAGGTTGTGTTTTCAGAAACAAAAAAAAAACAAAACAAAACAACACCATATTCAAAACAACGCATACATTTCTTGCTTTCGTTTCAAATTGCTTAATATCAATGGTGCTTATGACCAGAAAAACATCTCAATCTCATCCGTTGGTGTAAGGGAAATAACTGCTTCAGACTTTAGCAGACTTTCTTTCTTTTGCTCCAGCATTTCAGTGGTTTCTTGCTGTCGAGTCCTCACCGTTGTCTCACCTCTGTGGTTCTTTGATTTCTGTGTTCACGGAGATGTTGCACTGATGAGTTAGGAGGCCTTCATGCGGACTGAACAAATTATTTGTCTAAATCGCGACGGAAGTAAGGGCGAGGATTGTGGCCACGTAAAATCGATTTAAGCCCCCCAGTGGAAATCTTCCACTGACCGTTCCAAGGCGGCTCTTCTGTGGCGATTTATTTATGTTGTTGTTTGTTACTTACTGTGTGTATCACTTGTGTCTTTTAATTTTGGATGGCCATATGGCCATTTTGTGGGAAAGTAACTGTCCATATGGCCTTCCTTTGTTTAGGTTTCCATTATGGTCTGGTCGCTTAATGTTTGTATTTCTTTCCCTTTGGTGTCTTTTATGGATGGAGTAAGTTAATTGTATCAATTCCTGATCTTTGTTTTACTTCTACTTTAGATCATTTTGATATGCAGACTTTAACTCACCGTTGTGGTTCGAGCCTGGATCCGACCGGGTCACATGTGAGACGCCAAGTTCTGCAGCGGAAGGCCAGGTGCTTTCGAAATAAGTGAAATAATCTTGAAAGGGCGTAAAATAAATAATAACAAGAGCACCGCAAGCGGGTGCCAACGCTCGTCTGCAGTTTCTTTTAGAAAACAAAAGTTCTAAGTCAAATCAAATTGCAAGATGGAGTTATAAAACTTGTAGGGAATGTAGCTCTTGTGATGGTGAGTATGTGTATGAAGTTTCATGAAGGTAGGCCAAATACTTTTGGAAATATGGTCAAGGTTAAGTTTTTTGGTTAATTTTTCGAAAAATAGGTCAAAGTTCAAAGGTCAAGGTCACAGGTCAAAAAGCGTGGTATGACTGAAAAGGTCTTGTCCCAAGGAACATTCATGTGAAGTTGGAAGGCTCTGTTGTGAATAGTATTGAAATAAGAGACAAAAACAATTTAAAAAAAACGGAGAGAAAAGGGGAGATAATTCAATCAAATTGCAAGATGGAGTTATAAAACTTGTAGGGAATGTAGCTCTTGTGATGGTGAGTATGTGTATGAAGTTTCATGAAGGTAGGCCAAATACTTTTGGAAATATGGTCAAGGTTAAGGTTTTCGGTTAAATTTTCGAAAAATAGGTCAAAGTTCAAGGTCACAGATCAAAAAGTGTGGTATCACTGAAAAGGTCTTGTCCCAAGGAACATTCATGTGAAGTTTGAAGGCTCTGTTGTGAATAGTATTAAAATGAGAGCAAAAAATGTGTTTCAGAAAAAAATTGGAAAAGGGGAGATAATTCAGCCAAAATCAACAATGTTGTTATGGTCCTTGGTCAAAATGTAGCTCTTGTGATGATGAGTGTGTGTATGAAGTTTCATGAGGCTAGGTCTAATACTTTTTAAGTTATAGCCAAGGTTAAGTTTTTTTGGAACGACGCAGGACGACACAGGACGACTACGCAGACGCCGGAGTGATGACAATAGCTCGAAAGTTTTTTTTAAAAAAACAGACGAGCTAATAAAAAAACAACTATGCCTAGCGGTCCTTTATTGCCACAAGATTTGTTTTGTTCGTTTGTTTTGGGGTTTAACGGCCCAGTCAACACTTTTAGGTCATTCTGAGCCGGCCAGTTGACCTATCCACACTTTTCCTAGGCAGGCTTATGCGTAGGCGGTTAAACAGTACAGTGCACATTCTTTCGCCAGAATCTGACAACTGCCCTTCTTGAATCTGCGGAAGGAAGAGAATGACAGTAGAAAAGATTTCATGATCAATCTCAACGAATGTTGCCGACCCCGGCAGGTGTCGAACCCGCCTCCTCCTATCACCAGTCAGACGCGCATCCGACTGAGCTGCCGAGGTCGGCTTTTTGCGACAATAAACGCTGCGTCTGATCTGGGTTTACACTGTTTGCTGAAAGTGCATGTTTTTGCAAAACTTACGCTAACAAAACAATCCCGACACCCCTATAATTGGAAATGGACCACTCCAAACTTATAAGGAGGGAGATTTTATTGTCCTTTATGGGTTAATAATTTATGAGGAATGGAGATGCAGTGTTTTGTTAAAGGAAAAAAAATCGCGTACCCTGTTGAAGCGTTTCCAAGTCGTCCACGAAGTCGAAGTCGAGCATCCAGGTTCTAATCGCCAT
Organism: Lucinisca nassula; assembly: GCA_963580285.1. Taxonomy (NCBI): domain Eukaryota; kingdom Metazoa; phylum Mollusca; class Bivalvia; order Lucinida; family Lucinidae; genus Lucinisca; species Lucinisca nassula. The sequence goes on along the minus strand of OY757014.1, from coordinate 17,783,747 downwards.
GTCCGTTGCCAAACATCGTGAAAAGCCAACCACTCAGAGTCAGTTCCTACAGCAAGCCTGTACAATAATCGATATAGCCCCCCCCCCCCCCCCCCCACGCCCCGCCTCTTGTTTTATCTTGGTCCCGAAGTCACATACCTCATTAGGCAAACCGACCGATTGGCACTGTTTCCATTCCACCGCTGCTACCAAATGTATCGTTTACCGGTCGTCCACGAAGTCAAACAGCGCGATCACACATCATGCAGGTACTAACCGCGATGTTCGTTGCCCAACTTCGTTAATACCCGCGACGCAAAAAGAGCCGGCTCCTGGAGCAAGGAATGACCATTACTGTTATCAGAGGAACTGAGATTGCAGAGAGCAAACCGGGTATCATAAAAGTTGTCTTACTTATAAAATATGGTGGAAAATATCAGGTACAGTTGAGCTTCAATGGCTAGAACACTATAAGGGCCATGAACATTTGTTCCGAGACCTGGGTAGTTCATCCTACTGAGTGTTAAACGTAACGCCAGGGAAGGAGGTATAACGGCGATAATTGTGGGTCTACATGTATATCATATAAAGGTATGTTGTGTGTACTCATTAGAATCGCCTCTATGAGGCGATTCTAATGAGTACACACAACATACCCTTTAAAGATAAACAAGAGGACCACAATGGTCCAATATCGTTCACCTGAGCTAAATGATTCAAAGTTTAAAGGAAATTCCAATCGTCACTAATGACTTATGCTGACGACAAGCTCAAAAACGTGCATGTTTAGCAACTAAGGGGACAGGAATATGAGAGATAGACCGACATCACCAGCGAACTTACACCCCAACCTAGTTATATGTTAGTTTCAGAAAGATCCGCTAAAAACTAAAGGACTTATGGTGATGACTAGGTCCAATATAGGCATTTTCAGAGAGAATGGGACACAACTCGAGTAATAAGCCAACATTATTAGTTTTCAAAGTAATTCAAGACTTTATCCCTACGTTACTTATATGCAAGTTTCAGGGAGTTCCGTTAAAAACTAAGGTACTTAAGGTGGTGACAATGTCAAAAATGGGCATTTGCAGCAACCAAAGGGACATAAGTCTATGAAAGACTGGCCGCACACGTCGCAAGTTTTCGAACTAATCCAAGCTGTTATCCCTAACCTCCTTATGTGTTAGTTTCGAAGCTGAAGGACGTATGGTGATGATATGGTCCAAAATGGACATGGTTGACATCAACCGTTTTCGAACTCATCCCAGCTTTTTTCCCTGACCTACTTATACAAGTTTAGAGAAAATTCATCAATGGCATGACCCATATTCGAACTTGACCCAGATATTGTCAAGATGATCATTCTGACCTGATTTGATGATGATTGGACTGAAATGGTGGCATCTAGAGTGCTCACAAGGGCCTACTGACCTACGTTTTGATCCGACATGACCCAAATTCGAAAATGACCCAGGTATTGACAAGATGATAATTCTGACCAAGTTTGATGAGGATTGCACCCAAACTGTGGTCTCTAGAATGTTTTCCTATGATTTAACCTACTGAGCTCCTTTTTGACCCGATATAACGATATTCAAAGTTGACCCAAGTATTCTCAAGATGATCATTCTATGACTGATGAAGATTGGACCAAAGCTGTGGCCTCTAGAGTTCTCAAAGAGGTTTTATATGTTTTGATCTACTGACCTACATTTTGACCAACATGATCCATATTTGAACTTGATCCAGTTATTGTCAGGATGATCATTCTGATAAAGTTTGATGATGATTGGCCCAAAATTGTGACTTCTAGAGTGTTCAAAAGGTTTTTCTAGGATTTAACCTACTGACCTACTTTTTGACTCGACATGACCATTTTCAAATTTGGGCGAGATATTGTCTTAATGATCATCTTGAGCAAGCTTGATGATAACTGGACCAAAACTGTGGCCTCTAGTGTTCACAATGTTTTCTGTGATTAAACCTATTGATCTACTTTTCATCACGTGAACAAGTCCGTGAAATGAACACCCCCTTACACCCCACTTTAAATAGAGAAAACTGGGGTTTACGGGGGTAAACAATATCTTTCTTATTTCTGCTCCAAGACATAGGTTGTGGGTACTCGTTAGAACCGCCTCAATGAGACGGTTCTAACGAGTACCCACAACCTATGTTTGCAGTATAAATAACAAAAATGTCAGAGATTTTCGTCAGAAAAGCAGCTATTTTGGAGATGTAAAAATTGCACAAAATCGCATGGGTGTGTTATCATAATGTTAACTTGACATGACCCATATTCCAACTAGACCCAGATATTGTCAAGATGATCGTTTTGAGCAAGTTTGATGATTTTATATCCGGAAACAAAATATGTTTAGAAAAATATGTAAAATAGAAATAACTCTGGTAATATTTGGTGGACTGTAACCTCAAAATAATATGCACTGTTCCACATCATGGTCTTACTATATGTAAAGTTTCAGCTTCATCAGATGTAAAATGTAAGAGGCTTTATCCAGAAATGGAATATTTAGAAAAATCTGTGAAAAAATCTGGCTCTTTTAGCGACGCCGGTATTAACAAAGTTGGGCAACGAACATCGCGGTAAGTACCTGGACAGGTGATCGGGCTGTTTGACTTTGTGGACGACCCGGCAAACGCTACATTTGGTAGCAGCGGTGGGATGGAAACAGTGCCAATCATGAATGGGTTGGGTTGCTCCGTCTTGGCATTTGCCTAATCATTTGAATACAAATGTAACACAAACAAAGCTATGGTGTATATGGCTGCTGGCAAAAAAGCCACAATACCAAATTTTCTTGTGGACTCAGCGAGTTTGACATTATACTGACAACACCTGAGCTGCCCCTCACTGAAAATCTTGTATGCAATTACTATACAGGTGCTTTGAAGAATTTCAAGATGGCCACCATCTGAGATATCAGAATGCAACAATTTTAGCAATTCTGAATCTCCATGTCAAAGGCAAACAGTGTAGACCCAGATAAGATGCTGCATAATGCAGCATCTGATCGGGGTCTAGACTGTTTGCTGACAGGATTTTGCATCAAAAATAAGATAAAAATGAAAACATTTACATGATAAATGGACTAAAACAGCAGAGTCCACAAGTATATAATGGGATATATACTGAGAACAACTGTAGGGAATGAATGATCACAACTCCTATTTCATTTCTGTCTGCATGTTTTTTTAAGTCCAATGAAGTTGTACAGATATATACATCCACAACATTAAGATGAAAACAATTATATTGACTCTATAATAACTTTTCTTATATGCCACACTAGTCAAATAATCTTTAATAATGGAGTTGGAAAAATGTAACAAAAATGTCATTTATATATATCTTCGAATCAACTTTCATATACAAGTACACAGCTACTAAAAAAGAGCATGTGATCAGAAAACAACAATAATTTACTTAAACCCTTTCAGTCCCTTAAACTGGTACTGGTGTGTATGTAAACTGTGTATATCTGGATGAGATAGCTTTTTAACATTAACCCATAAAATGCCAATTACCTTAAAAGTATTTTTTTTTGCAGTGTGGACCCAGATCAGACTGCTCCTGTAGGAGCAGTCTGATCTGTGCCCACACTGTTTGCCTGTGTGCAAGATATTTTTAAAAAGTTTGCAAGAAGATTCAGCTGACGACATAAGCAGACGCCAACTTCATATGTTGTTTTCCTCGGCAGCTTAAGAGTTAAGAAGCCAAGAAAAACTGCATCTGAAAATGTCGTTTGTTTAAGTGATCTATTGCATCTTCTTGCAAACAAATCAAAAATAATTTCGCACATAGGCAAACAGTGTGAACCCTGATCAGATTGCTTCTATAGGGTCCACACTGTTTGCGGCAATTACTTTTAAAGTACCCAGCAAACAACAGCGTAGACAAATGTTGTTGTTATTGGCATCCCATGGGTTAATAAATCATGTCTTGTCATCATGTCAATGACTGCTGTAAAAGCCTAAAAACTTGGAAGCCTTTGGAACTTGCTGTAATTCTCCTAAAAAATTAACAGATTTGTTTCACAATCCAGCAAGGTGTCCAAAAGGTGCAGATGGAACGACAAACAGTCTAGACCCAGATCAAACTGCTCCTGTCTGATCTGGGTCTGCACTGTTTGTTCAGGCCTGACTGTCTCAATACTTGGGATTTTTACGCTACTGAAAAATGGTTCTATTTACAAGAAGGGATGTGACCGATTTCAAAATTGAAACTCAGGGATGAAAGGGTTAAACATCTCTCAGACTCGGGGCTGAAAATACTATGTACACCACCATATCACATGTATAGCATATTTACAACATGCAACAACTGCCATCTTCACAATGGAGGTTGAATTCAGACTAACTGGGGTCATGATCAAGAACAAGATGGTCCACACAAAACTGTCTTCAAACTTCCATATCGAGTTGAAATCACATAGAGACCATGCTAATCCATATCATACTGATCCATAAAAGAGAGACCATCTTGCTCCACATTAAATTGCATTCACATGGGGACCAACTTGATCCACATTCATTTGCATTCACACTAGGGCTTGAGATGTCACTTCATCTCAGTGTTATGTGAATATCCCACAAAATCAGAAGAAGCATCTCCAAAATGACCTAAACAGTGTTGACAGGGGCATAAGCCTCAACACAAATCATGAGAGACCAATTTGATCCACATTAAGTTGCATTCAGTTGGTCCCTAGTGTGACAGCAACTTAAAGTAGACTTGATATAGATCAACCGGATGTGGATGTACTTGAATCAAACCAGTGAGATGTGGATAAACTTGATATGGATCCACAGGCTGTGGGTCAACTTGATAGGGATCAACAGAATGTGGATCAACTTGATTTTGATCAGTGAGATGTGGATAAACTTGATTTGAATCAGTGAGATGTGGATAAACTTGATATGGATCAACAGGCTGTGGGTCAACTTGATAGGGATCAACAGAATGTGGATCAACTTGATTGGATCAAGGAGCTGTAAATCAATTTGAGAGTGATCAATGAGATGTGGGTCAACTTGATAGGGATCAACAAGATGTGGATCAACTTGACAGGGATCATTGGGATATGAATCAACCTGATCTGAATGATGTGTATCACCTTAAGGAGAATGGATACACCTTCAGGGGAGGCAACTCCTACAAAAGTATTTTTGTCTCCCATGTCAATAGGGGTCAACTCTTAAAGGAAAGAATTTGCTCCAGAGGAGCAAATTCTTTCCTTTAACAGTTGACCCCTTTTTAAGTGGGACAGGGCTTATAGAAAAGCCAACAGGAAGTCTCGAAAGTTTTCCCCCTTTGAAAAATGGTGGAAAAATATGCCAGGTGTTCCCATTCCCCTTAATAAGCAACAAATATTTCATAAGGAATAGCAAGAATAATTGATAGAGACATACATGTTTGTTGTTTTCTTTTAAACAGAAACAATATAATCAGGCTGTGGCTACTTGCTAGAATGGCCTTATTAAGATGGTTCTACAGAGTTTGTTTGTTTAGTAAACTAATTACCTTTGGCAATGAGGTCTACTCTCAAAGGAAAGGAGAGCAAGTTCTTCCCTTAAAGAGTAAACAAAAAATTTTAAACAAAATACAGTCTAACTTCGATAATTCAAATACATTTGGGACCAGAAAATTTGTTCAAGATTGTTCCACTCCCTGAGGGATAATCATAGTGTCTGGCCATCATTCACCTTATTTGCATTATCTGCTGGTTCCTAGTCGGAAGTTTATCAGTGTTGGAAAAACAGGTAACCAGACCCCCCTGACCTTGAAAGGTCAGGGGGGTCTGGTTACCTGTTCTTCCAATATTGACAATATGCAAGCTGGGAGCCAGCAAATAATGCAAATAATGAATAGCAACAGATAAGGTACCAGTAAGTATTTTGTGATAAATGAAGGATAGTTTTTGTCAATTCTCCATAAAAACCTGTTGTAGGTATTCATTAGAACTGGCTCACTTTGACACTACAGACCTGCCTTATGTCAGTATCTGACCACCTTGTGGCTGACACCGACAGTCAGGTCCTAGTGCACCAGTAGTCTGAAGTATCATATGGACAACTGAAAGAAGCAAGTCACTGTTGGGACTGAATGAGATAAATTTAATGCTGCCTTTTACCATGTGTCCCTGCTCTGAATAGAAAAACATCATTACGAAAACACACCCATGTAACATAGTGCATTTTTCACATCTCCAAATGGCTACTTTTCTGATAAAAATCTGTGATATATTTCTTATTTTCACAGCAAACACAGGTTGCGGGTGCCCGTTAGAACAACCAATACCAACAACATATGTCTTGTTGCAGATATAAGGAAAATAATGTATACCCACTTAACCCCAGTTTTCTCTATATAAAGTGGGGTTTATGGGGGTCTTCATTTTACGGACTTGTTGACACAATGTGTTGACATTCTCAAAAACATCAATATAACAGGAAGTTGAAGATGTTATGTCAATGATACTGTTCTGCTGTAACCCATTGCATACTAGTAGACTCTTCCATTGCAATATGTTGGACAAGTCCATTTGTAATATAAGGGGTGTCAGACCTATTTTTTTTCATTCTGCGGCATCTGATCTGGACCTTCACTGTTTTCCAAGGCACCCCTTTAGGGGTTTCCCGCATGCAATGGGTTAACAACAAGTACAGTAGGACTTTTATGGCTCGAACATCAATGGCTCGTTTACCATGGCCGAGTAGAACTCATTCTATAGCCCCTAGGGAAATCCTCTATATAAGAAATAATCGGGGATAATTTAGGAGATTTTAGTCTTTTATCTTGCAAATGTATCCCATCGGGGCTTGTAGAAATAGCTTGGACTACATATGTTCACGCAGAGCTAAAACTGACCACACATGTGTACTGGTAAACTGCTTAGAGTGTATAAGCCTGCCCAGGTAAAGTGGTGTGAGTTGGAAAGTCCCTACATAAAAAAAACTCTTTTGGCTTGTTTGAGTGGCAGGGCTTGAGATTTCATTTCATCTCAATGCCGGGTAAAAGACCAACAAAATTGGAAGCAATGTCTCCAAAATGACCTAAATAGTGTTGATGAGGACGTAAAACTTCGATTCAAACAAAGTAACCCTCAGTGGCTCAACCTACCCTTGTGTCGAACAGATTTTGGAGGTCCCAAAGGTGTTCTAGTCAGGAAAGTTTGACTGTTTTCATGCTTTATCTTTGGCTCTCGTACCAGGCAAATCATACAATTATAGATAGAAAAGGTGAACCGATTTACCACAAAACTTTAGGACATCTCAAACCCCTTATCTTATTGCTTCTAATTTAATCAAGTATAACTGACTACCCGATGTGTCTAAAAATAGCTGAACAAGTGGCAAACAGTGTAGATAGACCCTCATGAGACGCGTCTCATTGGGGTGTACACTGTTCAAACCTGTCTGTCCAAATGTATAAGGTAAATATAAGCAATGTATTTTATCTCTCTATGCCCAGTTGTTCAAAGCATTGATATCCATCTTCTCATAATGGCCTCATAATTGTTAAACTTTCTAAAAGTTGTACTTTTGCTGAAAAAATGTGAGTGGCTTTTTCAGCAAAAATACAGTAAATTCCAATTTTAAGACCACCTTTGGGACTGTTCAAAAGTGGTCTTTAAGACCACTTTTGAACAGTTCCAAAGGTGGTCTCTTATTAGGGGTCACTGGGTGTAGAAAGACAAAGAAAGAATAATTGAAACCTTCTCAATAAGCTTTTAAAAGCAGATTTAGTCTTGATTTTAGGTGTTTACTATATAATAGCATATCTGCCATAATAAATGACGAAACGTTTAACAATATGTTCACAAAAACGTTGTTAGTTTTGGACAAATGGGCCTTGACTTTTATCAAATTATGAAAAACACTGGGCTGCTAACATGTATTATGAAGCCCTTTGGGGAATATTCATTTTGCACATGACCAAATATTGTTCATACTTCAATATACATCAGAAAAAAATTAAGTTATTCCTTAAATGTCCTGTTTTCTAAATCCTCTTACAGTGCTATTTGACTCCTATGCTTTACTGTGTAAAAACAAAGTCATGATATATCCTGAGCTTAGATTAATGAAAAAGATGTTTTTTTGCAAATGGTGTCCTGCTGAATATTTAAATATGTCACACCCACTACTGAATATCAACCAATCAGATTACTTGATGCAAATTATTGCAACAAATTCAGAAAGTGAATGACAAATAATGAAGATTCAGATCAGATGGCTTCTTCAGAAGCCATCTGATCAGGATCTACATTGTTTGAAAGATAAGACATATCTGGGCTCAGTTGGACAAGGGTTAGAATGAGTTGCATTTGAATGGAAATAAACTGAGATAAAGTGTATCCGGGACAATTTTGTGATATTTTTCTTATTTCTGCATAAAAATGTTATGCTGTCGATACTTGTTAGAATTAGCTCTTTGGATGATTCTAACAGATATGCACAGTATACATTTTTATAAACATAAAATAAGATCAATTATCTCTTAATCTACAGTTTAACTTCAATGGCTTGAACACCTTTTGGACCATGAAAATTTGTTCCAGACAAGGGTAGTTTTAGCCACTGAGGGTTACTGCCAGGAGACATAAGGGGAATAATTTTAGGACTTCTTTTCGGTGTTCTGTTATATAAATGTATGCTGTGTATACTCATTAGAATCGCCTCACAGAGGCGATTCTAATGAGTACACACAGCATACATTTGCAAGATAAAAAATGAAACTCTCCTGAAATATCCCTTACTATTTATAATGTACAGGAAATCTCAGGGACTCAAGAACAGATTCGACTCAACCATGGCAAACAAGCCATCGGTGTTCAAGCCATCAAACTTCTACTGTACTTAGTTACTCTTTCTGCTGCTATGGATTAAATGTAGAAAAGCCTTGTTTGGGTGGTTAGCTTTATTTTCCTCATTTATAAAGTATCAATGAATATTTGAAGTAAAATGAACCAGCACATATCAAATACTACAAGATCTTTGGAACAAGTGATGACTCAATTCAGCCTGTACATTATTTTGTTTGTTTGATTTGAGGTTTAAGGTCCCCGTCAACACTGTAAAGGTCATTTTGGAGACGTTGCTTCCAATTTTGTGGGACTTTTATCCGACATTAACATAAAATGACATCTCAAGCCCTGTCGCCCAATGAAACCAATAGGGTTTATTAGCATGGACGGTCTGCCTCGCACCGCGGTTCCTGGAATGCTTAGATCCTCTGAGCATGTTACCAGTACTAGTGTGCGGGCCGGATTCAGCTCTGCGTGGAAGCATCATGCAGCCTATATATTTCTTCAAGCCCCTATGGGCGGGGGCAACAGCCTGTACATTAAGATAGTCTGCTGGACATTCTCTTTGGATAGCTTAAGGGGAATGGATACAACTTCAGGGGAGGCAACTCCTGCCAAATATCTTTGTCACCCATGTTAATAGGGGTCAACTCTGAAAGGAAAGAATTTGCTTCTCTGGAGCAAATTCATCCCTTTAAGAGCAGACTCCTTTTTTGACAGTGGGACACGGCTTATAAAGAAAGGCGAACAGGAAGTCCCGAAAGTTGTCCCCGTTTGAAAAATGGTGGAAAAATGTGCCAGGTGTTCTCATTCCCCTAAAGAGTCTACTGAAGAGTCATGTCAACAGCAATCAGACCCGGCCGATGTGCAAGCTGATTTTGAGTCTTTATTGACTGCACGGCTGTTCTTGACGGCTTTGTTGTGATTTGACTCATTCTAAATCTTATCCTGCTGTTCACGAGAACCTCTGTGTTTGGAAACAGTGTAGATCCAGATCAGATGGCTTCTGAAGAAGCCATCTGATCAGGATCTACACTGACATTCATTTTATAAATCTGTAGGAATAAATTACATCAAGTAATCTGATTGGTTCAAAGTAAGAAATGGGTGTGGCTAAACTGAATATTCAGCAAGAGAAGGGTTAAGGTGGGTGAAATATGTGGCATTATTACTTACTGTACAATAATAGCAACATGACCTTCCAGCAGACAGGGTACTATATGCACCCAAAATATTCACATAAGAAGTCATAAAAGTCGGAGCAACTAGTGTAAACCCAGATCAGTGTAAGGAGCAGTCTGATCAGGGTCTACTCTGCCATGGAGCAGAAGTTTTTGTGGCCAAAGTATTCAATAAACAATTTATGATACTGAAAGGCTTATTAACCCTAATCATGCTGTTCACGACAACCCCTATCTTTGCAAACAGTGTAGATCCGGATCAGATGGCTTCTGAAGAAGCCATCTAATCAGGATCTACACTGTTTGGTATTCTGTTTATGAATTTGTAGCAATAAATTACATCAAGTAATTTGATTGGTTGATAGACAGAAATGGGTGTGGCTTAAATGAATATTCAGCAAGATAAGGGTTAAAACTGTCAGAATATTTAGGGTAATTATTGCAGCTCACCTGTTAACCCATTGCATGCGGGAAACCCCAAAAGGGATACCTTGGCAAACAGTGCAGGCCCAGATCAGACACCACAGAATGTGGCATCTGATCAGGGCCTGCATTATTTGCTAACAGAATTTTTCATAAAAAATAGAATAGAAACTAAAAAAAAATAAGTTTACAACACCTTATATGACAAATGGACTTGTCCAACAGATAGCAATGGAAGAGTCCACTAGTATATAATGGGTTAATGTATAGCCTTTGAAATGAAAACTTTTAGAACGACCTTGCTGTCAAGGACGGAGGTAAGGGTATAAGGTCCTGCTGAATGAAACTCCGGGCCAATATCTATCATCATGAATAATATAAACTACATCCAAGGCTAGATTAGGAAAAAAAAGAAATGATATCCTAACTACGGAACCTGGGAAGGGACATGATTTTTTTTTGTAAGTTGTGCGCACAAGATAATATCTTGTGTGGAAAAGATATTATCTTGGCCGCACAACATATTATCTTGTGCACAAAAGATATTATCTTGTGCAGAAAAGATATTATCTTATTTGCACAACATATTATCTTGTGTGCACAAGATATTGTCTTTATTATCCTGTGCGGACAACATAATATCTTGTTTGCACAACATATCTTATGCACACAGGATATTAAGTTGTGCAAACAAGATACTATCTTGTCCGCACAAGATAATATTTTGTGCACACAACATAGATCTTGCACGGACAAGATAATATCTTGTGCGCACAAGATATTATCTTGTCCGCACAATATATTACAGTAGAACTTTGATGGCTCGAACACTGATGGCTCGTTAACCATGGATGTGTCGAACCCATTCTTGAGCCCTAGTGAAATCTTTTACATAAGAAATAGTGGGGGATAATTAAGGAGATTTTTAGTCTTTTATCTTGCAAATATATGCTGTGTGTACTCATTAGAATCGCCTCGATGAGGCAATTCTAATGAGTACACACAGCATACATTTTCATTATAGAATACCGAAAAGATGTCTAAAAGTATCTCGTTATGCCTCCTGACAGTAACCTCAGTGGCTCGAACTACCCCTGTCTCGAACAGATTTTCGAGGTCCCAAAGGTGTTCGAGCCATTGAAGTTCGACTGTATCTTGTTTGTTTAACTTAATATCTTGTGTGCACAACATATTGAGAATAAAATTGAATGTCCCTTCCCCGGTTCTGTACCTAACAACTTAAACCAAAACTTGCATTTCATGGCTGATGATGTTAAAAATGCTGTAGTACAGTGTAACTTTGATGGCTTGAACATAGATGGCTTTTACCATGGTTGTTTCAAACTCATTCTTGAGTACCTTGGAAACAGTTCCCATGACAGCAGATAATATTATTGGAGTAATTTAGGGAGTACCCTAAAGATCCTAAGTATTGGGACAGATATGCCTAAGCAAACAGTGTAGACCCAGATCAGACTGCTCCTAAAGGAGCAGTCTGATCAGTGTCTACACTGTTTGCTATTCCAGCTGCACCTTTTGGACTCTTTGCTGGATCAGGAAACAAATTTGTACCAATTCTAGGAGAATTACACTTAGTCTGCAAGGCGTCAATTTTTTTAGGTTTTTTATGGTACTTCCTTAATTTATCTTGAAATGTACGGCTCGAACACCGATGACTCGTTTACCATGGATGAGTCGAACACATTCTTGAGCCCCTAACGAAATCCTCTACATAAGAAATAGTGGGGGATAATTAAGGAGATTTAAGTCTTTTTTCTTGCAAATGTATGCTGTGTGTACTCATTAGAATCGCCTCGATGAGGCGATTCTAATGAGTACACACAGCATACATATTCATTATAGAACACCGAAAAGATGTCAAAACGTATCTCCTTATGCCTCCTAACAGTAGCCCTCAGTGGCTGGAACTACCCCTGTCTCGAACAGATTTTCGAGATCCCAAAGGTGTTCGAGCCATTGAAGTTCGACTGTATGTTGTTTGTACTCACTGGAATGGCCTCGCTAAGGAGCTTCTAGTAAGTACACACAACATAGCTTTAATCTCAAGAAATAAAGAACAACAAAAAGATAATCCTATTACACCTCTTGACCTGGTGTCATGACTAACCCTCACTGGTCTAAACTATCCCTTATTTTCATGGCCCCAAAAGTGTTTGAGCCATCCATGTTCGACTGTTATGTATTCCTGAAGCTAACAATGCCGTAGTACAAAATTACTTCCTTTCATAAAGACAAGTACAAACAAGAGGCCCATCGGCCACTACGCTCACCAGAGGTCATGTGGTTTATACCATATACAGGCAAGGTGCCCATCTTGGTCATGTGACACCAATACCACAAATAATGTTTAACTGCCTCACCCCCATAGAGGCTTTTCATGTAATTTGGTTTCAGCATAGCTCTTACTGGAGAAGAAGATAAAAATACTGAATCTAAGCCATCAAAGACAAAGGTCAGTAATGACCTTGACCTTTGGAATTGATTAACTTCCGTTCATCTGATTGTAAATAATATTTCTGGTGCGACCGGCTACCATGCAATCAGTAAAATCCAATGTCTTGCCCTTTGTCGATACAAATGTCTAAGTGACCAAATTTGACCTTGACGTAAAACAGATCAAGGTCAACTAAAGGTCATCATTTTAACAAATTTGGTAGGGTCTGAGTCCCCAATGCTACATACCAAATTTCAAGGTCATCGGCTATTTTGTTCCTGAGAAGAAAATTCTTAAAGTTTTTTACCATATATGAGCATGGCGGCCATATTGGTCATATGACCCAGTCCTTACGAACAAATTTCATTCCCCCTACCCATAGAGACTCCACATGTAATTTGGTTTCAATCAACCCACCAGTTTAAGTGGAGAAGAAGATAAAAAATAACTGAATCTGAGGCATCCAGGATAAAGGTCAGTAAATGACCTTCACCTTTGGAATTGATAAACTTCCATTCAGCTAACTTCAAATATCATTTTTGACGTAACAGCCTACCAGGCAATCAGAAATATCCACTATTTTGACTTTTTTCCATACAACTGTCTAAGTGACCAAATTTGACCTTGACATAAAATAGGTCAAGGTAAAACAAAAGTCATCAGTTGAACAAACTTGGTAGGGCCAGAGTCCCCGACGCTGCATGCCAAGTTTCAAGATAATTGGCCATTTAGTTCTTGAGAAGAAGATATTCAAAGGTTTTTACCATATATGGGCATGGCGGCCATATTGGTCATGTGACCCAGTCCTCACGTACAAACTTTCGGTCCCCAATACCATAGAGGCTCCACATGTAATTTGGTTTCAATTGGCCATGTAGTTTAAGTGAAGAAGATAAAAATACTGAATCGGAGCCGTCCTGGACAAAGATCGGTAAATGACATTGACTTTTGGAACTGATAAACTTCCATTCAGCTGACTGTAAATACCATTTCTGATGCCACTAGCTACCATGGAATCAGAAAAATCAACTGTTTTGCCTTTTTTCCAAACATTTGTCTAAGTGACCAAATTTGACATTGACGTAAAACAGGTCAAGGTCAACAAAAGGTCATGATTTGAACAAACTTGGTAGGGCCCAGAGTCCCCGATGCTGCAAACCAAGATTCAAGATCATCGGCTATTCGGTTCTTGAGAAGAAGATTTTTAAAGGTTTTTACCATGTATGGGCATGGCGGCCACATTGGTCATGTGACCCAGTCCTCAAGAACAAACTTTCGTTCCCCCTTCCCATAGAGGCTCCACATGTAATTTGGTTTCAATTGGCCAAGAAGTTTCAGAGGAGATTTTGTTTGAAAATGTTGACGACGCAGATGACGACGACGACGGATGTGATCAATGCCCATACTATAAGCTCCACCGCAGCCTTTGGCTCTGGTGAGCTAAAAATTCATAAATAACAAGTATGAACAATGAATAATGTACATATGTACAGAGATCAAAAACAGATTTAACAATTCAAGGATAAGTTTCATGAATGTTTTTCTAATAAATATATAACAAAATAAAGTGCTTCTATTTCTTTTCTTGGATTTATAATATTTTCCATTTTCTGGCCCTTCATGAATATTTTACTTCGAGCTGATTAACAATCTGGTGAGCAAAAACTAGGCAAGCCACATATAATACACCTGGTACCAAGGTTATAAATTTTTTTCATGCTCAACTCGCTTGAACATGAAATTTCTCTTGCTCATAAATTTTAAAATGCCAATTGTTGGCATTTTAAAAATTTATGAGCAGGACTATGGACATTAAACCAGAAAATGGCCCCTTTAATTTGTAGTTTAATATTTATGGGCATTAGAAATTCCATGCTCAGCTGAGTGGGCGTGAAAAAAAGTTTTTAACCTCGGGCATTAACCCTTATCTTGCTGAATATTCATTTAAGCCACTCCCATTTCTGTCTATCAACCAATCAAATTCCTCGATGTAATTTATTGCTACAAATTGATAAACAGAATGCCAAACAGTGTAGATCCTGATCAGATGGCTTCTTCAGAAGCCATCTGATCTGGATCTACACTGTTTGCAAAGATAGGGGTTGTCGTGAACAGCAAGATAAGGGTTAAAATTAAAATAACATATCTGTGCGACATAGTGCATTGTCATTATCTCCAAAATGGTTTATTCTCTGACAACTTTTTGAAATATTTTTCTTATTTCAACTCGAAACATAGGTTATTGGTTCTCGTTAGAACCGCCTCCATCACGAAAGCACACCGACCCCGATAGCTCAGTTGGTAGAGTGTCCGCTCCGGGGAACGGGAGGTCTCGGGTATGATCCCGGGCCGCGACATACCAAAGTCGTTAAAAATGGTACTAGCTGCTCCTCGCTTGGCACTCAGACTTATGGGGTAGAGCTAGGACTGGTCGATCCAGTGTCAGGATAATGTGACTGGGTGTGGTATCATGTAATGTGTCTGGGACATGATACTTCAGTGAGGCAGCACTATAAACGTGAGCATTGAGCTCCCTGTCGCAACCAGACACCGTCGTGATATGACTGAAAAATTGTTGAAAGCGACGTTAAACCCGAATTCACACACACACATCACGAAAGCACGCCCTTGAACCCCACTTTTATATAGTAAAACTGGGGTTTGCAGGGTAAACCTAATTTTTCTTATTGCTGCTCTAAAATATAGATTGTGGCTACAAGTACCCACAATCTATATTTTGAGCAGAAACAAGAAAAATATCGCAATTTTTCATCTTAAAATTTTCATTTTTTCGGCAGTAAAGTTTACAATGTATTGGTAAAGGTGTGTTTGAGTAATGCAATGAGGCGGCTCTAACAATTTCCAATAACCTTTGTCATGAGGCAGAAATAAAAAAAGGTGTGCATGTACCTGTAAAACTCTCTTGTTCAATACATGGGCTTGTTAACGTGAGGTCTCATTTTGGCCTGAGTTAACTTGGCTGTTGTTTTTGTGTATGTGTATGCTTTGTTTTGAACTAAATAACCTCAGATAATGTGCTGCCATTCAGTGTGGGAATTTCTCTCCAATCTCTGCTGTATGACTGCCATACAGTAGCTAACCCCAAAATGCCATTCAAAACAATTGTCTGTTTTGTTGTCTGCTGGTTATAGTGTAAAGTCATTGTTGCAAACAGTGTTGACCCTGATCAGACTGCTCCTGGATCAGGGTCCACACTGTTTGCCTATATGCCAATTTTTTTTAAAAGTTTGCAAGATGACATAAACTGATCATGTTTGTCTTGGCAACTTAAGGTACGAAACACGACCAGCGGACCAAATTTTAAGGTTTTTCTTTTTCAAGGCGATTCTAATCAGTATACAGAAAACTTAGTATGTCCAATTTTTTGCCATTTGCTAGGTGAGCCCGAGCACCAGTGCAGTCTGATCAGAACTTACTGGTTGGATAGACTTCATAGTCCCAGATAAGAGGGGTATCTTTATACTATTTTTTTTATTTCTGCATGAAAACATATGTTGTGGGTACTCATTAGAAGCACCTCACCAAGGCACTTCTAATGAATACCCACAACATATGTTTTTGTGCAGAAATAAGAAAAATATCAGGGCCCAGTTGTTCGAAGCTAACAACGTCGTTAGTTAACGTATCGTTAAAACTTTGATCATTTATTCTGGAAAATATACTTATATTTTTGCTGAAAAAAAAAATGTGAGCAGCTTTTGCATATGCAAAAGCTGCTCACATTTTTTCAACAAAAATAAGAAACTTTTAGGTATTAAACTTGCTAGAATAGTTAACAATTTGACCACTAACGAGCTCGTTAAGCTAAAGAGGCTTTGAACAACTGGGCCCAGTACTTTTGGGATGAAAAAGTGCTTAACCTAGAGCTATGGGCAGTCAGAGCTGGAAAATTCTACATTTCACTTGGCCTGCATAACAAAGGGCAGGTAGATTACGGAAAATTTCATAGCGAAGTAATAGAGGATCTTACATGAGTGTTCATGTATTATTGAATGTATTAAACGGGTTGAGGAAAAGGGATAAAATGCGAGGCTTTGCCGAGCATTTTATCCCTGTTCCTCAACGAGTTTAATAAATTCAATAATACATGAGCACGAATACAAGATTCTATTTATCATATGACATTTAAAATGCATTTTATTCACGAGTGTTTACAAAAATGTCAATTGTCCACCATTAGTAAACGTGGCGGCGTTAAGGACGTCGTACATGTAACATTACGGGACGTATCTAGATAATTTGCATATTTAATCCACTAGTGGATTATCGAAAATATTACATGGCGTTATTACACTCTCAGACGCGCCGTCATATGATAAATAACAATATTACTAGTCCTCCAAAATATTTACTCATTATGGCGAGTGGACCAGTGGAATTTTCCAGCCCTGATAGTACAATAACTCTAGATTCAATATTTAAAACTTCCAATACTTGCTACATTGCGAAGCTGAACAGCCCGGAACATTTATCATCATATTACAGTTCAATAAATAAAGACAACAATAAGTTAGACTATACAAAGAACTGAGATTACTGATGGGTTGACTCCGAGTTGAGGCTGGGAAAATAGTCCTGGACTAAGATTTTAACTATTTGTTTAACCATTAAATTCCATTTTATTTTTCAAGTAAACAATGCATACCCTGATCAGATGCCATTCTGCAGCATCTGATCTGGGTCCACACTGTTTGCTTAGGTCAACCAATGATTCCAGTGAAGATTTCATAGACAACCCATTCATGCAACACTCTGAGCTCACAGTGGCTTTCTTCTATAAATAACTGCTATTTTAACAAGTCAGTGATAGCCACAGGGACTTTAGCACTAAGGAGCTTTTTTATCAGTTACCCCCTTTATTAATTGCATTGTAACACCCTGACCTGATAAACATATGCTTTCTAAGGACAAGTGAGCTTTATCAGGTTGTGACAATGCACTTCTATGGACTGGGCTGCTTAAAAATTGGCAAAAATGTAAGAGATTAATTGGGATTAATTGATAAATAGAATACCAGGCTCATGTAATTTGATATCAAGTTTATCAGGCTTGGCTTTGAGAATACATGTAGAATCTCTCGGCAACCCTCGCGATTCTACAAGGGTTCTCAAAGCCTTGCGTGATAAACTTGGTACCAAAAGAGACGAACAAACTTGGTACCAGAAGAGACGAACCTGGTATTCTCTATATACTTAGTATACTAGATATTATAGCACAAGATAAGGGGGGAGGGGTATCCACATATTATTTTTACTTGCTTCTGCCAAATACCTATGATGTGGATACTCATTAGAAGGGCCTCTCAAGGCACTTCTAATGAATACCCACAACATATGTTTTCGTGCAGATATACATGTAAGAAAAATATCAGGGCCCAGTTGTTCAAAACATTGTTAGTTTTATGAGCTTGTTAGTGGTCATATTGTTAACTGTTCTAGCAAAAACAATATCTTTTTGCTGAAAAAATGTGAAATGCAAAAGCTGCTCACATTTATTTCAGCAAAAATATTAGCATACTTGCCATATTAACTGATCAAAGATTTAAGGATCTTTTAACTAACACATTGTTCGTTGTGAACAACTGGCCCCAGTCCTTTTTGGACAAAAAAGTGTCTTATCTGGAGGTATGTATACATACATGTAGTTATTAGTAGCAATCCATTTCACAATTCAGGGTTGTCAGACTAAATTTCACTTTAACCCCTTGTATGCTGGTGGACTCTTCCATTGCTGTATGTTGGACAAGTCTGTTAGCAAACAGTGCAGCCCCTGATCAAACGCTGTGGTCTGTGGCATCTGATCTGGGCCTACACTGTTTGTCAGGTACCCATTTAGGAGTTTCCCCGTATACAATGAGTTAAAAAAAAAAAGAAAAAAAGATTGTTGTATCAAACAGTAACAGGACTGAACAGATGCCAGAGTTGATCTGTGAATACGCTGCTTACGGTGTGGAGGTTTCCCATATAAATTGGGTTAAAAAACTATTCAATCAATGAAGACTCAGACCTTGCTCACCATGGCCCAGTAAATTGCAACCGCCTAAGAGCTGCAACAAACGAAAATGTGTGTTCGGACATGTCTACAGCAACCTGCTCATTGGAAAGTCAATACACAGCCTTCAGCTTTAGGTTACCCCTTAAGATGCCAAGAAATCTGGACCTGATAATGTCTATGGCTTCTGCTGCACATTCTTGCAAAATTTTCAACCTATTTCTGCATATAGGCAAACAAGGTAGACTCCGATCAGACTGCTCCTAGAGAAGCAGTCTGATCAGAGTGAAAGAAGTAGTCTGATCAGAGTCCACACTGTTTGTACAAATGACTTTTTAAGTATCCAACAAACAACAAAGCAGACGATAATTGCTGTAATTGGCAGCTTGAGTGTTAATGGCTGTCTTTAGAATACGCAATGAATACTGATCATGTTGATCAGTTTTACAATAGACACACATCTGAAAATGGGCCCCGTCAAGCGATTTTGGTACTTATCGCCTATGCGAGCAGCAAAGGTTCAGGCGAGCCTGCGCATCTGCGCAATCTCGCCAGAACCTTCGCTGCTCGCTCATACAAGAAGTGAACCAAGAGGAACCTTCAGACAGAAAGCCATATCCCTGGCCCCTCTGAATGGCTGGGCATGCGCAGTTAAAATTTGTCATGACGGAATGCTCGAAGACACAAATTCGCTTGGCGGGGCTCAAATAATGTTTTCGTTTCCTGCAGCTCATACATCAGCTATGATACACTGTCTGTTTGTGCTGGCTGCAATAACTCAAATATGTTTTTATCTATGGAACGTCGCTTGGTATCTGGAGAAAATCTACCAACAGTCTTCTCTGGTGATGAATTTCTTATCTGATTCTTAAGTGGTAAACTGACTGGACTAGGAGATTTCTCTTTTCTGTCACTTGTTAAAATATTGATTATGTCATCACCTCTGTCGCTTGTTCCAGTTTCAAGTTTATCAAAAATATTTCCTTCAATTCTACCATTCGTTATGGGGTCCATTTTCTCAAAAATATTCCCATCACTTCTGTCACCTTTTACTATGTCCATTTTGTCAAAAATGTTATTTTCAAGTCTATCATTTGTTACTGTGTCCATTTTATCAAAAATATTACCTTCAAATTCAACCTCAAACTGAACATCTGACCTTTTTGTTGTTTCAGAAGTTTGTGCTTTGTCTGTGATATTAGTTGAACAATCAATAAATGAAGACTTAACATTTTCTGAGAGATGCACACTTTCTGAAGACTTTGTCTTTTCAGAATATATTATAGCCATGACTCCCATGTTTTCTTCAATGATGGTTGCCTGTGGCTTTAACTTTTTAGAATGCTTTTTAGTACCTACACCAGTTCTTTCTGAAACTGTAACCTTAGAATGCTGTTTATGATCTCCCGTTTCATTTAGTCTAGACTTTAATGTCTTGGGTACAGTTTTCATCTTATCAGTTACCTTCACACTTTCATCTGGAGGCTTTGCAGGGTTTTCTTGTCCAATGACAAGAACTGTGGATTCCTCAGAACTGCTTTCAACAGTTTTTAATGCCTTCAACAGTGATGCTTTTTCAGTCCTTTTCGCTCTTTTCAAAGTTTGTCTTCCTTCTTTTTTGTTTCTTAATTCTTCTAAAATTTTCTCGGATTTTTTTCCAGGCAAAGCCTTTTTACAAGTTCTTGCACCAGATGATAATTCAGTTATTTTTTCCACTTCATTAGAACTGGAAATATTTTCACAAATAACACTCTTTGCTTTAGACATTTTAGCTTCATTGTTGGTGTTGTTGCTCATAATAATAAGGTCTATGAGAAATTCTAAGTTTTCAAGACTTTCATACACATGTGGACTAACTTGGAGATCAGGCAGAAGACACCAGACAAGCCTTACAATTTTTGAATGCAACTGCTTCAAACATGACTTAGGACTTTTACAAAGCTGTACATTTGCTGCACCAAGGTCTATTGTTATAACTATCTCTTCACATCCATTTTCTGTTGCTGGACTTGAATTTTTGTTCTCTACAAGCTCACTGGTACTTAAAATGTTAACTGGTACTTGTTCTTCAAAACAGCCTGTTTGAACAGAACTAGTCAGCATAGGTACTGTTTCTAAACTGTCATTTGTAACGATTACTTCATTTGCCAGACAATCACCCCTGACAAGTACGGAGTCATTTGTTACAACAATGTCATTTGTGATGGGTGTTTCCTGAGCACATGTATGAAATGGAAAATCATTTATTTTGCTGCCAACCTCGAGTAAATTATTATCTGTTTCCCCAGTATCAACATCTGGGATTCTTAAATCAGTTCCAGCCGTCTCATGTTTATCTGACACATTGTTTGCTTCAGCCTCATTTGCAGGATTTTCATTTTCCGAATTTTCTGAAGTTGTTCTATCTGTATCACAATTAGAAAGTGGTGGTAGAAGGCATGCCGAAGTCAGTGCAGTTTCACCAGTACCTTGTATTTCTGATCCAGGAATCTGACTAGTACTTATGACGGAATCATCAGAATACATTAAATGTATACCTGGAACTAGAGCTACAGAGCTGTTTGCCTCCATAACACAGGTAAGGTTATTTGATTTAAGTTCGGATTCCAGTTCAACAGTGCCTGTATCATTTTTCAAGGCCTCACAATCTGCCCTTTGTACAGCTGGGTCATGGTTGCTATTGGTGACTGGTTCTGTGAAAATATCACCTGGTTCAAACTGAATATCAGACTTAAGAGTAGACAATACATTATCAATTAAGTCATCAAATGCTATAGTGTTGATGTCTGACTGTGTAATCAACTCTCTACATTCAGGAAACAATGATAGGAATAATTTATGAATCTTTGCTTTCAATTCTAACAACTTTACAGTATCTGCAATAAATTGTTTATGTTTTTTTGGCAGTTTGTATTGAGTTCTATGCCGATGATTTTCTTTTCTATGAATGCCTGGACTTCCAATACAACATGGGCAAATACTTTTTCTACCTCTTTTTGATCTCTTACTTCTGTAATCAGCTGAGTCAACAGATTGTGTATCAAATGATCCCTGTTGGTTTTGTTTCTCTTTAGAATTTTCATTTTCAAATAGTTCCTGTTGGTTTTCTATCTCTTTATTGTTTTCATCTTCATTTATAGAAAGCGGCCTTTGTTTTACACTCTCTCTTCTGTGCCTGTGACTTTTATATGTCTTCTTTGGTTCAAAAGGGTCAGCATCAAATTCTGAGCTGGCTGAAAACCTTTCAAGTTCAGAGTCACTTGCAATAATAAAATCAGAGTCATCACTATCAAATACTTTATGCTTCTGTGTATAAGTGCAACTCTTTTTGGCTATCTTTGGCATTTTCTTTACTACTGATTTTTTCTTTGGTTTACCAACTATGTGCTGTGGTTCAAAATCACTATTTAAAGCAGATAGAGGGGTTTCAACATCATCTTCTACATTTGGAGATTTTACAACAATTACGTGACTATTTGCACTTGTTTGGTGGTCATTATCAGAAGCTTTGGTGATATTTCTATCAGTCGCTTCCTTATTTCTAATCGTATCATGACTTTTATAACTTAATTTGTCTTTAGAATTGATCTCTTTATTTTCTTTCAGACATGATTTCTTCCTTCTTTTCCTACTTTTCTGGCTTTCCATTTCAAAATCGCTGTCTGAATCACCATCAGTTATTAGATCTACTTTGTTCTGTATATCTTTTATATTGGACTTTGAACTATTGCCAGAACTTTTTCGTCTGTTTCTTTTTCCAAGCTTCAGCTTATTCTCCTTCTCATATTCAATGCTCAAATCAGCATTTGATTCTTTATCAGATTCTAAAGTCTCAACAGGTTTGCTAGATAAGAATGAGAGAAACTGCTGCTGAAAAAGATCCAAAGGGGATTTTTTAATCCTATCTGTAGTTGTTTTTGCTGCCTCAGTACTACTGACTTCTGGAATGTTCAATAAACTATCTTCGTCTGGGTTCATAACAATGGTAGTTCTTACGCCTAAACCAGCCTGTTCTAAAGCTGCATTTAAATCTTTCTCATTCTCTGGGACAGGAATCTGAAGTAAACTGTCCTCTTCACTGTCTTTCATTTCTACAAGTGATGTATTTGGTTTTCTCTTATCTACTATTGTTGACTCATTTCCATGACCAGAAAATGTTTTTAGTTCTGAAAAAGGTTCCTCAGAAATAGAATCAGGACTTAACTCTGGCTGCTCTCTTTCTTTTACTGCCGCTTTAACCACCTGGTCTGATTGATTTATACTGGTATTAATATCGGTACTCTGTATGCTAGTGGTACCAACACTGTGCTTTTCTTCTTCTGGTTTTGAAATACTGTCATCTTCCTTAGGAATTTCACTGACCTGATTTGTCTTGTCTTTGAAAGCAATCAATTCATTCAAAGCTGACACAGCTTGCAATGACATACTGTCCTTTTCATTGCAAGCAGGCATTTCATTTTCTTCATTATTGTGCCCAGTATCAGTTTTAGTATATACGTCATCAGTTAATCTTGATTCTATCTCACTACCTCCATTCATTTCTTCAGATACCTGTTCTGTTTCTGTATCAAAATCAGCATAAGCATTAGTTCTGTTATCTTGAACTGCCTCAAATGTTCCATTTGTTGCCTTACTTGTCCATTCCATTGTTATGTTATCATTATCAAGCCCTTCTTTATCTTTGTGTTGAACCAGCAACTCCAATTTGTCTGCAGTTGTATCTGTATTATCATGTTCTGTCTCATCTGAAACTACTTCCCTTTCTGTGCCTTCTAAGTTTTGTTCTGCAGCTAAACTGTCAATATCTGTTGTCTCAAAATCTGAACCAATATTAACTTCTGCACTTTCATTAACCTCTAAGTTGGTGACAGTGTCATCATTTTTATTGTCAAATACATTTTCATTATTTTTAATATCAGCAGCAGTTCTACTGGAACTTTCTCTCTCAGAATCTTTTTCTATTGTCTTTTCTGTTTTAGCAATAGCTACAATTATAGGCTCAGATGTGTCACCTATTATATTATTCTTCAACTGCAAACCATACTCATCTTGTTCTTTGTTAAATATTGCATTTTTACCTTGGGCTGTCAGGTAAGATTCATCTGCTGATATAAAATCAACTGATCTTAAATTGATTTTAGAATATTCATCATTACCAAGCTGTACACACTTGCTGTCATCTTCAATAATTATTGGCTTACTTGGAATAAACCCAACATTATGGCTTGGGCTTGTGTCAGCCTTTTCATATTTTTCAGGAGACTGCTTTGCTGATTTCCTTCTTGGTGACCTGGAAAGTTTGTTATTCTTAGCCCGTTTCTTAGGTGTTTCAGGTTGTTTTTGCTCTTGCAAGTCTCCAAGCAAGACAGACTCTTGTTTCTTTTCATTATCTGATTTATTCAGAACCAATGGATTTTTTACATGATCAAGAACCGGTTTTCCTTCAGAAAAGTCATCATCCTCATTAAAGTCAAAAACTGATTTTTCATCTTTCTGTGAATCATCCAAGGAGTTCAAAGGAATATGTTCTACTTTCTCATTCAATGAGGATGTATTTGAGAAGTTCTGGCTTTCGGAGGCCATGTTCACGTAAGTGGTAGTTTTCTCATCCATTTTAAAGTGTGATGTTTTGTTATGTACAGCAGATACAGATGGATCTTTAAGCGGTGAGATATAGATATATCCTGCTTTTTCATGGATATCCTGTGATGGAGAGTTTGAGTCACAATGACATTTTGTGGGAGAATAAGTATTATTGTTTGGCTCCATCACAATTCCTCCACATTTACCACAAATACTGTGTTCATATTTGGATGAATCATTTACAGGAGAATCAAATGACATAAGTGAATCCTCACAGTGAAAATATGAAGGAGAATTTTCATCTAACAGCACTGATCTTACTGAGTTTCCATTACTTCTGTTACAAGACGAACTACTTAGCACTTCAATACCAGAGTCATTGACAGAACTCATTCCAAGTTCCAAGTCTTTCTCTGTTGCTGGGGATGCTCCAAATGCATCAGAATCTTCACTTAATGGGGTATCACACTTGGATTTCAATTCCGAATTGAAAACCTTTGGACTCTCATACAGTATATCAGGATTTGTTTCAAGTTTGGGAGGAGGTTTCTGAGGAGATAATCTTATTTTCATAAAATCTGGTGTACCATCTGGCCTAGGACTTGGCATAACCTCCCAGATACCTTTAGCAAATTTAGGCACAAAGTTTTTCTTCAATTTTGATGACTTGGTTTTTTCAGCTCTGGAAACTTCCCATACACCTCCTGTACACTTTGGAATACCTATCGTCTTTGGTTCTGCTGTTCCAATTTGTTCAGCTGAAGTGTAATTTCCAAGTCTATCTTTATGAATAATTATTCCATTCTTTACTCTTGGCACTGACACAGGTTTTTCATCACCATTATCATACTTGTGTTCAACATTAGCATCTTCAATATTTTTCTCTGATACAGTTTTCTTACTTTTGTACTTTTTAACAATACTTTTACTGGTAAGCAGTGATCCAGAAAGTTTACTTATACTCTTCTGAACATTTTCAAGATTTCTTTTTGAAACCAGTAATTTAGGCACTTTTTGTTCAGCCTCACTATTCAAAATTATGTGACTGTTTCCCTGATCTGTTCGTATTTTCAGTTTCAGGCCTGATGATTGCTGTATAATTCTGTTTTCATTTTGTTTATATTTTGATTTTGTTCTAGATTTTGAACGTTTTTTCACTGCTTTCTTCGTTTCCAGCTTTGGCAGCACAGGTCTTATTTTAAGTATAAGTCCATTCTTCACACTAATTGCTGGCTGAAGTATATTTAACTTTCTCTTTGTCTTCTTCTTTTTATGCTTGATGTGACTAGATTTTTTCTCTTTACCTGGGGATATGAGAGTAGTGCATGTTCCTGACTTTATTTTCAGCAAGATTTTTTGTCCAGAATCTTCAGTGTCTATACTGTTATCACAATTACTATCCTGATGAACTCTTTCATCTGTATTTTCCTGATTCCTTCTTATTATTTTCCTTTTAAGTGACTTCATTTTTTTCTTCACATAATGCTGGTGTTCTTTTCTTATATGATAAGACAAACTTAGGAACTGAACAAAAGTTTCTGAGCATAAATGACATTTGTAAACCTTTGTATTTCTTATGCGACATCTGTGAAGCTTCAAATGGTGCCGATAAAGAAATCTTGTCTTGCAGATATTGCACATGTAGATACGCCGGTCTGAGTGCGTTCTTAGATGCCTCTGTAATTCTGATGTGCATGTGAAGGCCTGGAAAAAAATTAAAAGTAAATAAAAGGCCACAGGCCAAGTGTCCCCCGATGTTTGAAATGTCAGTATGTGGTGAATATGTTTTTGTTTGTTTTATTTGAGGTTTAATGTCCCCTTCAACACTGTATAGGTCATTTTGGAGACATCGCTTCCAATTTTGTGGGACTTTTACCAGCGATCGAGATGAAATGACATCTCAAGCCCTGCCGCCCAATGAAACCAATAGGGTTCAAAAGCATGGACGGTCCGACTCGCACCGCTTTGCCTGGGCTGGCATAGATCCTCTAATCGGTTTACCAGTACACGTGTGCGGACAGTTTCAGCTCTGCTTGGAAGCATCATGCAGCCCATCTTTTTCCTTAAGCCCCAATTGGCAGGGGCTGGTGGTGAAAATGTATGAACATATAGGCTTACATATATGTCTTTAACAATATTTTTCAACCCTGTCAACAGACTAGTTTTTTAATTTTCCTAAATGTTGTAAGGAACAATTTACGGGGAAAAAAGATCTCCAAAGCTGTAAATGATGACTATTTAAGGTGAATGAGGAGTTGTAGCAATAACTTTCTGTTGTTTGTTTGATTTGAGGTTTAACATCCCCATCAACACTGTATAGGTCAACATGGCTAAAACTACCAAGTCAAAAGTAATCAAGTGCAGTTTGGTATAATATGATCCTCTTCAGGTCATGGGAACAATAACTGAAAAGTTTCATCCAAATTCATAGAAAACTGCAAGAAGTGTTGCTGGGCCAAGACTTCATATAGAAAACAAGAGGGCCATGGTGGCCCTGGATCGCTCACCTGATCCTATTGTACAAACTGAATTGTGGGTAATATATGGTGGAGTGGAGGGTTTAAGCAATTTTCGTTGGACCCAAAGACCATTTCTGTGATATTAATTCAAAATCAGTCTGCCTGTTTAGGAGTAGAAGTCATTTCGAGAAGTGGAAGTCATTTTTGATGAAATGACATCTCAAGTCCTGCCACCCAATGAAACCAATGGGGTTTAAATGCATTGATGGTTCCACTCGCACTACTTTGCCTAGACAGGCTAAAACCTTCAAAGTCGTGTACCAATATTCCTGTAGAAACACCTTGCAGCCAAGGTGGGTGGGGGCCAAATCTTTCAAAAGACATCTGTCTCTAAAAGGAAGCAATTTTATAGGAAGGTTCCACGAGTAACCCTCTAACAAAATTGCTCAAAATATTTTGCTTAACTGAGCATGATGGCCACCAGAGCTAAAAAAAACCTCAAACCTCATTCCTGTCAAGTAATTTAAAAATCTATCCACTGGTTAAGGGGAAGAAGTTGTTTAAAGGTTTTTCTATTTTTACCATTTTGTTCACCCAAGGGGAACGGTTTGAGCAATTGTGGTAGAGGGTCACCCAAGGAACATTCCTGTCAAGTAATTTCAAAATCCATCCACTTGTTAAGGAGAAGAAGACCTTTAAAGGTTTTTCTATTTTTAGCTCTGGCGGCCATTTTGTTGACCTGAGCGGAACGGTTTGAGCAATTTTATTTAGAGGGTCACCCAAGGAACATTCTGGTGAAATAATTTCAAAATCCAGCCACTTGTTAAGGAGAAAAGTGCATTTAAAGGTTATTCTATTTTTAGCTCTGGCTGCCATTTTGTTCACCCAAGCTGAACGGTTTGAGCAATTTTGGTAGAGGATCATCCAAGGAACATTCCTGTGAAGTAATTTCAAAATCCATCCACTGGTTAAGGAGAAGAAGTTGTTTAAAGGTTTTTTCTATTTTAAGCTCTGTCGGCCAACTTGTTCACCCGAGCAGAACAGTATGAGCAATTTCGGTAGAAGGTCACCAAACAAACATTCCTGTGAAATAATTTCAAAATCCATCCACTGGTTAAGGAGAAGAAGCCGTTTAAAGGTTTTCTATTTTTAGCTCTGGCCGCCATTTTGTTCACCCGAGCAGAACGGTATGAGCAATTTTGGTAGAAGTTCAGCAAAGGAACACTCCTGTGAAATAATATCAAAATCAATCCACTGGGTAAGGAGAAGAAGTCATTTAAAGGTTTTTTCTATTTTAAGCTCTGGCGGCCATTTGTTAACCCCAGTGGCACGGTTTGAGCAATTTTGGAAGAGGGTCAGCCAAGAAATATTCCAGTAAAATACTTTCAAAATCCATCCACTGGTTAAGGAGAAAAAGTCGTTTAAAGGTTATTCTATTTTTAGCTCTGGTGGCCATCTTGTTCATCCGAGCGGAACGGTTTGAGCAATTTTGGTAGAGGGTCACCATAGGAATATTCCTGTCAAGTAATTTCAAAATCCATCCACTGGTTAAGGAGAAAAAGTCATTTAAAGGTTTTTCTATTTTTAGCTCTGGCGGCCATCTTGTTCACCCGAGCGGAACAGTTTGAGCAATTTTGGTAGAGGGTCACCCAAGGAACATTCCTGTCAAGTAATTTCGAAATCCATCCACCGGTTAAGGAGAAGAAGTCCTTTAAAGGTTTTTCTATTTTTAGCTCTGGTGGCCATTTTGTTGACCCAAGCGGAACGGTTTGAGCAATTTCAGTACAGGGGCACCCAAGGAACATTCCTGTGCAATAATTTCAAAATCCATCCACTGGTTAAGGAGAAGAAGTCATTTGAAGGTTTTTCTATTTTTAGCTCTGTTGGCCATTTTGTTCATATGAGCGGAACGGTTTGAGCAATTTTGGTAGAGGGTCACCCAAGAAACATTCCAGTGAAATACTTTCAAAATCCATCGACTGGTTAAGGAGAACAAGAGGGCCCAGAGGGCCCTGGTTCCCTCACCTGATCCAATGTATAACAAGTGGGCCCCGGGCAGGGTCAATTTTGGCCCCAGGGCTATAATTTGAACAATCTTGGTAGAGGTCCACAAGATGAAGCTTCATATCGAATATGAAAGACCTGGGCTTTCTGGTTTCAGAGAAGAAGATTTTAAAGGTTTACCTTGCATATAGAAGTCTATGTAAAACAAGATTTTCCCTATATAAGTCTATGTTAAACCAAAGGGCCCTGGAGCAGGGGCATTTTTGGCCCCAGGGCTATAATTTGAACAATCTTGGTAGAGGTCCACTAACTGAAGCTTCATAACAAATATCAAAGACCTAAGCCTTGTGTTTCAGAGAAGATGATTTTTAAAGATTTTCCCTATATAAGTCTATGTAAAACCAAAGGGCCACATGGCGAAGGCATTTTTGGTCTCAGGGCTATAATTTGAACAATCTTTATAGAGGTCGACTAGCTGAAGCTTCATAACAAATATCGACGACCTAAGCCTTGTGGTTTCAAAGAAGAAGATTTTTCAAGATTTTCCCTATATACGTGTATGTAAAACCAAAGGGCCCCGGAGCGGGGGCATTTTTGGCCCCAGGGCTATAATTTGAACAATCTTGGTAGAGGTCCACAAGATGAAGCTTCATACCAAATATCAAAGACCTGGGCCTTGCAGTTTCAGAGAAAAAGATTTTTCGAGCTTTTCCCTATATAAGCCTATGTCAAACAAAAGGGCCCTGGTGCGGGGGCATTTTTGGCCCCAGCACTATAATTTGAATAATCTTGGTAGGGGTCCACTAGATGAAGCTTCATACCAAATATCAAAGACCTTGGCCTTGCGTTTTCAGAGAAGAAGATTTTTAAAGATTTTCCCTATATAAGCCCATGTAAAACCAAAGGGCCCCCGTGTGGGGGGCATTTTTAGCTCCAACACTATAATTTGAACAATCTTGGTAGAGGTCCACTAGATGAAGCTTCATACCAAATATCAAAGACCTGGGCCTTGCGGTTTCAGAGAAGAAGATTTTTAAAGATTTTCCCTATATAAGCCTATGTAAAACAAAAGGGCCCTGGTGGGGAGGCATTTTTGGCCCCAGCACTATAATTTGAACAATCTTGGTAGGGGTCCACTAGATGAAGCTTCATACCAAATATCAAAGACCTGAACCTTGCGGTTTCAGAGAAGAAGATTTTTCAAGATTTTCCCTATATAAGCCTATGTAAAACCAAAAGGCCCCCGTGCGGGGGCATTTTTAGATCCAGCACTATAATTTGAACAATCTTGGTAGGGGTCCACTAGATAAAGCTTCATACCAAATATCAATGACCTGGGCCTTGCGGTTTCAGAGAAGAAGATTTTTAAAGATTTTCCCTATATAAGCCCATGTAAAACCAAAGGGCCCCAGTGCGGGGGCATTTTTGGCCACAGCACTATAATTTGAACAATCTTGGTAGGGGTCCACTAGATGAAGCTTCATACCAAATATCAAAGACCTGGGCCTTGCGGTTTCAGAGAAGAAGATTTTTAAAGATTTTCCCTATATAAGCCCATGTAAAACCAAAGGGCCCCCGTGCGGGGGCATTTTTAGATCCAGCACTATAATTTGAACAATCTTGGTAGGGGTCCACTAGATGAAGCTTCATACCAAATATCAAAGACCTGGGCCTTGTGGTTTCAGAAGAAGATTTTTAAATATTTTCCCTATATAAGCCCATGTAAAACCAAAGGGCCCCCGAGCGGGGGCATTTTTGGCCCCAGCACTATAATTTGAACAATCTTGGTAGGGGTCCACTAGATGAAGCTTCATACCAAATATCAAAGACCTGGGCCTTGCGGTTTCAGAGAAGAAGATTTTTTAAGTTTGCGGTGAAAAAAATCTATTTTTGGCTACTGTGACCTATATGTGCAACGAACAGGAACCATTTGAACAACTTTGAAAGGGGACCACCTAAGGATCATTCCTGTGAAGTTTGGTCAAAATACGATCAGTGGTTTAGGAGGAGATGTCGTTTGAAGAAAAGTTTACGGACGCACGCACGACGGACAAAAAGTGATCCCAAAAGCTCACCTTGTCACTACGTGACAGGTGAGCTAAATAGTTGTTTAAAGGTTATTCTATTTATAGCTCTGGCAGCCATCTTGTTCACCCGAGCGGAACGGTTTGAGCAATTTTGGTAGAGGGTCACCAAAGGAACATTCCTGTGAAGTAATTTCAAAATCCATCCACTAGTTAAGGAAAAGAAGTCGTTTAAAGGTTTTTCTATTTTTACCTCTGGCCGCCATCTTGTTCACCCGAGCGGAATGGTTTGAGCAATTTTGGTAGAGGGTCAACCAAGGAACATTCCTGTCAAGTAATTTCGAAATCAATCAACTGGTTAAGGAGAAGAAGTCCTTTAAAGGTTTTTCTATTTTAAGCTCTGGCGGCCATTTTGTTCACCCGAGCGGAACGGTTTGAGCAATTTTAGTAGAGGGGCACCCAAGGAACATTCCTGTGCAATAATTTCAAAATCCATCCACTTGTTAGGGAGAAGAAGTCGTTTAAAGGTTTTTCTTTTTTTAGCTTTGACGGCTATTTTGTTCACCCGAGCGGAACTGTTTGAGCATTTTGGTAGAGGGTCATCCAAGGAACATTCCTGTGAAATAATTTCAAAATCCATCCACTGGTTAAGCAGGAGAAGTTGTTAAAAAGTTTTTCTATTTTAGCTCTGGCGGCCATCTTGTTCACCCGAGCGGAACAGTTTGAGCAATTTTGGTAGAGGATCATCCAAGGAACATTCCTGTGAAGTAATTTCAAAATCCATCCACTGGTTAAGGAGAAGAAGTTGTTTAAAGGTTTTTTCTATTTTAAGCTCTGTCGGCCATTTCGTTCACCCGAGCAGAACAGTATGAGCAATTTCGGTAGAAGGTCACCAAACAAACATTCCTGTGAAATAATTTCAAAATCCATCCACAGGTTAAGGAGAAGAAGCTGTTTAAAGGTTTTCTATTTTTAGCTCTGGCCGCCATTTTGTTCACCCGAGCAGAACGGTATGAGCAATTTTGGTAGAAGTTCAGCAAAGGAACACTCCTGTGAAATAATATCAAAATCAATCCACTGGGTAAGGAGAAGAAGTCGTTTAAAGGTTTTTTCTATTTTAAGCTCTGGTGGCCATTTGTTAACCCCAGTGGCATGGTTTGAGCAATTTTGGAAGAGGGTCAGCCAAGAAATATTCCAGTAAAATACTTTCAAAATCCATCCACTGGTTAAGGAGAAAAAGTTGTTTAAAGGTTATTCTATTTTTAGCTCTGGCGGCCATCTTGTTCATCCGAGCGGAACGGTTTGAGCAATTTTGGTAGAGGGTCACCATAGGAATATTCCTGTCAAGTAATTTCAAAATCCATCCACTGGTTAAGGAGAAAAAGTCATTTAAAGGTTTTTCTATTTTTTGCTCTGGCGGCCACCTTGTTCACCCGAGCGGAACGGTTTGAGCAATTTTGGTAGAGGGTCACCCAAGGAACATTCCTGTCAAGTAATTTCGAAATCCATCCACCGGTTAAGGAGAAGACCTTTAAAGGTTTTTCTATTTTTAGCTCTGGTGGCAATTTTGTTAACCCAAGCGGAACGGTTTGAGCAATTTCAGTACAGGGGCACCCAAGGAACATTCCTGTGCAATAATTTCAAAATCCATCCACTGGTTAAGGAGAAGAAGTCATTTAAAGGTTTTTCTATTTTTAGCTCTGTTGGCCATTTTGTTCATATGAGCGGAATGGTTGCGGCAATTTTGGTAGAGGGTCACCCAAGAAACATTCCAGTGAAATACTTACAAAATCCATCCACTCGTTAAGGAGAAAAAGTTGTTTAAAGGTTATTCTATTTATAGCTCTGGCAGCCATCTTGTTCACCCGAGCGGAACGGTTTGAGCAATTTTGGTAGAGGGTCACCAAAGGAACATTCCTGTGAAGTAATTTCAAAATCCATCCACTAGTTAAGGAAAAGAAGTCGTTTAAAGGTTTTTCTATTTTTACCTCTGGCCGCCATCTTGTTCACCCGAGCAGAATGGTTTGAGCAATTTTGGTAGAGGGTCACCCAAGGAACATTCCTGTCAAGTAATTTCGAAATCAATCAACTGGTTAAGGAGAAGAAGTCCTTTAAAGGTTTTTCTATTTTTAGCTCTGGCGGCCATTTTGTTCACCCGAGCGGAACGGTTTGAGCAATTTTAGTAGAGGGGCACCCAAGGAACATTCCTGTGCAATAATTTCAAAATCCATCCACTTGTTAGGGAGAAGAAGTCGTTTAAAGGTTTTTCTATTTTTAGCTTTGAAGGCTATTTTGTTCACCTGAGCGGAACTGTTTGAGCATTTTGGTAGAGGGTCATCCAAGGAACATTCCTGTGAAATAATTTCAAAAACCATCCACTGGTTAAGCAGGAGAAGTTGTTAAAAGGTTTTTCTATTTTTAGCTCTGGCGGCCATCTTGTTCACCCGAGCGGAACAGTTTGAGCAATTTTGGTAGAGGATCACCCAAGGAGCATTCCTGAGAAATTAGATCAAAATCTGTCCAGCAGTTTTGGGAAGATGTTGTTTAAAGCAAAAAATGACGACGGACGGAAGACGGACAAAGACCGATCCCAAAAGCTCACTTTGAGCACTTCGTGCTCAGGTGAGCTAACAAGAGGGCCATAATAACCCTGGATCGCTCACCTGATCCTTATTGTACAGATAAAGTGGTAGATAATATAAGGTGGAGTGGATGGTTTGACCCGTTTTGGTTGAGAGTGACCCAAGGAACATTTCTATGAAATGATTCCAAAATCAGTTTACCTATTTAGTAGTAGAAGTCATTTTAAAGCTTATTTATTGTTTAGTTTTGGTGGCTATTATGTTCAGTGGAGCAAAACTATTTTGAGCAATTTTGTCAGTGGGTTACCCATGGAACATTCCTTCCAAATTGTTTTCAAAATGTCTTTCAAAAGTTCTCTTCTACAGAGCTGACGTGTATTTTACTATCTGGGCACCTTCTGGACATTAAGGGGCAGGTCCTAGTGCATGGAGATATATTTGCTCAGTCTAACTTACAATGCCTTGTTGTGACAAGGGTGGGGGTGGGGGGCTTTGCAAGAATTGGCATAAGATGCTAGACATTTGAGTCAGTGGTTCCTTTTGACAATACAGAGATGAGTTGTATGTCATTATCTGGACACATTGTGGACATTGAGAGGGCAACAACTCCAAAAGTAGGAAAATCAGAGTTGGGGTTTATATGTTCGACATGTCATCTGATAGTGCTTTACATATCTGTGAAGTTTCGTGTAAATATCTTGAACGGTATCAGAGTTATGGAGCGGACATGGAACTATGGAGCACTGACGGACTGACGTATGGACACTCATAACTTCTGAGGGTATAACATAATACCCCGCCATTTTTTGAATTGGGGGGCATAGAAACGACAAAAATTGATCCAAGATTTATATCCAAACCACAGGCACGTCCTCATACAATGTAGAAAAAACGTGAAGTTTCAAAGTAACTAGAGAAAGCGACCAGTGGGTCATGTATACCTCCGGCCAGCGCCACCCTCTGATATATCTTTGGAGCTTGTATATAGTGTAAATGAAGAAGTTAAGAAGCTATAAGCATCTATAAATGTGCTTGTAAAAGCTATAACAAACATAAAATTTCTAAATAGACCAAGGGAGTTAGGACATCAAAGTTACTGAAGGGTTGGGGGCATCAATGAAACTGAAGCAGCAGGTAGGGGTATGCATCAACGAAATCTTTGGACTGGTATGAAACATCAATGCAAATATCAATTAAATTTGTAGTCTATAAACTTCGTCATAAAACTTTAACCAAATGTAAAATTTCTAAGTCCATGACCTTGAGGTCAAGGTCACCACAGGTAGGGGAAGGGACATACATCATGAAATGTTTGGGCTGGTATGCAACATTGATGCAAGTACAGTATCAACTGAATTTGTGCATACAGGCATTTATAAACTTTGTCATAAAACTTTAACCAAATGTGAAATTTCTAAGTCTGTGACCTTGACCTCAAGGTCATTTTTTGGGGAGGGACATGCATCAGTGAAATCTTAGGACCAGTATGTAACTTCAGTGTAAGTATCAACTAAATCTATCAAAGGGTCCATAAGATACAATCTCTTAGAAACTTTGACGCAAAACTTTAACCAAAATGTTAACGGACAGACAGACGGACTTCTCTACGAATGGATACTTAAGTGGCTAGACGTCGGCATATTGACTACTTAAGCGGAAAACTCTCTTAAGCGGCAAGCCACCTAAGAGCGAATTTTTGCCACTTAAGTACCAAAATTACGGGATAAACCCCATTTGGACTCACGAATATATACAACAAACCGTCCAAATTGTTTGCCCCCTAAATGTCGTTTCGTTGGTGCGGACAGACACACGGACGAACGGCAGGACGAAAACTATATACCCCCACATACTTCGTATGCCAGGGGTATAATAAGTATAAAACTGTACAAGGATTTGCCATGACCAGAGGTACCAACTGTCTATCAATTGATGGTTAACAAGAGGCCTAAGAGGGCCTGTCGCTCCACTGGCTATATTCAGTCAATTGTCATACTTATTACATTAACTCATTGTATAGTGGACTCTTCCATTGCTATATATTGGACCAGTCCATTTATCACATAAGGGGTATCAGGCCTATTTTTTATTTTATTCTATTTCTGACCAAAAATTCTGTTAGTGAATAGTGCAGACCCTGATCAGACGAGGTGTCCTCCGGGGTCTGATCTGGGCCTGCACTGTTTGCCAAGGTACCCCTTTAGGGGTTTCCCGCATGCAATGGGCTAAAAAAGACAAGTGATCCACCCAAGGAATATTCATTCTAAATTACAATAGAAACCATCCATCCAATTGACCATTTTGAAGAGTTTTTTTTTCTAAATCCTAAGAGGACTGTTCAAATATGAATGCAAGTAGAACGTTTTCTCATGCACTAATGCGAAAATCACCCGGAAATAAATATCACAGCGTAGAAAAACATTTTACCTATACATTGATACCAAACCTGTTAAAATCCGTGCACTTTAGCCATGTATATTGTTCGATAAACACTGTCTACTCTTGTATACTATTACTAATACAAAACACGGTAGGAAGAAGGTCAGAGTACGCCGTTGAAATACGGACCTATATTAAGAATTGTTGTATTCTTGGTATACGGTGCAAAGACATTTTTGATGAAATATGTTCGGTTTATGGGCATAATGAAATGTCTTTTCCGACAGTTTTTCGTTGGTGTAAGAAATTCAGCTGTGGGCTAGGCTCAACAGAAGATGCACCACATGATTGTCGGCTGAAAAGAGCAACATCTGCCAAGATGGTTGCTAGAGTGAAAGAAATAGTTGCTACCAATGCACGATACACCATTAGGCAAATAGCTAGTATGGTTGGCATCTCATTAGGAGCAGCACATACAATTCTGAAACGGGATTTGAAAATGAGAAAGATCTGTGCTAGATGGATTCCCCATCTGTTGACAGATGAGCAGAAAAAGACACACGTTCAGTGCACCAAGAAGTTGCTTAAAAAGTTTCCAAATTACAATGCACAGTCTTTTGCTAATGTCGTCACAGGTGACGAGACATGGGTTCACTTTTTTGAGCCAAAACGAAAGATTCAGAACAAAGTGTTGCAAAAGACCATGCATTGCAAAGCCAGGGGCTGACAAATCCATTGCCCGGCCGCCCGGGACAAGTCCGAAATCGCGCCGGGCAGGTGCACTTTGACCTTTCGTTGCCCGGTCGGGCAAGAGCGAAAAAATCGTCTGCAACTGTCAGTCTTATGAGTCCTTAAATACGGTTAAACTAGACCCGTAAGTAAATCACAATAATGTCCGCTTTGTCGGCAATTCAGAGACAAAACCATCTATGTTTTTATAACGGTTCAATTATGACACTATTGTTAATCCCTGTCATATATTTACCAATTAAGCACGATTGCCCGGCGGCGCGGGTCTTTCATTTCTGGTGTAGTGTGTACCACCAGCGCTATCGATA
Source organism: Lucinisca nassula (assembly GCA_963580285.1). Taxonomy (NCBI): domain Eukaryota; kingdom Metazoa; phylum Mollusca; class Bivalvia; order Lucinida; family Lucinidae; genus Lucinisca; species Lucinisca nassula. The sequence goes on along the minus strand of OY757014.1, from coordinate 17,746,777 downwards.
AGCGTGACAAGGTGTGAAAATAAGATTAAGTTATGTCTCTAATTTGCGTTTATCCCTGCCATAAAATTTAATCCACTATCAATGTGAAAATGATTTAATACCTCCTAAGATGATTTGCTACATCTTACGGTAATAAAAACGGACTATTCTACTATCTCGTGAACGGTTATGTTTTGGCGCCAAATAACAGACGCTGGCGGGGAAAAGTCGAATTTTTTAATGTTGGTAACCGCGGATTGGTCGCACCTCTATCCACAACCGTAAGCGAGAAAATATTTTTTACCGGTTCCAAACATTTTTTTAATGAGAGAGATACGCCGCATTAAAATAAAACAATGACAAACACCTGTAGGGTTGCTGGGGTCGGATGACGTCATTTACTGATCGCGTGCAGAAAAATGGGAGTGGTGGTTTATGGACGACAATTTGGATGGCGGAAATAATGATCGGATTGAACTTGCTTGTAGGGCGGGTGTGAAAGTTTGGGTTCGTTTTGGATCGAGGAGGGTCCTCGTCTTGTGGTTCAAGCTAAATAAGTTGCATTCTTTTAATCTTTTATCTCGCTGCCCTGACACTTCTGATCTTTTGAGTAGATCTATATCAGCTGCAGCTCATGTTCATCATGCGTGTCAAGCTAAATGAGTTTATATAACTATCTTAAATTGCTAATCGGTAAAGGTATTAAGTCAATTAACTTGAAAAAGTACCGTTATTGACTGTGACAACAACAGTATAATTTCTACCGTATTACCGCGCACAGGGAAATAAATAGAAGTGAATGCAATGATCAGGAATCGATACAATTAACCCTGAGCTCCCATCAGAGACACCAAAGAGACAGAAACACAAACATGAAATAACTAGATCCTAACGGAAAGTGGTTGTGCTTGAAACTTGACAGAAACCTTGGATTATATTTATAAATGTCGGTCGTCATCATCGTCACCATTGTCACCCCACCCCCGCATGCAACTCCACTTTGAGTTCCAAAATCCTGGGCAAGTAGGATTTTGAGCTGGGCAAGTGCAAAAATATTTTACTTGCCCGGTGGGCAAGTGGAAAATTTTTGGATTTGTCAGGCCCTGGCAAAGCGGACCATGAGCGTCAAGAAGGTAATGTATGCCATATTCTTTTCAAATCAGGGCCCTGCTATTCAGGTTGCTGTGCCTAAAGGCAAATCTGTAAATGCGAAGTTTTACAAGAATAAAGTTCTTCGAAAATTGAAGAAATATTTCAAAGAACGAAGACCCGCAACTGGGTTTGGCCAATGTCAGATTGCTACATGACAATGCGTCATCGCACAAGGCATTCATTGTGCAAGACTATCTGAAGCAGGAAAAAGTTGTTGAACTCCCTCACCCCCCCCCCCCCCCCCCCCCCCCCCCCCCCCCCCGTATTCCTCTGACCTTGCCCCGTGTGACTTTTTTTTGTTCCCGCGGCTGAAAAAATACCTTTCTGGTCGAAAATTTGTGCAGCGCAAACACTTCGGTTCTGCAATATTCCAGTGCCTTCATAGTATACCTCGAAAAGACTACCAAAATGCATTCAATGATTGGATCAGAAGACTGAAAATTTGTATATCTGTTAAAGGGGAATACTTTGAGGGGACAAAATAAATTTTTCATCGAAATCTATCACAGAATCATTTTTATGTGCTTAGTTGCATTCATATTTGAACAGTCCTCGTAGGAGCAAGGTCAGCTGAATTTATGTAGGTGACCACACAACATTGCTACATTCTAAATGCTAGTATAAGTCTGTGGGAGCTAATGAGCCCCAAGGTGTGGCCAGTTTGGACCCAAGCGGTATGGTTGGCAGGATTTATGTAGTTGACCACATGCGATACATCTAAGCTCTGTGGAATGATCCAACGGTGCAGTCAAGACTGCCTGTGACATGCAGGTAGGTGGAAAGCGGAGGCCTGGAAGGCCCAAGATGACCTGGAAGCAGCTAACAGAAGAATGGAAGCTCTCTGCTATCGGTCCTCATGATAGACAAACCTGGAGATCTGGTGTAAGATCTGCCATGCGTGCAGCAAGCGAGCTACCTGGAGGCTGGAAAGGGGCCCACTTATGTTGATGTTGCCCCATGTACCTGCCCGTTAATCAAAGATCTGTTGATGATGATGATAAGCTCTGGGTCTCTGGGCTAATCTGAACCCCAGAGCCATGGTTGGCAATATTACTGTGAGTAACCATTTGACGTTGCTGCATACTAAATATATAAAGCTCTGGGCCTTATGGTTTCAGAGAAGAAGACTTTTTTAAGTTTTTCCCATTATAAGTCTATGGGAACTAATGAGCCTCTGGGCGTGGCCAATTCTTTACCCCAGGGGCATGGTTGGCAGTATTTATGTGAGTGACCACTTGACATTGCTGCATACTAAATATCTAAACACTGGCCCCTGATGGTTTCACAAAAGATTTATTAAGTTTTGGCCTTATGGTTTCAGAGAAGGAAATTGTTCAAGTTTTTTCCATTATAAGTCTATGGTAGCTAATAAGACCCCGGGCATTGCCAATTTGGACCCCAGAGGCAAAGTTTGCAGGATTTGTGTAGGTGACCACATAACTTTGCTACATACTAAATATCTTAGCTTTAAGCCTTATGGTTTCAGAGTAGAAAATTTTTCAAGTTTTTTTCCATTACAAGTCTATCATGACTATGGGAGCTAAGGGGCTTGGCCATGGTGGCCATGTTTTTTGCCTGATCAAAATTTCTTCAAGGAATCTGACAGAGGTCCACACTAGGAACATTCGAGCAAAACAGGAATGAAATCCATTGAGCGGTTTTGGAGGAGAAGATTTTTAAATTTTTTCCCTTTTTAAGTCTATGGAAGCTAATGAGCCAAGGGGCGTGGCCATGGCGACCATGTTTTGTGTCTGATCAAAATTTCTTTAAGGAATCTGACAGAGGTCAACCCAAGGATCATTCATGCAAAATAGGAGTGAAATCCATCAAGCGGGTTTGGAGGAGAAGATTTTAAAAGATTTTTTTTTTGGATTTAGCAACCAGAATTCTGCATGTAACAAAATTCTTTGAGGACCGTGTGAGGAACATTCCTGTGAAAATTGGTTACAACTGGCCAAGTAGATTAGGAGATGTATAAAAAGAGCTGTCCAAGAGCTGGGAGCCAATTTTTGAGTTTTTTTTTTTTTTTTTGCAAAATTTCAAGGGGAGATAATTCAGCCAAAAATGATAACCGAGTTATGACCCTGGGTCAGAATGTCGCCCTTGTAATGGTGAATAAGTGTGTGAAGTTTCATGGGGCTAGGTCAAATACTTTTGAAGCTATGATCAAGGTTAAAGTTTTTGTGATGGACAGACAAACAAACAAACAGACACGGACAGACAGGCAGACAGACAAACAAACAAATAGACAGACAGAGCCAATACTATATGCTCCCCGAATCAAAAAATCTTGGGGCATTAAAAAGTTAATGCACAGACGCACAATGGACACAGGGCCATAACAAAAGCCCCACTGGCCGAATCCCACTGGCCGAAGGACTCGGCCAGTGGAGATAACAAGAGGCCCATGGGCCACTATGCTCACCAGAGCTCAGGTGGGCACTGCCCATCCTGCCCAATGGCAGCCATGTATTTTAACATGATATCATTTTAATCCACCAAATGAACCCCCATGTCCAAATGAGCACCCATGTGGACTCAGCATCTGAAAAGTTAGGCCTTTTATGAAGTAGAGGGGGTGGGGCATGGACCCAATGGAGCCCTGGTTGGTATCACTAAATGCGTCTTATCATAAGAAACAAAAATATATATGGTTTAGCAGTGGGGATCTGTAAGGCCTCTTTAACAGTTGAGGGGTTGGGGCATGCCCTGTTGATCCCAGGAAAGCCCAAACTGTTGTCCCTAAATGTGTCTTATCATAAGGACCAAGTATATATATGGTTCAGTGCTGGGAATCTGACCGGTTTCAGAGATTTGAGGCCATTTTATGAAATAGGAATGGCCCCTGCAGACCCCGCTACAGTAGGTGTGCTAATAATAAGGAACAAGAACATATATGATTATGTGGTGGGGATTTGAATGGTTTCTGAAATATAAAGCCTTTTATGAAATGGAAGGGCAGGGCACATTGCCTCAGCACAAAGAGACCTCCAGGTTGGTGTGATTGAATGAGTCTGATCATAAGGAACAAGTATATGGTTTTGGGGTGGGGATCTGAACTATTTCTGATATATATGGCTTTTAATGAAGTAAAGCGGTGTGGCATGGCCTGGGCGTGCCCCGGGGACTCCCAAGCTGGTGTCACTGAATGCGTCTTATCATAAGAAAGATGAATATATATGGTTTAGGGTGGGGCTAAGAACATTCTCTGAGATATAAGGCCTTATGTGAAGTGGAGGGGTGGGGCAAGGCCCAGGGAGACTCCCAGGTTGGTGTCAATGAATGTGTCTTATCATAAGGAACAAGACTATATATGGTTAAGGGGTGGCCATCTGTAGGGTTTCCGAGATATTGTGATATTATGAAATGGAGGGGGTGGGGCATGGCCCCAGCATATCCCTGGGAACCCCCAGGTTGGTGTTACTGAATGCGTCTTATCATAATGAACAAGAATATAAATGATTTAGGGGTGGGGATCTGAACAGTTTCAGAAATATATGGCCTTTTTTGAAGTGGAGGGGTGGGGCAAGGCCCCAGCGCGTCTCTGAGGACCCCCAGGTTGGTGTCAATGAATGTGTCTTATCATAAGAAGCAAGCATATATATGGTTTATGGGTGGGGATCTGTAAGGTTTCCGAGATATTGGGCCTTTTATCAAATGGAGGGGGTGGGGCATGGCCCCGGTGCATCCAGGGGACTCCCAGGTTGATGTCACTGAATGGGTCTTATCAAAAGGAACAAGAATATATATGGTTTAGGGGTGGGAATCTGAATGGTTTCCGAGATATTGGGCCTTTTATAAAGTTGAGGGGGTGGGGCCTGACCTGTGCGCATCCCTGACGACCCCCAGGTTGGTGTTACTGAATGTGTCTTATCAATAGGAACAAGAATATATATGGTTTAGGGGTGGGGATCTGAACAGTTTCTGAGATATATGGCCTTTTGTGAAGTGGAGGGGTGGGGCAAGGCCCCAGCGCATCTCTGAGGACCCCCAGGTTGGTGTCAATGAATGTGTCTTATCATAAGAAGCACGCATATATATGGTTTAGGGGCGGGGATCTGTAAGGTTTACGAAATATTGGGCCTTTTATGAAATGGAGGGGGTGGGGCATGGCCCCGGCGCATCCAGGGGACTCCCAGGTTGAGGTCACTGAATGGGTCTTATCATAAGGAACAAGAATATATATGGTTTAGGGGTGGGGATCTGAATGGTTTCCGAGATATTGGGCCTTTTATTAAGTGGAAGGGGTGGGGCATGACCTCGGCGCATCCCTGAGGACCCCAAGGTTGGTGTTACTAAATGCGTCTTATCAATAGGAACAAGAATATATATGGTTTAGGGGTCGGGATCTGAATGGTTTCTGAGATATATGGCCTTTTATGAAGTGGAGGGGGTGGGGCATGGCCCGGGTACAACCTGGGGGACCCTCAGGTTGGCATAAAAGCATATGGCTGAAAGAATTTTACTCAAGAAACATTTCTATAAAAGTTTTGTCCAAATATCTGCAATGACTTGGCAGTAAATGCCATTTTTCAATTTTCCCCATTATAAGTCTATGGAAACTCTAAGTTGCCATAGCAACCAAACTAATGGGCCGATTTTCATAAAAAACACAAACTTTCAATCCCCCAGCCAAAGGATGCTACAAATAAAATTTGGGCTGAATCGGTCCAGTGGCTTCAGAGAAGAAGATGTTTGAAAGTGTTGACGTCAGACGACGACAACGACGACGACAACGCCGGACAACTGCCTATCCTATAAGCTCCCCCGGAGCCTTCGGCTCTGGTGAGCTAAAAACCACTGGCCGAAAGCCTCGGCCAGTGGAGATAAAAATGACTAAGTTGATAATGTGGCGAAAGTGTTAAAAATTCATCCAAGATTTATATCTAAACCGAATCCACATCCTCATACCATGTCAAACACACAAAGTTTCAAAATGATTGGTATCAAACTGTAAGAGGAGCTGCGATGACAAGAGGTACCTACTGTGTATCAATTGGAAGCAATGCCTCCAAAATGACCTTAATGGTGTTGAAGGGGATGTTAAACCCTAAATCAAACAAACAAAAGATACCATGGCGAAAACAAATGCAAAGTTTCAAAATGATTGGTATAAAACTGTAGGAGGAGTTGCGATGACCAGACACCCAGTGTAAACTGTTGACAGAAAAACGGACGGACAACCAGACGGACAAACATGGTGTCTGTACGGACAGACAGATGGACAGATGCCAGGACGGAAACTTGCATGCATATTTCTTCCTGCTAAGCAGGTGCGACAATAAACTCAGTTAAGCATGATCTGGATAAAATATGATCATCTTCAGGTCCTTGAGACAACAACTGGAAAGTTTCTTCAAAATCCTTTGAAAACTGTAGGAGCAGTTGCAGAGACAATATTATGTCTATGGATACACAGATGGACTGACAAATGAACAATGACCTCAGTAAAACTAGAAATGGTGTTTGTAAAACACTATGCCCCCAACCATATGCTTGTCCATAAATACCCAAATTTTCAAAAGGCCATTATTGACAAAAAAAAAAAAAAAAAAATCAGATTTATTTTTCTAAATTTAATGTTAATCAGGTGATGTACTAGTCATTCCAAATCAGCATGTCAAGTTTTTAGGCAACAATTTAAATAGTTTCTTTAAATATCTTGCTACAAGAAAGAAACACAATTAAATGACCTGAAAATGCAAAGGGCAATCACTCCCAACAAAATTTCATTAAACTGGTTGAAAATTTAATCAGGTGATCTCCTCCCCATCCCAAATCAGTATACCAAATTTAGCTCAAATACTTTTTGAGATATCTTGCTAATGAGATTTCTATATTATTTAATTAAAAAGGAAATAACGTGAAAAAAAGAGAAAAGTCAGATAAAACCAGAAAGAAACACAATTGAGAGGCAAAAAATTATAAAGGGCCATAACTTTAACAAAATTCTATAGAATTGGTTGAAAATTTAATCAGGTAGTCTCCTCCTTAGTCCCAATCACTATACCATGTATCAGGGCTGTAGCTTAAATACTTTTTGAGATATCTTGCTAACGAGAATTCTATGTTTTTTAATTAAAGGGGAAATAATTCAAGAAGGGGAGATAATTTGGACAAGAAAAAAAATACGGGTCAACTATTTTTTCATGAGGAACTCATATATGAAATTTCAAAACACTAGCATACACGGTTCTGAAGATATGCTATGCACCAGAAAGCAACACAATTGAGTAGCAAAAAATTACAAAGGGCCATAACTCTAACAAAATTTTATCGAATTGGTTGAAAATTTAATCAGGTAGTCTCCTCCTTAGTCCCAATCACTATACCAAATATCAAGGCTGTAGCTCAAATACTTTTTGAGATATCTTGCTAACGAGAATTCTATGTTATTTAATTAAAGGGGAAATGATTCAAGAAGGGGAGATAATTTGGACAAGAAAAAAAATACGGGTCAACTATTTTTTCATGAGGAACCCATATATGAAATTTCAAAACACTAGCATACACGGTTCTAAAGATATGCTATGCACCAGAAAGCAACACAATTGAGTGGCAAAAAATTACAAAGGGCCATAACTCTAACAAAATTTTATAGAATTGGTTGAAAATTTAATCAGGTAATCTCCTCCTTAGTCCCAATCACTATACCAAATATCAAGGCTGTAGCTCAAATACTTTTTGAGATATCTTGCTAACGAGAATTCTATGTTATTTAATTAAAGGGGAAATAATTCAAGAAGGGGAGATAATTTGGACAAGAAAAAAAATACGGGTCAACTATTTTTTCATGAGGAACCCATATATGAAATTTCAAAACACTAGCATACACGGTTCTAAAGATATGCTATGCACCAGAAAGCAACACAATTGAGTGGCAAAAAATTACAAAGGGCCATAACTCTAACAAAATTTTATAGAATTGGTTGAAAATTTAATCAGGTAATCTCCTCCTTAGTCCCAATCACTATACCAAATATCAAGGCTGTAGCTCAAATACTTTTTGAGATATCTTGCTAACGAGAATTCTATGTTATTTAATTAAAGGGGAAATAATTCAAGAAGGGGAGATAATTTGGACAAGAAAAAAAATACGGGTCAACTATTTTTTCATGAGGAACCCATATATGAAATTTCAAAACACTAGCATACACGGTTCTAAAGATATGCTATGCACAAGAAAGCGTGACGTACTAACGGACGAACGGACGGACAAGCCAGAAGCAATATGCCCCCCAACTTTTTTAAAGTTGGGGGCATAATAAGATCACCTTCAGGTAATGAAACAATACTGGGAAAGTTTCATCAAAATTCCATGAAAAATGTAGGAGAAAAGAATTTCTGTTGATAAAATGGCCAGAAACTGAAAGAGGGTTTAAGTCTGGAAACAAGAGCTGTCTCTATAAGTGAGCAATGTCCCCGTAGGAGCCAATTTGAGGAAAAAAAAAAGTACGGACTAACCCACAAACGAACGGACAGTGCAAAAACTATATGCCCTCCTACAGGCATAAAAATTTAACAAAATTGTCGAAGAAATGTGGAAGTAGTTCAGGTCACAAGATTTAAGAACATGTTTTCCAGAAAATAAAGGGCTGTAACTCCTTCGCAGATGATAGGATCAACGTGAAAATTGTGTTTGGCACCCCTTTACCTCACAAGGAATGCATGTGCAAAGTTTCAGCTCAATCGGTGAAGAAATGTGGAGGTAGTTTGCGTCACAAGATTTTTAGTGCATTTTTGAGAAAATCAAGGACCATAACTCCAAAACGCTTCATCCTAGCAGAATGAATTTTGTGTTAGGCACATCTACGTATCATTGCAAATGCATAAGCAAAATTTTAACAAAATTGTCGAAGAAATGTGGAAGTAGTTCGCGTCACAAGGTTTAAGAACGCATTTTTCAGAAAATAAAGGGCCATAACTTCTTCCCAGATGATAGGATCAACGTGAAAATTTTGTTATGCACCTCTTTACCTCACAAGGGATGCATGTGCAAAGTTTCAGCTCAAACAGTGAAGAAATGTGGAAGAAGTTCGCGGTGCAAGGTTTTTCAGAAAATCAAGGGCCATAACTCCATCACAGATGATAGGATCAAGGTAAAAATTGTGTTGGGCACCCCTTCACCTCACAAGGAATGCATGTGCAAGGTTTCAGCTGAATCAGTGAAGAAATGTTGAAGTAGTTCGCATCACAAGGTTTTTAGCACATTTTTTAGAAAATAAAGGGCCGTAACTCCTTCGAAAATGATAGGACCAACATGAAAATTGTGTTAGGCATCCCTTCACCTCACAAGGAATGCATGTGCAAAGTTTCAGCTCATTCCTGGAAGAAATGTGGAAGTAGTTCGCATCACAAAACAAGAGCTTCGGTGAAACCGAGGGATGCTCCCCGAAGATGTGCAGTAGTAGGAGGATTATTTTAGTGAAATGATCCTATACACTTTTAAGTTTGATAAGATTTGTTTGAGGACAAAGGTTATGGGTACTCGTTAGAACCGTCTGAATGAGGAGGTTCTAATGAGTACCCTCAGCTGATGTTTGGAGTACAAATAAAGAAACTAGGTAGTGATTTTCAACAAAGAATGCAAAAAAAAAAAAAAAAAATGAGAAATGTAAGGCCCCTTCCCTGCAAGGACCTGTAAATCTTAAACCATAAGGCTAAGAAAGTTATCACCGAGGTTAAGGTTTTTGGTTTAGGTGTGACAAACACACAAGATATTCTCCTTTGTCAGAATGTAGGTCTTTCTGGGCCTGCACTGTTTGCCAATTACCCCATTTGGGGTTTCCGGTACCAAATGGGTTTAACCTAAAGTCTAAGAATTCCCTAGTTAGTGATTTTCAACAAAGACTGCAAAAATAAGGAGAAATGTAAGGCCCCTTCTGTGCAAGGGCATGTAAATCTTAAACCATAAGACAAAGAAACTCAGTTTTGTGTTCCCTAGTAAGTGATTTTCAATGAAGAATGTCACAAGGAATACATATGTGAAATATGAAAGCCCTATTACCCATGGTTATGAAACAACAGGAGATATTTTTTGAAAAAGGGGAGATAATACAGTGAAAATAAGCAACATAATTATGGCCCTTTGTCAGAATGTAGGTTTTGTGATGGTAAGTATGTGTGTGAAGTTTCATGAGAGTAGGATAAATACTTTTAAAATTTTGACCGAGTTTAAGTTGTTTGGTTATGGCCTGACAAACACACACCGAAAAGCAATATAGTTATGGCCCTTTGTCAGAATGCAGTGATTTTTTTACAAATTTTCAACTATGAGTCCTGGGACTCGTTCAACCAAAAAACTGTGCGTCCCAAATCTGAAAGTATGAGTCCCAATATTTGGAGGGGAAAAATGGGAAGCAAAAAAAAAAGATCGGTTCAGTATAGTTAAAAATGTGGTGATGAATGAATGGCTAGTATCTGTTATTTGCAATGGACAGAATCAATCATCAACTTGTGTTGTTTACTAGCCCAAAGAAATCCAGCTCAAGTGTACGTTTTTTTTGTGTCTATTTTCCGAGTCCTTTTCGGAGGAATGATTTCTACTTTCGTTTTCGATAAATGCACACCGCAACGCAACTTGTGTGACTTCATGCACAATGGAGGTAAAATCCCGAACGTTTCCTCATGATTGGTACACCAGCTATCTAAACAGGTGCTGACAAATCTATTGTCCGGCACAAGTCCAAAATCGCTCCGGGCAGGTGCACTTTGACCTTACGACGCCCGGGCGAGCAAGTGCAAAAAAATCGTCTACAACTGTCAGCCTTTTGAGTTCTTAAATACGGTAAAACTAGAGTAAGTAAATCACAATAATTGCTGCAGTGTCCAGCTTTGTCGACAATTCAGAGACAAATCGTCTGTGTATTTATAACGGTTCAATTATGACACTATTGTTAATCCCTTTCATATAATTGCTAAGAAAACATGATTGCCCTGCGTGCGTGTCTTTCATTTCATCGATAAACCAACTTGAACAAGGTGTGAAAATATGGTCAATTATCTCTCTAATTTGTGTTTATTCCCCTATGTATGCATAATAAAAACGGACTTTTCTACTATCTCTTGAATGTTATGTTTTGGCGCCAAATAGCAGACGCTAGACGGGAAAAGTCGAACGCTGTTGTTCGAGCTTCTGGGGATAATTCGGGAGCTGTGCAAAACGCTGTTTTCTATCCACCTCTATTCACAACCGTTTCGCTATCGAGAAAATATTTTTACCGGGTCCAAACATTTTTTTTATGAAAGATATACACCCCATTAAAATAAAACAATGGCATTAAACACGTGTGAGGTTTCTGCCATCAGATGACGTCATTTACCGATCACGTGCAGAAAACGGTGTTGGTGGTTTGTGGGCGGGGATTTGGATGGCGCAAAACTTTGATGTTCGCATTGAACTTGCTTGTGTGAAAGTTCGGGCTCGTTCTGGATGGAAGGGATCTTCGTCTTGTGGTTGGATCATTAAATTGTACCTGTATCGATTTTTCAGTGACTCGTTGGGCAGTTCGGTAAAAGTGCGGTATTTAATCACTTCCGCCGATATTTACAGACGCCAAAACGAAAAGTGGATTTTTCACCCATGAATTTTTTTGCGTCCGAGGGACGCACATATTTTATGATTGTGCGTCCTCAGTCCTATTTGTGCGTCCTGGACGCAGGACGCAGGGGTAAAAAAATCACTGAGAATGTAGGTCTTGTGATTGTAAGTAAGTGTGTGCAGTTTCATGAGAGTAGGGCAAATACTTTTGAAGTTATACCGAGGTTAAGTTTTTTGGTTAAGGCGTGACAAACACACAGACAAAAGCAATATGGTTTGTCAGAATGTAGGTCTTGTGATTGTTAGTATGAGTGTGAAGTTTCATGGGAGTAGGGATAATACTTTTGAAGTTATAACCGGTTAAATGTTTTGGTTTAGATTTGAAACTGACTGACAAGGAGATTACTATAGGGCACCCAAAATACTGTGTGGGGCCCTAATTAAGAAGGGAAGCAACTCCGTAAATACTGTTGGTAGGGTTATGCTTCTTGCATTCTGCGATTTCTCTCAAAGCCCCCTATCAGTGTATCAAGTTTCACTAAATTACCTTTAAAACTTTTAGAGATATGCTCCGGACAAGCTTAATATAGCAAAAACTAAAAAAGGAAATAACTCTGTAATTACTTGTGATAGAGTTACAGTTCTTGCACTCTGCACTTCCTCTGATGGCCATCTATCAATGTATCAAGTTTCACTTAAATCCCTTCTATACTTTCAGAGCTATGCTCCGGACAATCTTTTCATTGAAATACTTCAGAAGGGAAGTAACTCCATACAAACTGGTCACAGGGTTATGGTTCTTGTATTCTATGATTCCCCTCATCGCCCTCTATCAGTATATCAAGTTTCACTTAAACACCTTTAATACTTTTAGAGATATTGAGTGTGACGGACGGACGGACAGACGGACCGACGGAAGTTTCACTTAAATACCTTTAATACTTTTAGAGATATTGAGTGTGACGGACGGACGGAAGGACAAAGCGGCGACTATATGGCTCCCCCTTCGGGGAGCATAAAATGTGTGGACTTACAAACCCACAAATGAACAAACACACAGACAATGCAAAAACTATATGCCCTCCTACGGGGGCATAAAAAGGAGTCAGCGTGACCTAGGTATAATATAATCCTCTACAGGTCATAGGAACAATGACTGGAAGGTTTCACTAAAATCCACTGAAAACTGCAGGAATTGCAGAGATAAGCCTTACTGTTGATAAACAAGAGGGCCCAGAGGGCCCTGGTTCGCTCACCTGATCCAATGTATTATAAGTGGGCCCGGGCGGGGTGAATTTGGCCCCAGGGCTATAATTTGAACAATCTTGGTAGAGGTCCACATGATGAAGCTTCATATCAAATATGAAAGACCTGGGCTTTGTGGTTTCAGAGAAGAAGATTTTAAAGGTTGACCCTGCATAAAGAAGTCTATGTAAAACAAGAATTTCCCTAAATAAGTCTATGTAAAACCAAAGGGCCCCGGAGTGGGGGCATTTTTGGCCCAAGGGCTATAATTTGAACAATCTTGGTAGAGGTCCACTAGCTGAAGCTTCATAACAAATATCAAAGACCTAAGCCTTGTGGTTTCAGAGAAGAAGATTTTTTAAGATTTTCCCTATATAAGTCTATGTAAAACCAAAGGGCCCCAGAGCGGGGGCAATTTTGGCCCCCAGGGCTATAATTTGAACAATCTTGGTAGAGGTCCACAAGATGAAGCTTCATATCAAATATCAAAGACCTGGGCCTTGCAGTTTCAGGCAAGAAGATTTTTAAAGATTTTCCCTATATAAGCCTATGTAAAACCAAACAGCCCTGGGCGGGGGCTTTTCTGGCCCCAGCACTATAATTTGAACAATCTTGGTAGGGGTCCACTAGATGAAGTTTCATACCAAATAGCAAAGACCTGGGCCTTGCAGTTTCAGAGAAGAAGATTTTTAAAGATTTTCCCTATACAAGCCCATGTAAAACAAAAGGGCCCCAGGGCCGGGGGCATTTTTGGCCCCAGCACTATAATTTGAACAATCTTGGTAGGGGTCCACTAGATGAAGCTTCATACCAAATATCAAAGACCTGGGCCTTGTGGTTTCAGAGAAGAAGATTTTTAAAGATTTTCCCTATATAAGCCCATGTAAAACCAAAGGGCCCCGGAGCGGGGGCATTTTTAGCTCCAGCACTATAATTTGAACAATCTTGGTAGGGGTCCACTAGATGAAGCTTCATACCAAATATCAAAGACCTGGGCCTTGCGGTTTCAGAGAAGAAGATTTTTAAAGATTTTCCCTATATAAGCCCATTTAAAACCAAAGGGTCCCGGTGCGGGGGCATTTTCGGCCCCAGCACAATAATTTGAACAATCTTGGTAGGGGTCCACCAGATGAAGCTTCATACCAAATATCAAAGACCTGGGCCTTGCGGTTTCAGAGAAGAAGATTTTTAAAGATTTTCCCTACGTAAGCTCATGTTAAACCAAAGGGCCCCGTCGCGGGGGCATTTTCGGCCCCAGCACAATAATTTGAACAATCAGGGTCCACCAGATGAACCTTCATACCAAATATCAAAGACCTGGGCCTTGCAGTTTCAGAGATTTTTAAAGATTTTCCCTATATAAGCCCATGTAAAACCAAAGGGCCCCGGTGTGGGGGCATTTTTAGCTCCAGCACTATAATTTGAACAATCTTGGTAGGGGTCCACTAGATGAAGCTTCATACCAAATATCAAAGACCTGGGCCTTGCGGTTTCAGGAGAAGATTTCAGAGAAAGTTTTCAATGAAAAAAATCAATTTTTGGCTCCTGTGACCTATATGTGCAATGGACAGAAACCATTTGAACAACTTTGAAAGGGGACCACCTAAGGATCATTCCTGTGAAGTTTGGTCAAAATCTGATCAGTGGTTTAGGAGATGTCATTTGAAGAAAAAGTTTACGGACGCACGCACGACGGACGACGGACAAAAAGTGATCCCAAAAGCTCACCTTGTCACTACGTGACAGGTGAGCTAAAAAAGGCTAAAACTGACAAAGGGTCATAACTCTGGCATAAATCAGCCGAGCATGATCTCGATAAATATGATCATCCTCGGGTCTTGGGAACAATAACTGGAAAGTTTCATCAAAATCCTTTGAGAAATGAAGGCAGAGTTGGGAGACAAGAACTTAAATTGATGAAATGGCAAAAACTGACGAAGGGCCATAACTCTTGTAAAAAATCAGTTGAGCACGACCCCGATAAAATATGATCATCTACAGGTCATGGGAACAATAACTGGAAAGTTTCATCAAAATCCCTTGAAAACTGTAGCAGGAGTTGAGGAGACAAGACAGTGTCTACCAACGGATTGACAACCCATTACTATAGTCCCCTTCGACTAACATTGGGAAACAACAAATGACTTTTTAAAGTAGTGACTTGAACAAGTTATGTTACAGAACAAGACAATTTCCCTGGATTGGCTTGCCCATCACTAAACTATCAAGTGCTAAGCACTAATTTAAAACTTTCACTCACTCATAATCTTTTGTACCAGTTGCTGTAGTTTTCATAATTGGCATGTGAAATAGACCTTTCTGTTTGTACCAATATTTTTGTATATCCTTTTTGAAATACGGAACATCAGTACTATTAATTATATGGTGTATTCCATGCTTCCAAAGAATAGCCCTTTTATAGAACATACTGAACGTCACTACAGCTGTTGTTAAGAGAATGTGAGGTGGCCGTAAAAATCCCCTGGCCCTTCATCATAGTATAGATTATATTTTCTAGTCCTTTGGGATCATTGATAGTATTGTAGAATTCTTAAAATATTTGTTGGTCAATGATGAGGCCTAATTGGCTGACAATAGCTAGTCTGGCAAAACAAATTGTACATGGGTTAGCCTTTGGCTAACTCTTTCATTGGACATATTCTGACAGAGAGTCATTGCCTCCCCATAAGATTTTTTTTCTGCAACCACCACAACACCCCAGAAAGCTATGCCTAAAATGAAGAGAAAGGGTTACCTGGCAGCATGAACTGTGCTTGCAGATGTAGGGTCTATAAACAGAATGAACTCTTCTGTGCTGAATCAGTGGAAGGTATAATGGGAATTCTCTCCCACACCACTGACATTTCTTCAACATGTCTGCATTCACTGTCATGTCACATGATAGCATCTACATATCAGTCATCCCTGAAAAAAGATCATCCTCCATTTGATACAAGCACTGGGACCTTAACAAACTCCTTTGAGACCAAACATTAAAAAGCAACCAAGCAGAATGGCTAATACACAGCTACTTTTGCTTCAAAGTTTTGGCAAAAATAATAGCACATTTGCAAATGATTTTAGTTTTAACCATGTATTAATTGATTATATTGTTAGTTGTAACATTTAAATTGTATTAATTATGTTGGCTTTGTTACTGTTGTTTTGTATTGGTTTGTTTGTTTGTATTGGAATTTAACAGCCCAGTCAACACTATTTTAGGTTATTTTTGTGTCGGTCAGTTACCTATCCACACTTTTCCTGGGCAGGCTAATACATAAGCGGTTAACCAGAACAGTGCATATTCTTTTGCCAGAAACTGACAACTGCCCTCATTGAATCAGCAGAAGGGAGAGAATGACCATAGAAAAGATTTCATGATCAATCCCCATGAAAGAATGTTGACGACCCCGGCAGGTTATCAAACCCTCGATCCGACTGAGCTAACGAGGCAGGCTTGTTATTGTTGTTACATTCAGAGCTCTCACTAGGATTTTGAAAACAGGATTCCAGGAATTCTTCCTTGTAAACTCGGAAAAAAGTTAGATTCCCACATAAAAAGTTGGAGTTCTGGGGCCAGTTGTTCAAAGCATTGTTAGCTTAATGAGCTCGTTAGTGGTAATATTGTAGACATCTGGGTGACACCAATAGCTTTTGCTAACATTTGGTCAGGTAAGCCACGACTACCTGGCCTTCTGTTGCAGAAATAGGCATCTCACCTCACAGGGGCACTGCTTGAACCTGCAGCAGTGGAATACCTAATGATCAAGAGCCTGTGTTCTTACCCACTAGGCCTTGGTAGCTCAGTCGGATGCAGGTCTGACGGGAGATCAGGATGACGCTGGTTCGATACCTGCTGGGGTCGGCAACATACTTTCGTGGAGATTGATCATGAAATCTTTTTTACGGTTATTCTCTCCTTTCCGCAGATTCGAGAAGGGCAGTTGTCACTGGCGAAAGAATGTGCACTGTACAGGTT
This sequence comes from Lucinisca nassula, assembly GCA_963580285.1. Classification (NCBI taxonomy): domain Eukaryota; kingdom Metazoa; phylum Mollusca; class Bivalvia; order Lucinida; family Lucinidae; genus Lucinisca; species Lucinisca nassula. The sequence continues at coordinate 17,729,882 of OY757014.1, read as the reverse complement.
AACGGCTTACATATAAGCTTGCCCTGGGAAAGTGTGGATAGGTAAACTGACCGGCTCAAAAATGACCTAAAATAGTGTTGCCTGGGCTGTTAAACTTCAATACAAACAAAGGCCATGCCCATTTGTGTTATACCAGATGATGTGTATTTAGTTCAATGGTCCTCATCTGATTGACTTCAGTTTCTCTTGAAACTCACTTGATGAAGTTGTTACTATGATTCCGCTTTGCTGACCAAAGTTAAGGTGAGTACAATAGCTCTCAACCCAACACACTTTGTATGCCTGGGAGCTACAAAACAAAACGGAAAATTAAAGGAAAATTATAGCTCCATGTAAGGAAATGACGGTTATTAATCCACTATATGCGGGAAACCCCCAAAGGAGTACCTTGGCAAACAGTGCAGGCTGAGATCAGGGCCTGCACTATATGTTTACAGAATTTTCCGCCAAAAATACAATGAAAACAATAAAATAGGCCTGACACCCCTTATATGACAAATTGACTTGTCCAACATATAGCAATGGGAGCGTCCACTAGAATACAATGGGTAAAAATGTAATTTCTTGTTACAAACTATATTGTTTTTTTTATTTAGTTTGTTTGTTTTGAGGTTTAACGTCCCTGTCAACACTGTATAGGTCATTTTGGAGACGTTGCTTCCAATTTTGTGGGACTTTTACCCGACATTGAGATGAAATGACATCTCAAGCTCTGCCGACCAATGAAACCAATAGGGTTTATATGCATGGACAGTTAGAGTGGTGCCACTTTTCTTGGGCATGCTTAGAAACTTAAGTGGTTTACCAGTACTCAAGTGTGGTCGGTTTCAGTTCTGCATGAGCATCATGCAACCCAATCTATTCTTCAAGCCCCAATGGGTGGGGGCCAACAAACCATGTTGTAAGTAAGGTATTTGTTAAGCACTGTCCTGATGAAACAGGATGAGTTATACCTCTGTTAAAAGTGTAAATTCTAATCAGATTGGCCTCTGATCTGAATCTTCACTCTTTGTTATTCAACTGAACTTTTAAGAAATGAATTAATTTTTTTGCTGTTCATGACAGAATGAACACAGTGGGTCACCTACAAAGTAAATGAACCCCGAAGGGGTTCATGTAAACTTTGCTAGCAACCCGCTGTCTTTCATACTTTCATGATCACCGGAAAAATGAAGTTTATTTCTAATATTAATATTCTTTGCTCATCACAGTGCGAAAAAATGCTTATACATGTAAAAACTTTTAAAGCTGAAAAGCATTTACATGCTTTTTTTCTACAAAGAGCAGAACAGCGTTGACATCACCAATGCACAATCAGATCGTAGAGAAGTCCCAGAGCATACATGTATATATTTTGATGACAGAACATTAACTTGATCAAGAATGTAGTCCTGAAATACTCCTTGTAATGTTGAAAGAAGAACAACAAATCAGCCGTGAGACTCTTATTTTCCCTTATTCTGCTGTTCATGACAACCCCTATCTCTGCAATCAGTGTAGATCCAAATCAGAAGGCTTTTCCTTTTATGAATTTGTAGCATTAATTACATTAAGTAATCTGATTGGTTCAAAGACAGAAATGGGTGTTGCCAAATTAATTATTCAGCTGGATAAGGTTTTTAGCGAAAGAATGTACAGTGTACTGGTTAACCGCTTACATATAAGCCTGCATGGCTAGGTAAACTGACTGGCTCAAAAATGACCGAAAATAGTGTTGTTTGTTTGATTTGAGGTTTAACGTCCCTGTCAACACTGTAAAGGTCATTTTGTAGACATTGCTTCCAACTTTGTGGGACTTTTACCCAACACTGAGATGAAATGACATCTCAAGCCCTGTCGCTCAATGAAACCAATAGGGTTTATAAGCATGGACGGTCCGACAAGTGCGCACCGCTTTGCCTTGGCAGGCTTAGATCCTCTAAGCAGTTTACCAGTACTTGTGTGCGGGTCGGATTCAGCTCTGCTAGAAGCATCATGCAGCCCATATATTTCTTCAAGCCCCGATGGGCGGGCGCAAAAATAGTGTTGAGTGGGCTGTTAAACTCCAATACAAACAAACAAACAAATCTGCTGGATAAGGGTTAATAGGTTTGAACAAGAAAAATCAAAGCACTGAGAGTACTGGTGGGTGGATCGTCTCTGAGTGTAGGTTGGGAAAATAGTCCTGAGCTGAGAATTGAACTGTTTGTGTAACTTCAAGCAAGCACAGTAGAGCTGATCAGACATCGCGTTATGTGGCGTCTGATTATGTAGATTCTGTTTGCCAATGCCCAAGTGTACGAGCACAGTCCACCCGTCCCTGCCCATCGGGGCTTGAATAAATAGATGGGCTGCATGATGCTCCCACACAGAGCTGAAAGTCCTGTAACATTGGAAGTAATGTCTCCAAATGACCTATACAGTGTTGAAGGGGACGTTAAACCTTAAATCAAACAAATGGGCACAGTCCAGAATTTTCTTCTTACGCTGCGCTCTGATGTCTTAGAGTAGTACTTGGATTTTGTTCAACAGTGTGGGGAGGGTGCAAACTAGGGATGGGTATTGTCAGAATTTTTGTATCACGATATATTGCGATATGGTTACTGCGTATCACAATACGTATCCCGATATATTATGTAGCAATCTGAAACACACTGGTAATTGGAATACCACAATTTTTATGGCAAAGAGAAGGGAGTTTTCACGGGTAAATATCATTTAACCTATTTCTGCTCATGCACTTACAAAACAAAGATACTTAAAAGAATTGTCCCAGTGTTATGAGGGGAAATAAAGATACTATCTGAAAATGCTAATAAATGTTGTCTTAGATTGATGGCCTCAGTCACTTTATTTGTGACTGTCATCTTTTGCAACCTGAAATGTTGCTAGATATCGGTTTTTCCTTTTTCATTTTCAACGACTTGGTAGTTAGACACTAAAGCAACGTATACAACAACAACAGCCGCGTGATTCACCGAAATCCTAGCTCGGCCTACCGTAAAAATTCGGCTATAAGACAAGGATTTTCCACTCCAAAATGAGCCCAAAAAATGACCCTGTCTTATAGCTGAGGGCCTTTTTCCGGCAATGTCACTCGAAGACCAGACATACGTAAAAGCCGATCGGTGATTTTTGAATTGGTATAAATCGCCGCCCACAAACTACTCCTACCATTTTTCTGCACGCGATCGGTTAATGACGTAATCCGACGCTAGCACCCCCACACGTGTTTAATGACTGAAGAAGCCATCTGATCAGGATCTAAACTGTTTGTAATGCAGTTTGTGAAAATAACAAGTACTTTGATTGACTAAAAGTCAGAAATGTGTGTGGGTTAATAAATTTATTTAGCAGGATAACGGTTAAATAGTTTTTTTAACAGACTTTAGGCACAAGATTCTAAATCTAAAAGCCTGAAATCAAGAACAAAATCAGCTCTAAAAGCCTGATATCCTGCAAATGCCTGAAAAATATGATGCCTGTATTAGTAATTGATAGCTCCAGTGAATCAAAGCACTGAGAGTACTGGTGGGTCAATTGTCTCTGGCCAGTGGGTGTTGACAGGGAAAATAGTCCTTCACTAAGACTTAACCAAATCCTTGTGCCTTTTTTTTATTTTTTTTTTAGCAAAAAGTGCACACCCTGATCAGATGCTACATTTTACAGTACCTGATCTGGGTCTACACTGCTTGTCAAGTCCAATGCATGATTCCAGTCCAGAATAGCACAGCTATTTTCTATAAATAACTTAAATGGTTTTGCGTCAAGTCAGTGATAGTCATGTGAACTTTAGCATTGAAAAGTGTACTGCGCTTTATAACTTTGGGTTGATTGATAAACAGAAAGGCCTAATGAGGATGATTTCCTTGTAAGGCACATATGTTGTAGGTCTTGTAAGAATCGCCTTGACGCCCACCAAAAACCTACAATATAACTTGCTTAACCCTTTTTGTACCAAATGGAATCTTCCGCCTTATATATAGCAGGAGCCCAATTAAAAATTTAGTGGTATCAGGTTGTGTTTTTGTAAAATTTATTTGAAAACTGGCTTAACTTTCTGCAAACAGTGTAGGCCCTGATCAGATGCCGTGTTCTGCGGTGTCTGATCTGGGCCTGCACTGTTTGTCAATTACCCCTTTAGGGGTTTCTGGTACTAAATGGGTTAATGACTTTTTTTGACAGATTTATCCCACTTTAAGCCATTTTTATTTTATTTGTGTGTTTTGTTAAAAATTAAATGTGTACAATTTGCTAAAAAAAGTCTAGCAGATTTAGGGCAAACCAATTGTTCGCCAACAAGAACTGTTAAATGATTACATTGTATTTCAGTGCATGCAGTCAAGCATTTCTTAAGTTTAAAAGATGCCACCAAGCTTTCATAAGTACATTAAAATGGCTTTTAATTTCAAACACCTAATTTGATTGAGGTTTAACTTCCCTGTCAACACTGTATAGGCCATGTTGGAGATGTTGCTTCCAATTTTGTGGGTCTTTTACCCGACACTGAGATAAAATGACATCTTAAACCCTGTAACCCAATGAAACCAAAAGGGTTTATAAGAACGGACCATCCGATTCGCACCCCTTTGCATGGGCCGGCTTAGATCCACTAAGCGGCTTACCAGTACTTGTGTGCAATTGGTTTCAGCTCTGCGTGGAAGCACCATGTAGCCCATCTATTTCTTCAAGCCCCAATGTGGGGTGGCCGCCAAATTCACTAATATTTAACCCTTAATGGGTTTTTCTAGCGAAAGAATGTGCACTGTACTGATTAACCGCTTAGGTATAAGTCTGCACAAGAAAAGTGTGGATAAGTTAACTGACCAGCTCAAAAATGACCTAAATAGTGTTGACTGTGTCGTTAAACACCAAAACAAACAAAAACCCTTAATGGGTCATGTAGAAAAGACAGCAATCTGGGGCCAGTTGTTCAAAGCATCGTCAGCTTAACAAGCTCGTTAGTGGTCATATTGTTAACTCTTCTAGCAAGTACAATATCGTAAATTTTGGTATTTTTGATGAAAAAATGTGAGCAGCTTTTGCATCCGCAAAAGCTGCTCACAATTTTTCAGCAAAAATTTCAGCATATTTGCCATATTCAGTGATCAAAGTTTTAACGATACGTTAACAAACGACGTCGTTAGTTTTGAACAACTGGCCCCAGATGTTATTTTTTAATTGTTTTTCCGAGGAAATAAGGCTTGACATTTCATGTGAATGATCCACCTGAATGATCCTCTGAAAACATTTATCAAAACAATTACCCTTCCTTGCTTGACTTCCTATTGCAACATCTGCAGACACCTGACAGTGGCTGGCTGGCTCCAAGCTTTCTGCAATGGCTTCACTAATAATCACACTTGATACCACTTGATGCTATGTTTTCACCAATGGTCTCACTTGACACTTCTGGGGTCTGCCTAGAAAATAAAATTATACCCCTGATAAGAGACGTCTGAACAGCATCACGAAAACACACCTATATAATTCTGACCCCCTTGAACCCCACTTTTATATAGTAAAATTGGGTTTACAGTGTTAAACCTTATTTTTTCTTATTTATGCTCTAAAATATAGATTGTGGGTTCTCGTTAGAACTGCCTCAATGAGAGGGTTGTTATGAGTACCCACAATCTATATTTTGAGCAGAAACAAGAAAAATATCACAATTTTTCATCTTAAAATTTTCTCTTTTTCGGCGACAAAATTTACATTGTATTTGTATAGGCGTGTTTTCGTAATGGGTGTCTTGTGCCTCATGGCAATATCCAAACAAACTTGTAAGCTATGGAAATGTTATAGCTTTAAGAATAGTTACATGTTTGTTTGTTTGTATTGGAGTTTAACAGCTAAAAAACAATCAAAGCACAGACAACACTGGCGGGTTGAATGTCAGTGGGCATGAAAATAGTGTCAAGATCAAACACCTAGACTGTTATGTTCCTGTACTGTAAGCAAATTAGTGTAGACCTTGATCAGACACCACACTCCGTTATTTGACATTGATCTGCATGTCGTAAAAAAAAGGAAACACATCTTAAATTTTGCCTGAACCCACAGATGACGGTGACAGGTCCAAAACTGTTTTTACTTTTTTCATCATTTTGCACTTACTTACAAACAGTTTGCTATAGCTTTTTAGTATTTTATTAAGTGATTGGTTTAAGCACACAAAATACATACATATAACAAGTGTATCTAGAGAGCATGCTGGCAATTTTTGTTGTTGCTAGAAACGAAGCAGCCATGTTTGCCAAGTGCCCGCCCCCACCCATCGGGGCTTGGAGAAATAGATTCGGCTGCATGATGCTTCCATGCAGAGCTGATACCGACCACACAAGAGTGCTGGTAATCCACTTAGAACGTCTAAGCCTGCCCAGGAAAATTCTTATAAACTCTATTGGTTTCATTGGGCGGCAGGGATTGAGATGTCATTTCATCTCAATGTCGGGTAAAAGTCCCACAAAATTGGAAGCAATGTCTCAAAAATGACAGTGTTGACGGGGATAATAAACCTCAAAACAAACAAACAATGTTTTCCAAGTGTCAAGTCTTGTACAACTCAATAGCCCAAGCTGTCCTCTGTATCTCAGTCTGACATGTGATCAGGAGGACGTGGGTTTGATACCTGCCGGGATCGGCAACATTCCTTCGTGGAGATTGATCGTGAAAACTTTTCTATGTTCATTCAGAATAATTCCCCCCTTCTGCTGATTCAAGAAGGGCAGTTGTCAGTTTCTGGCGAAAGAATGTGCACTGTACTGGTTATTCGCTTAATTATAAGCCTGCCCAGGACAATTGGATAGATATACTGACCGGCTCAAAAGTGACATAAATAGTGTTGACTAGGCCGGTAAACTCCCATACGAACAAACAAACAATATGCACAAACTTCCACACCTTCCTTACAAGCAAGAACAATGTGAACATCAAAGTTTTTCACCACCCAAAATGCCATAAAATCCACCATTCACAAACCACAGCTACCTTTTTCTGCATGTGATCGGTAAATGAAGTCATCCGACCCAAGCAACCACACACGTTTAATGTTATTTTTTATTTTAATGGGGCGTATCTCTCATAAAAGATTTATTAGGAACCAGTGAAAAATATTTTCTTAATAGCTAAACGATTATGGATAGCGGTGGATAGAGAATGGCGTCCTGCACAACTCCCGACTTATCGCCGGAAGCTGCCTGTCAATCACCAACAACAGCATACAGACATGTTTATACAAATTACAGCGTTTGACTTTTCCCAGGCAAGCATCTGCTATTTGGCACCAAAACATAACCATTCATGAGACAGCAGAATAGTCTGTTTTTATTATGCATACATCTACCGTTAGATGTAGCTATTTTTCTTAGGAGTGATTAAATAATTTTCTCTTTTGATTATGGATTAAATTTTACGATTGAGGGATAAATGCAAATTAGAGACATAACTTGACTTTATTTTCACACCTTCAAGGCTTGTCATTCGGAAGGCTGTAGGCTTATCGATAGCGCCGGAGGCTTGTGTTTACAGTGCAATAGTAGAATAGACTGACACATGACAAATGCAGTTATAGCATGATTCGTTTAACTAACACAATCTATTGGTTGGATCCGGAGTTCCGTGTAAGAACGAGGTTGAGGTGTATCTGTTTACATATCATCATGTATATGTCTAAGGGGTCTATCTATCTATCTATCTTCTTATACTGAGTCGGTCATATCTGGCTATTACCTCAGTTGATTGGGTGGCTAAATTTAGAATTTAGCTGAAAAAAAAAAGAAAAAAAAGAGAGGCACTGGATGCGTCCTTAAAACTATTTACAATCTGCATAACAGAGGTATCCTAAAACGCATACCTCTGAGTCCCAATCTTACACTGTGTGGGCTTTGAACTCTTCTGCGGACTTGGCATTCACCGCAGAGGAGGGAAGACTATTCCATTGGGGAATAGTTCAAGGTTGGCAAAAAGCCGGTCAATACGAGTATTGACCGGGCCGGTGGTTAAAACCGGTTTTAACCGGTCAATACTGGTCGATTGGTGGTCGATTAAATCACTGGAGTATATACCTCTATTCTGTTGCTAAACTGGTCTTAAAAGCTTTCCCCCTACATCATGTACATGATGTTAGACTATATTTTCATCACTGAACCAAACAAAATAGTTTTTATTAATAACAATAATTATTTGAGGTATCTTTTATTTCATCAAAAGTCAAAAGACATTATTGCTGGTCGATTGACTCACTGAACTGTAGACAGGCCTGTTCTTTTCAATAAAACAATCTTTATAATTATTCTTTTTTCCTTTATAGGTTAGATTGGTTGTTCATATTTTGATTTACAGGAATATGAATAAGCTAAATGTATCATGAATTTTGAAGGATTTATGAAAGGTCCTTTATTTATTAACCAAACAATATTTGAAGATCCAATGATGTCTTTGAATATTTGAAAGTATCTGCAACACCTGTAAATTGTTGTCAAAACAGACTAACCCATGCCACAGCAGTGGGTGGGGCAAAGATCTGATTGCTAAATTGACCAATTACATGTCCCTAATAGGGGTATTATAAACTGACACCAGGCTTTATTCATAATGTGTGAAATTTTATTTTATATGCAATATGGATGATCTTATCATCAAGCTATTACTGAAGGTGTCAAAAATGAATGAAACCTAAAGACCCAGTTTGGAACTTCTTCACTATTTTGGAAGATAACAACAACAACAAAAAAAAACAGTGCAAGGTGTTGAAGTTTGTGCTAAGGAGTCATAGACAAAAATGTCTAGGGCTAAAAAAGCCAGAAAGTACATGTATTGCTAAAAGGCCACTTGAAGAAATAACATCTGAACCTGAAACTCTATCAAATGATCAGCCTCTAGCAAAGAGAGCAAAACTTCAAAATAGTTTCAGTAGCTTTGCTTTTTTAACACTAAAATTATTCAGTTGACCACTCAATATTTCAATCGACCAGTATTGACCACTTTGGGAGTATTGACCGGGACGGTTTTAACCGGTTAAAACCTACGGTTTTGGTTTTAACCGGTTAAAACCTACGGTTAAAACCGCCCCCGGTTTTGACCGCCCAACCTTGGAATAGTTCTAGGAAAGAACGAGTTCTTCAGGGCATCACTATAGGACTGGTATCTACGATATTGTGAGTTGTTTACTTTTGATGCCCTTGTTTGGGTCGACACTGTTACAGGGGTCAAGTACCTATCTTTATCAATAGACACTGAATCAGAGTGTATCTTGTAGAAGAAGGTTAAAGAGGACTGCTCACGACGGGCCTCCAGGGACGGCCACTCTAGCTCATTAAGCATGTCACCGACGCTACTTCTATTTCGCCATCGCCTACAGGTCCATCGAGCAGCTGTCCTCTGCACCCTCTCCACCTGCTGAGTCTGAGTTTTAACATAGGGATGCCAAATGGGTGATGCATATTCAAGTTGAGGGCGAACCAATGTTTTATATGCAACATCCTTTGTCTGCCTAGGTGCAAAAGCCATGTTCCTTCTAAGGAATCCCAAAGTCCTAGTTGCTTTAGATGTAATCTCTGAGATATGTTGACCCCAATCAAGATCGTCAGTGATGGTGATACCAAGATATTTGGCGGATTGAACATGCTCCAAAACTTGCTGGTGAAGAGTATAGTCAAACTTAATTTGCTTGTCCGGAGGGTGTCGTGACACTCTCATTGAGTGACATTTGGCCACATTGAACTTCATTTGCCAATCGGCCTCCCACTGTGCAAGTTGATCCAGGTCATCTTGTAAAATAAGACAGTCAGAAGGAGAATATATGTTCCTATACAGGACACAATCATCAGCAAACAAACGGACCGATGACCTGATATTATCGGGGAGATCATTAATGAAAACCAAGAAAAGGACCGGTCCAAGGACTGAACCTTGGGGGACTCCAGATAAAACAGGGACTGGATCAGACGCTTGGCCATCAAGTACAACTTGCTGTGAGCGCCCAGAGAGCCATGAGCTAATCCACCTATGCGTGGATCCTCTTATCCCATAGTACTCCAGTTTATGTAATAGCCTTCTGTGAGGTACCTTGTCAAAGGCCTTAGCAAAGTCCATGATGATCAAGTCAGTCTGTTTGTGGCCACGGTTTATGGCCCCATCCAGATTGCTCACAATGTCATGGTAAAATTGAACAAGCTGCGTTTCGCAAGACCTTTGACTCCGGAAACCATGTTGACAGTCAGCAAGAATGCTCTCAAAGGCTAAGTGCTTGTTGATGTTGCTTACTAAAATATGCTCCAGGGTTTTGCAACAGATGCATGTTAGCGACACTGGTCTATAATTTGCTGCATCATATTTTTCCCCTTTTTTATAGACCGGGGTTACATTTGCTTGTCGCCAGTCATCTGGTACAGTGCCCTGGGCAAGTGATTGATTGAAGATAAAGGCCAACACAGGAGATATTTCAGCACAACATTCCTTAAGTACCCTGGCATTCAGGTCATCGGGCCCAGATGCCTTATGTATCTTGAGCTTACCTAACAGTTTAGCGACCCCATTGGGGTCAACTGTTATGTCCCCCATAGAGGGGAACGGACTTGCACCTTTAGATGGTAGCTCACCATCAGTTTCACGCGTAAATGCTGATTGAAACTGTTTATTGCAAATATTAGCCTTATCGCGCGCATCTGTTTTTAGAATTCCATTTTCCCTTAGCGAAGTGATCCAAAACGCATCCTTTTTCAGGGACTTTACGAATGACCAAACTTTTTAACTTTACCATTCTTTTGGGGACTATTGGGATCTATATTGTCATCTTCAAAGGTAAAGATACTTATAACCTTTAGTACATGTGCTCTGAACCGTTTGTAATGGTTCTTAACGTCAGGGCTGCTAGACTTGCGAGCACGAAAATACATTCTATTCCGTCTTCTGATGAGATGCTTGATCGTGTTATCGATCCATGGTGCCCTATATTTTGTTTTGGTCATTTTCGTTGGTATAAACCTTTCCATTGCCGTGGTTAATTCGGACTTAAAACTGACCCACAAGTCATTAACTGACATATAATTTGTTTTCGGTTAAGAGAATTGGGCCCGACCAGAACAGTGCATCAGGCACCAACCAACATTACATAGAATTAAATTCTCCCTAATTCTCAGTAAGCCTTTACGCTGGAGCCGTCATAGAATCTGAGGCCTGCCGGCGGGCAATTAAAGAGGGATACAGAGTTGTCAACCGTGATTGGGTTAACTACCATGCATGCAGTCTGTCGTATAACATTTATGCTATACCCAATCCTTTTATATCAAAGAATGATTTTACGAAATTGGATGCTGAAGTCATTGCAGTTATTTTTTTCTGAATTCATATACTAAGTCACTATAAAATTCAGGTTCCGATATATCCCCTTTACTCATATCTCCGTTCAGTCTCATAACTCTGTTCACCCTCTTCTTTGATTAATATGAAAAGGAATCATTTTTACAGTTATCACACATCAAAATTTGTTGTTAATAACGAACATTTAAACCTGTTTTGAAGAAATTCAGTTTTGACTTACGATTTAAATAACAAAAATCGAAATTTGTCACAAAATGCTTAATATTTTAGGGGTCCCCCATAATAATCTCTAACCAATGACAAGCATGTGACTGAAAATGATAAGTATCAACAAATTAGAATAGTGCACAGTCTAAATAAAATACTCATCATGTATAATATTCATACAATGAATCTGATTACTTATGATAATCAAATAAATTTGGGTGAACAGAGTTAGTACATGCCCCCAAAACACCTTGCATTTCTAGACGGCTGTAAAATAAACAGAATTGATGTTTATTTTCATAAATCTTGAGATTCTCATAGGCATTTAGTCAAATGTTTAAAAAATACCTGCAGAAATTATTTTTGAAACAAAAAATTGAACGGTGCGTAAATTTACCGGAAAGGACCAGAAAGGACCTGATTACCGGAAAGAACCCATAATTTTCTATTTTTTCCTATTTTTATTATTTTTCTTTATCTTTTTTATTCCTCGCTAGTTAATTCTTAAATAGATATTAAATAGCTATAACTACTAACACACTAAGAGCGCCCCCACCCACCGGGAATTGAGGAAATATAAGGACTGCATGATGTTCTAACGCAGAGCAGAGTTACAAGGACATGAAAACTGGTAAGCCCAGTCAACATTATTAAGGTCATTGAAAACTGAAAAACATGTTACAAATGATGACAAAAATGCGCCCCTGCCCCAGGGCTTGATTAAATATTGGGACTGCATGAAGTTCTTACACAGAGCTCAGGCTAAAACATACATTAGTACCGGTAAGCCCAGTCAACACTGTAAAGGTGATGTCGCGGCCGGTTAGTCTTGCGATCCACTTTTCTGGTGCTGGGTTATATAGTAAATTCTTTCGACAGAAACTGAAAGCTGCCCTTTCATGACTGGGTGGAACGAAGGGAATGGCTGGTTATTGAAATAATTACTCAGAGTTTAACAGCCCATTCAACAATATTACGGTCATGTCAACCAGTTCAGTTGACCTATCCACACCTTTCCAGAGCCTGTGTATGCGTATGTGGTTATGTAGCGTAAAATCTGTCGCCAGAAGCTGACAACTGCACTTCTTGGCCTAAATTAAAACAGTAAATAATATTTCATGGTCAAACTAGCAAATAGGTATAGATACAGAATATGTACAGACCTTCTGCAATCAAATCCGTTCCACATTAGACTGAGGCAGGCACTGGGCACTCTGATTTCAAAAATCAACTTTTTTATGCAAAAAAAAAAAAAAAAACATGTAGTATGTGGTTAACGATGAAAGCAGTGTAGTTAGGGTGCATACAATAAAAAATATCATGAAATAGGGAGGAAACTGGGTAGAAACAACAGGTCCTTTCCGGTAATCAGGTCCTTTCCGGTAAATTTACGCACCCAAAATTGAAAGCAGGATTGCTCAACCTTAGGTGAACGAAGTTATGGGTTTCCAGGCTTCCTTGTTGCAGAAGAGATTTATGTCCAATATTGAATTCTGAAATTAAATCAGAATGACTTCTATAAAATATTGCGTAGTGCCTTCTTTGAGGAAGGTTAGCTTGCTGCTTAAATTATAAACCACTTGCATCAGCATCGTTTTTAGAGGTTGGCTGATTGGAGTGGTCTCCCTTTGAAAAAAATATTCAGTTTTGGATCAATCGGGATTCCAGTTGAATCAAAGACCAGTAACAGCTACTTTTGCATCATCTTGATGTTATCCTCATTAAGTCGCACTCTTCTGAATGGTATGACACCTACAATTCGAGCATAATGATCATTCGAAATACCAACTTCCTCTTGACATTTGGAATTTTTGTTGATCAAAACAAATCAACACGCATCGAAATCCAAGGCATTATTTATTACCGTTGATGTTGTAGCGCTCAGTTACATTTGTCATTCACTCGAACAGACAACTGTCCTGATGACTGCACTAATGTTTCTTTCATCAATAACTCTAATGCTGCAAACCAGAGAAATTTTGACAGCTACATCTTTCAAATCTGACCACCATCTTGCTCATTTATTCTGGCGCGGAACGACATCTAGCGGCAGCAGAGGTTTTTCGAAGGGTGTAGAAAATCCGGAAAGGACGAAAAGTCACAAAAAGACGCGAAGGTAGCAAATTGTGAACATTATGAACTAATGGAAAGGTGATTAGATGATGGCAAAAAGACAGATAAATATAACGCTGTGATATGTCAGTCTCTATCTGACTGTGAATCTCTCCAACAATACCTAGATAGAGGTAAAGCCTAAGGTTAAACAAGGTAAAAGGTAAACTAGAGCGTGACATGGACAAGGAGTGGGACCGGTATTCCGTTCGACCTGGACGGAATTGAAAAAAAAAAAAAAAAAAAAAAGCTCTATCTATCTATCTTCTTATACTGGGACCGATCCTGTTTCTTTTATACATCAATGACCTACCAGAGCAGATCTACTCACAGGTCAGACTTTTTGCAGATGACACGGCAATATATTTGGCTGTCCGCAGTGATGCTGACTGTACCTTATTGCAAAGGGACCTCCAAAAGCTTGAAACTTGGGAAAAGAACTGGGAAATGGAATTTAACCCGGGTAAATGCCAGGTCCTACACATTTCCCGTTCTAAAGAACCCATTAGACACAATTATATTCTCCACGGTGAAGTCCTCCAGAAGGCTGATCATGCCAAGTACCTGGGCCTTGAGTTTAGCCGTGATTTAACTTGGAACACCCACATTCATAACGTGACCACCAAAGCAAATCGGACCCTGGGCTTCATACGTAGGAATATACGCACCAAACATCAAGGCATACGTGAAGCAGCTTATAATACCCTTGTTAGGCCCCAGCTTGAGTATGCCTCCCCTGTGTGGAGCCCATATACCCAGTCAAATATAAACAAGGTTGAGCAAGTCCAAAGAAGAGCAGCTAGATGGGTCAAACATGACTACTCTTCATATAGTAGTGTGACCCAGATGCTTAATACCCTGGAATGGAGATCATTGGAACAGAGGCGGGCAGATGCTCGCCTCCTATTGTTCTACAAGATAGTATATGGCCTTGTCGAGATTCCGCTCCCTACATACATCCGACATCCAATCAGAACTACTAAAAACATGCATACTATGCACTATATTCAAATCCCTACTACTGCCAGTTACTATAAATACAGTTTCTTCCCCTTGGCTGTGGTTCAATGGAATCACCTTCCTCCTCATGCTGTTGTGTGCTCCGATCTGGATTCTTTCAGATCGACCATATGCACCCTCCATCACCCAATGCCATGAACCGTGAAACATTGTTTTTATCTGCTTTTAATCTCTACTTTACTAACACTGTTTTTACCTTCAATTCTCCTAAAATCTAATACTTTTTCTTCTATCACACTTTTCTTTTTCTGACGCGCGCAGCTGCACATAATCCTCGCGAGAGGGTGCTGCAGGATATATAGATAGATAGATAGATAGATAGATACTGAGTCGGTCATATTTGGCCATTACCTCAGTTCACTAGAAGAGAAGTTTTTTCTTGGATATCTGTTTGGTTTCTTGTCTGATTCATAACAGACAAGCGTAAACCAGTAACATATTATTGCTGGTTACCCTAGATTGTGATTTTTTTGTCTTGTAGATTGAAAAAAATGCTGACATTCTTTCCCGCCATTACCTCACTAGTGGGTGGGGTAACGCAAACTGAAATTCTTAGAATAAAAATTAGGTCGCTTGTCACATTCATTTTTCTGAAGAGCATGTGTGTTGGTAGATATTTGAGTGTGCTGAGCTGTATATAATTGGACCAGTATACTGATTAGCCCTTTGTAGTTGTCAGTATACTGATTAGCCCTTTGTAGTTGGCTGTGACGAACTCGGAATCAGGATTGTTGCTCGACACCCATCATAAATCATTAGAAATCATCAAATCACTACCCGGTATATTAAAATGAAGGTCTCCCTGTTTATTCCCATGGTCTTAATTCTTAAAATTGGGTTCACTCTTTGGAAAACAACTTATAGAATGCATCCAGATGATAGAAATCGGGAGTGCAAGGTTACAAATAAGGAGAGCAGTAGTAGAATTTCCCAGTACTTGGCCTTTTTACAAGGAAGAATGGGAACAGAAGGTGTTCGGAGGGCTTGCAAAACTTCAAGTCCTCAAGCGGTACAAACTTGGCTTTACTTCTAATCTTGGCCGGAGACATTGAAACTAACCCCGGCCCAAGGTTTCGCTGCGGACTCTGCAAAAAGTATTGCAAAGGTTCCGAGAAATGGAAAGAATGTGAGGACTGTAACAAGCGCTTTCACTCCTCATTTTCTGATTTGGATAACAGTCAATTGCTAGAAATTAAATCTAGAGCTGGAACTTGGTATTGCAAAGACTGCAAAGCTGAATGTCGATTTTGCCGTGGTGCTGTCCTGAATGGCCACAAAGCTGTTCAGTGTGATCAATGTGAAATGTGGATACACACTGAATGTTCCTTCATTTCAGATGCAGAATATGACACTTTGGTAAACTCAAGCTGCCATTGGATGTGTCCAAAATGTGAGGTCTGTAACTTTTCAGACTCCTTCTTTGATGAATATGTAGAACTGAGTAAGCCAAACAGGTTTGGCCGATCAAAGTAAGCCAATCAAACTCGTTTTTGATTTTTATTTGATAGTGTAGTGTAGATTATATTTTCTTGTCCTTTGGGATCATTGATTCCATTGCGGAATTTTGAAAATATCTGAGGGTCACTGATGAGGCCTAATTTGCCGAAACTAGCTAGTCTGGCCCAGAAAACATGTACACTCCATATTTTTCAGTTCTGTGGTGTATTCCTTGCTTCCAAAGGATAACCCTTTTATAGAACATATTGAACCTCTGTCAGAGGATAAGAGAGGCAAATCTTCGACTGCTGATGAACCTAAGTCAAATTTTGTGAAAGGTTTGAAACTTTGCAGTATAAACATAAATGGAATTAGAGGAAAAATTAATTCTTGAACTTCTAGCTTTGCTCGATACATCTCAACCTCATATTGTTGCTATTCAGGAAACAAAGATTGACAGTTCAATTACCACATCTGAGCTTTTCCCTGAAACTTGTCAGTACTGTGTCTACAGAAAAGATAGGAACTCTCTAGGCGGTGGGGGTGATGTTGCTCATTCATAGAGACATCGGTCACATGCCTTATGCTTTCATGGAACTGGAAAATGACACCGAATCGGTCTGGGTTAAGGTTTTTTCAAATAAAACTTCCCACTTCGTAGCAAGTTGGTATCGACCACCAAATGGTACGGTCGAAAACTTCCAGTTGTTTAAAGACCAACTGGATTGCATTAAATCGCAGCATAAGGGTGAAAAACTCCCGGCTGTACATGTTCTAGGTGACCTCAACTTCAGAGACATTGCTTGGCCCGACTGGCTCAGCAAACAAGGCACAATGCTGAGTCAGTCCGAAGGACAATATTAATTGACATTATGAACGACCATTGCCTTGAACAAATTGTTAACTTCCCCGCTCGTGATAAGAACGGTTTTATTTTTTTGTGGAGCGTGATAGCTCAGTGGTTAGTGCACTTGCCTCTGATGCTAAAGGTCCCGGGTTCGATCCCAGGCAGCGGCGATAAATTTTCGGTGTCCGAACACGCTCCAGTGGCATCATTTGCAGGAATGAATGTCATAAAAAAGTGCACCGTCCTTCGGATCGGGACGTTAACTGGAGGCCCCCTGTGCAGGGAGATCCATCCCCTGTGCAGGTTAAAGATACCTACCGTAATTGCATGATTACTGTGTAGGCTTTCATCCTGCAAAACCTGGAGTGTATATAATATACACCTGCGGTAATGGTCAAATGTGACCGCCGCAGTATCAGAAGATAGATAGATAGATAGGGTCGTTTCGCCCGTGAGTCGTTTCGCCCATGAGTCGTTTCGCCCGTGGGTCGTTTCACCCCGATTAGGTGGGTCGTTTCGCCCTTATTTTTTTCAAGCCCTATTGATTGAGGTTATGTTTGTTTTGATATGTAAAGGGATTGTTGGGGGTATTGGGAGTTCCGGAAATCATGGTTTTGCCCTCGTTTGGTGCAGCTGGACGACCTACTGACGGCTTCTACTTCAGGTTTGAGCAATTGCGCTATCACCTTTTTGAGAAAGATATTCGAGCTCACATAAGGTTATCAAGTCTTTGCAATAAAATGGGATTTATGGCTGTGAAAATGACTGTTTATATTTAAAAATTTGACATATTTTTCTTTCTGCTCAAAACATAGATTTTGGATTAAAGTAGACGTAAAACAAAGATCAGGAATTGATACAATTAACTTACTCCATCCATAAAAGACACCAAAGGGAAAGAAATACAAACATTAAGCGACCAGACCATAATGGAAACCTAAACAAAGGAAGGCCATATGGACAGTTACTTTCCCACAAAATGGCCATATGGCCATCCAAAACCAAAAGACACAAGCGACACACACAGTAAGTAACAAACAACAGATAAATAAATCGCCACAGAAGAGCCGCCTTGGAACGGTCAGTGGAAGATTTCCACTGGGGGGCTTAAATCGATTTTACGTGGCCACAATCCTCGCCCTTACTTCCGTCGCGATTTAGACAAATAATTTGTTCAGTCCGCATGAAGGCCTCCTAACTCATCAGTGCAACATCTCCGTGAACACAGAAATCAAAGAACCACAGAGGTGAGACAACGGTGAGGACTCGACAGCAAGAAACCACTGAAATGCTGGAGCAAAAGAAAACCAACAGTTAGACTCCGATGAGCCCGACCAGAGACAGAGCATCAGGCACCAACCAACATTATCTCTTTAAATTTCAATAAGCCTTTACGTTGGAGCCGTCATAGAATCTGAGGCCTGACCCACCGGCGTGCAATTAAAGAGGGAAGCAAAGTTGCCAACCGTGATTGGGTTAACTACCATGCATGCAGTCTGTCGTATAATATCCATGTTGTACCCAATCTTTTTATATCGAAGAATGATTTTACGAAATTGGGTGCTGAAGTCATTGCGGTTATATATTTTTCTGAATTTATATACTAAGTCACCATAAAATTCGGGTTCCGATAGACCTTGTTGCAGAAGAGATTTAAGTCCAATATTGAATTTTGAAATTAAATCAGAATGGCGTCTATAAAATTTTGAAAAGGCTTTGCGTAGTTTATGGTACCGATAACCCTGATTAAGAAGTTTAGCCGTTAATAATTTATTACGAGTGTTGAAGTCAGTTACATGACTACACACTCTAGCAAATCGAATTAATTGCGAAATATAAACGCCATAGGATGGCGCACGAGGAACATCACCATCCAAAAAAGGAAAATTTACAATCTCAAAATCAAAGTCATCGCGTTTATCATAAATTTTGCACGAAACAAATCCATCTACAATAGATAGATGTAAATCCAAAAACGGGGCCTCGGTATCAGAAGAATTTGCTTTATTTAACTGAAGTTCTAGGGGGTAAATCTGACTGATCAAACCATCAAAATAGGTATTATCAATATTTAATAAATCATCTAAATATCTAGAAGTAGAGCTAAAAGCTTCAATAATTTCAGATTGGTTATCAATGGAAAGCGACAAAATGAAGTCTCTTTCATAACAATACAAGAACAGATCAGCCACAAGAGGTGCGCAATTAGTACCCATCGGAATACCCACAATTTGTCTAAATAACTTAGTACCGAATCTAATATAAATATTGTCAAGTAGAAAGGTGAGGGCATCACACACTTTCTGACATGACCAAAGTGTATAATTCTTATGCTCTTTAGAAGTGAAAAATGCATTTCTGACATTACATGCAAGATAGAGAGAATCTTCTCTGTGAAAAGCCCATTCAATTAAATCATTAAGCTTTTCTTTTATAAGATTATGAGGAAGTGTAGTGTAAAGAGTGGAAAAATCGTAGGTAGACAGACTAGAAGCACGAAACTGTCTAGATTTCAATTTATTTAAAACCTCATTCGAATTTTTTATAGACCAAAACAGATTTCTTCCTGATCTTTCAAAGACTTTATCACAATATTTAATTACATGCGTTTTAATAGCAGTAAGACAGGAAGTTAATAATTTAGAAAGTTCAGTGGTAGTGCAAGAACTAGAATTTGCAATAAACCGTGCTTTGTAAGGTTTTTTATGAAGTTTTGGTAACCAGTATAGCGTAGGAAGCTTGTCTTGGCCTTCGTTAACACACACAGCAAACTTGGTGGCTGAAAGACAAACATGTTTATCTACTATAGCTCTCTCTTCAGCCAAAGGCTGAAGTTCATAGGCCTTAGTACCACCAAGCTCCTGCTTAAGCGTGTTAACATAGTGGAGCCGTCACACAACGACGACGTTGTTAGCGGCCTTGTCTGCAGGGGCCAAAACAAACTTCTTATGAAATTCTTGAATACCTAGTTTAAGATGACGTAAAGACGTCTTGGGCTTAGGAGGTAATAAGTTAGTATTTTGAGAATAGAAAGAAATGCGTTTATTCACTAGTCTTAAAATGCTAAGTTTCCAGTCCTTTAGGGCTTTATACTCAACATACTCTCGCTTACACCATCGATTACCGAATTCATTCAAGGAAGCCGTCTAATTGTCTATGTTCTAGAATCAGAAATAAGAGAAATAAAGTATATGCGAAAACCCATTTTTCAATGTATAAAGTGTCGTTTAGAGGGACGTTATTGCATAGACTTGCTAACATGATATTTTATTTACTTATCAGTTGTTCTTTATGCACAAATAATGACGTGATATGACTGGTTACACTATTACGTTAATTGTGTTGACGGGGACGTTTAACCTCAATTCCAACAAAAAAAATATTTTTAAACAGTGGTGTCTGAATAAAAGTTTACAAAAAATGTCACTTAAAGAGTACTAATCAATATTACACATTTAGTGCCATGTGTAAAAAGTTGGTTTAACTTTTATACAGACTCTTTCTTATGAATGTTTTCATTGCTCTTAAAGGAACTCATTTTTTATTTTATTTGCCTTCACTGCAGCTGGTGTTGTGCCGTGTGGCGGCCGTAAAACGTCTCCCCGTACTTCAACCATAGTGCAGTTTATATTTTACTTTTGGTCCGTTGAGATCAGCGTGAATATTCTGAGAATTCAGAAATAAATTATTGGT
Organism: Lucinisca nassula; assembly: GCA_963580285.1. Taxonomy (NCBI): domain Eukaryota; kingdom Metazoa; phylum Mollusca; class Bivalvia; order Lucinida; family Lucinidae; genus Lucinisca; species Lucinisca nassula. The sequence continues at coordinate 17,709,265 of OY757014.1, read as the reverse complement.
TTAGACTCATATTCTAGACAGGTTTTTAATTATTTGGACCCCATTTTGATTTATATCAGTCTTTGAATCGACTGCCTATTCGAAATTCGCAAAATTGCAGTATGTTTCCTCTGGCTTTCTTTGTCGGATCATTACAGGGTCACTGATGAGGCTTTATTAGCCGAAACTACGTAGTATGACCCATCTTCTTTCTTATGAATGTTTTCATTGCTCTTAAAGGAACTCATTTTTGATTTTATCTACTGTAGCTCAACCTGGGTAGGAATAGAAACATAACGTTTTATACTTTCTTTTCTTTTTTCCCCATAAATTTATGCACAACAAAACACATATTTTACATTATAAATATATAACAAAGCATAACATTGAAACCATAGCATCACATGAACAAGTCCGTGGAATGAACAGTCTCTAAACTCAACCTTATATGAAGAAAACTGGGGTTTACTTTGGCATAAATTATTTTTGTCATTTCTGCTACAAGATAAAGGTTGTGGGTACTCGTTAGAACCGCCTCAAACTACGTTTATCGTATAGATAAGAAAAATACCACAGATTTTCATAATAAAGGTAGTCATTTTAGAGATGTGAAAACCTGCACTTTGTCTCACGACTGTGTTATCGTACTGGTCTGTTGAATAGTTTGCATTACGAAACTATGCTTATTCAGTGTACCGGTACACTGCATCTCTCTATCCAAACTCTGAAACGAGTCCGTCCATACATCACCCATACGTAGGTGTCATTTGACGTGTCACCATGAACAGTTCAGATTCAGATCCGTTCGTCCGTCCGTCCATCTATACAAGCATCACTTCATTCATTCATTCATTCATTCATTCATTCATTCATTCATTCATTCATTCATTTCCGTTTGTCCATCTACCAATACTCTCCATTCATTCATTAACTTATCTATCTCTGTATATTCAAAATGCCGTCCGTTCATCCGTACGTCCGTCCATCTACCAACGCACAACTCCATTCACCCATCTATTCATTCATTTATTCATCCATCTGCCCATTTACTCCTCCATTACGTTTGTCACTCCCTTAAAATATAATTGCGGCGAAACGACCCAGCGGCGAAACGACTCACGGGCGAAACAACTCACCAGGTAAGGGCGAAACGACCCAACCCCAAAATCAGGTCGAAACGACTCAGGGCGAAACGACCCGGCGAAACGACCCACCGGCGAAACGACCCGGAACCATAAGAACACATTGGATCTGATCCTTCTCTGTAGTTTTTTTTATTTGTATGTTCTCGGAAATGTTACACTGATGAGTTAGAAAGATTTCATGCGGACTAAACAAAATTAGTGTTCACCGCGACAGATCTAGAGATAAGGGCGATCATTATGGCCATGTAAAATCGATTTAAGCCCCCAGTGGAATTCTTTCCACTGACCGTTCCAAGGCGGTTCTTCTGTGGCGGTTTATTAAGTTGTTGTTTGTTACTTACTATGTGTATCACTTGTTTTTTTTTATTTTGGATGGCCATTTGGCCATTTTGTGGGAAAGTAACTGTCCTTATGGCCTTCCTTTGTTAAGGTTTCCATTGTGGTCTGGTCGCTTCATGTTTGTGTTTCTTTCCCCTTGGTGTCTTTGATGGGTAGAGTAAGTTAATTGTATCGATTCCTGATTTTTGATATGAAAAAACAGCATGATTTGTATGTGAATAACTTTGTAGGTGATGTAAAGGCAAATCCCAGAGACTTCAACAGATATATCAATAGCCAGAAGAAAGACAGACACGGTATACCCGCCCCGTAATAAAAGAGGAGAGAACGGGGTTGCTTAATCAGACTCTGAAAGGGCAGAGGAACTAGTTGGTCAATTCAATGATGCATTTAATAAAACTTAGTTCACGGAGGTTCCTCTGACTGGAAGTTCGGCCCCATTCATGAATAATATTGTTGTGACAGCTGCAGGAGTGATCAAGTTACTTCAAGGCTTAAACCCTAGTAAGGCCTTAGGACCTGATGAGCTTCATCATAGAGTCCTGAAGGAACTAGCAAATGAGTTGGGTCCAGTTTTTGCACACTTGTTTCATCAGTCTCTTGATACGGGTGAAATCCCCAAAGAATGGCTCTTAGCAAACATCTGTCCACTCTTCAATAAAGGAGATAGGGCTCTTGCCCTAAGTTATCGCCCTGTGTCCCTGACTTATGTTCTGTGTAAATTTTCTGCTCAAACATCATGGCCCACTTGGACGAACATAAACTTTTGTCAGACAGACAACATGCATTTAGGAAAAGGCACAGTTGTGAAACTCAGCTAAGCACAGTTATTAATGACTGGACAAAAATCTTGGACAAAGGGGGACAGGTGGACACATTTATTCTGGACTTCGAGAAGGCTTTTGTCACACCTCCTCATGAACTACTTAAATCTAAGTTATTTGGTTATGGAATTGGGGGAAATACCCTCAAATGGATAGATTCCTTTCTTTGCTACAGAAAACAGCGGGTTGTTGTTAATGGTGAATCTTCAGAGTGGGCTCCAGTTTTGTCTGGAGTCCCGCAAGGTACCGTTCTTGGTCCACTTTTGTTATCCCTGTACATCAATGATATTTCCACTGACATTGACTCAGAAATAAGACTGCTCGCAGATGACTGTGTTTGTTACCGGGAAATTAGAGATATGGATGACTCATAGAAACTCCAGGCTGACATAGATAGATTAGGATGTTGGGCCCCAAAATGGGGCATGGGATTTCAGCCAGTTAAATGCAATATTATGCAGATAACTAGGAACAGATCTAATAAAGTTGAGGCTTCTTACACCTTAGAGTGAACGGTCCTCGAGAATGTGGACTCCATTAAATACCTTGGAGTGACAATCTCACACAACTTGAGATGGAATATTCATATTAGCAACATGTGTACTAAGGCAAATAGAGCGCTTGGTTTCCTGAGGCGAAATCTACATCAGTGCCCCCAGGATGTAAAAGAGGTCGCATATAAAGGTCTTGTTCGCCCAATCTTGGAATATGGTAGTTGTATCTGGGACCCCAGTGGAGCTGTCCTTAACGATGAAATTGAGAAAGTTCAGAATAGAGCTGCTAGATTTGTAACATGCAATTACTACTTTGAAACTGGGAGCATGACTGGAATACTTGGAAAATTAAAATGGGAGTCTCTCAAGAAAAGGAGAAAAGACAGTAGGCTAATCCTTTTATACAAAGGTCTAAAGGGTGCTGCCAACATTCAAACAGATGACCTTGTTCCCCCAGCTAGACACTGTAGAAATCTACATTCGTTGGCGTTTCAGACTCTTACTGCAAGAACTGACATTTATAAAGAGTCGTTCTTCCCAAGAACAATTAGAGATTGGAATGCCCTCCCCGAATCGATTATTTTGACAGCTGAAGGTGCTGGTGATTGTGTAGCTAAATTTACCTCTTTGGTTAGAGCTAGGGACTAACTTCCCACTTCACAGGTCCCGGTGTATTCTGATTCTGATTCTGGAATTTAATCCCTCAAAATGGGTCTCCCTTTTTGGTGACAAGAAGTGACAAGAGGTGATAAGAAGTGACAAGAGCTATTTTATGGTGACAAGAAACTTCCTAACACAAAATTAAAGTATATTATTGCTTAAAATGATAAATTTAATGTTATTCTTGAGTTAGAAATTAATTTTGGCCAAATTTAAAGACTTTTGGAGGAAAAAAGCAACGTGCTTTATTCAGACGTTTATCCCCATTTACCGACAAGAAAGTTCTCATTATATACAAAGTCACTTCATTTTTATAAGCAAAAAAGTGAATTTTATGTGGGTGTCTGTGACTTTCCTTCATCTTTTTTTCTCTGCTCATAAACATAGACTTTGGGTACTCGTTAGAACCATGAAGGGGGTTAACCGCATTTACCGACTCAAATCAACTCAGGCCCAAAAACAATGTCGTCTCAATAATTTATAAATATAAAAGCGTGTTTAACCAGGATTCATGTGATTTTCCTACATATGAAAAGTAGAAGTAAAACAAAGATCAGGAATTGATACAATTAACTTACTCCACCCATAAAAGACACCAAAGGGAAAGAAATACAAACATTAAGCGACCAGACCATAATGGAAACCTAAACAAAGGAAGGCCATAAGGACAGTTACTTTCCCACAAAATGGCCATATGGCCATCCAAAACCAAAAGACACAAGTGATACACACAGTAAGTAACAAACAACAACATAAATAAATCGCCACAGAAGAGCCGCCTTGGAACGGTCCATTTTATATAGAGAAAACTTGGCTTTCCCATTATGATTTTTGTTTCTTTGAATTGACGTTTAATGTCCCCGTCAACATTATTTAGGTCATTTTGGAGACGTTGCTTCCAAATATGTTTTACAATATATCATATTTTACTTTTAAAAAGGGTCGCAAATGCGTTTTAACACTTCTTGTCACTATAAAATAGCTCTTGTCACTTCTTGTCACCTCTTGTCACTTCTTGTCACCAAATAGGGAGACCCTATTTGGTGACAAGAAGTGGCAAGAAGAGACAAGAGCTATTTTATGGTGACAAGAAGCATTTGCAATACTTTTTAAATTAAAATATGATACATTAATCATTTTTGCAAGCGTTTGAATTTCCTTCAAAGACTGCTATGATGCATCCAACCAGAAAAACGCAAACGCTCGCATGCATATTAAAGCCTGTAAATGACTACATCCCTATCATAAACCAAAATATTTATTGCAAGATGACTAGGCAAATGATGTGTTCATAACTGAAAATAAATTTCATACATTATACGCTACTAGAACACCATTAGACCGACTAGAATCATATCAGTGCCTCTTCAGATTTTCTTGTCGGAAATTAATTCAAGCTGGTGACAAGAGATTCAATCTGGTGACAAGAGAATGTACACAATGTGTCTCACTGTCACACAAAATATGTATAGACCTAAGCAGAGATTCATATATTAGACTGCGCATATGCGCAGGCTGATCCAAGTCTACACATTCCTGGTGTATGAATGTCATTTGACGTGTCACCAGTAACAAATCTGATTCTCTGGGCACACATGCTCGATGACGCTTCAGTGCCTCTTCAGATTTTCTTGTCTGGAATAAAGTCAAGCTGATGACAAGAAAATTTTACATGTATGTAATAGTCTGCTATACTTCTTCGTCACATAAAAATATACCCTCAGCAGAGAAAACATACCAGTCTGCGCATATGCGCAGGCTGATTCAAGCCTTTTCTAGGCACACACGCTCGATGACGCTTCAGTGCCTCTTCAGATTTTCTTGTCTGCTGGTGACAAGAAAATTTTACATGTATGTAAAGATCTACTATACTTCTCCGTTCCATAAAATTATACCCTCAGCAGAGCAAACATACCATACTGTGCATAAGCGCAGGCTGATCCAAGTCTTTTCTAGGCAAACATGCTCGATGACGCTTCAGTGTCTCTGCAGATTTTCTTTGTCTGGAATAAAGTCAAGTTGGTGACAAGAAAATTTTACATGTATGAGATGATCTACTATATTTATCCGTCACATAAATTATACCATCGGAGGAGAAAACATACCAGACTGCGCACATGCGCAGGCTGATCCAAGTCTTTTCTAGGCACACATGCTCGATGACGCTTCAGTGCCCCTTTCAGATTTTTTTGTCTGGAATAAAGTCAAGCTGTAGACAAGAAAATTTTACATGTATGAGATGATCTAATATATTTCTCCGTCACATAAAATTATACTCTCAGAATAGAAAACATATCAGACTGCCCATATGCGCATGCTTATCCAAGTCTTCCATGGGCACACATGCTAAATGACGCTTAAATGTCTCTTCAGATTTTCTTGTCGGGAATAAAGTCAAAATACATTTATGTGATATTCTACTCGGTTTTTTATTTCTATAAAATGTATAAAGCACCCCCCCCCCCCCCCCCACCGACCCCCCCCCCCCCCCACAGAGCAGATATGAGCGGTTCGCAGATGCGCAGGCTGGTCTCAGTCTTCTCGGGGAACACATGCAGAGAGAGAGAGAGAGAGAGAGAGAGAGAGAGAGAGAGAGAGAGATGGGTCAAACATGACTACTCTTCATATAGTAGTGTGACCCAGATGCTTAATACCCTGGAATGGAGATCATTGGAACAGAGGCGGGCAGATGCTCGCCTCCTATTGTTCTACAAGATAGTATATAGTCTTGTCGAGATTCCGCTCCCTACATACATCCGACATCCAATCAGAACTACTAAAAACATGCATACTATGCACTATATTCAAATCCCTACTACTGCCAGTTACTATAAATACAGTTTCTTCCCCTTGGCTGTGGTACAATGGAATCACCTTCCTCCTCATGCTGTTGTGTGCTCCGATCTGGATTCTTTCAGATCGACCATATGCACCCTCCATCACCCAATGCCATGAACCGTGAAACATTGTTTTTATCTGCTTTTAATCTCTACTTTACTACACTGTTTTTACTTTCAATTCTCCTAAAATCTAATACTTTTTCTTCTATCACACTTTTCTTTTTCTGACGCGCGCAGCTGCACATAATCCTCGCGAGAGGGTGCTGCAGGATATATAGATAGATAGATAGAGAGAGAGAGAGAGAGAGATGGAGTGAATCAGACAGAATATAATAATTAGAATAAGATTTCATTTTTAACAAATTGAAAAAAAAATATACATTATTTATTTATATATTTATTTTTAATAGATAGGATATAATCAGAAAAGTAATGAATGCACTATTTATCGTAATGAGGCTCCTGCATTCATAGTTGTCTATCAGTAGGCCTATCAGAAAGTATGAGAGTAGATGGGCTGGGGTGAGTCGAAAAACCCAAATCTACCCAAATCCACTGTATTTACCCAAATCCACTGTATTTACCCAAATCCACCTGATAATTACCCATATCCACCTATAGCTGGTCTATTTAAAGTGATTTAAGTTGTTTTCAATGTTTATATGATAGAATATATCACTTAGGACAAATAAATAATCAAATTTAGTAACTTTGATATTTGGGTAGATGATTATTACACAATAACTATTTACCGCACATACCTCACCTCGCTCATGAAAATGAATCAATTTTCTGTAGCTGAAATGGAAAGGGTTTGAACTCAATGTGTAATTAAACAGGTCTTAAACATTACAAATTTAATTTGATATGCTATTGACGATTAAATTATTTGTTTTAATATACGCACTTACTAGGCAGGTGTAGTGTGACAAAACACCTTCAAGTCAGAATACACATATTGCCTTAGGCTGTCATATGATCATAGCACACACAGAGATCACCATTACCTGTCTATTTATTTCTTTATTTTAGATTATAACCAAGCAAATAAGAAAGAAAGAAAGAAAGAAAGTAAACCTGCCTCATTCTTTTAAGTTCCGCATCCTCGTCAAAGATATTGCATGATAGTAGAAAGAAAGAAAGTAAGAAAGAAAGAAAGAAAGAAAGAAGAAATAACGAAAGAAAGAATGAAAGAAATAAGATGAATGAAAGCATCACGACAACATGGCTATGCAATTTTGTCTGCTCGAGCCCCACTATGATAAAGTAAAATTGGGGTTCACAGGAACATTTTTTTTTTGTATTTCTGATCAAAAGCATTGATTGTGATACACCAAAGAACTGCCTCGTCGGGTCGGTTCTAATGAGTACCCACAATCTGTGTTTTAGCCGTTATACGAGAGAATGACAGGAAGAATAGAAAGGATGAAAAAAGAAATAGTATTTACTCGCTTCTGTGCATTTTGGTTTTCCATCCAAGTCAACAAAATTTTACTTATATTGAAAGAAAATAAAATAATATGTAGAAAACACGCCTATACAAATGTATTGAAAAAAATTTTTTTTTTCTGAGTCAGGCAAGAATTATTCTGGAGATTCTGACTTTAAGTACCTATTCTTCATAACAAATAATGATGATAATAAATCTAGACAGACGCTTATCAATAGTTCCCCCCCCCCCCCGCCCATCGGGGCTTGAAAAATAGATAGCGCTACATGATGCTTCCACGCAGAGCTGAAACCGACCGCTTAGAGGCTCTAAGCCTACCCAAGAAAAGTGGTGGGGGTCGGATCGTCGATGCATATAAACCTAATTGGTTTAATTGGGCGGCAGGGCTTGAGATGTCATTTCATTTCAATGTGTCGGGTAAAAGTCTCACAAAATTGGAAGCAACGTCTCCAATATTATGGTTGATTTGGGGTTTTTACGGTGGATTTGGGCCAACGGGGTTTTGAGGAGAAAATTTAAAATGTCGGATTTTTTTTCTGGAAATTTTCATTTTGGTGGATACATTTTCCAGTATATTTAATAGGCGTGTTTTCGCAATGGGTTGGTTAGTTGGTTGGTCCTTTCTTTCTTTCTTCCTTTCTTTCTTTTTCTTTCTTTCTTTATTTCTTTCTTTCCGTCTTTCTTTCGAAAACACACCTATTGAAATATATGGGCCGAAATATATTCATCACAATGAAATTTTCATTTTTTTTTCATATCGGCTCAAAACATGGATTTTTGCAACACGTTAGAACCGCCTCAACGCCTCGGTGAGGCGGTTCTAAATAAGAGTGTTTGTTTGCTTGAATGAAGGTTTAACGCGGGTTCCGTTTCAGCTCAGCGTGGAAGCATTTCAGAGGTGCAGCCCAATCAGTTTCTTTCAGCACCGATTGGGGGGTGGGGTGGGGGTCCAAATAATACCCACAGTCTGTGTCTACGATATATGTTTTTTTAGCAGAACTAATAAAAATAATATGTTCCCCTGTAAACCAAAGCCTTGCTTTATAAAAAAGTTGTGTTTTTTTAGCAGAACTAATAAAAATAATATGTTCCCCTGTAAACCAAAGCCTTACTTTATAAAACGTTGTGTTTAATAGGGTCGTATATATTCTGCATGTTTTTTTTTTATAAATAAATGAAGAAATAAATAAATAAATAAATAAATAATATTTTTTGAGGTTTACAATTATCTAACATTATTTATAATAGACGTGTGTGAACTATGATTATTACAGTGGTAACCCTAGGCAACCAACTGAAAGATGTTTCGTCACTCTACACGCGTTTATCTATAGTGCGTGTTAAATTACTAAATTTATTATTAAGTTACTAAGTTTGATTATTTATTTGTCCTAAGTGATATATTCTATCATATAAACATTAAAAACAACTTATATGACTTTAAATGGGCCAGCTATAGGCGGATATGGGTAACTATCAGATGGATTTGGGTGGATTTGGGTAAATACAGTGGATTTGGGTAGATTTGGGTTTTTCGACTCACCGGATGGGCTGCACGATGCTTCCACGCAGAGTTGAAACCGATTGCACACGAGTACTGGAAAACCGATTAGAAGATCTGATACTGCCCAGGCCAAGCTTATAAACCCATGCTTATAAAACCTATTGATTTCATTGGGTGACAGGGCTTGAGATGTCAATTCTATCTATCTATCTATCTTCTAATACTGCGTCGGTCACATTTGACCATTACCGCAGGTGTATATGACATACACTCCAGGTTTTGCAGGATGAAAGCCTACACAGTAATCATGTAATTACGGTAGGGATCTTTAACCTGCACAGGGGATGGTTCTCCCTGCACAGGGGGCCTCCAGTTAACATCCCGATCCGAAGGACGGTGCACTTTATGACATTCATCCCTGCAAATGATGCCAATGGAGCGTGTTTGGACACCGAAATTTTATCGCCGCTGCCGGGGATCGAACCCGGGACCTTTAGCATCAGAGGCAAGTGCACTAACCACTGAGCTATCACGCTCCACAATTCATCTCATTTACGAGCATATTCTGATAGTGTAAATATCAACTTCAAGTACCTGTGCCTGTCACCAAATAGGGAGACCCTAGTTGTTCGTTCCCGGTTTAATTTTAAAGTTTAGCACTTTCCGGGGTACCTAAATACCGGAAAGACCCGGAAAGACGCAAAAAGACGCAAAAAGACGCGGAAAGACGCAAAAAGACCCCCGAAAAAGCAAAAAGACCCTAATAAAAGCAAAAATGAGCATAGTTATAAATATAAATCAGCATTCTTGGGTAAAAAGTGTCAAAGGAAAAAGATTAATAGAGGTGCAAAAGAACGTACCATGACCCCATCCCTCGCCCGCCTCCCAGCACAGCATCAAAGATGGGAACACTTTTTACAAACAATAAGTTCTTTTGGGGTAAAAATAGAACTGAATAGCAATTAAAACATTAATAATATTAATAATAAATTTGGAAATCAATGAATTTACGAAGACGGAAGAAGACGCGGATAGGGGCAAAAAGACCCTCAGAAAAGCAAAAAGACCACTAGAAAGCAAAAAAGACCACCAGAAAAGCAAAAGGACCCCCAGAAAAGCGAAAGAGCATACACATAGATATAAATCAGCATTTCTGTGCAGAAAGGAGTGCCAGCAAAAAGAATCATAAAGGATCAAAAGAACATATCCTGCCCCTACCAACAGAACAAAATGAAAGGCAAGATTACATTTATAAACAAAGAGCTCTAAAAAAATACATACTACTACTTAATTGCAAATAATAATAATAATAATAATAATAATGCAAAAAAAAAAACGAAATGTATAAAATTTACAGAGACGCAAAATGACGCGGAAAGACGCAAAAAGACCCTCAGATAAGCAAAAAGACCTTCAGGAAAGCGAACAGACCTTCAGGAAAGCAAAAGAGCTTCAGGAAAGCGAAAAGACCATAAGAAAACCCTATTTTTTCTTATTTCTGCTCTAAAATAAAGATTGTGGGTACTCGTTAGAACCGCCTCACTGAGGCAGTTATAACGAGTAACCACAATCTATATTTACAGAGATGCAAAAAAGACGCAAAAAGACCCTCAGAAAAGCAGAAAGACCTACAGGACCTACATTTTACTATTACAATCGTGCGCAAATGTATTTAAAATTTTGAAATCGCTCCGCTTATTATTGTTTCTTCTTTTTTTATATAACTAAGAATTTTAATCCATTTAATTTAATGAGGTATATTTAATGAAATCATACTGTATAATAGATAATATTCGATTAGGTTGTTTGGCACGATCTTGACACCTGAGATAATCAGTTGTGATTGGGTTTGATCTCACTTCAGTCGGCTTCTTTAAGCACTTAACGTGAAAAAAGTCGGAAAAAAAAATCATATTTTTTGTTAATTACCACGAACATGTACTTTTTGGGGCAATTTTAACCACCACAACGAGGATGATTTGAAGATTTCAAAGTGATGGTATACCCCCGTAAAACCCAAATTCAATAAATAAAGTAGGGTTACGATAAAATTCCGACACCATGACTTGTCGTGAATCTGTTCAAATTTCAAGCAGTCTGATCTCGGTCTGTACTCTATGCTGCGGTCTATCTGTCCCAATACTCAGATTCTTGACCGAACATGTGTGTATTTTGCCCGGTTGCATTATGAAAACACGCCAATTCATCTATATTGAAAGTTTTAGCACCAAAAAAAAAAAAAAAAAAAAAAAAAAAAAAATGAAAAATTTCAGGAAAAAAAAAATTATTTTGCATATTTTTGCTCAGAACATAGATTCTTGGAAATCGTTAGAACCACCTTGAGAGGCGGTTCTAACGAGTTCCAACAACCTTTGTTGGAAGTCTTTTGAATAAAAATAAAAAATGTACATTTATGAATTGAAGTTTATCGTCCCGGTCAACAATATTAAAGTCATATTAGAGACGTCCCTTCCTTTTCTGTCATCACGAAAACACGACTATATGATTTTGACCCCCTCGAACCCCACTTTTATATAGAAAAAATGGGGTTTACGGGGGTAAACATTAATTTTCTCATTTCTGCTCTAAAATATAGATTGTGGGTACTCGTTAGGACCTCCTCATCGAGGCGGTTCTAATGTGTACCCACAATCTATATTTTGAGCAGAAAAGAAAAAGAAAAATATGACCGTTTTTCATCATAAAATCTTCATTTTTTCGGCGAAAAAATTACTTTGTATTTGTATTGGCTTGTTTTCGTACTGTGGGACTTTTACCAGACCTTGTTATGAATTGATATTTTAAGCCTGGCGTCCAATGAAACCAGCATAGTTTAGCCGTTTACGAGTACCCAAGTGTGGTCGATTTCAGCCCTGCGTGCAAGCATGATGCAGCCGAATCTTTCTCCAAGCCTAGATGGGCGTGGGGTTTGGGGTTGGGAGGGGGCTATACATTTGAACGTATATAGAGGATATCTTTCTTTAATAAATAATGGTCCTGAAAAGGACCTTTGTATGTCTTTGAGGGGTTTTAAGCTCAAATGCGTATGTAGGAATCAAAACATCTCTCAATTACTTGGCGGAAAATGTTCATGCCTCCCTGTCGAAGACCAGGATGTACAAGATCACCGTCGTAATGCCTTGGATATCTCAAGTTCCTACCGACGTCAACAAAATCTTCGCCAAAGTATTTCTCCAACTTCTTATTGACACTTCGTCTTATTTTGTTGAACTGTTTCTTAGATAGTCTTGTAAAGCCTGGAAAAACGCCTCGCTCGATGATACTACCTACAAAGACACGTCTGACGCCGGTGCATTGAAGATATCATTGAGGCGGTTCTAACGAGTACCCACAACCTATGTTTTGGAGCAAAAATAAGAAAAATAGTGTATACCCCCGTTAACCCCTGTTTCCTGTATATGAAGTGGGGTATAGGGCGGCCCGTATAGGAGGGTCTTCATTTCACGGACTTGTTCAAGTGATTGGTGCCGAGTATTAGAGGTGCGAGTTTGATCGTCCATGCATATAAACCCAATTGGTTTCATTGGGCAGCAGGGCTTGAGATGTCATTCCATCTCAATATTGGGTCCCGCAAAATTGGAATCAGCGTCTCCAAAATGACCTATACAGTGTTGACAGGGACGTTATACCTCAGATCAAACACAAACTAACAGTACAGTGCACCGTTTTGTTTTTATTTTTCTCACAATGTATAATTATTTATCACTATAATGGGGTCTTTTTGCAAGTTGTTGCTAAATATATACTTATTTGTCATCACGAAGGGGTCTTTTTGTGTCTGTGGGTCTTTTTGGGGGTCTTTTTGCGCAATTTTACGTGACAGGGATCAATTTTATTTTTTATTTTTCTATTAATATATATTAATTTATTACTATTTTGGGGTCTTTTTGCTTTTTCGGGGGTCTTTTTGCGTCTTTCCGCGTCTTTTTGCGTCTTTTTGCGTCTTTCCGCGTCTTTCCGGGTCTTTCCGGTGTTTAGGCACCCCCGCACTTTCGATTACCTCCCTTCGCATAACTGGCACACAGAAGGTCAAAACTGAAAGTTGAAATCTTGCAAGCGTTTTTGACTAGTGAAGGTTATGGCAGGCGCGTACGATCTAAAGGACGAAGAACAGGCTAAAGAGTATCTCAATGAGTTGGAGAAAACTTGGATGTACGACTGTTTTGGAGAAAAATCTGCTGAAGGTATCTAGGTTATGTCTGTAATGTATTTTGACGCACATCTAATTTGACGCACCAACAAGTTTCTTCCTATTCTTGGCTTTAAGGAAGATAATTTGCAATACCTCATCATCATTTTGGTAGAACAACATAAGAGTCTTACATCCAGGTGATTTTTGAGAAATTTGAGGTTTGTCCAGGAAAATTACAACAGTTTTACCCTGACTGCCCAAATCTTTAAAAGAAATCCTTAAGGCACTTTTTTCCTCAAATTGAAGCATAAAAAATTAAGAACCAAAAGGTACATCTGAAACAAACCATGCTTTCTCTGTTATAGTATCACCTGGTGCATTAGTTCACATGCAATTTGTTTGAATGAATTGCTAATGTATACAAAGTTTTACTTTTCAAACTAATATCACGTCTTATACAAAAATATGTTGGAACTAGAAGAAGAGAAACCCGTGAAGTAATTTTCTGTGTGTTTGTATGTTGCCAAGTGTTAAGAATTCCAAGAAAATTCTTGTCAGTGATAATGAACAATCTATTAAAGAAAATACTGACGCAGACCTTTGGTGTATTACTCAATGCAAGCAAGAGAAACAAGCACCGCAACTTCCCTACCCACTGGAACAAGGACATATAAATGGCGGCCATTTGCAAAATAGGATAAGATTATGTAAATTCTTTCAGGTGTCAAACAACAGTTATTCTTGTCATTTTATTTTGTTTTTACAGACAAATTATGATCTCTGAACACAGTCCTGGTATTGTTGTTGAACTTAAATAATTATCTTGCAAGAAAAATGACATATTGTCAGATGCGTCATTTCATATGACTGTTAGCCTAAATGCAGACATGTTAAGTTTTGAAAATAAAAATGAGGGAGACAGCGCGTTGAGGAGGATTGGCGAGTGCCGAAGGCGCGAAGTCTTGGTGGCAAGCTCTCAGGATAGGCTAGAAAATCGTGCACTCTGAGAGCTTTTTGAACATTTTTTGTTTATTCTTTACACTCCTGTTCATGGATAAATAACTAATAAATATTTTAAAAACATTTCCTTGGGTAGATGCATACAAACTAACACCTAGCCATACCAGATCCACCCCCCCCCCACCCCACCCCAGTGTATAATGCTACAGCACAAGAGCATATCTTATCATTTATGCCCAGATAGGTCATAACAAAAGTAGCCCAATTGATTCTATAGTCCAAGGGCCATCCAATAACCAAAGTATCAGAAGTGTAGCTCCAATAGTTTAGAAGCTATGGCAAAATAATACTTTTTGACCTTTGACCTTGGGGTCATGTTGAGGTCAAGGTCACACCAAAAGTAGCCTAATATATTCTACATTCCAAGAGCCATCCAATAAGGAAAGTTTCAGAAGTGTAACTCCGATAGTTTAGGAGATATGGCAAAGTCATACTTTTTGACCTTTGACCTTGGGTCATGTTGAGGTCAAGGTCATACTAAAAGTAGCCCAATTAATTCTATATTCCAAGGCCATACAATAGCCAAAAAAAGTTGCAAAGAACATTCTAACTGATAAACAAAGTTTCAGAAGTATAACTCCTATAGTTTAGAAGATATGGCAAAGTCATACTTTTTTACCTATGACCTAGGGGTTATGTTGAGGTCCACCAATAGTATTCCAATTTTTCTATATTCCAACAGCCATTCAAAAACCAAAATTTCAGAGGTGTAACTCCGATAGTTTAGAAGATATGGCAAAGTCATACTTTTTACCTTTGACCTTGGGGTCAGGTTGATGTCAAGGTCACAACAAAAGTAGCCCTCTTGATTCTATATTCCAAGGGCCATCCAATAACCAAAGTCTCAGAAGTGTAGCTCCAAAAGTTTAGAAGATATGGCAAAATAATACTTTTTGACCTTTGACCTTGGGGTCATGTTGAGGTCGAGGTCACAACAAAAGTAGCCCAATATATTATATATTCCAAGGGCCATCCAATAAGCAAAGTTTCATAAGTGTAACTCCAATAGTTTAGGAGATATTGAAAAGTCATACTTTTTGACCTTTGACCTTGGGGTCATGTTGAGGTCAAGGTCAAGCCAAAATTAGCCCCATTCTTTCTATATTCCAAGGGTCATCCAATAACCATAGTTTCAGAAGTGTAACTCCAATAGTTTAGAAGATGTGGCAAAATAATACTTTTTGACCTTTGACCTTGGAATCATGTTGAGGTCAAGGTCACCCAAAAGTAGCCCAATTTATTCTATATTCCAAGGGCCATCCAATAACCAAAGTTTCAGAAGTGTAACTCAAATAGTTAAGGAGATATAGCAAAATCGTACTTTTTGAACTTTGACCTTGGGGTCATGTTGAGGTCAAGGTCATGCAAAAAGTAGACTTGTGCCATCTACATCCCATGTACTATCCACAGGCAATGTTTGAAAAGTGTACCTTAACCGGTTTCAGAGGAGATCCCTTCCATAGAAACGTGACGGACGTACGTACACACACATACATACAGACCCACAGACTGACAATCACTAGACTATGCCACGAAAACAATATACCTGATTATTCTTCTTAAAAGCGGGTATAATAATCCAAGGTTTCGATCCAGTTTCAAGCACAACAACTTAATTCCCCTCTGACTTTTAAGTGCGGAAATACGGTAGGTAATACTTTAGTTGTCACGGTCAATAACGGTACTTTTTTAAATTCAAATTAATTGCAGACATGTCATAACAGCTTGTCCAATTAGCAATTAAAGATTCTGATAGTTGTATAAACTTGACACGCAGCTCCAGCCGATATACTCAAAAGATCAAAATTGTCAGGTTAGCGAGATAAGAGAATAAAGAATGCAGATTAGTTTATAATTTAATCATCCAGCCACAAGACGAGGACCCCTCCATCCAAGACTTTCACACCCGCTCAACAAACAAGTTCAAGGCGAACATCAATGATCTCCATCACCAAAATTGCCATGAAATCCACCGTCCACAAACAGCAGCTGCGGTTTTTCTGCACGCGATCGGAAAATGACGTCATCCCACCCCAGCAACCCCGCACGTGTTTAATGTTTAATTGTTTTATTTTATTTTAATAGAGCGTATTTCTTTCATAAAAAATGTTTGCAATCGGTAAAAAGAATATTTTCTCGACAGCTAAACGGTTGTGGATAGAACTGGATAGGGGACGGTGCCTTGCACAATAACCGACTTATCCAGGGAAGCTCCGTGTCAATCACCAACAACAGCATACATATGTGTTTACACATATTAAAACGTTCGACTTTTCCCGCCAAGCGTCTGCTATTTTGGCGCCAAAACATAACCATGCAGTAGAATAGTCTGTTTTTATTATTGATACATCGACCGTTAGATGTAGCTAAACATCTTAGAAGCGATTACATCATTTTCACACTGATTGGGGATTAAATTTTATGATTGGGGGATAAATGCAAATTAGAGCCATAACTTAATCTTATTTTCACACCTTGTCACGCAGAAGATTGTAAGCTTATCGAGAGCACCAGAGGCTTGTGTTTACAGTGTAATTATACAATAGACTGATCCGTGACAAATACGGTCGGCGTTTATAACACGATTCGGTTAACTAACATGGTCCGTTGGTTGAAGGAAATTAACCGTTAGGATTTACTTTCATTTTTGCAATCACTTCAACAAACGAATGTTTCATTTGTTAATGCCCATCTGCAGGTGTGGAACCGTGTTTTAATCCCCAATTATACTGGACAGTGCATTAATAATTTTACTCACGGATTAACTCGGATTTTTCCGCTGGTTTGCACACACGAAAATACAAGCACAGCTTTTCAAAAATTTGCCTAAAAATGGTATTTTCATTTTTCCGGGAGTTTTATCCTGAATTTCGTGAGGCGTGAGAAAAGCTATTTTTTCGGGAGTCTCCCGCGATTTTCGGGAGACTTAACATGTCTGTAAATGACAGTCACCATGGTGGTCCTTTTTCACCAATAATTTCTACAAAGACAGTTGATGAAAAATAATTTAAATGATGTACAAAGATTTGCTAGAAGTCCACGTATGTCTTGCACAAATCCAATGTGCTGGGAATTGCAAGTTTAATTAATGACACATCAACTATTGCTTAAGCGCGTCAAAACCCATGAGTCTAGGCTAATATGCGAAATCAAGTTGATTTCGCGAAATCAACTCATAAAATCAACATTTTTAAAAACAGGCAAACAATTGTTATTGCATATTATCTAGAATGTTATTATGCATTTTTGAGCCAAGTTTCATGAGAAAATCTGAATATTTAGTATGTATTTGATCGGAAATTCTATTCTGCCACTTGATTTCGCTGGTAATCACATGTGCGAAATCAACTCATTTTAGCGAAATCAATGTATAAAATACCATTTTCTCAAAACTGAATAAAACATATTGGTGCATATTATTAAGAATGTTGTTAATCATTAATGAGCCAAGTTTAATGGTGAAATTTGAATATTTAGTATGTTTTTGAGAGGAAAATCTATTCTGCCACTTGATTTCGCTGGCAATCGCATGTGCGAAATCAACTCATTTTAGCGAAATCAATGTATAAAATACCTTATTTCCCAAAACTGATTAAAACATATGTGTGCATATTATTAAAAATATTGTTAATCGTTTGTGAGCCAAGTTTCATGATGAAATTTGAACATTTAGTGGGTGTTTTGATAGGAAATTGTATTCTGCCACATGATTTCTCTTGCAGTCTCATGTGCGAAATCTACTCATTTTAGCGAAATCAATGTATAATAAAATAACCTTTTTCCCCAAAACCAACTAAAATGTTTTTATACATGTGTATTAACCCATTCAGTACCGGAAACCCCTAATGGGGGTAGTTGGCAAACGGTGCAGGTCCAGATCAGACGCCGCAGCAGAACGCGGCGCCTGATCAGGGCCTACACTGTTTGCCAAAAAAAAAAAAAGAAAACACAGCCTGGCACCCCTAAATTTTGAAATGGACTCCTGTTATATATAAAGAGGAAGATTCCATTTGATACAAAAAAGGGTTAAGAATTTTGTTCTACATTTATGAGCCACCGTTTTATGAGAAAATATTGATGTTGAGTTCTAGCTTTTGTTTCGGGCGTTATATCACCAAAACAAACAAGAAGCAGAGATAAAGGAAAATATCATTAGAAAGACCGGGCGATACATCACCAAAACACGCCTGTATAATTTCGATCCCCTCAAACCCCATTTGTATACAGAAAAACCGGGGCTTACAGGTCTGTAAATTATTTTTCTAGTTTTTTCTCAAAACATAGAACATGACTCGTTGGTCCAGTCAGAAGGAGTACCCACAATCTATGTTTAGAGCACAAATATGAAGAATATCGGAATTTTCCCCAGAAAATTTTCATTTGTAAGGTGGCAAAATGTTCAATATAATTGAATCTGCGTATTTCCGTATTATTTATCAAGGATGCGTTATCAAATTGTTTTATTATTATTATTATTATTATTATTATTATTTCTAATAAAAATGCATTAAATAAGCACTAATTTGACGGGTGCATCGTCGGACAGACAGACGGACGAACTGACTGACTGACGAATGGACGGACGACGAGATAGATAGATGGACAGATAGAAGGAGTGATTAAACAGTGTGTTTGTTATTCACACAATCACAGGTAATAACGTGTGAAGGTCAGTAAACCACAGTTTGATTAAATTTGTTGGCGATTGTTCGTTAATCTCTTTACCTGCTGTGTGAAGTACAGACAGATGTCTTTAAAATTAAATTATGCTTGCCTTAATAGCAAAATGAAGGAATGACAATCCCAATTATACTGTATCAGAACATAATACTCCCAATTATACAGTATCAGAAACCCCGAAAGGGGTACCGTGGCAAACAGTGCAGGCCCAGATCAGACGCCGCAGAATGCGGCGTCTGATCAGGGCCTACATTGTTTGCTTAAGAAATAGATCAGCTCTAACTGTGATTTGTTGAGTAATAAATCACAGTTTGGAGGTCAGTTGTAAAGTAGACAAATCACGAGCGCGTAGCGCGCGTGATTTGTCTACTTACAACTGACCGACAAACTGTGATTTATTACCCAACAAATCACTGGCTAGAGCTGATCTATTTCGATTCTAACACGCTGAAAATCGGCAATAATGTTGTTGTTTCCTTCAAAATCTCACAACTTTTCGCCATTGTTAGAAGAAATCCCGCGAAAATTATCGACTGAAACACATGCATTTATATCCTTTTCTAACGTTTTCGATGCGAGAAAATGACGTTACACCGTCTTACGTCAAGTAAATTGACTAGTGACGTCATAAATTTGAAGTTTTTAATGACGTCACTCGTCACGCTCTTCCGAGCTGTGATTTGTTGCAGAATAAAACACAGTTATTTTGCATTGCCTATATAGACGCGCTGTGTTAGAATTAAGAAATAGATCAGCTCTAGCTGTGATTTGTTGTGTAATAAATCACAGTTTGGAGGTCAGTTGTAAAGTTGACAAATCACAAGCGCGTAGCGCGCGTGATTTGTCTACTTACAACTGACCGACAAACTGTGATTTATTACTCAACAAATCACAGACAAGAGCTGATCTATTTCGATTCTAACACATTGAAAATCGGCAATAATTATGTTGTTTCCTTCAAACTCTCACAACCTTTCGCCATTGTTAGAAGAAATCCCGCTAAAATTATCGACTGAAACACATGCATTTATATCCTTTTCTTACGTTTTCGATGCGAGAAAATGACGTTACACCGTCTAACGTCAAGGAAATCGACTAGTGACGTCATAAATTGGGAATTATAATGACGTCACTCGTCACGCTCTTCCGAGCTGTGATTTGTTGTAGAATAAAACACAGTTATTTTCCATTGCCTATATAGGCGCGCTGTGTTAGAATAAAAGTTCAGTCATTTTCCAATTAAATTTTGATGACATACAATCAATTTAACCAATTTAATATCAGAAAGCCCGAAAGGGGTACCGTGGCAAACAGTGCAGGTCCAGATCAGACGCCGCAGAATGCGGCGTCTGATCAGGGCCTACGTTGTTTACTAAAAGTTATTTTCCAATTAAATTTTGATGAAAATACAATCTGATATCCCTAAAGAAATACCGTGGCAAACAGTGCAGTCCCAGAACAGACGCCGCAGAATGCAGAATGCGGCGTCTGATCAGTTTGCTAAAGGAGGAGAAGGACGACGACGTGGACGACGATGATGACGATGATGATGATGGTGATGATGATGATGATGATGATGATGATGATGATGAAAAAAAAGCAGATAACAAGTATTGGAGTAAGTCTGCTGATTTCACCTGCTATTTGATTTCGTTCGACTAATCAATTAGCAATATCTTGATATGCGTCTTTTATTCCAGACCATATATTTTCAGATGAAACTTGGATCATAATTGTATACTGCCAGCATTCTTAATAATAGGCAAAACGAGTTTTCAATCGTTTTTGGAAAACAAATGCTGTTACACATTGATTTCGGAGTTGATTTCGCACATGTTCTTATCAGCGAAATCAAGTGACAGAATATATTTTCCTAATAAATATTTATATTTTCTCGTGAAATTTGGACCTAAAATGTTTATCAACTTTCTAAACAATATGCATTTTTATTCAGTTTTGGGAAATATTTATTTTGTACATTGATTTCGCTAAAATGAATTGATTTCGCACATGTGATTTCCAGCGAAATCAAGTGGCAGAATAGATTTTCCTCCCAAAAAACTTGCTAAACATTCAAATTTCATCATGAAACTTGCCTCATAAATGTTTAACAACATTATTAATAATATGCACAAATATGTTTTATTCAGTTTTGGGAAATATTTATTTTATACATTGATTTCGCTAAAATGAGTTGATTTCGCACATGTGATTACCAGCGAAATCAAGTGGCAGAATAGGATTTCCAATCAAATACATACTAAATATTCAAATTTTCTCATGAAACTTGGCTCATAAATGTATGATAACATTTTAGATAATATGCAATAACAATTTTTTGCCTGTTTTTAAAAATGTTGATTTTATGAGTTGATTTCGCTAAATCGGGCTGATTTCGCGAAATCAACTTGATTTCGCATATTATACCTACCCTTATGTAACCTATAGATTCCGGGACGTTTCGGTCCCGAGTCGTTTCGGCCTAAACAGGCCCAGGATAAACAACCGAAATGTACCGAAAGGTAAAAACAGTATTGTTACTGCTAGCTGGAATTAAAGAAATATAAAAATTGATTGTTATATTTGCTCAGGTCTGAGAGTTTAGCAATTTCTAAAGACTGTCCATAAAAATAAAGACAGTCTTTAAATTTATGGACTCGCGTGTCTCTATAAGGCAATGCAAATCGTAAGAATTTTCAAAAATTCGAAAATCGCAGAATATGTTTTATATATTAAACTGCTTCGTTATATGATCAGTTGCATACACAGAAAGATTTTTCTCGAATCTGTTGTCTAATTTTCGAGTATTTATATAAAATGGCTATTGAAGATATTCTTGTTTAGGTTTTCTCCCTTCGTGTACTTTACAACAAGTGTGCCACGCATCAGGTGACATGTTTCATTGTTTATAATGTAAGGGAGAAAACCTGAACTACACAGAATCATTTATTTAGTTTCTGGAATTGTTAATCAAGAAGACAACGGATCATACTCAGTTTTCAGCTACAGACAGATTATCATGTAATAAAGAAGGTTGCATAACACATGTACTGCGATTTTCGAACTTTTGAAAATTTTTACGATTTGCATTGCTTTCTAGAGACACCTGAGTCCATAAATTTAAAAGCTGTCTTTATTTTTATGGACAGTCCTTAGAAATAGCTAAACTCTCAGACCTGTTGCTAACATGTATGTGTATATTAAAATGATAAAGAAAAAAATGTTATTTTTTATTTTTCTTTAATTCCAGCTAGCAGTAAACAAAACTTTATTCCCTTTCGGTCCTTTTCCGTCGTTTTCTTTAATTAAGTCAATCTAAAAATAGAAACGTGTGGAGCGTGATAGCTCAGTGGTTAGTGGTCTTGCCTCTGATGCTAGAGGTCCCGGGTTCGATCCTCTGAGTGGCGATAAGATTTCGGTGTCCGAACACGCTCCATTGGCATCATTTGCAGGGATGAATATCATAAAGTGCACTGTCCTTCGGATAGGAACTAACTGGAGGCCCCCTGTCCAGAGAGAACCATCCCCTGTGCAGGTTAAAGATCCCTACCGTAATTACATGATTACTGTGTAGGCTTTCATCCTGCAAAACCTGGAGTGTATGTCATATACACCTGCGGTAATGGTCAAATGTGACCGACACAGTATCAGAAGATAGATAGATAGATTGATAGATAGAAACAATTAAAAAGTAAGAAAATTGATAATTATACCCCCACAAATGAAATTTGGGGGGGGGGGGTATATAGGAGTGAGCTTGTCTGTCGGTCGGTCTTGTCTGTCGGTCGGTCGGTCTGTTGACTTGGTTTCCAGACGATAACTCAAAAACCGCTTCACCGATTTTTATAATTTTTGGTACACTGATGTAACATCATAAAATACAGGTCAAGTTCGATTTCCACAACAATTCGTCAATTTTCGACATAGTTATGGCCCCTTTCAAGTGAAAAAATTGCAAAGTGGCGCTGATGTACTATCAAGGCAGTTTTTGTGGGGGTATTCATCACCTTTAGTGATAGCTCTAGTTTAAGGTAGTCTTATATGTTTGTTATATTTTTCTATGGACAAGTGATGACAATAATCAAATTCAAATATTTTTAGGACAAAAAGAAGTACTTTAACCTTAAGATTTGCACTTGAAATTAAGAAATATTATCATTTTCCCAGGCCCTGGGTTTTATACCCCTCGATTTCGGAAAAACAGTTATTTCATGAAAATTAAACGATGTAGAGAGATAAACCTTCGTGCAGTTATCAAATATGTTATTTATAATAATTTTATACCCAACTGACCTAGATATATATCTTTAATAATTATGACAAGAGACGAAATATAAAATCTTCGGATCGGCATTTTTGGCTCGGCAGCTCGGCCCGGCGGCTCGGCCCGGCACGGCATTGGCTTTTATACCCGACCGAG
This sequence comes from Lucinisca nassula, assembly GCA_963580285.1. Taxonomy (NCBI): domain Eukaryota; kingdom Metazoa; phylum Mollusca; class Bivalvia; order Lucinida; family Lucinidae; genus Lucinisca; species Lucinisca nassula. Next base: position 17,685,757 of record OY757014.1, on the reverse strand, counting down.
AAATATACTTTAATGGTCATTCAGATGCTCGGTCTGTACAGGAGAATTTTGATTTGATATTATACAGGGCTCAAGCTAGAGGGCGACTCAGGCTAAGAAGTCGCCCTGTTGGGGCTCACTTCGCCGACATTGGCGATGAAAGCGAAAAGAAATTCGCCCTGAAATTTCGCCCGTTTTTTTTTTGTGTCTTGCTTTTGAACAGTAACGGTAAACTGACAAGGTGACATAATCCTTCGATCCACTGGTGTCAGAAATCTCAGTAATTACACTGAACAAAGCTAACTGTTTATTCTGCACTTCGTGCCAGTTGCAGTTTGGTATTGTTATGTAATTTAATTCTTACCGTTAGCTCCTGCCGCTCGAGCCACTTGCAACACGCTTAGTAGTCTTGTACTGTCATAAATCTATCTCAGTTGATTGCACAAAGTTTTTATTGTGCACAATAAGAGTCAATTAAGATTTCACAAGATTATGTAACATAAACAGGTTTATTTGTACCGTTAGCTCGTGCCAAAGCCCGGGTGCGGACGTACTTTGTTAAGTACTGTTGTATACAGTAATAAGATTATTCTGACGGTTGGCATTGATACTGCATTAGGATTTAATAATTTTTAAATAAAGATGGTTTTTTTGTTTCGCCATTGATTTGTTTGTACATTACTTTTGCATCCATCAATTGTTTTCATTTTTTTTATGGACAACAACAAAAGTAGGTAGCAATTTTTTATTTTGTGAGTGAAAATAATTATTACTTGCCGGTATGGTAAATATTCAGTAATTATCATAAAAAAATAACAACTGATATTTATCTAGCGAGGTTGTTCCCCCTTGTTTCTATAGTCTGTTTTAAAATACAATTGTGACAGAAACTTAGTGAGAAATGATCTAACTGTTACACAGTAACCACACCATTCATTATAACATGGTTGGATACAAGAAAAGTTACAGCTTGCCAAAAAACAGTAAAATTATTATATTAAGACCACCTTTGGGACAGTTCAAAAGTGGTCTTTAAGACCACTTTTGAACAGTCCCAAAAGTGGTCTCTGATCAGGGGTCACTGTATGCAGAAAACAGAAAGAAAGAATAACTGCAGCTAACCAAATAAGCTTTATAAAGCAGAATTAGTCTTCATTTCAGGTGGTCTCAATAGCGGAATTGATTGATACCCCTATAAAACACACTTTTCTCCAAAAAGGGGTTTACAGAACTCATTACATTGCTGTTGTTTGGCTATTTTTGGAAAAACTTTGTCATCGCACTAGTGCCTGCATTTTTTCACTGATTTCAATATAACTTCACACAAATGTTCCTTATGACAATATCTCGAGCGAGTTCGACTTTCAAGATCATGACCTCAAGGTCAAGGTCAATGTGGCTATTTTTAGAAAAACTTTGTCATCACACTTGCGCCTACATTTCTTCACCAATTTCAATATAACTTCGCACAAATGTTCCTTATAAAAATATCTTGAGCGAGTTCGCTGTACAAGGTCATGGCGTCAATGTCAAGGTCACTGTGGCTATTTTTAGAAAAACTTTGTCATCGCTCTAGCGCTTACATTTCTTCACCGATTTCAATATAACTTCACACAAATGCTCCTTATGACAATATTTCAAGTGATTTCAACTTTCAAGGTCAAGGTCACTGTGGCTATTTTTAGAAAAAACTTTGTCATCGTTCTAGCGACTACATTTCTTCACTGATTTCAATATTACTTCACACAAATGTTCCTTATGACAATACCTCGAGAGAGTTCGACTTTCAAGGTCAAGGTCACTGTGGCTATTTTTAGAAAAACTTTTTCATTGCTTTACCACTTACATTTTTACCCAATTTCAATATAATTTCATACTAGATTGTGCAGTCGATTGCGCGCCATCGCAAATCCCCACGTTTATTGCAAACATTGCCCTTGTACAGCACATCATAGTTTTAAGCAAATTTGACCTTTTGACCCCTCCCCAGGGCCCCTGGGGGCGGGGTCAAAAATGAACGTGATCTTGCGCAAGCCATTAATGTAAGCAACTCACCGAATTTCTTTGAAAAACATGGGGATAATATATGTTCCTTATGACAACATCTTGAGCGATTTTGACTTTCAAGGTCAAGGTCACTGTGGCTATTTTTAGAAAGACTTTGTCATCGCTCTAGCACCTACATTTATTGATGGATTTTAATAGAACTCACACAAATGTTTCTTATGATGATATCTCGAGTTGCTTTGACTTTCAAGGTCATGACCTCAATGTCAAGGTCACTGTGGCTATTTTTAGAAAAAACTTTGTCATCGCTCTACAGCCTACATTTATTAACAGATTTTAATATAACTTCACACAAAAGATGCTTATGAAAATATCTTAAGCAAGATCTACTTTCGCGGTCAACTTCGCTATTGCTATTTTTAGAGAAACATTGTCATCACTCTAGAACCTACATTTATTGATGGATTTTAAACAAACTTTACACAAATGTTGCATATGATAGTATCTCAAGCAAGTTGGACTTTTGCCAGTTCAGTGTTTTCCACACACGAAGTTGTCTTGTGCAAGGGGATTTGTATCGCATGTGATGCCTTGTTGTAACTTATGATATGACACATTCCAAGACACAGACTTCAGGTCCCTCCGGACACCCCTGGGCCATTCTAGAGGATGGGTACAAGCCATATCGACAAAGATATATGGCTGGGGCATCTGTGTACTTTGGACACATGTCTAGTTTTTATGTATTTTGTCCGGCAAAATAACGCCTAAAATTTTCTTAACTGTGATCAGTTTGGTTTACATTAAGTATACTGATAGATATATGTCCGACCATTTATTCAGTAATAGTCAGTTCTCCCAAGGACTTTTGCTAAGATATGAAGTTTACATTCAGCAGTACCCATGACCTCAAGGTCACAGGCTAAGACACTAGTCACTAAGGTGAGATATGCTGTTAAATGATGGCTCTTATTCAGCTTGCCAAAAACTGGCTTTGTTTTATGACCTTGAGACAAACTTTTCCAAAGGCTGCTAAATAGATATTTATCATTTTATTTCAGCTTGTCACAGACTGGCGTCATTTTATGATTCTGTGAGAGGAGACTTTCCAAAGGCTGCCAAATTATTCAAGAAAAATTGTGATGAAAATAACTTTGGACAGAGCTGTTATTTATATGGCCAGTACTCTATGGCTGGCAAAGGAGGTAAGCTGATCAGGCTTTGGAGTTGACCCTTTTTGTACCAAAAGGAATCTTCCTCTTTATACATGTATATATTAGGAGTTCCTGTCAAAATTTAGGGTGCCAGGTTGTATTTTCTTCAAAATTTATTTGGAAAATGGCTGAACTTTTATCAAACAGTGGAGGCCTGGATCAGTTCTGCGGCGTCTGATCTGGGCTTGCACTGTTTGCCAGGGTACCTGTTTTGGGTTTCTGGTACTAAATGGGTTAATAAAACCCTCAACACTCACTTGATGCACAGCTCAAATAAGCTGACGTGTTTTATCTTACTAAGGTCAGAAGAGGATGATATCTGTCCTGCTGAATAAATTAAGTTTACCACACCAATTTCTGACAGTCAGCCAATCAAATATCTGAAACTGTACACTGGCTCTATTGATTTACCAGAAAATGAAAATCGGAAACATAAACCCTAAAAATCCTATACATCACTTGAACCCGTCCGTGTAATAAAGACCCCTCTAAACCCCACTTTATATAGAGCAAACTGGAGTTTCCGGGGGTAAACATTGTTTTCCTTATTTCTGCTCAAAGACATACATTGTGGGTACTCGTTAGAACCGCCTCAATGAGGCGGTTCTAACGAGCACCCAACACCTGTGTTTGGTGTATAAATAAGAAAAATATTGCAAATTTTCATCAGAAAAATTACTGTTTTTGAGGTTTGAAAAATGCACTATATCCACGGATGTGTTATCGTAGTGACTTCTGACACATTGAGGACTTGCTGTAATTCTCCTAAAATTTAAACAAGTTTGTTTCACAATCCAGCAAGGAGTCCAAAAGGTGCAAACAGAATAGCAAACAGTGGAGACCCTGATCAGACGGGAGCAGTCTGATCTGGATCTGCACTGCATGCCTAGGCCTATCTATCCCAATGCTTAGGATCATTAGGGCACCGGCCCAAATGACAATTTTGAAGAAGTTGTTAGCAAACCAATGTTGATTTTGCTCGTTTGTTTGTTTTGGAGTTTTATGGCCAAGTCAACACTATTTAGGTCATATGATCCGATCAGTTTGCCTAACCCTACTTTTCCTGAGCAGGCTTACACATAACATATAAAAAAAATCTGTGTTTCCACTAACCCATCCAACCCTGCTTTAGACCCCCCACCCCACCCACAACAATTTTTATCACTAAAAGAACAATATTAAAGCTACAACCCTACCATTTTCAATGTCTGACCCTACCCAGTGTCTTCTTTGCATTTTCCCATGGTAATGTTGCGTTTTAAGTATATTTTGGTAGTTTTTGGCATTTAACAGAGCTGACTTTCTGAGTGAGTGAGTTTTAGTTTTGCGTCCCATCAACAGCTAAGGTCATATGGAGATGGGACCTCGGTTTAAAGACTCATCCGAAAGTCTGGAGAAGCCCTGGATCGATCCTGCGATCCCTGGTTTACTATCTATCTATCTATCTTCTTATACTGAGTCGGTCATATCTGGCCATTACCTCAGTTGATTGGGTGGCTAAATTTAGAATTTAGCTGGAAAAAAAAAAAGAGAGAGGCACTGGATGCGTCCTTAAAACTATTTACAATCTGCATAACAGAGGTATCCTAAAACGCATACCTCTGAGTCCCAATCTTACACTGTGCGGGCTTTGAACTCTTCTGCGGACTTGGCATTCACCGCAGAGGAGGGAAGACTATTCCATTGGGGAATAGTTCTAGGAAAGAACGAGTTATTCAGGGCATCACTATAGGACTGGTATCTACGATATTGTGAGTCGTTTACTTTTGATGCCCTTGTTTGAGTCGACACTGTTACAGGGGTCAAGTACCTATCTTTATCAATAGACACTGAATCAGAGTGTATCTTGTAGAAGCAGGTTAAAGAGGACTGCTCACGACGGGCCTCCAGGGACGGCCACTCTAGCTCATTAAGCATGTCACCGACTAGGGGTGTAACGATGCATCGATAGTTCGATGCATCGCGATAGGGACTGCCTCGATAGCAATGCATCGATAGTACTTTGGACTATCGATAGCTATCGCCGATAGTTCACTCAACTATCGATAGTTTCGATTGTTTTTGTTCTTTTCTTGAATATACTTTGAAAATGTACCTGTACTGTTGTGTAATTACGCAAGTATTTTTGCTTAGGATATCCATGCAGCTGTAATCAGGACAGAATGATAAGCCTACACATATGTGCATGATGATCTGAGTCTTCGCTGGTCGCACATGTGTATCATAGTTTTTTGCCGTGTGATGAATTTCTCGCGGCGATGAATTTCCCGCCGTCATTTTTGCACGTGCAGTTGAGGCAGTCAGAAATTTTCCCGCGTTTTTCAATAACAAAACGTCAATGATAGTTTAATCACACGTTTGTTGTATGCAACTTTTTGAAAACACGACAGTGAAACCTGTGCGACATGTGAAGGCTCAGATCAGCCTGCGCAGTCATATATAAATGTTTGCTGTTTGTATTATCATTGCGTAGTATAACTTCTGGGACAAACGTCATTTCCCTGTTCAGTTTCGAAGACATTTGCAAGATGCACAAGCTGATCTTTTGTATGAAGAAATGTTTGTTTTTGCTGTGTGCTGACTCATTCATATAGGTAAATAAATGCGTAATAAATGACGGTGTAATGCAGTTTACCTTGTTGTATATGTGACTCTTTTTGCCCATAAGGACCACACTATTAAACCGCACTTTTGTGGTCTCATTAGAAATACATTTCTCGAAAAATGCACAGAATGTGCATGCGAGTACATGATAGACTCAGATAAGTCGGCAAGTATGCCCAAATTCATCAATGATGATGTCATCAGTCTGCTGGCCGGACCGATTGGGATTGAATTCTTGGGGGAATATTTAAGCAGACAAAGTTTTATTTTACTGTCGTCATCCTGTAGGGGGAAAAAACGTGCAGCGCGAGGCCTTAGGTCTCCGTCTATCAAGTACTTTCTTAAGGTGATTCTGGACGTTTGATGGTGGACACTGGACAACCTGGGACTAATTGGCGTTTTTATTTTTCGTGGGTCTTTCTGATTTTATTTTTGGTTGTCTTTGTATTACAATAGAGGGATATACTAGAAAAATAACATGTCAAAACGGCCAAATTTCATTACATGAAAACTTTGTTTTATTATTGCTGCTTGTCTTAGCTGTCTTGTGTGCAAGGACTAAATGTCCACAGAGTCAGAGAGCCTAGGTCGAGCCCTGTACATATTGCTAAATGAAAAAACCGACTTGATCATTGCTTTACTTCTATTTTGATAGGCTAGCTTTTGATGCTAACTTCAAATAAAAAATATGTAAGTTCAAGTTTTAATGCAGTTTGTTAGATTCATGTAGCCCTTAAAGAGGTGCTAAAATAGTGTGCTGTGATTATGTAATACTATGTAATAATCGGGTTACCTAATTAACTGAATCCACAGATTAATTTAACACAGGCGGCAAACATCAAACAATCGAAGAACGATCAGCATGTGTCAGTTTCCACAAGCAGAAAATCTCAAACACTGCAAAGGTATTAAAGCTATGATAACCATCACTGACAGGCATATATACTGGAAGCAGCAAACTAATTTTAGGCGGTGGTTGGGGTATATATAAAGGGCCGTCTCCCCATGATGTTTTTTTCTGGAATAGCCCCGAGGGAATGAATGCTGATATTGAAACAGACAATAAACATACAATTTTAGGCCATTGGAATTTTCCTAACTTGTTCTGTCACTCTTAGCCATTTTATGTGAGTGATATAACATCTATGAATAATTTATAAGTGTACCCGATAGTATCACGATAGTATCGTGATAGTATGCCACGATAGTGATAGTATCGTGATAGTAGTTTCCACGATAGCAATACTATCACGATAGTCAAAATTGGCATCGATAGTCAGCCCTATCACCGACGCTACTTCTATTTCGCCATCGCCTACAGGTTCATCGAGCAGCTGTCCTCTGCACCTTCTCCACCTGCTGAGTCTGAGTTTTAACATAGGGATGCCAAATGGGTGATGCATATTCAAGTTGAGGGCGAACCAATGTTTTATATGCAACATCCTTTGTCTGCCTAGGTGCAAAAGCCAAGTTCCATCTAAGAAATCCTAAAGTCCTAGTTGCTTAAGATGTAATCTCTGAGATATGTTGACCCCAATCAAGATCGTCAGTGATGGTGATACCAAGCTATTTGGCGGATTGAACATGCTCCAAAATTTGCTGGTGAAGAGTATAGTCAAACTTAATTTGCTTGTCCGGAGGGTGTCGGGACACCCTCATTGAGTGACATTTGGCCACATTGAACTTCATTTGCCAATCGGCCTCCCACTGTGCAAGTTGATCCAGGTCATCTTGTAAAATAAGACAGTCAGAAGGAGAATATATGTTCCTATACAGGACACAATCATCAGCAAACAAACGGACCGATGACCTGATATTATCGGGGAGATCATTAATGAAAACCAAGAAAAGGACCGGTCCAAGGACCGAACCTTGGGGTACTCCAGATAAGACAGGGACTGGATCAGACGCTTGGCCATCAAGTACAACTTGTTGTGAGCGCCCAGAGAGCCATGAGCTAATCCACCTATGTGTGGATCCTCTTATCCCATAGTACTCCAGTTTATGTAATAGCCTTCTGTGAGGTACCTTGTCAAAGGCCTTTACAAGGCTAGTAGCGTAACCACTGCACCACGGAGGCTTCAACTGACTTTCTGAGCATCTAAAATGAATTATGATATACACATGACAATTTTATTAACAAAAAGCATGTACAAAAACAGAAACACATAAAAAATACAGGCCCCACCCTGTTTTTTTTTTTTAGGGGTGGGGGGGGGGGAAGAAAAAATAAAATAATAAAAAATGTTTCTCCTACAAATGACTTGTAGAAAAGACTTCATGATTGATCTCCATGAAAGAACATTGCTTACTCTGGTAGGTATTAAACCAAATACCTTATCATAAGTCAGATACTGAGGTACTACATGTAAGTGCATAGTACACTGCATTTTAACCCTTCGACTGCTGATCATGACTACTTAACCCTTATCTTACTGAATATTCATTTAAGCCACACCCATTTCTGTCTATCAATCAATCAAATTACTTGATGTAATTTATTGCTTCAAATTCATAAACTGAATGCCAAACAGTGTAGATCCTGATCAGATGGCTTCTTCAGAAGCCATCTGATCTGGATCTACACTGTTTGCAAAGATAGGGGTTGTCGTGAACAGCAAGATAAGGGTTAACCCTTTTTGTACCAAATGGAATCTTCCACCTTATGTATTGCACAAGTCCATTTCAAAATTAAGGGGTGTCAGGTTGTGTTATCTTCAAAATTTATTTGGGAAATGGCTTAACTTTTTTTTGCAAACAGTGTAGGCCCTGATCAGATGCCGCATTCTGATCTGGGCCTGCACTGTTTGCCAAGGTACCCCTTTAGGGGTTTCTGGTATTGAATGGTTTATTGACATTTTCAAAGTGTTTTTTTTTTCACCATTTTTTTCAGAGAAAATAAGGCTTGACATTACATGTACATGTGAATCACTCACAAAGTAGATGAGTCAGAGGTACTGTCAAAATAGAAGTTAAGGCAATGATCAGGAATCAATACAATTAACCCACAGCTCCCATCAGAGACACCAAAGGGAAAGAAACACAAACATGAAATAACTAGACCCTAATGGAAACACCAATAGTGGAAAGCAAAATAGACAGTTACTTTCCTACAAAATGGCCAGTTACTTCTCCAAAATAAAACACACAATCAAAGACGAACTAAAACAAAAATAAACAGTGACACAAGAACAGTCTTGGAATGGTCAGTGAAATGTATTTCACTCGGGGGCTTAAATTGAATTTACGCACCCTCAATCCTCACCCTTACTTCAGTCGCATTTTAGACAAATAATTTGTTCAGCCCACATGAAGGCTTCCTAAATCATCAGTGCAATATCTCTGAGAACCAAAAAAAAACAGCAAATAACCACAGCGATGAAACAATGGGGAGGACTCAACAGCAAGAAAGAACTGAAATGCTGGAGCAAAAGAACACTAACAGTTAAGACTCCAGGTCGAGCCTTATTTACTATGAAAAATATAATTACAAAAACACACCTATACAAATACATTGTAAACTTTACCACCGAAAAAACAAAAATTTTAAGATGAAAAATTGTGATATTTTTAGCTCACCTGTCACTTAGTGATCACTTTTTGTCCGTCGTGCGTCTGTGCGTGTGTGCGTGCATCCGTAAACAATTTCAAATAAGAATATCTCTAATACCCCATGGTCAATCTTGATCAAATTTCATGAGAAGCATCATCAGGTAGGGGGAAAGGCTGCATAAGGTTTTTGGGCTGATCAGATTGGAGTTCTGGTTGCCATGGCAACATATAGCTCCCATAGACTTACAATGGGAAAAAAATAAAATATCTTCTTCTCTTAAACCACAGGGCCCAGAGCTTAGATATTTAGCATGTATTAACGGCCAGTGGTCACCTACATAATTCCTGCCAATCATGCCCCTGGGGTCCAAATTGGCCACACCCTGGGGCCCCTTCGCTCCCATAGACTCATAATGGAACAAAAAGCTTCAAAAATCTTCTTCTCGGAAACCACAGGGCCCAGAGCTTAGATATTTAGCATGTAGCAACAGCAAGTGGTCACCTACATAATTCCTGCCAATCATGCCCCTGGGGTCAAAACGGGCCACGCCCCGGGGCCCTTTAGCTCCTATAGACTCATAATGGATAAAAGCTTCAAAAATCTTCTTCTCTGAAACCACAGGGCCCAGAGCTGAGATATTTGGCATGTAGCAGCGGCAAGTGGTCACCTACATAATTCCTGCCAATCATGCCCCTGGGGTCCAAATTGGCCACACCCCAGGGGCCCTTAGCTCCCATGGACCTATAATGGAAAAAAAAAAGCTTCGAAAATCTTCTTCTCTGAAACCATAAGGCCCAGAGCTTAGATATTTAGCATCTAGCAATGGCCAGTGGTCACCTACATATTTCCTGCCAATCATGCCCCTGGGTTCCAAATGGGCCACGTCCCGGGGCCCCTTCGCTCCCATAGACTCATAATGGAAAAAGTTTCAAAAATCTTCTTCTCTGAAATCACAGGGCCCAGAGCTTAGGTGTTTTGCATGTAGCAACGGCAAGTGGTCACCTACATAATTCCTGCCAATCTTGCCCCTGGGGTCCAAATTGGCCACACCCCGGGGGCCCTTAGCTCCCATAGACTCATAATGGAAAAAAAAAGCTTAAAAAATCTTCTTCTCTGAAACCACAGGGCCCAGAGCTTAGATATTAAGCATGTAGAAATGGCAAGTGGTCACCTACATAATTCCTTCCAATCAAGCCCCTGGGGTCCAAACGAGCCACGCACGTGCCCCTTAGCTCCTATAGACTCATAATGGGAAAAAGCTTCAAAAATCTTCTTCTCTGAAACCACAGGGCCCAGAGCTGAGATATTTAGCATGTAGCAACAGCAAGTGGTCACCTACATAATTCCTGCCAATCATGCCCCTGGGGTCCAAATGGGCCACGCGCCAGGGCCCCTTAGCTCCCATAGACTCATAATGGAAAAAAGCTTCAAAAATCTTCTTCTCTGAAACACAGGGCCCAGAGTTAAGATATTTAGCATGTAGCAACGGCAATTGGTCACCTACATAATTCCTGCCAATCATGCCCCTGGGTTCCGAATGGGCCACATGCCGGGGCCCCTTTGCTCCCAAAGACTCATAATGGATAAAAGCTTCAAAAATCTTCTTCTCTGAAACCACAGGGCCAAGAGCTTAGATATTTAGTACGTAGCAACGGCAAGTGGTCACCTATGTAATTCCTGCCAATCATGCCCCTTGGGTCCAAAAGTGCCACGCCCCGGGGCCCCTTAGCTCCTTTAGACTCATAATGGAAAAAAAAAGCTTCAAAAATCTTCTTCTCTGAAACCACAGGGCCCAGAGCTTAGATATTTAGCATGTAGCAATGGCAAGTGGTCACCTACATAAATCCTGCCAATCATGCCCGTGGGGTCCAAATGGGCCACACCCCGGGGCCCCTTAGCTCCCATAGCCTCATAATGGAAAAAAGATTCAAAAATCTTCTTCTCTGAAACCACAGGGTCCAGAGCTTGGAAATTTAGCATGTAGCAACGGCAAGTGGTCACCTACATAATTCCTGCCAATCTTGCCCATGGGTTCCAAGCGGGCCACGCCCCGGGGCCCTTTAGCTCCTATAGACTCATAATGGAAAAAAGCTTCAAAAATCTTCTTCTCTGAAATCACAGGGCCCAGAGCTTAGATATTTAGTACGTAGCAACAGCAAGTGGTCACCTATATAATTCCTGCCAATCATGCCCCTGGGGTCCAAAAGGGCCACGCCCTGGGGCCCCTTAGTTCCTATAGACTCATAATGGAAGAAAAAGCTTCAAAAATCTTCTTCTCTGAAACCACAGGTCCCAGAGCTTAGATATTTAGCATGTAGCAATGGCAAGTGGTCACCTACATAAATCCTGCCAATCATGCCCATGGGATCCAAATGGGCCACGCCCTGGGGCCCCTTAGCTCCCATAGACTCATAATGGAAAAAAGATTCAAAAATCTTCTTCTCTGAAACCACAGGGCCCAGAGCTTAGATATTTAGCATGTAGCGACGGCAAGTGGTCACCTACATAATTCCTGCCAATCTTGCCCCTGGGGTCCAAACAGGTGAGCGATATAGGGCCATTGGGCCCTCTTGTTCTTTTATCTTCATATAGAATGGAAATAGGGAAACGTTTTCCCCTGTAAACGTCAGTTTGGCTGTTCAAGGGGGCAAGAATAATATAGGTGTGTTTTCGTTTTTTTTTTTAAAAAATATAATTGTTGTCTGCTGTAGGATTTTATGTGGCAGCTGAAGGATTAATATTTGATTCAATCTATGTTTCAGAACTGAAATAAGAAAAATAAGGTTTACCCAGAAACCCCAGTTTGACAATATAAAAGTGGGGTTCACGGGAGTAAGACTTATAGGTGTGTTTTTGTGAAAAAAGATGCTGTAAGCTGAAGGATTAATATTTGATTCAAGCACTTGTTCATGAATTTCAGTCTGCACAAACTTATAAATCAGTGTATCATACAATTACTCCAAATATTTGGACACCACAACTCCTTACCATAATTATGTCTCCCCCGTAAAATATTTTTTCGGAGAGACATAATATTGTTTTTCCCCCCGGGCGTCTGTCCGTCTGTCACGAAATAGTGTCCCCTCTATAACTTAAAAACTGTTCAAGCTAACCTTACGAAACTTCATATAAATATTAATCAATATTAGACGACGTTCAGTGCACAAGAACTGTAACTCTTGCTTTTATACGTTTTGAGTTATCTCCCTTGGAAGTTTGTCGGTATGTATGTATGGGCAAATCATGTTTGGTCAATAACTTTCTTATTTTTAGATGGATATTGAATATACTTGGCAGTAATATTAACAACCATGAGATGATGTGTGGCGCGCATGAGGCAGGTTGATACCTCAAAGGACAAGGTCATACTTAGAGGTCAAAGGTAAAAAAAGGGGCCTTTTTCGTGTTTGGTCAATAACTATCTTATTTTTAGATGGATTTTGAAATAACTTGGCAGAAATGTTAACCACCATGGGACAACAAGTTGTGTGCATGACCCAGGTTGGTACCTCAAAGGTCAAGGTCATACTTAGAGGTCAAAGATTGGAAAAGGGGTCTATTTTTCGTCTATTTTTGGAAAAGCGGTGAGCTTTTGTGATCTACTTTTGTCCGTCAGACGTGCGTCGTTCGACGTGCATGGTCAACATTTACCTTGTTAAGACTCTAGAGACTACAATTTTGTTTCAGTCTTCATGAAACTTTACCAGAATGTTTGTCTTAATGCTATCTGGGTAAAGTTCGAATATGGGTTATGTCAGGTCAAAATGTAGGTCAGTAGGTCAAATCAAAGAAAAACCTTGTTAAGACTCTAGAGGCCAGAGTTTTGGTCCATACATCCAGAAACTTGCTTAGTATGATCATCGTGACAATAACTCTGCGAAGTTCGAATATGGGTCATGTCGGGTCAAAAAGTAGGTCAGCAGGTCAAATCATAGAAAAACCTTGTTAAGACTCTAGAGGCCACAGTTTTGGTCCAATCATCCTGAAACTTGCTTAGAATGATTATCCTGACAATATCTCGGTCAGGTTCGAATATGGGTCATGTCGGGTCAAAAAGTAAGTCAGCAGGTCAAATCATAGAAAAACCTTGTTAATGCTCAAGATGCCACAGTTTTGGTCCAATCATCCTCAGATTTGCTCAGAATGATCATCCTGACAATATCTCTGTCAAGTTCGAATACAGGTCATTTCGGGTCAAAAAGTAGGTCAGTAGGTCAAATCATAGAAAAAACATTGTTAAGACTCTAGAGGCCACAGTTTTGGTCCAATCGGCCTCAATTTTCCTCAGAATGATCATCCTGATAATATCTCGGTCAAGTTCGAAAACGGGTTATTTAGAGTCAAAAAGTAGGTCAGTAGGTCATACCATAGAAAAACCTTGTTAAGACTCTAGAGGCCACAGTTTTAGTCCAATCATCCTGAAACTTGCTCAGAATGATAATTCTGACAATATCTCGGTGAAGTTTGAATATAGGTCATGTGGGATCAAAAAGTAGGTCAGTTCAAACCATAGATAAATTTTGTTAACACTCTAAATGCTGTAGTTTTGGTCCAAACATCCTCAAATTTGCTAAGAATGACCATCCTGTTAATATCTCAGTCAAGTTTAAATATGGGTCATGTGGGATCAAAAAGTAGGTCAGTATGTCAAATCATAGAAAAACTTTGTTAACACTCTAGAGGCCACAGCTTTGGTCCAATCATCATCAAACTTGCTCAGAATGATCATCTCTACAATATCTAGGTCAAGTTCGAATATGGGTCATGTGGGTTCAAAAAGTAGGTCAGTAGGTCAAATCATAGAAAAACCTTGTTAAGACTCCAGAGGCCACAGTTTTGGTCCAATCATCCTGAAACTTGTTCAGAATGATCATCCTGACAAAATCTCGTTGAAGTTCGAATATGGGTCATGTCGGGTCAAAAAGTAGGTCAGCAGGTCAAATCATAGAAAAACCTTGTTAAGACTCTATAGAGGCCACAGTTTTGGTCCAATCATCCTGAAACTTGCTCAGAAAGATTATCCTGACAATATCTCAATCATGTTCAAATATGGGTCAAGTCGGGTCAAAAAGTAGGTCAGCAGGTCAAATCATAGAAAAACCTTGTTAACGCTCTAGATGCCACAGTTTTGGTCCAATCATCCTCAAATTTGCTCAGGAGGATCATCCTGACAATATCTCTGTCAAGTTTGAATACTGGTCATTTCGGGTCAAAACGTAAGTCAGTAGGTCAAATCATAGAAAAACATTGTTAAGACTCTAGAGGCCACAGTTTTGGTCCAATCATCCTCAAACTGGCTCCGAATGATTATCATGTCAATAGCTAGGTCATGCACGAATATCGGTCATGTCGGGTCAAAAAGTAGGCCAGTCGGTCAAATCATAGAAAAACCTATTTAAGACTCTAGAGGCCACAGTTTTGGTCCCATCATCCTCAAATTTGCTCAGAATGATCATCCTGACAATATCTTGGTCAGGTTCGAATACAGGTTATTTCGAGTCAAAAAGTTTGACTGTAGGTCAAATCATAGAAAAACATAAAGACTCTAGAGGCCACAGTTTTGGTCCAATCATCCTCAAACTTGCTCAGAATGATCATCCTGACATTATCACGGTGAAGTTCGAATATGGGTCATGCGGGATCAAAAAGTAGGTCAGTAGGTCAAATCATAGAAAAACATAGTTAAGACTCTAGAGGCCACAGTTTTTGTCCGATCATCCTCAAACTTGCTTAGAATGTTTATCCTGTCAATATCTTGGTCATTTACGAATCTGGGTCATGTGAGGTTAAAAAGTAGGTCAGTAGGTCAAATCATAAAAAAAAGCTTGTCAAGACTCTAGAGGCCACAGTTTTGGTCCAATCATCCGCAAACTGGCTCAGAATGATTAGCCTGTCAATATCTTGGTCATGTACGAATATGGGTCATGTCGGGTCAAAAAGTAGGCCAGTCGGTCAAATCATAGAAAAACCTTATTAAGACTCGAGGCCACAGTTTTGGTCCAATCATTCTCAAATTTGCTCAGAATGATCATCCTGATAATATCTTGGTAAGGTTCGAATACAGGTTATTTTGAGTCAAAAAGTAGGTCAGTAGGTCAAATCATAGAAAAACATAGTTAAGACTCTTAGAGGCCACAGTTTTGGTCCAATCATCCTCAAACTTGCTTAGAATGTTTATCCTGTCAATATCTTGGTCATGTATGAATATGGGTCATGTGAGGTCAAAAAGTAGGTCAGTAGGTCAAATCATAAAAAAAACCTTGTTAAGACTCTAGAGGTCACAGTTTTGGTCCAATCATCCTGAAACTTGCTCAGAATGATCATCCTGATATTATCTCGGTGAAGTTCGAATATGGGTCATTTGGGATCAAAAAGTAGGTCAGTAGTTCAAACCATAAACTTTGTTAACACTCTAGAGGCTGTAGTTTTGGTCCAATCATCCTCAAATTTGCTAAGAATAGTCATCCTGTTAATATCTCAGTCAAGTTTAAATATGGGTCATGTGGGATCAAAAGGTAGGTCAGTATGTCAAATCATAGAAAAACCTTGTTAACACTCTAGAGGCCACAGCTTTGGTCCAATCATCATCATACTTGCTCAGAACGATCATCTCTACAATATTTAGATCAAGTTCGAATATGGGTCATGTGGGTTCAAAAAGTAGGTCAGTAGGTCAAATCATAGAAAAACCTTGTTTACACTCTAGAGACCCCAATTTTTTGCTCACCTGAGCAAAGCTCAAGGTGAGCTTTTGTGATCACCTTTTTTTCCGTCATAAGTGCGTCGTGCATCATTCATCATGTGACGTGTGTCGTCGACATTTACCTTGTTCATCCTCTAGAGAACACAATTTTGCTTCATGAAACTTTACCAGAATGTTTATCTTGATGATATCTGGGTCAAGTTCGAATATGGGTCATATCAGGTAAAAACTAGGTCACTAGGTCAAATTCCTTAAAATCCCTGTTCACCCTCTAGAGACAGTAGTTTTGCTTCAAACTTCATGAAACTTAACCAGAATGTTTATCTTGATGATATCTGGGTCAAGTTCGAATATGGGTCATATCAGGTAAAAACTAGGTCACAAGGTCAAATTCCTTGAAATCCTTGTTCACCCTCTAGAGACAGTAGTTTTGCTTCAAACTTCCATGAAACTTCACCAGAATGTTTGACTTGATGATATCTGAGTCAGGTTTGAATATGGGTCATGTCAGGTCAAAAACTAGGTCAAATTTCTTGAAAACCTTGTTCACTCTCTAGAGACCTCAATTTCACTTGAATCTTCATGAAACTTTACCAGAATGTTTGTCTTGATGATATCTGGGTCAAGTTCGAATATTGATCATGTCAGGTCAGAAACTAGGTCACTAGGTCAAATTCCTTGAAAACCTTGTACAGCCTCTAGAGGCCACGATTTTTACTTCAGTCTTCAATCTCTACGAAGATGGTTCGGATAAAAGCGTAAAAAAAACTCGTAGCATCTACCTTGTCAAACTTAAATATTAAGGATGTAAATCACTTACCTCAGGTGAGCGATTTAGGACCATCATGGTCCTCTTGTTTTTAGATATAATTTGAAATTACTTGGCAGAAATGTTAACTATCATGAGATGATGTGTTGCACGTATGTTTCAGTTTGGTACCTCAAAGGTCAAGGTCATACATAGAGGTCTAAGATCAAAAAAGGGACCTTTTTCGTGTTTGGTCAATAACTTTCTTATTTTTAGATGGATTTTGAAATTGTTTGGCAGAAATGTTAACCACAATGAGATGTAGTGTTGCGCGCATGACTCACCCAGTTTGATACCTCAAAGTTCAAGGTCATACATAGAGGTTAAAGGTAAAAAAAAAGGGGCCTTTTTTGTGTTCGGTCAATAACTTTCTTATTTTGAGATGGATTTGGAAATTACTTGGCAGAAATGTTAACCACCATAAGACGATGTGCAGGGTGCATGACCCAGGTTGGTACCTCAAAGGTCAAAGGTCATACTGAGAGGTCAAAGGTAAAAAAGGGGCTTTTTTTCGTGTTTGGTCAATTACTTTCTTATTTATAGATGGATTTTGAAATATCTTGGCAGAAACGTTAACTATCATGAGACTATGTGTTGCGTTCATGACTCCTGTTGGTATCTCAAAGGTCAAGGTCATACTAAGAGGTCAAAGGTCAAAAAGGGGCCTGTTTTAGTGTTCAGTCAATAACTTTCTTATTCCTGGATAGATTGTGAAATTACTTGGCAGAAATGTTAACCATCATGAGACGATGTGTTGCACGCTAGACCCAGGTCAGAATTTTCCAAGGTCAAGGACATACTAAGAGGACAGAGGTAAAAAAAAGTTTTTTTTTTGTGTCCATTCAGTAACTTTTTAGCTCACCAGAGCCGAAGGCTCCGGGGGAGCTTATAGGATAGGCAGTTGTCCGTCGTCGTCGTCTGCGTCGTCTGCGTCTTCGTCAACATTTTCAAACGACATCTCCTCTGAAGCCACTGGGCCGATTCAGCCCAAATTTCATCTGTAGCATCCTTAGGCAGGGGGATTGAAAGTTTGTGTTTTTAATGAAAATCGGCTCATTAGTTTGGTTGCTATGGCAACTTAGAGTGCCCATAGACTTATAATGGGGAAAATAGAAAAATGGCATTTACTGCCAAGCCTCTGCAGATATTTTGACAAAACTTTCAAAGAAATGTTCCATAGGTGATCTACTATCTGCCGTATGATTTTAGGCCTTCTGCTCATTTTTGTTGGTTGCCATGGAAACCAAAATAAAAAAAATAGACAAAAAATACTTAAAAAATCATCTCCTCAGAAACCATATGCTCTAGGAGGCTGAGACTATATGAAAATACTCACCATATTTGCCTTTACAGGTTTTGTGTTTTTTATGAAATTTGGCCTTTTAGTTTTGTTGCTATGGCAACTTAGAGTTTCCATTGACTTATAATGGGGAAAACTGAAAAATGGCATTTACTGCCAAGTCATTGCAGATATTTTGACAAAACTTACATAAACATGTTCCTTGAGTAAACTTCTCTCAGCCATATGCTTTTATGTCAACCTGGGGGTCCCCTAGGTTGTGCCAGGGCCATGCCCTGCCCCCTCCACTTCATAAAATGCCTTATATCTCAGAAACTTTACAGAACCCAACCCCTAAACCATATATATTCTTGTTCCTTATGATAAGATGCATTAAGTGACACCAACCTGGGGGTCCCCCGGGATGTACCGGGGACATGCCCTGCCCCCCTCTATTTCATAAAATGCCACTTATCTCAGAAACCATTCAGATCCCCACCCCTAAACTATATATATTCTTGTTCCTTATGCTAAGATGCATTAAGTGACACCAACCTTGGGGTCCCCCCGGGATGTGCCGGGGACATGCCCCACCCCCTCCACTTCATAAAATGCCATTTATCTCAGAAACCATTGAGATCCCCACCCCTAAACCATATATATTCTTGTTCCTTATGATAAGACACATTCAGTGATACCAACCTTGGGGTCTCTCTGGGGTGCGCTGGGGCCATGCCCCACCCTTCCACTTCATAAATGCCATATATCTCAAAAACCATTCAGATCCCCACCCCTAAACTATATATATTCTTGTTTCTTATGATAAGACGCATTCGGTTACACCAATCTGAGGGTCCCCTAGGATGTGGGGGGGCTTATGCCCAACCCCCTCCACTTCGTAAGAACCTAAGGATCTCCCAGGCCGCACCAGGGCTATGCCCCAACCATCCACTTCATAAAAGGTGATATATCTCGGAAACCCTTCAGATCCCCACCCCAAAACCATGTATATTCTTGTTTCTTATGAAAAGACGCATTCAGTGGCACCAATCTGGGGGTCCCCTAGGATGTGCCAGGGCTATGCCCCACCCCCTGCACTTAGTAAAAGCCCAATATCTCAGAAACCGTTCAGATCCCCACCCCTAAAGCATATAAATTCTTGTTCCTTATGATAAGACGCATTCAGTGATACCAATCTAAGGGTCTCCCGGGCCGCACGGGGCTGTGCCCCACAACTCCACTTCATAAAAGGTGATATGTCACGGAAACCATTCAGATCCCCATCCCAAAACCATATATATTCTTGTTTCTTATGATAAGACGCATTCATTGAAACCAACCTGGGGGTCCTCTGGGATGTGCCCGGGCCATGCCCAACCCCCTCCACTTCGTAAAAGGCTCAATATCTCAGAAACCATTCACAACCCCCACCCCTAAACCATATATACTACTCAAAGTTTGATAGGGATCACTTTTTATATACCAAATTTTGCACTGAAAATTTAAAATTTCTTGACAGAATTTGTACTCGGTATATTGGTGAATATCTTAAACAGAAACTCATGTGCAGTTCAGTACTCATAAAAGTGCACACTTCCCACATTTTGCAAATGATTTCATGCACCCCCAAAATCTTGCGTAGCACTGCTTTCCAACAGACCAATCAAACTTGTCAGTGTTCCTTTTCCAAGCGTAAAATGGACTTCATTTGAGTTTGTGAAACACTAAAATGCCTAGAGGACAATTAAGAAACCGTCTGAGCCCCGAAGAAATGAATTGTGGCGTCGGAATATTGGAATCATGCGTCTCTCATCGTCGTGTTGCTGGGATTCTGAAAGTGTCTCAGAGCGTAGTTTCCTGAATGTGGAGTCGGCATCTTACCCATGGAAATCCTTCACACAGATACGGCGGGGTCGAGAAAGGGCTACAACTCAACGTCAGGGCCGTTTCTTGTTGGTCCAGTCTCGACGTCGACGGTTCTTGAACGCTTCGCGTTTGCATAACGAGCTTAGGAACGGAACTGGAGTCCGAATTTCTACACAAACTGTCAGAAACGGGCTCCACGAGTTCGGACTTAATGCCACGAGGCCTGCTGTACGTGTTCCGTTGACGAGACAGCACGTGCTAGACCGGTTGGACTTTGCCAGAACTCACGTTAGGTGGACGGTTCGTGACTTGACGCCGGTACTGTTTACTGAGGAGCCAGATTCTGTCTAAACTTCACTTATAAACGTCAATTAGTGTGGCGAATGTCTAAAGAGCGATTCGATAACTTGGATGTGGCAGAGCATGATCGCTATGGAAAGGGGTCAGTCATGGTTTGGGCTAGTTATAAGAGCTCTAAGTTAGCATGACGGCTATTTTTTACTGAACATGTAAATATTCTAAGTTATTTTGATGACCCTCACCCTGAGGGTTGACCCTAGGGTTGACCCTAAACCTGACCTTGACCCTTAGGGTTAGGGTTAGGGTTAGGGTTAGGGTATAAGGGTATATTGGGGTATGACGATTGGCGGATGGTAAAACTGACTTGTACGTCGTTGAAAACGGAACGTTAAAGGCAGTGAGGTACTGTAAGGATATTATTGATGAGTTTGTGAGACCATATGCAGATGCTATCGGCCCGCACTTTATTCTGATGGACGATAATGCCCGACCCAACCGTGCCAACGTCACTGATTTCTATCTGGAACGTGAGACAATTGTTCGTATGGACTGGCCTACTCGGTCATGGACTTAAATCCGATTGAGCATGCGCAGGACATGCTTCAGCGTGCCGTTTCAGCCCGACCTGTGCATCCGAGGACTTTACAGGAGCTCAAAGATGCATTGGTTGCTGAATGAAAGCTGATTCAACAAAACCGGATACAGACTCGGATTACGAGCATGCGCAGGCGATGTCGTACTGTAATTGATGCCCAGGGACGCCATACATGTTATTAGGCACGTTTGTCTAAACAAATTTGGAAATTTGTGAAAAATCAGTTGTCCAAATCCCTTCGTGTTACGGCAAATTTTGGGGGTGCCAAGACGGTCGCTGTTGTCACGCTTGAATGCAGTACCAGTTGACAAAATTAATCACTAGGTTTTGTGAAAGATACGTGTTCTATCATTATGTATCAAATTTGGATTCAGCTGATTAATTCATTCAAAAATTATTTTGCATTAAAAAAGTGATCCCTATCAAACTTTGAGTAGTATATATTCTTGTTCCTTATGATGAGACATATTCAGTGATACCAACCTAGGGGTCTCTGGGGGTGTGCTGGGGCTATGCCCCACCCTTCCACTTCATAAAATGCCATATATCTCAGAAACTGTTCAGATCCCCACCCCTAAAATATGTATATTTGTGTTCCCTATAATAAGACTCATTCACTCACATCAATGCGTGGTCTCTATGTGCTAGGGCAACATGCTGATGCCATGGCCCACGCCTCTACTTCATAAAAGGCCATATATCTCAGACACCATTAAGATCCCCACCTCATAATCATAAATATTCTTGTTTCTTATGATTAGACACATTCAGTCACACAAACTTGGTGGTCCACAGGGGCCATTCCTCTCCTCTTCATTTCATAAGAGGGCCTCATAATCCTGGAAACTGTTCATATCCCCACCCCTAAACAATATATTTTCTTGGTCCTTATTATAAGACACATTCAGCGACAACAATCTTGGCTTTCCTGGGGTCTGCCAGGGCCATGCTCCAACCCCTTCGCAGCTTAAAAGGCCTTATATCTCAGGAACAGTACACATCCTAACACCTAAACCATATATATTCATGTGCCTTATGATAAGATGGATTCAGTGATACCATTCAGGGCTCTGTTGGGTCCATGTCTCATCCTGCCTCCTCATAAAAGGCCTAATATTTCAGATACAGAGTCCACATGGGTGCTCATTTTGAAATGGGGGTTTGTTTGGGAGACTTTATAATCAATAAATTAAAACCTGAAACCATACATGGCTGCCAGTGGGCAGTGTCCGCCTGAGTTATGGTGAGCATTGTGGCCCATGGGCCTCTTGTTTTATTTCTGGATGGACTTTTTAAAGTAACCATGCAGAAATGTTCACCTTCATTAAAGGATGAGTCATGTGCAAGACCAAGGTCCATTCCTGCAATGTCAAGGTCATACCTAGAGGTCAAAGGTAAAAGAAGGGACAGTCAATAACTTTCTTATTCTTTGATGGATTATGAAATTACTTGGCAGAAATGTTAGCCATCATGAGATGATGTGTTGTACCTCAAAGGTCAAGGCCATACTTAGAGGTCAAAGGTAAAAAGGGCTTTTTTGTGTACAGTCAATAACTTTCTTATTTCTCTATGAACTTTTTAAAGTTACTTTGCAGAAATGTTCATCTTCATTAGATGATGTGTTGCACACAAGACCCAGGTCAATACCTCCAATGTCAAGGTCATACTTAGAGGTCAAAAAGGGGGGAGACATCTGTGTTTTTGTAGAAAAACAAATTCTAGTTGTTCTACAATTTTAATTTTTTTTTTTTTTTTTTTGGTTTGGGTTTTACGGCCCTTTCAAGATTATTTCACTCATATCGAGCCGATCGTTAATCATAGGTGGGCGAAAACCGGAGTACCCGGAGAAAAACCACCTGACCTACCGTTGCAGAACTTGGCGTCTCACACGTGACCCGAGCGAGGCTCGAACCCACGGCGGTGAGAGACCTAATGACTAAGAGTCAGCGCTCTTATCCATTAGGCCACGGAGGCCCGTTCTACAATTTTAATAAGTACAATTTATTGTGGACGTTGGGTCTTAAAATAGCTGGATAAGTGGCAGACCTCAAAGGTCAAGGCCATACTTAGAGGTCAAAGGTAAAAAGGGCTTTTTTGTGTACAGTCAATAACTTTCTTATTTCTCTATGAACTTTTTAAAGTTACTTTGCAGAAATGTTCATCTTCATTAGATGATGTGTTGCACACAAGACCCAGGTCAATACCTCCAATGTCAAGGTCATACTTAGAGGTCAAAACGGGGGGAGACATCTGTGTTTTTGTAGAAAAACAAATTCTAGTTGTTCTACAATTTTAATAAGTACAATTTATTGTGGACGTTGGGTCTTAAAATAGCTGGATAAGTGGCAGACCTCAAAGGTCAAGGCCATACTTAGAGGTCAAAGGTAAAAAGGGCTTTTTTGTGTACAGTCAATAACTTTCTTATTTCTCTATGAACTTTTTAAAGTTACTTTGCAGAAATGTTCATCTTCATTAGATGATGTGTTGCACACAAGACCCAGGTCAATACCTCCAATGTCAAGGTCATACTTAGAGGTCAAAACGGGGGGAGACATCTGTGTTTTTGTAGAAAAACAAATTCTAGTTGTTCTACAATTTTAATAAGTACAATTTATTGTGGACGTTGGGTCTTAAAATAGCTGGATAAGTGGCAGACCTCAAAGGTCAAGGCCATACTTAGAGGTCAAAGGTAAAAAGGGCTTTTTTGTGTACAGTCAATAACTTTCTTATTTCTCTATGAACTTTTTAAAGTTACTTTGCAGAAATGTTCATCTTCATTAGATGATGTGTTGCACACAAGACCCAGGTCAATACCTCCAATGTCAAGGTCATACTTAGAGGTCAAAAAGGGGGGAGACATCTGTGTTTTTGTAGAAAAACAAATTCTAGTTGTTCTACAATTTTAATAAGTACAATTTATTGTGGACGTTGGGTCTTAAAATAGCTGGATAAGTGGCAAACTGTTTAGACTGATGAGATGCCACTGTCTGCAGCATCTCATCTGAGTTTACACTACTTGCTCTGACCTATCTGAGCTGAAAAGATTCCTGCTTAAGTGAATTGAACATAATAAAAGTACACCTCCATGTTAACCCATAAGATGCCAATCACAACAATTGTCGTCTGCTTTGTCGTCTGCTTTGTCGTCTGCCGGTTACTGTAAAAGTCATGTTTGCAAACCGTGTGGACAGATCTTGGAGCAGTCTGATCTGGTTCCACACTGTTTGCATATTTGCAAAAATATTTCTATAAAGTTTGCCAAAAAAATTCAGCAGATGACATAGGCAGACGACATTTTCAGGTGTAATTTTTCTCGGCATCTTAAGGGTTAACTTTCAACACTCAGCCTAAATGAACAAAAATACAGTTGAGTGTCAACTGTTGGGAAATTTTGCTCAGTGCATTGAGGGTTACCCTTAAAGTGCAGAGAAAAATTGCATCTGAAATGTCGTCTGTTAACTCACATTGTACCAGAAACCTCAAGTTCATTTCAAAATTTAGGAGTGTCAGGCTGTGTTCTCGTCAAAATTTATTTGGAAAATGACTGAACTTTTAGCAAACAGTGGAGGCCCTGATCAGATGCCGTGTTCTGCGGCATCTGATCTGGGCCTCCGCTGTTTGCCAGGGCACCTTTTTGGGGGTTTCTAGTACTAAATGGGTTAAGTAACTGGGTGTGTCTGCTCTTGTTTATGAACATGTAGAGTTCACACAGAATGACTGCAAATGTATGATCTACAAAATTTTCAGATGTACCAAATGAAGAAAATATAAGTTTCGAGTACTATACAAAAGGCTGCGATAGTAATCCCCCCTGGGCTGCGGCCTGCTACAATGGAGCTTTAATGAGAACCACAGACAAGTTCAAGGATTTTCCAAAAGCTGTGACTATGTTTGAAAAAGCGTGTGACTTACAAGATGCAATATCATGTTTCCGAGTAAGTGGTGTACATTACAAAGGTACAGAAGGAGTACCACAAAATTTGAAGAAAGCACTAGACTGGTCTAAAAAAGCATGTGAATTACGTGACTGGAGAGGATGTAAAAATGTTGCGGTTATGTATGCAAAAGGAGAGGGTGTAGGACAAGATGACAGTATAGCCAAAAACTTTATGAACAGAGCAAAAATTATTTTTGAGGAACAGAATGAGCAAAAACAGTAAAGGATGTTATCAATCAATCTAATACGAGGCACTCCAAAATGGGATACTTGCAAACCCCTGCAGGCACGACATAATTGTGACGCCACATCAACGGCCGTGCAATGTCATGACTTTTAGGCGACGTCACATCAACGTCTGTGCAACGTCATGACGTTGCACCGACGTTGATTGGACGTTGCCCTTGCGACGTGTGCCTGCTGGGAACATTTCATGCCCAGATCAGAAGCATTTTCAAGTCAGATCTGAGCCTTCACTGTTTGCAAGACATTCAGCGGCCAGTTGTTCAAAACTAACAACATTAATTAACGTATTGTTAAAATTTTATTGATATGGCAAGTATGCTAATATTTTTGCTGAAAAAATGTGAGCAGCTTGTACGAAATACAAAAGCTGCTCTCATTTTTCCAGCAAAAATAACACTATTAAATATTGTACTTGCTAGGATAGATAACAATTTGACCACTAAGGAGCTCATTAAGCCACGATGCTTTGAACATCTGGCCCCAGGTGTTTTCTAATGAATTTCTAAAAATACTTCAACATGATGCTCCTAAATGTCAAAATGGACACCTGCTTTATACATGTATAGGGTGGAAGATTCTATACGGCTCAAAAAAGATACATGTATGTGTTTGTTCTGTCATAACACATGGCCCCAGATAAGAGGGGAGATATATTTACCTTATTTCTGCACAAACACATTACGTTGTGGGTATTCATTAGAAGTGCCTTGCTGAGGAAGGCACTTCTAATAAATATCCACAACGTATGTTCTTGTGTAGAAATCAGGAAAATATCAGTACTTTTGGGATAAAAATAGTGTCTTATCTGGAGCTAAGAATTTATGTACAGTAACAAGTTGAACTTCAGGTATATAAATCTCAAGGCCGAATATGTTTTGGGGGATAAAGCGATCAGCATGGTGTCCGTCTCTCCATCTGTTCTGTGATCACAGTAATTCATATATTGATGACACAAGGTACAATTAATTGTCATGTATAAGGATCACAGCACTGGGTGCCTTGTATTATCTCCCCTGACAGTATAATCTTGTGATTGCCATAACTTCAACAACGTTTGAGTTACATTGATGACACTTGGTACAGCTGTACTGTATGAGTGTCATGTGCAAGAACCACAACTCTGGGTCCTAGAATATTGGAGTGATTACCCCTGACAATATAACCATGTGATTGCCATAGCTCCAATACCCTTGGAGGTATATTGATGGTTTTGTTTGTTTGTATTGGAGTTTAATGACCAACACTATTAAGGTCATTTTTGAGCCGGTCAGCTTTTCCTGTACAGGCTGTTAACAGTTTACCAGTACAGTGCACATTCGTTAGCCAGAAACTGACAACTGTCCTTCTTGAATTCAGTGGAAGGGAATGACCGTAGAAAAGATTTCATGATGAATCTCTACGAAAGAATGTTGCTGACCCGGCAGTATCAAACTCGCAATCTCCTGATCACCTGTCAGACACGCATCCGACAGCTACCGAGGCCGAATATATTGATGGTACTTGAACACAAGGTTTAGAAGGTAGTTGAGTAAGAACCACAATTCTGTGTGCCATCATATTTGAGTATCTCTTCTGACAATATAACCTTGGTATCGTCATAACACCCTTTGAGATCTTTTGAGGGCACTCAGTACATTTGTACATGAGGTTAAGAAGGCATGTCAGAAGCATATTGATGGTATGTACTTGGTACAATTGTACTCCAGGTGAGGCAGGCATATCATCATCAAGAACCACAATTCTAGGTGCCATGATGTTTTGGTTACCTCCCCTCACAGTATAACCTTGTGATCACTAACTGCAACATTCTTCATTTATATAGTTGGTACATGGTGAGAAGGTATCGTGTAAGAACCACAACTCTGGGTGCAAACTTCCAAGGTATTTGAGTTATCCCTCTTCTGAGATTATAACATTGTAATCTAAACTCCAAAATCCTTTGAGATATATTGATAATATATGTACATACTTAGTAGAGTTGGACCAAAGGTGAAATCAGAATGAGTTCTGAATACAAAAGCAGGATTTTAAGCCTTTTTGTACCAAATGGAATCTTCCTCCTTACTTATAGCAGGAGTCTATTTCAAACTTGAGGGGTGTCAGGTTGTGTTTTCTTCAAAATTGATTTGGAAAATGACTGAACTTTTAGCAAACAGGGTAGGCCCTGATCCGACGCTGCGTTCTGCGGCATCTGATCTGGGCCTGCACTGTTTGTCATGGTACCCTGTTTAGGGGTTTCCAGTCTGAAATGGGTTAAGTAACAAAGGGCTAATAATTGTCAGTCATGAACTGAACATACCTTTATACCCCTATGCCATAAATTCTATACCCTGTACCTTTCAGTATTCTAGTACATTGTGTATGAATCTCAATCATGTTAGAAGGGGTCCTATATATTATTTGATCATGAAAACCTTCCACAATTTATACAGTATCTTGCCGATGTGTTGCTGTACTTGAGGATTGGCTAGTGCATTTTGTTTCCAGTGCTCTGTCTACATAGAAAGTAGCTCAATGGCTCAGTCGGATTAAAATACAGAACTTTAGCCAGTTGTTAAAGCTTTGTTAGCTTAACACGTTGTTAGTTGTCATATTGTTAACTGTTCTAGCAGGTTTAATATCTGAAATTTTGATATTTTTGCCGAAAAAATGTGAGCAGCTTTTGCATTTGCAAAAGCTGCTCACATTTTACAATTTCAGTGAAAATATTAGCATATTTGCCACATTAAATGATCAGTTTTAACGATACATTAACATAGTTTTGAACAGCAGGCTTCAAAAGCCATTGCTAACAGTGTAGACCCAGATCAGACTGGCACTGTAATCAGGGTACAAACTTTTTGCCTATATGTCAAAAATAAAAAAGGCTTTATAAAAGAAGATACAGCAGACCACATGACCAGACATTTCCCAATGCAGTTTTTCTTTGCATCTTAAGGGTTTATCTTAGACTTGTCTGTTCTGAATCTTTATGGCTGAGTTTTTTCACTTTATTCTGTAGGTCATAAGTCATGGAAAATAAAAACAGGAACTGGCCCTTGTTTATAAATTTATTTAATCACTCCAACAAGTTATGCACCAACCATTGTGGGGTCTGTGGGACAACGGTAAATCATTGGAATAAGACATGTTTGAAAAAATTGCTGTCTAATTTTTTATCCATGAGTAGGTAAAAGGTAAAAAATTTGCTGGGTTGGCATCAGAATTAGCACATACCATCACGAAAACACGCCTATATAAATTTGACCCCATCAAACCCCACTTTTATATAGTAAAACTGGGGTTTACAGGGGTAAACCTTATTTTTCTAATTTCTGGTCAATAGCACATACCATCACGAAAACACGCCTATATAAATTTGACCCCATCAAACCCCACTTTTATATAGTAAAACTGGGGTTTACAGGGGTAAACCTTATTTTTCTAATTTCTGGTCAAAAATATTGATTGCGGGTATTCGTTAGAACTGCCTCGATGAGACGGTTTTAACGAATACCCACAATCTATACTTTGGACCAGAAATAAGTAAAATATCATGAGTTTTCATCTTAAAGTGTTCTCTTTTTTTAGGCGGTACAGTTTACAATGTATTTGTGTAGACATGTTTTCATGCTTCTAGAATTTTCAGCGATAGGTGCATTATGTTGTGGCTGACTGTCAAATTGGCAACATATTGATACAAAGGTGGCTTTGTCTTACTCAACCCTTCAACTGCTACATAAATACCTGGAGCAGACGACAATCCATTTTCAAAAACATTTTTCATTTTATCACATGACGTCGCGTCTGAGAGTGTAATAACACCATGTAGTATTTTCGATAATCCACCAGTGGATAAAATATGCAAATTAGCTATTGTGTGTGTGTGAAATCGCTTTCAACAATTTTTCAGTCATATCACGGCGGTGTCTGGTTGCGACAGGGAGCTCAATGCTCACTTTTATAGTGCTAGCTCACTGAAGTATCATGTCCCAGACACATTACATGATACCACACCCAGTCACATTATTCGGACACTGGGTCGACCAGTCCTAGCTCTACCCCGTAAATCTGAGTGCCAAGCGAGGAGCAGCTAGTACCATTCTTAAGGACTTTGGTATGTCGCGGCCCGGGATCCAACCCGTGACCTCCCGTTCCCCGAAGCGGACACTCTACCAACTGAGCTATCGGGGCCGGTTACAAATTAGCTAGATACGTCCCGTAACGTTACATGTACGACATCCTTAACGACGCCGCATTTACTAACAGCGGAATATTTACATTTTTTTTGTAAACAATCATGTATAAAATACGTTTTAAATGTCATATGATACATAGAATCTTGCATTCGTGCTCATGTATTATTGAATTTATTAAACTCGGTGAGGAAAAGGGATAAAATGCTCGGCAAAGCCTCGCATTTTATCCCTTTCCCTCAACTCGTTTAATAAATTCAATAATACATGAGCACTCATGTAAGATCCTCTATGTATATAAGGCTTGACATTACATGTGAATTGTGCTCCGCAGACAATTCACATGTAATGTCAGGCTCTATTTACAATGAAAGATAAGAAAAATAAACTTTCAAAATGTAGCAGCTAGATGTGATTCGCAGTTGAAGGGTTTAAACTACACATATAATGGCGGGTAAATTGCATATGAAACCATCTTTATAACAATGTTATAATGTGATACTCAAGTCAGCACCAACTGCTCATTTTGATACTTTTTCCACTACAAAAACATACCTGAATGATACATGTATTTTGTTGGGTTAGAAAGCATTTTCAGACACCCAAAAGATAAGTCATTCCCTGATGAGTTACATTCGTTTGAGGTTATACAGCCCCATCAACACCATTTATTTTTTTTTCGAGACATCACTTCTAATTTTGTGGGCCTTTACCCGACATAGAAATGAAATGACATCTCAAGCCCTACTGCCCAAAGAAACTGCTAAGCTTAAGGAGTGGTCCTAGTCGTACCTCTTTTCCTGCGCGATCTTCTAAGTGGTTAACTCAAGTTTAGGTGGTCCAATTGTACACTTAATTTTGCCTTTAAGCAGGTGCTTTGGGTCAATTTGCATCCTGACAAGACTGTGTGGCTGTGTAGGCTGATTGGTCATTCCTGAACCTAAATGTCTGAAGAAATGTTTTCTTGGCCTTGCCCATATGAAATACTGTTATCATTTACCAGCTAGTGTAGGGGTAATCATGACAGGACCTGTTTACATTTGGGAACAATTAAGGCGTAACTATACCACATGTAGTGACACAGAGGCCTTTCTGATATTTAATCTTCATCAGTGTGTCTCAACCCCAAAGTTCTGAAACCGAAACGGATGATGGACAAGACCTGGCAAACACAGCACATCCTCCTCCGAGGACACACCGACCGATATAGCTCATGAGACAGGTCAGCTGGAGGCATCAGGCAAGAAAGGCACAGATCAGCATGCACATTCGAGCAGTCTGAGCAGCACCTTTGTGTTTGTTGTTTTGATAGTACAATCCTCTAGTTTCTGTATCGAGTATTTCAAGACATGCTGTTTTGTACTGCTAAGACTGTTGGTTTGTATCTTACCTAGTTATCAATAAAGTTTATTCATTCAGAGCCCAGAAGCCTCCGTGGTGCAGTGGTTACGCTACTCGCCTTGCAAACCAGGGATTGCAGGATCGATCCCGGGCTTCTCCAGACTTTCGGATCTTTAAACCGAGGTCCCGTCTCCGTATAACCTTGGCTGTTGGTGGGACGTAAAAGTTAAACTCACTCACTCATTCAGAGCCAAGTGATCTTTAAAATGTAGGGAAGTGTAGAATACAGTTAATTTCTCCTACTTTAAATATGGAGGGAGGTGAAAATATCAGAAACTTGTTGATTGAGTTTCTTTATAGGATATTTTTACCTCCTGAGGTTTATAAATCCTACATTCAAAAAAGGAGAAATGCAGAAGTTTCTTTATAGGATGGTTATTACTTCCTACAGTTTAAAAATCCCATATTTAAAATGTTTTTAGCATGATCAAGGACAGGATATCAGCTGAGCCTGTATCCAATCCCTCGAGATTTGCATGTCAATTTGTTGTATAGATATATGTATCCCTTTACTGAAATCTAATAAATAAATAAAACAAGTTTATGTGTGATAACAGCTTTTGTGATTTATGGTTTCCAATAATCAGACTTTTTATGCCCAAAACTTGTTTGGTGGTGGAAAAACTGGATTCTCTTTGTTTTGTTGCATCGCGTCCCGACACATATGAATATTGCTTATATATTTTGGAACACAAACATTGTATCTCGACTCATTGGGGAGATAACTTAGATAGTTTCAGCAAAGTTTGCATGGATTATTGCCCCTTTGTGACTTGGAAATTGTCCTACTCAGATTCATAACTTTTATCTTTTGGGGATTGTTTGAAACCCGAAATACTAACCTGTTGCCTTACAGAGAATATGTAGAGAAAGTACCATCACTATGTTATGCATTTTGCCTGGATTATCTCCCTTCGCCGACATAAAAAGTGTCTCATTTAGATATACAGTATTTTTGACTAAAAATGTCTGATTTTAGTGCAGGATTGATCTCAAGCTTTAAATGCATGAACTAGTCAACTACCTTACAAAAAATTTAAAGAACAAGTTGCATTACTCTGTCATGCATTTAGCATTGATTGTGGCCCCTTTATGACTTGTCCCAGTCAGATGCATGGATAATGGACCCTTCTGACTTAGGAATTGTCCCATTTAGAAGCATTTTGAGTTTAAAACTTTAGCCCTTAAAGGAATTGATTTGAACCTTGAAATACCAGCCATTACCTTACCAAGAAGTAACATTACAGTAACACAATACTGCTATGCATTTCACATGGATTAGGGTCCCTTTCTGAATTGAAAATATTCCCATATAGATAAGTTTTTGATTAATATCTTTTGTTGTCATTATAGGATTGTGCTGGAACTTAAAACACTAGGCTCTTACATTATTGAACTTCATTAAAAAAGTTTCATTGCATTGAACATGAGACTGCAAGAAGTATGGAGGTTTCATATGGTAGTGAGGTGATGCACAATGTTGTGTAGTTTTAGGAACCTCTTCCTGCCATCATGAAATATCATAAGCATTGTTTCATTTGTTTGGATGACAGGTTACACTTCTGCAACATGGCCTATCTGAACCCGAATTCTATCGTGACTTAGTATATAAATTTTAGAAAATACATGCCTGTAAGGACTTTAGTACCCAATTTCGTAAAATCGTTCGTCGATATATAAAGATTGGGTACAACATAAATGTTATCAAACAGACTGCATGCATGGTGGCTAACCCAATCATGGTTGGCAACTTTGCTTCCCTCTTTGATTGGGCACCTATGGGTCGGGCTTATGCTTTAATGCTGGAACTGTCATATAATCTTAAATGGAATTTTATTTTATTTTAGTATTCTTTATGTTGGTTGGCGCCTGATGCTCCGTCTTTGGTCAGCCCCTCAGAGTCTAACTGTTGGTTTTCTTTTGCTCCAGCAATTCTGTTGTTGTATGCTGTCGAGTCCTCAACCTTGTTTCAACTCTGTAGTTTTTTGATTAGTATGTTCTCGGAGATGTTACACTGATGAGTTAGGAAGCCTTCATGCGGACTAAACAAAATTAGTGTATACCGCAACAGAGGTAAGGGCGAGGATTATGGCCATGTAAAATCGATTTAAGCCCCCCAGTGGAGATCTTTCCACTGACAGTTCCAAGGCGGTTCTTCTGTGGCGGTTTATTTATGTTGTTGTTTGTTACTTACTGTGTGTATGACTTGTGTCTTTTTATTTTGGATGGCCATATGGCCATTTTGTGGGAAAGTAACTGTCCTTATGGCCTTCCTTTGTTTAGGTTTCCATTATGGTCTGGTCGCTTCATGTTTGTGTTTCTTTCCCTTTGGTGTTTTTGATGGGTGGAGTAAGTTAATTGTATCGATTCCTGATCTTTGTTTTACTTCTACTTATTGTCCCTGTCAGCACTATTCATCACGTTAACAAGTCCGTGAAATGACAAAAGTTGGAGTTACAGGGGTATTCATTAATTTCCTTATTTTTGCTCCAGGACATTGTGGGTACTAATTAGAACCGCCTTATCAGGGGGTTAAATATCACAGATTTTCACCAGAAAAGTAACCATTTTGGAGATATGAATGGATGCGATATGTGGCTGTGTTTTCGTAATGTAGGTCATTTTGGAGACATTAATTCCAGTTTTGTGGGACTTTTACCCAACACTGAGATGAAATGACATCTCATTCCCTGCTACCCAATGAAACCAATAGGATTAATATGCATGGACCGTCTGACTCAACACTCTGCCTGGACAGGCTTAGACCTTCTAAGTGCTTTACCAGTACTCTTGTGCAGTCGGTTTCAGCTCTGCCTGGAAGCATCATGTATTTCTCCAAGCCCTGATAGGCTTATAAACCCTATTGGGCAACAGGGCTTGAGATGTCAGTTCATCTCAATGTCAGGTAAAAGTCCCACAAAATTGGAAGCAACATCTTCAAAATGACATATACAGTGTTGACGGCGACATTAAACCTTAAATCCAACAAAAACACATAAATGTGCACTGGTGGAAGTACAAATTAGACAGCCATAGAGTTTAATATCTATATTATAGTAAAACAATAATCTAAAAACAATCAGTTGCTATTAAAATACAGAACAATAATTAATACTTGCACTCGACTTGATCCTAGTATATAATAATAAATACGATGGGAGAAAACATATATACCATATGTATTCAGACAGACGGGCCTGAGCAAACAGTGTAAACCCAGATGAGATGCCACACAAAGTGGCATCTCATCAGGGTTTACACCATTTGGCACTCATCAAGTTATTTTAGACAAAACATCTGATAGTAAATTGTACTTTTTCAAATTGGTAAGGAGTTGGGGTGTCTGAATATTTATGGTGAAGCTGCTGTAAATGATGACAACAACTTGTGAAAGTGTGAAACAAAATACCACAACAAAGCCCCAGAAAAGAGGGGGTAACATCATATTATTTTTATGCCCCCGTAGGGCATATAGTTTTTGCACTGTCCGTTTGTAAGTCCACACTTTTTTGTGATGCGATCCACTTCCGCATTTCTTAAAAAATTGAGCTGAAACTTTGCACATGCATTCATTGTGAGGTGAAGGGATGCCTAACACCATTTTTACGTTGGTCCTATCATTTTCGAAGGAGTTACGGCCCTTTCCTCAAATTGGCTCCCACGGGGGCATTGCTCACTTGTTCTTATTTCTTTATGAAAACATAGTGTTGGTACTCATTAGAAGCGCCTCACTGAGGCGCTTCTAATGAGTACCCACAACATGTGTATCCATGCAGAATAAGAGAGAGGAGCTTCTAATGAGTACCGACAACATATGTTTTCGTGCAGAAATAAGAAAAAATACCAGTACTTTTTAAATGAAAAAAGCACATTATCTGGAGCCATGACACATAAGAATAAGAAATAGGATTAAAACCTACAAGAAGACATAAGTCACAGTGAATATTGAGATCAGCCTGTGCATCCACATTCTCTGCTGTTTACATAAACCTTGTGTGGACTCTGGGCTACCCAAAGAATAACAAGCTAAGATTGGCCAGACTGGCTTGCTGTACCATAAGGGGACAACTGTAATGAAAATCGTTGGTTTTGCGGTTGCAAATTCTGTTGCAAGGCACCACTGATGCATCCCCGTAAAACATAATTTCCAACCGTAAAAAAAAAAGATTTTCCTCCCAAAATGACAATATTTAATAGTTATCCCCATTCTGATGCATTTTGTTTGGTTAAAAATGTACTTTTTGCATAAACAGGCAAGCACTTCGAACTCCACAGCATCAAATGCCAGCTACTGAAAAATGGCATTATGTAATGAGGGCATCATGCAGTAGAATATACTGTAGCAAATTTTTGACGTTATCTAATCAAACGTTGTGTTATATATACATTATTATTAATTGACTATCCTGTATTGTTTGTAACACTGAGGTCAAAAATCAATAATCATATTTTTAATGATGTCAATTAATAAAATTATCATTAATCAAGTATTTTTGTATTGGCCAAGTTACAGGTTCTCGGGCAGCTGTATTTGCCTCAGCCTTTGGCCTCGGGCCAATACAGCAGACCTCGTACCTGTAACTGGGCCAATACGAAATTACTTGATTAATAACATTTTAGTATTGTTAGTGACTGAACAGGTCTTCTTGTAGATTCTGTCATGCTCTGGCTCATGTGTGAATTACAGCATGTCAACATCAGATGCACATAAGACAGTAAAATTCCTAAATTGAGACCATCTTTGGGACTGTTCAAAAGTGGTCTTTAAGACCACTTTTGAACAGTCCCAAGGGTGATCTCTTAAAAAGAGACACTAGGTGTACAAAACACAAAGAAAGAATTACTGAAACCTTTTCAGTAAGCTTTTAAAGGCAGATTTAGTCTTAATTTTTGGTGGTCTTAATAGTGGAATTTTTCTGTATGTCCTTTGTGTTAGTGTTGACATCTCTGTGGTTGTAGATGAATGAATGCTGCTTCAAAACTACTTCAAAGACTATACTGGACCCAAAGCAAACTACACTATAATCTCTTTATAACACTGTTGTTGGGGCCTATAACAAAAATGTTTTAGTGAAACATTTCACTAGTTACATCCCCACAAAAATGTACAGACTCTACAGAAAAATTACCATTTATCATATATGATCTATATTTTTATGGGATCAGTCATTAAACTGTCATCCAAAAACTGGTGTTACAATTGAGTGGGAAAGGTTTTTTGTCTAGCAACTGTCTAAGTATCAAAATCAAGTATAGATAAATGATACACTTATTTTTTC
Organism: Lucinisca nassula; assembly: GCA_963580285.1. NCBI lineage: Eukaryota > Metazoa > Mollusca > Bivalvia > Lucinida > Lucinidae > Lucinisca > Lucinisca nassula. Next base: position 17,649,811 of record OY757014.1, on the reverse strand, counting down.
TATATATGCTAGTTTTAGCAATCATTAATCAGTGCTATGAACGAACAGTGTCATAAGAATGTAAATGTGTTATGCAACAAGCAAAAACTTTCCTAACTAGGCCCCCTCTTTAAGGGGAATGGACACACTTAAAAGGATGACAACGCTTTCAAAAATATATGTGTTCCTACTCAATATTGTTCTTAACCCTTAAGTGCCACATAAAATGTCATGTTTATGCCATCTACTGCATCTTCTTGCAAAGCTGTCAAACATTTTTGCAAACAGTGTGGACCCTGATCAGACTGATCTGGGTCCTCTCTGTTTCCAAACAATGAATTTTAAAGAGACGACAATTGTCATGATTGGCATCAAAAGATTTTTTGCTTCTCTTGAGTGAGTGTGTTTGAGTTTTACGTCCAACCAACAGCTAAGGTCATATGGAGACGGGACCTCGGTTTAAAGACTCATCCGAAAGTCTGGAGAAGCCCGGGATCGATCCTGCGATCCCTGGTTTACAAGGCGAGTAGCAGAACCACTACACCACGGAGACTTCTTTGCTCCTCTTGAAGAAATTCTCCGATTTGACCCTTGTCTTGCTGAAGAATACCAACCCCTAACTTTGCAAACAGTGCTGATCCAGATAAGAAGCCATCCGATCAATCTGCACAGTCACTAAGTTTGCAAATCTGAATGAAGCATTATATCAAGTAATATGATGATTGATACATGAAGTCAGAAACGGGTGTGGCAATTTGGCAAACTTTATTCAGCCGGACAAGGGTTAAGAAAACACCCATAACTTGTAAAGGCGAAAAATATTTCAGATGCATCTTTTAAAGAAGGGAGAAGTTAGGGTGAGATGTAGGTGTTGTGTATCTTGTGACACCGGGACAGCCAACTGATATCGACTTACAGCTTGGCAAGACCAGCTGTTTTTGCAGCAGGTGCTGATATTTCTTCTACCTCTTCACTTTCTTTCATCTGTCAACTACCTCTTTAGACAACATTAAATGAACGACAAGTATTGACATGTTGTTAAAACCCAACACAATCAATTGTAGAAAAAGTGAATCAGAGCAATGAGTACTGGTGAGACAACTGTCTCCTAGTGTAGGCTGGAAAATGCTCCTGAACGAGGACTTAGACGCTTAAATTCCCATCCTTAAAGCAAACAGTGAAGACCCTGATCTGAGGTTCAAAAATTGCAGTGTCAGATAAAAGTCTACACTGCCAATGTCTCGTTTAGGCATATATGGATTTAACACACCCTAGATAAACCCATTTCAATTCTAGCTCAAACGCAGCTCAGTCCTGGTCTCGAGGTTACAAAGCTTTTTTCATGCTCAACTCACTTGAACATGAAATTTGTCCTGCTCATAAATTCTAAAATGTCAAGAATTGTTGGCATTTCAAAATTTATAAGCAGGACAAACAATATTCTTTGTGCTGATCTGAGCAGACAATTTGCCTCATTTGTTAGTATTTTAATTCAAGTTAGTTGAGCATAAATTTTTTTTTTTATATTCTCGGGGCCCAGGTTTTACACAGTATTCAGACATCAAAGTGACAGGATTACTGTAGCTATAAATAACTGTAACCAGGGGCCAGTTATTCAAAGCATCATTAGCTTAACGAGCTCGTTAGTGGTCATATTGTTAAGTATTCTAGCAAGTACAAAATCTAAAATTTGTATTCTAGCAAGTACAAAATCTAAAATTTTGTTATTTTTGCTGAAAAAATGTGAGTAGCTTTTGCAAAAGCTACTCACATTTTTTCAGCAAAAATATTAGCATATTTGTCATGTTAAATGATCAAAGTTATAACAATTTGTTAACTAACAATGTCATTAGTTTTGAATGACTGGCTCCTTGATATCTATGTGGTCAGTGATAGTCTCATGGACATTGGCTCAGTTTCATTTGTAATTTAATGTCAGTTGACAAACAATTAACACAAGAATATTTTAGGCATATCCATTTCCATTAAAGATGGTTTCTAAAAACTAGTAACACCAGCTGCATGTTACCGCACAATTATTTATGTCACACTACAAAACCTTTTTTAATAATGACAATGTTTTAAATCTAATTACTTTAGTTACGAGGGTTATAACTTGAGATCATCCAGAACTTTGGTTACTTCACCAAATACCTGAAAAGGAAACAATCAATATTAAAGCAATTATCACTATCATTACCACTTGAAATAGAATCCTGGTGAATTGAAAATAAAAGTTGCAGGTGAAGTAGTTTTGTTTTTGTTGGTTTGATTTGAGGTTTAACGTCCCCCGTCAACACTGTATAGGTCATTTTGGAGATGTTGCTTCCAATTTTGTGGGACTTTCACCCGACACTGAGATGAAATGACATCTCAAGCCCTGTCGCCCAATGAAACCAATAGGGTTTGTAAGCACAGACGGACCGACTCGCACCGCTTTGCCTGGGCAAACTTAGATCCTCTAATAGGTTTACCAGTACTTGTGTGCTGTCGGGTTTCAGCTCTGCATGGAAGTATCATGCAGCCAATGATGTGATTGGCATCTTAGTTATGGGTTAACTTCTTGGAAGCTTTAGGTTTAAAATACTGTGATCAGACATCAGTAGTTGATATAATCAACTGCTGCTGTGAGTAGTGATTTTTTATGGAAACATACAATTTTGTTATAATAAACCAAAAATCCGATAGCTTGTACTGTGAACTAAATAGTTTTTGACAGGTTCATAAGGTGTGGAAAAATTACAAAATGTGTGCTGTGGTAACATGACAATGCTAGAGTCTTCTGTGGATGCAATGAAGCGAAACGGTTTCAAACCTTTAGCCCATCCACCTGATCTGGTACCCAGTGATTACTTTTTGTTTTCGAACTTGAAGAGAGAATTGCGTGTACATCACTTCTGGTCCGATGAAGAGCTTAAGGCAGTAGTTGGAAGATGGACCGTCCCTAAAGACACTGAATTCTATAAAACGGAAGTGCTTACTGCTGAGGGGTAACTGTGTGGAAAAAGAAGTCAACTAAGACTAAGTAAGTCCAGATACTTATTGAACAACCCTCGTAGAATCATCTTGAAGATTCTAATGAGTACCTGCAATATCCATTTTTCATGTAACCCTTATCTTGCTGAATATTCATTTAAGCCACACCCATTTCTGTCTATCAACCAATCAAATTACTTGATGTAATTTATTGCTACAAATTCAAAAAACTGAATGCCAAACAGTGAAGATCCTGGTCAGATGGCTTCTTCAGAAGCCATCTGATCTGGATCTACACTGTTTGCAAAGATAGGGGTTGTCATGAACAGCAAGATAAGGGATAAATTTGTTAATTTGTTTGAAGTTTTATGAACCTGTTTACACACTACGAAGGTCATATCCAGCTGGCTTGTTTACCTGCCCACACTTTTCCTAGGCAAGCTTATATAGAAGCAGTTAAACAGTGAAGTGTACATTTTTTTTATGGTAACTGACAACTGGCTTAAGGTATAGAATAACCATACAAAGATTTCCTGTTCAATCTGCACAAAAGAATGTTGCATACCTAGCAGGGATCAAACCTGTGACCTGATCACCTGTCAGACTGAGCCTGTGACCTGATCACCTGTCAGACTGAGCCTGTGACCTGAGCCAGAATAAAATGTTGGCACAATTCAGTCTGCAACAGGCAAAGAAAGTGTCTGGGCATGTACACTCTGGAGACTCAGATCAGACATTGTATCTGTGTAGGCTGATCAGTCCTATATGTACTCACTGGATGTTTGGTGACTCACAGCTTTTCCAAGCAAATGGCTGCAGAAATTATTATACCCCCGCAAACGAAGTTTGAAGGGGGTATATAGGAGTCAGCTTGTCGTCTGTCGTCGTCGTCGGTCCGTTACAAAAAACTTTAACATTGCTCATAACTTCCTTATTCTTTGACCGATTTCTTTAATATTCACACACCACACACCTTGCCACTAGAACTTAAGATTGATATACACAAACCTGACCTTGACCTTTATGTTGACCTTCCTCAAGGTCAAATACTTGTAAAAATTTGTCGTCGTCGTCGTCGGTCCGTTACAAAAAACTTTAACATTGCTCATAACTTCCTTATTCTTTGACCGATTTCTTTAATATTCACACACCACACACCTTGCCACTAGTACTTAAGATTGATATACACAAACCTGACCTTGACCTTTACGTTGACCTTCCTCAAGGTCAAATACTTGTAAAAATTTGTCTGACAACGCATGCGGGGGTATAATTGGCGCCCGTTAGGCGGCAGCTCTCGTTTGATATAGGATAATTTTTCATGTACATGTATTCAAATGTGCATTTAAATTCTTTTTCTATGCAAAACTGACAACACCACCCTTGTTGGCTGTTTATTAGTTTAACCCTTATCCTGTTGTTCATGACAACCCATATCTTTGCAAACAGTGTAGGTGCACATCAGATGGTTTCCAAAGAAGCCATCTGATCAGGGTCTACACTGTTTGTCATTCAATTTGTAAATTTGAAGGAAAAACATTACACCATGTAATCTGATTGGCTGATGATCAGAAATGGGTTTGGCTAATAAAATTATTCAGCAGAGGTTAAGGCAATCCTGAACCATGATCATTCCTAGAGAACCAACGGTTGATGATAACCAACAGAAAAATGGGTAATCTTTCAAAAGAAAATCTGAGTGTGCTACCTCTGGAGTTACAATGGTAACAAATGCAATTTCATGTATTAGAACTTGGTTAGTCAGTCTGTGTATTTAACCCATTTATGACCAGAAACCTCAAAAGGGGTACCCTGGCAAACAGTGCAGGCCCAGATCAGACGCCACAGAAGGCAGCATCTGATCAGGGCCTACACTGTTTGCTAAAAGTTCAGTTATTTTTCAAATAAATTTTGATGAAAACACAACCTGACACCCATAAACTTTGGAATGGAGGAAGATTCCATTTGGTACAAAAAGGGTTAAGAATGTAAAGTGTGAGCAGAAAGAAATAGCATAATACTTACCTCATCTGGTGATTTTTCTCCACTAATTTCTCTGACTAAGTTAAGACCTTTATAATGGTCTATGATTGGCATTGTTGAATTCGCATATGTATGGAATCTAGGAAAAAAAAAAAAGAACAGTCACAATGGTTATCTTACCTCTTTATCTTATTTTCAAGTAACGACACCTGCCCATCAGGGCTTGATGAAATAGATGGGCTGCATGATGCTTCCACTCAAAGCTGAAACTGAGCGTACACGAGTACTGGTAAACCGCTTAGAGGATCTAAGCCTGCCCAAGCGAAGCGGTGCAAATCAGACTGTCCATGCTTATAAACCCTATAGGTTTCATTGGGCGACAGGGCTTAAGATTTCATTTCATCTCAGTGTTGGGTAAAATTCCCACAAAATTGGAAGCAACATCTCCAAAATGACCTATATAGTGTTGATAGGGGCGTTAAACCTCAAATCAATCAATATTTTCAAGTAAATGTGTGGCTGTGAGATTACACATGTAAAATTGAACTTCAAAGGCTTCATGTCTTTTGGGATTTTAACACTTGTCCTGTTGATCACAACAAACCCACCTTTGCAAACAGTGTAGATCCAGATCAGATGGCTTTTGCCATCTGATTAGGAAGTACACTATTTTATAATGCATTTTGTGAACTGAACAAATTATATCAAGCAATTTAATTGGTTCATAGTCAGAAATGGGTGTAGCAAAATAATTCAGCAGGATAAAGAGGACATTTTGTTGACTGTATTTGCCTGGCCCCAGATAAGAGGGGGTATCCACATATTATTTTTCTATTTTCTTCACCAAAACATATGTTGTTGGTACACATCAGAAGCACATTGCCAAAGTGCTTCTAATGAGTACTCACAACATATGATTTTTGTGCAGACAGTAGCTTTATGATGAAGCTAGAAATGTGTCCATAGGACACGGATGCCCCCGCCTGAAAAATCCATCCACGAACAATAAAGATATTGAGCGGACACAAGAAAAAAAAACACTTTTCTTTACCTTTGACCTGTAAGTATGACCTTGACCTTGGATGTACCAACCTGGTCTTGCGTATGTCACCTTGACTCATGATGGTTAACATTTCTACCAAGTAATTTCCAAATCCATTCAGAATAACCGGACACAAGAAAAAGACTTTTTTCTTTACCTTTTACGTCTGAGTATGACATTGACCTTGGAGGTACCAAACTGGGTCTTGGGCACAACATATCGTCTCATGACAAACGAACAAACAGACAGGAGCAACACTATATGCCCTTCCACCATTCTTCGAATGGCAGGGGCATAAAAAGTGCCCTCTCTGGAGCTATGTGCCTTTCTATCAACCTATTCAATTGAAAAAGGTCCTACTTTTAAAGATAAGCATTTCATTTGTCTCACTGATAAGGGTGATATTTTTTTTTTTTTTTTTTTTTTCTCTTTTTTAACCAATTGTATACTAGTGGACTCTTCCATTGCTATATGTTGGAGAAGTCCATCTGTCATATAAGGGGTGTCAGGCCTATTTTCTTTTTCGTTAGTTTTCTATTTTTGATGGAAAATTCTGTTAGCAAATAATGCAGGCCCTGATCAGTCTGATCTAGGCCATCACTGTTTGCCAAGATACCCCTTTTAATAGGGGTTTCCCGCATGCAATTGGTTAAAGATGTGCTTCCTTTGAAAGGATAGCTATTCCTTTTAAAGTTTGATCACCTGTCTATACCTGTCAAAATATCAGTGTCACAGTCTCTGTGTTCAATTTTTTACTTCTTACCTTTTCTTTAAGCTGTCCATGTTATCATCTGTTCTGCCACTTGTTTTACCTCTGTTCAAACACCGGTCTACACACACCTGTCAAAAGTTTACAGATTGTGCCATAAGCATGCAAGAGTGAATTTACACGGCACTGCAAGAACAAGTGTATATACAAGACGTGGTCATTTCATGTGAGATTTATGAAAACGGCATAAATTTCAAATGAAATAATTACGTGTAAGATTCAGTGTATCTATTAAATTTTGATTATGGAAGCATGCCTATATTACATCCACCCCCTTGAACCTCACTTTTATACAGTAAAACAGGGGTAAACCTTATTTTTTTTATTTATGCTCTAAAATATTGATTGTGAGTACTCACTTGAACCACCTCACTGAGGCGGTTCTAAGGTGAACCAACAATCTATATTTTTGAGCTGAAATAAGAACAAGCATGACTTACTTGTATGCAAGTTTCAGGAAGATCAAAAAGAGGCATTTTCTGCAATCAGGGGGATGTAACGCTATGATTAATGGGTCAACCTTGCCAGTTTTCAAACTCATCTGAGCTTTCATCTCATTAGAAGCACCCCACTGATCTGCATGAAAACGTATGTTGTGAGTACCCATTAGAGGTGCCTCACTGAGGCGCTTCTAATGAGTAACCCCATGTTTTCGTGCAGGCGCTTCTAATGGTACTCATTAGAAGCGCCTGCACGAAAACATGGGGGTACTCATTTTTATTTTTTAAACTCGTGTTTTCTTGCAGAAATAAGAGAAATAATATGCAGATACCCACTGAAGAGCATATCCAGTATACAGGCTGACCTAATCAAAACACTGACAGAACAGTTGGGTTGATTGTTTCTAACCTGGGAAAGTGGTCCTGAACGGAGAATTGTGCTGTTTTGTTTAACCCATAAAATTCCCATACTTAAAGCAAACAGTTAGAGGCTGAGCAGACGTCATGTTCTGCGGCATCTGGCCTGGGTCTAAACTGTTTGCCAATGCCCCAGTACATGTGTCAAATCCATGTTTTACAAAAAGCTTTCTTTAACAAAGCACACTGTCACAATAACAAGGACAGCCCGGCTATTTTCTGTCTGTCACAATAACAAGAACAGCCCAGCTATTTTCTGTCTGTCACAATAACAAGAACAGCCCGGCTATTTTCTGTCTGTCACAATAACAAGAACAGTCCGGCTATTTTCTGTCTGTCACAATAACAAGAACAGCCCGGCTATTTTCTGCCTGTCACAATAACAAGAACAGCATGGCTATTTTCTGTCTGTCACAATAACAAGAACAGCCCGTATGGTTAAAACTTTGATCATTTAATATGGCAAATATGCTAATATTTTTGCTGAAAAAATGTGAGCAGCTTTTGCATTTGCAAAAGCTGCTCACATTTTTCAGCAAAAATACCAAAATTTTGAATATTAAACTTGCTACAACAGTTAACAATATGACCACTAACGAGCTCATTAAGCTAATGATGCTTTGAACAACTTGCCCCTGGTGTCTACTTGACAACAGCAGCTGAAGACGAGAACCATTCATGTCACATACCTGTTCAGTTTGTTTGTTTGATTTGAGGTTTAACGTCCCCGTCAACACTGTAAAGGTCATTTTGGAGACGTTGCTTCCAATTTTGTGGGACTTTTACCCGACACTGAGATGAAATGACACCTCAAGCCCTGTCGCCCAATGAAACCAATAGGGTTTATTAGCATGGACGGTCTCCCTCGCACCGCGGTTCCTGGACAGGCTTAGATCCTCTAAGCGGTTAACCAGTACTAGTGTGCGGGCTGGATTCAGCTCTGCGTGGAAGCATCATGCAGCCCATATATTTCTTCAAGCCCCTAAGGGCCTGTTCAGAGCAGATGAAGAAGAGAACCATTCATGTCACATACCTGTTCAGAGCAGCTGGCTGAAGATGATAACCATTCATGCCAAATACCTGTTCAGAGCAGCTAAAGACGAGAACCATTCATATCACATAACTGTTCAGAGCAGATGAAGATGAGAACCATTCATGTCACATACCTGTTCAGAGCAGCTGAAGAAGAGAACCATTCATGTCACATACCTGTTCAAAGCAGCTGAAGAAGAGAACCATTCATGTCACAAACCTGTTCTGAGCAGCTAAATAAGAGAACCATTCATGTCACATACCTGTTCAGAGCAGCTAAAGAAGAGAACCATTCATGTCACATACCTGTTCAGAGCAGCTGAAGAAGAGAACCATGTCACATACCTGTTCAGAGCGGCTAAAGAAGAGAACCATTCATGTCACTTACCTGTTCAGAGCAGGTAAAGAAGAGAACCATTCATGTCACATACCTGTTCAGAGCAGCTAAAGAAGAGAACCATTCATGTCACATACCTGTTCAGAGCAGCTAAAGAAGAGAGCCATTCATGTCACATACCTGTTCAGAGCAGCTAAAGAAGAGAACCATTCATGTCACATACCTGTTCAGAGCAGCTGAAGAAGAGAACCATGTCACATACCTGTTCAGAGCGGCTAAAGAAGAGAACCATTCATGTCACTTACCTGTGCAGAGCAGGTAAAGAAGAGAATCATTCATGTCACTTACCTGTTCAGAGCAGGCAAAGAAGAGAACCATTCATGTCACTTACCTGTTCAGAGCAGGTAAAGAAGAGAACCATTCATGTCACATACCTATACAGAGGAGCTGAAGAAGAGAACAATTCATGTCACATACCTGTTCAGAGCGGCTAAAGAAGAGAACCATTCATGTCACATACCTGTTTCAGAGCAGCTAAAGAAGAGAACCATTCATGTCACATACCTGTTCAGAGCGGCTGAAGAAGAGAACCATTCATGTCACAAACCTGTTCTGAGCAGCTGAAGACAAGAACCATTCATGTCACATACCTGTTCAGAGCAGCTAAAGAAGAGAACCATTCATGTCACATACCTGTTCAGAGCAGATGAAGACGAGAACCATTCATGCCACATACCTGTTCAGAGCAGCTAAAGAAGAGAACCATTCTGACACCAGCTACCTCATTCATGGCTTCATTCCAACCATCCAAGTTGTCCTTGTTCCGAGGAAAACCATCTATCAAAAATGTGTTCTTTCCACTGGATTCCATTGCCTAGAAAATTATGCCAGATTAACCTAAATGCATGGGTTAAAATTCTAGCGCAATATTACAATATTCATTGATTATACAGAAACTCAAAGAAGTACAATATTTATCAAAAGTATTTGGCCCCACAGGCCTGAGCAAACAGTGAAGACCGAGAAAATACACCACAGAATGTGGCGTCTCATAAGGGTCTACAATGTTTGCCACATATCCAGCTAATTTCAGACACATTTAGAACAAGTATGGTATGGAGCTGAGGTGTCCAAATACTAAGCATAAATATGGTAACAAATGCATTCTTGATGGCATGGATGTTGGCATCTTGAGGTCATATGTAGTGGACAAAACCAGAGACTACTGAGAACCACTGATCACCACCCTGCCACGTATTGACAGAGAACTGAACCTGCACCAAAAAGCAAGATGTGAGCAACATACCCTTGTGCTATCCAAGCCCCTGATGCACGGGGTAGTCATAGCAACAGATGTATTTTGTGATAAATGAAGGATAGTTTTTTGTCAATTCTCCATTAAAGCCTGTGTTGTGGGTACTCATCAGAACCTCCTCACCAAGGGGGTTCTAATGTGTACCCACAACATGGGTTTATATGGACAAATAAGAAAACTATCCTTCAATTATTAAATTACCACAAAATACACACCTTATCTGTTGGTATGGGTAGTGCTTGGTCTCAGCTAAAATTCTTTGGCTGATCTGATCACCACCTTCTGCAAGTGACCAATGACTGATTAAGGGGAATTGGAACACCTGGCAGATTTTTCTGCCATTTTTCAGACAATTTTCATGACTTCCTGTTCACTTTTCTATAAGCCCTGTCCCACTGAATAAGGGGTCTACTATTAAAGGAAAGAATTTGCTCCCCAGGAGCAAATTCTTTTCATTGAGAGTTGGCCCCTATTGACATGGGAGACAAAAACACTTTTGCAGGAGTTGCCTCCCCTGAAGGTGTACCCATTTCACTTAAACATCAATCAAACTGCTTGAAATGTGTAAGGCACTCTAATACACGGTTTACATGTTACAGAAGCTTGTTTGAAAACTGTTGAATGTACTGAAATAACTGAAGTGGCCAACTGTGTCAAATTTACTGACGTTTGCACAGATTTCTGGAAGGTTTTGGAATCTGTTGAAACTCTTTTTCTCATTATGCATAACTTTGAGTCAACTATTTGTGATTAGCCCCAAAGTTACTAAGCAAAGAAGCTCTTCAGTGCTGATGTCCATGTGACTATCTCTGATCTGTAGGAAATCCAGGTAAAGGTTATTTGAGCCACGCCAAGCGAACTTGTGTCTTCGAGTATTCCGTCATGACAAATATTAACTGCGCATGCCCAGCCATTCAGAGGGGCCAGGGATATGGCATTCTGTCTGAAGGTTCCTCTTGATTCACTGCTTGTATGAGCGAGCAGCGAAGGTTCTGGCGAGACTGCGTGGATGCGCAGGCTCGCCTGAACCTTCACTGCTCGCATAGGCGATAAGTACCAAAACCGCTTGACGGGGCCCATTTACAGAAATAGCTGTGTAATTCTTACAAGTGTGATGGTAGAGTGTTGCATAAGATAGTTATCTTCAGATTCTGGACTGGAATCAAGTTTGGATTTGGCCAACAGTGTTGACCCTGATTACAGCCTCTGATCAGGATCCACCACGATTGCTTAAAATACCTTAAGGGTTAAACAAAACAGTTGAAATCTTTGAGTACTTCAAGGCCTACAGTGCGAGACAATTGTGACCCAGCAGTGCTTTCAGTGCTTCTTACTATTGTAAGATTGTTTGCACCCCACAACACCCCAAACAAACAAATTGTTTTCACTAAATATCCTGTAATAACTTCTTCAGAATAAACAAATAACTTCTTCAGAATAAACAAATTACATATATATAGACAAGAGGGCCATGGTGGCCCTGGATTGCTCACCTGATCCATAGTGTAACAAGTGGGCCCCAGAGAGGGCCATTATTGGCCCCAGGGCTTCAATGTGCATAATGTTGAGGGAGGTTTTAAAGGTGAAGCTTCATACCAAACATCAACAAAGGTTATAATTTGAACAATCTTGGCAAAGGTCCACTAGATGAAGCTACACATCAAATATCAAAGACCTGGGCCTTGCAGTTTCAGAGAAGAAGATTTTTTTTAGAGATATTCCCTACATAAGCCTATGCAAAACCAAATGGCCCCGGGGCTATATAAATCTATGTAAAACCAAAGGGCCATGGGGTGGGGGCATTTCTGGCCCCAGGGCTATAATTTGAACAATCTTGGTAGAGGCCCATTAGATGAAGCTTCATACCAAATTTCAAAGTCCTGGGCCTTGTGGTTTCAGAGAAGAAGATTTTTAAAGATAATCCCTATATAAGCCTATGTAAAACCAAAGGGCCCCGGGGCAGGGCCACTTTTGGCCCCAGCACTATAATTTGAATCATCTTGGTAGGGGTCCTTTAGAAGACGCTTCATACCAAATATAAAAGACATAGGACTTGTGGTTTCAGAGAAGAAGATATTTAAAGATTTTCCCTATATAAGTCTATGTAAAACCAAAAGGCCCCGGAGCAGAGGCATTTTTGGCCCAAGGGCTATAATTTGATAATTTAAACAATCTTGGTAGGGGTCCACTAGATGAAGCTTCATACCAAAATGCAAAGTCCTGGGCCTTGCGGTTTCAGAGAAGAAGATTTTTAAAGATTTTCCCTATATAAGCCTATGTAATTTTTGGCCCCAGCACTATAATTTGAACAATCTTGGTAGGGGTCAACTAGATGAAGCTTCATACCAAATATCAAAGTCCTGGGCCTTGCGGTTTCAGAGATGAAGATTTTTTAAGATTTTCCCTATATAAGCCTATGTAAAACCAAAGGGCCCCGGGGCGGGGACATTTTTCGCCTCAGCACTATAATTTGAATAATCTTGTTAGGGGTCCTTTAGATGAAGCTCCTTACCAAATATAAAAGACCTAGGCCTTGTGGTTTCCGAGAAGAAGATTTTTAAAGATTTTCCCTATATAAGTCTACGTAAAACCAAAGGGCCCCGGGGCAGGGGCATTTTTGGCCCAAGGGCTATAATTTGAACAATCTTGGTAGAGGTCCATTAGATGAAGCTTCATTCTAAATATCAAAGTCCTGGGACTTGCGGTTTCAGAGAAGAAGATTTTTAAAGATTTTGCCTATATAAGCCTATGTAAAACCAAAGGGCCCCGGGACGGGGGCATTTTTTGCCCCAGCACTATAATTTGAACAATCTTGGTAGGGGTCCACTAGATGAAGCTTCATACCAAATATCAAAGTCCTGGGCCTTGTGGTTTCAGAGAAGAAGATTTTTAAAGATTTTCCCTATATAAGCCTATGTAAAACCAAAGGGCCCCGGGGTGGGGGGCATTTTTGGCCCCAGCACTATAATTTGTGCAATCTTGGTAGGGGTCCACTAGATGAAGCTTCATACCAAATATCAAAGGCCTGGGCCTTGTGGTTTCAGGGAAGAAGATTTTTAAAGATTTTCCCTATATAAGCCAATGTAAAACCAAAGGGCCCCATGGTGGGGGCATTTTTTGTCCCAGCACTATAATTTGAACAATCTTGGTAGGGGTCTACTAGATGAAGCTTCATACCAAGTATCAAAGACCTGGGCCTTGTGGTTTCAGAGAAGAAGATTTTTTAAGTTTTTGGTGAAAAAAATCTATTTTTGGCTCCTGTGACCTAGATGTGCAACGGACCGGAACCATTTGAACAACTTTGAAAGGGGACCACCTAAGGACCATTCCTGTGAAGTTTGGTCAAAATCCGATCAGTGGTTTAGGAGGAGATGTCGTTTAAAGAAATTGTTTACGCACGGACGCATGACGGACAAAAAGTGATCCCAAAAGCTCACCTCGTCACTACGTGAAGGTGAGCTAAAAACTGACTATTTAAATTTTTTTGTTTGTATTGGTGTTAAACAATCCAGTCAACACTATTTTGGTCATTTTTGAGCCAGCCAGTTTACCGCTTCACATGAGCATGCTTATACAATAGCAGTTAACTAGTACAGTACACATTCTTTTTGCCAGAAAATGACAACTCTTCTTCTTGATGACCGTAGAATAGATTTCATGATCAATCTCCATGAAAGAATGTTGCCGACCCGGGCAGGTATTGAACCTGCGTCCTCCTGATCATCAGTTAGATGGGCATCCGTCTGAGCTACCGAGGCCGGCGACTATTAATATGTATTTGTATGTATTTGTATTCAGATGTACATTTAACCCATAGTATACTGGTGGACTCTTCCGTTGTTGTATGTTAAACTAAACCATTTGTCATTTAAGGGGTATCAGGTCCATTTTTCTTCACCTTTAGTCTATTCATAATGTAAATCTTGTCAGCAAACAGTGTAGACACTGATCAAATGTTGCATACTGCAGCATTTGATCAGTGTCTACACTGTTTGCCTATGGTCCTGTTATGGCCTTCTGGCTAAAAAAAAGTTTAAAATTGTAATTATGCAGTCATCACAGATCAGTTTAATAAAGAAGTCTGTAAACAATGCATACCCTCCTGAGCAAGGAGCATGTAATCTGAACAGGTACAATGGTGCCATTTTTGATATGTCCTTCAATTTCCTCACCATACTGAGAACTGGGGTTTTGTCGTTCTTGTCTGAGCAAGTCTCCGGCACTCAAGTGAACAAAACCATATTTCTGAAAAGAACAGATGAGAAAATCAACTCATTGTATGCAGGAAAGTCAATATGAGTATTGACCGGCTCGGTGGTTAAAACCGGTTTTAACGGGTCATTACTGCCTCTGTCCTGTTGCTAAGCTGGTCTGAAAAGCTTTTCCCCTACATCATGTACAGGTTGTTAGACTATATTTTCATCATGAACAAGACAAAATATTTTATATTAATTTATAACAGTCAATTATTTGAGGTATTTTTTATTTGATCAAAAGTCAAAAGACATTATTTCGCGTAAGCCTTTAGCTCGCATGTATGACATAGCAATCACTCTCGCAACGTCGAGATCGGCGCTCTTTTAAGCAAGTAAAGACTAAAAATCGATGACCCGATAATAACCTTTACCTATAAAACCGGAAGTAACACGTTGTCAACTCATATTCATTCTTGCGGTCGAGAAGAATAGCTGTGTTTTTCGGCGTGGTAAGTTGATAGAAGGAAGCCTTTTGTGTTTATTTTGTTGCAATTTATTTGCTATTTCTCCAGTCAGCTTCGGACGTAGTCCAAGCTTAGTAATTTATTTGGAAATGGCTGGCCGAGAGGACGACGTTCTTTCGTTAGTAGATTCGGACCATGAGGGTTCGGCCTCGGACTTTTCTGGCTTTGGTCCGAATGAAATTACAAAAAAGGGTGACGACGTCACTAGTACAAAGGCTAGCACTTCTGCAAATAGTTCGTCGGGGACTAGAAAAAGTGACGCTGTCACAGAGAAAAACAAAAAAGGGCCAGGTAAGGCAAATCCAAATTCTGCCAGTAAAAAAGGGAAAAATAAGGCTCATAGTCACAAGCATGACAAAGACAAGGGCAAGAAAAAGAAAAACAGCTCTTTTGATGTTGACAATTTGTCACCTGAAGAAATTACTCAATTGAGAGAAATTCTGGGGTTCAATAATAGAGAACAGGATGAGCCCAGTGTTTTTGATTTATTTGGGGACGAACCAGCAAATTTACACATTGAATGTGAGAATGAAGGCCCAGATAGTGATGTTGAGGTCGTTCCAAGTGCACCCTTGAGGTCGTTAGATGTTCAGTTAAAACAGGCCTTGTTTGCTGATGATAATGAAAGCAAGGAAAATGAGCCTATACCTGAAGATATTTCATGGCAGTTACCAAAATTAAAAGCCCCTAAAAAGGGTCAGGCTGTTTCGCCTTCGTTAGCCTCCTTGATCAACACTGCATGTACTTCACAGTGTGAGGTTGATGATATTATCTCCAGGTATAAACTCCCTTCCAATTGTGATAAAATGAGTGCACCAGCTGTCAATCCTGAAATATGGACAGAAATTGCTAGAAAAGCACAAACATATGACAAGGCTTTTCAAGATATACAGACCCTCATTGCTACAGGTATGGTGCCAATTATGAATTTGGTTAGTGTTTTAAAGTCCCATATGACGGAGGAAGCTAAATCCATGGTCTCGGATTCCATGACTTTATTGGGGCAAGCACAGTATAATATTTCTCTTAGGCGTCGGTATATGATTAGACCCAACCTAAAGAAAAAGTATGCTGCCCTCTGTAACATTGCCACACCTATAACCTCCATGTTATTTAGGGAATAACCAAAATAAAGAAATTAAAAAATGTGACACCAGCATATCTGTGGCTAGGGATTATGGCCAGTTTGGAAATTTTAGAGGTCATAACAGGGGGCGAGCTAGAGGTAGAGGTTTTCCTTATAGAGGATATCACGCTGGTAATGTCAATCAGAGTTACGGAAACCAATATGCTGGCCGTGGATATAATAGGTACCATCCATACTATCGGCATCCGTCAAACTATCGACAGGCTCAGACATATACACAGTTTCAGGGTCCAAAAAAGGGGACAAGGTCAGCCACAGTGACCAGTCAGAACGACAATGTAGCTTAGGTGAGTTAAAACAGGTGAGTGGAAGGTTGAAATTTTATGCTGATGTTTGGAAAACATTTACAAACGACCCCTTTATTTTGAACGCTATTTCTGGCTATAAACTGGAGTTTGACAGTACTCCAATTCAGTTACAAGTTCCAAAGGAGATTCTTTTTAGTTCCGAGGAACAGATCATTGTTAATGAAGAAGTGAAAAGTTTAATATCAAAAGGAGCCATTGTTCCAGCTAAAAATGAACCAGAGCAATTTATTTCTACACTGTTTATTGTGCCAAAGCCAAATGGAAAATTTAGACCGGTTATCAATCTGAAGTTTTTGAATCAATTTGTATTTTACGAACATTTTAAACAGGAAACTTTTCCTGTAGTTTTGGACCTTGTTCAACGAAATGATTACTTCACGTCCCTTGATCTGTGTGATGCATACTTAAGTATTCCAGTTCATAGGGATTTTCAGTGTTTTTTGAAGTTCATTTGGCAAGGAAATATGTACAAATTTGTTTGCGTTCCATTTGGCTATTCAATGGCTCCCCGGTTGTTCACTAAAATCCTCAAGCCTATATTTGCCTGGTTTAGATATAATGCTTTTCGTTGCTCATATTATATAGATGATTCTATAAATATGGACAAGGATAAGGATATTTGTAAGAAACGTACCCTTTTAATGGCTGAAACAATGGAGTCTCTTGGTTTTCTGTTAAACAGACAAAAGTCCGTTTTAGAGCCATGTCAAAAAATAGTTTATTTTGGATATATTTTGGATTCGGTAGTATTTAAAGTTTTTCTTCCCGAGAAAAAAGTTCAAAAAATTAAGAATGCTGCAAAATTATTAATTATGTCAGAAAACGTAATTTTAAGATCTTTGGCTTCTTTTATTGGCTTGATTATAAATGCTTTTCATGCAATCTTGGAAGCTCCGTTACATTACAGAGTGCTGGAGAGAGAAAAAATTCAGAATTTGGGGCCATTAAAAGATTTTGATTGTTCCATTAAACTGTCTGAAGCCAGTCGGTCAGAACTGATCTGGTGGGTAGATAATGTAGATAGAAAGAATGGGAAGTCCATACGTCCGATAAAAGCTTCTGTCTTTATACAAACTGATGCATCACTTAAGGGATGGGGTGCATTCAATGTTAAGTCTAGCTTATCCACTGGTGGCAGGTGGAATGATGCCGAGGCTATTTTTCCCATTAATTATTTAGAGTTATTAGCTATTTTTTATGCTCTCCAAGCTTTCTGCTCAGATTTAAGGAACACCCATATCTCTGTTCAGTCTGACAGTACATGTGCTATTGCTTATATAAATAATATGGGAGGAATAGCCTCTATGAGAATGGATCAGTTAGCCATGGATATATGGCAGTGGTGTTTAGATAGGGAATTATTCATATCAGCCTCTTTCATTCCTGGAGTCTTGAATTCTGTGTCCGATTTCGCCTCTAGGAATTTTTCAGATTCTACTGAGTGGATGCTAAAAAGAGATTTATTTCTAAGTCTCTGTGAACAATCTTTCTATCCTGATGTTGACTTGTTTGCTTCTCGCATCAATTATCAGATAGAGAGATTTGTATCATGGTTCCCACAACCTGGAGCTTGGCGTTATGATGCTTTTTCCTTCTCTTGGAAAAGCCTTACACCATACATTTTTGCTCCTTTTACATTAATCAGTAGGATCTTGAATAAGATTGTGGAAGATAAAGTTGAAAAGGCTTTGTTGGTAGTTCCACACTGGTCTGCACAATCCTGGTTTCCTGTACTTTTACCATTATTGGTTTCTTCTCCAATCAGGGTTCCAAGACACAGAGACCAGTTAACCCTACCTCACAATGGTCAGGTACATCCATTAGGAAACAGATTTTCTTTAGTTGGAGTAACTGTATCAGCAGATGTCTCCAGAAGAAGGGCTTATCTACAGACGTTATCGATACAATCAAGGCGTCATGGCGTCAAGGCACAGAAAAACAGTATTCGCTGGCATGGAGAAAGTGGTGTGTTTGGTGTTTTTCAAGACAAGTTAATCCGGTTTGTTCCTCTGAAGTGAGTGTTTTAAATTATCTTCAGTTTCTAACCCGATTGGGTAAGTCTTATAGTGTTATTAACACAAACAAGTCTATGCTTCTGCAAACATTGAAACTGTTAGGAAATTTATGGTGTGAAAACACTGTTTTTATAACCCGGTTTATGAAAGGGATGTTTAATAAAAATCCTCCTCGTCCTCGGTATAGTCAATGTTGGGATGTTTCTGTCGTGATCAAATATTTGCGTACTTTGTTTCCATTAGAAACATTAGATCTTAAGACATTGACGTTAAAACTAGTAGCGTTAATTTCGTTAGCTATAGCTCCTAGAGCTCAAACGTTAACTGCCCTTAAGTTGGATGATATGATTGTTTTTGATGAAAAAATTATTTTTTCAGTGAAAGAATTATTAAAAACGTCTAAAGCAGGTAAATGTCAAAAAATTGAGATTCCACATTTTAGTGAAGAGGTTCTCTGTGCCATGCATACTCTATTGTTTTATGTGGAAAAGACAAAGAATTTGCGTAAATGTCAACAATTACTTGTCTCTTATGTTTCGTATAAATCTGTGTCAACAAAAACTGTTGCAAGGTGGTTAAAGGAAGTTTTACAAAATTCTGGTATAGATACCAAAATTTTTAAAGCTCATTCCTTTAGAGGTGCAGCAGCTTCGGCTGCCTTTCATCATGGTTGTTCATTGCAACAGATTTTGAAGACAGGGGATTGGTCTTCTGTGAAGAACTTTAAGAAGTATTATTTACACCCTGAGCCAGATACTGGTAATAGCTTTGCTCAGGCTGTTTTGTCTTAATTGATTTAAGATGTTATCACTTTAGTATTAAATAGTGTTGTTTGCCATTTTTGTTGATCTTTAAATATGCTATGTCATACATGCGAGCTAAAGGCTTACGCGAAATAATGGACCCCTCATCCGAGCATTTGTGATGGATGAGGGGCATTATTTAAGTAAGCCGGAGGCGAGCATGTATGATCCCTACCCTGTCATTTTTTGCCCTCCCTGGGCTATGATTACAACAAAAATGGCTTCATTTAAAATATGAGTTGACAACGTGTTACTTCCGGTTTTATAGGTAAAGGTTATTATCGGGTCATCGATTTTTAGTCTTTACTTGCTTAAAAGAGCGCCGATCTCGACGTTGCGAGAGTGATTGCTATGTCATACATGCTCGCCTCCGGCTTACTTAAATAATGCCCCTCATCCATCACAAATGCTCGGATGAGGGGTCCATTATTGCTGGTCAAATGAAGAGGTTGGATTGACTCACTGAACTGTTGACAGGCATGTTCTTTTCTATCAAACAATCTTTATAGTTATTCTTTTTTCCTTTTTAGGTTAAATTGATTGTTCAAATTTTGAGTTACAGGAATCGTATCATGGATTTTGAAGGATTTAAGAAAGGTCCTATTTTGTTCGACAAAGAAAACAAAAATGCTTGTACCAGACCTAAAGACCCATTTTAGAACTTTTTCACTATTTTGGAAGATAACAAGGGGAAAAAAAAAAAAAAAAAAAAAACAGTGCAAGGTGCAAAGACTGCACCCTTAAGTTAGTGCTAAGGTCTTAAGACTGATGAGTCATAGACAAAAATGACTATTGCTAATAATAATTCATTCAAGCATCCATATTTGACCTTGACCCACTTTTCATGGTTCACTGACTTTGTAAAATATTGCGTCAAACCCAGCGACCACCCTACCATTAAAGTTAATTTCTCAATAACTTTAACAGAATCAGAATTGTTACTGGTGACGCGTCAAAAGACATTCATACACCAGGATCTGTAATGTGGGAAGTTAGTCGCTAGCTGTAACCAAAGGGGTAAATTTAGCTACACAATCATCAGCACCTTCAGCTGTCGAAATAATTGAATCGGGAAGGGCATTCCAATCTCTGTAAGAGCTGCATTAATGAACTTTGTAACAAGCTTGCATTTAGTGATGACATTTATAATGCAATGATCCATATTTGACATTGACATAATGGGACTTATGCATAACGAAAACATGCCTATACAAATATATTATGACTTTTTTGGCCGAAAAAAATGAAATTTTAAGATGAAAAATGTGATATTTTTCTTATATCTGCTCAAAATATAGATTGTGTGTATTCCTTAGAACCGCCTCGATGAGTACCCTCAATCTATATTTTTGAGCAGAAATAAGAAAAATAAGGTATACCCCCGGAAACCCCAGTTTTACTATATAAAAGTGGGGCTCAAGGGGTCAAAATTATATAGGTGTGTTTTCGTGATGGCTGGGAAAATTACTGTGTATATGTAAAAATTTGACATTTTTCTCATTTCTTATTGTCTATGTTTTAGAAACTGAAATAAGAAAAATAAAGTATATGTTAGGACCCACTAATTGCTGTATAAAGTGGGCCTAAGGGTTGGGGGTTCTTCATTACATAGACTTGCAAGCATCGATTTTCAAAAAAAAAAAAATCCAAATTTTTCTGATAAACAAATTCTGTTATTTTTGCACAACTCAGACATTACGTAAAAGAGTCTTTGACAATCAGATATGAGCCTCATCACGAGAAACAATAACCACTATCATTTGTTGGAAAGTAACTGTCCTTTTGGTTCTTTTGAGATGTCGTTTCATCTCAATGTCGGGTAAAAAGCCCACAAAACTGGAAGCAATGCATGCATTCAAGTCCATTTACACATCCATTTTGTTTGTCACTCCCTTAAAAATATAATTGCGGCAAAACGGCCCCCGCCCATAGGGGCTTGAAGAAATATATGGGCTGCATGATGCTTCCACGTTGAGGTGAATCCAGCCCGCACACTAGTACCGGTAAACCGCTTAGAGTATCTAAGCCTGTCCAGGAACCGCGGTATGAGGCGGACCGTCCATGCTAATAAACCCTATTGGTTTCATTGAGCGACTGGGCTTGAGATGTCATTTCATCTCAATGTCCGGTAAAAGTCCCACAAAATTGGAAGCAACGTCTTCAAAATGACCTTTACAGTGTTGACAGGGACGTAAAACCTCAAATCAAACAAACAAACGACCCACGGGCGAAACGACCCACCCCCTAAATCAGGGCGAAACGACCATGGGCGAAACGATCCGTAATTACATGATTACTGTTTTGGTGACATCCTGCAAAACCTGGAGTGTATGTAATATACACCTTCGGTAATGGGTCAAATGTGACCGACGCGGTATCAGTTGACAGGTGACAGGACATCTCGGCCCCTAACAAACTCGGCCCCTGACAAACTCGGCCCCTAAAATTAGGATATGTATATATTAGTGTTGGAATGGAGTTTTTCCTTGTTTGGTGTTATCCTCGGTTCAGTGGTTTTCAATAACCGGTTTATCGCTGGCCACTGGACTGGGCCAAGCACGTGCGGCAATTAACGGAATATACTGTGTATTTCCCCCGATCGGAGACGGGGTCAAATCAGCGCATCAGGCCAGACTGATCTCCGTCTAACTTGGAGTGAGACTATTAACTGCCATGCTATGCCATGCCACACTACGTCATGCTTTGTAATGTCATCCTTCTTTGATATGTCATGCCATGTACATGCTAGGCTAAGCTTCAAAATACTACACCTCATCACCCTTAACTACACTATGCTACACTACACCACACTACACCTCAGGAATCCCTTGGTATGGTGGTTATGCTATCCGCCTCATAAACCAGAGGCGCGGTTCCGACCAGACCTTCGGAGGAGCCTTTAAACCGAGATCTTGTCTCCGTGTGACCCTGGGTGTTGCTGTTGGTTGGACGTAGGGCTCGAACATATACACTGCACCTCACTATATTGCACTACACTACACTGTACGGCACTACACTTTCTCCTCTGCTGCCCATACACAGATCAATGGTATACCTTATGCATGACTACACTATTTGCCATGTTCCTTCTCAAAACTCAATTAAAATACATGTATTATATGCAGAATACTTGTAAACAACCACTATTTCACCTAATTGCACTTTTTTTTTTTCATTCGTCATTTTTTTCATATCTCTGCTCGGGGCATGGGCTGTGGGTGCTCGTTGAAGCCAACTCAATGAGGCTGTTCTAGCGGGTACCTGCGGTCCGTGTCTTGGGGTGGGGAGAATAATGTATGCCTCTGTAGACCCCATTTTTATCTATGAAAGATGGGGTCTGCGAGGATCTCCATTTCACAGACTTGTCAAAATTATTATTATTATTATTGCTTTGATACTGATGCGCTAGTTGTGTTCCAGTGAGTACAAGAATATAGTCTGACACACCACACTTTCGTTCGCGGCTGCGGACAGCCAATGAACGGTGAAACTGCTCACTTGTTACAGATATGTCCTGCATCTGGGTCTTAGAGTGAGGTACAAAGAAAACAAAATTTCACGCCAATACAAATACGAAATGTGAAATTCTCACAATGTCTTACTGTTTGTAATATTCATACATGCATGTCCTCTTGTTATTAACTTTGTTAACTTAGAGTAGAAATAAACTTTGAAACTTTGAATTGACTTATTATCAAAATATTACACATTTTTTTTAATGTAAGTATGTCTAATTACCTTTTGAACTCATTTTGATGAAATTATGAGTAACCCATCTCACATGAGTTAAATGAACCTAATGCCGTTGATTGAACCAGTGTATGCCACGCTGCTGTGGGTCTTCCGATGTAATTAATAAACTAATTGATTGATTGGCGTGTAATTACATCTCTGCCACTTAAAAGAGACTAGTAGTATGTTCTGTTGCGCACTTACAAAAATTGAACCATTTTGTTTTTTATTATCATTTGCAGGGTTTGACCATTCCACAGCAATTGGCCTTTTTTCTATTAATACCAATGATTTCGATTGTTTGACACCCGGGTCATTTTGGAGAAGCAGCTTCCAATTTTATGGGGCTTTTACCCGACCTAAACCCATTTAAGAAATGAATTTTATTTTTCTGCTGTTCATGAAATTATGACGGCCCCCACCCGTCGGGGCTTGAAGAAATATATGGACTGCATGATGCTTCCAAGCAGAGCTCAAACCGACCCGCACACGAGTACTGGTAAACCGCTTAGAGGATCTAAGCCTGCACAGGCAAAGCGGTGCGAGTTGTCCCATCCATGCTTATAAACCCTACTGGTTTCATTGGGTGGCAGGGCTTGAGGTGTCATTTCATCTCAATATCGGCTTAGCGTCCCACAAAGTTGGAAGCAACGTCTCCAAAATGACCTTTACAGTGTTGACGGGGAGGTTAACCTCAAATCAAACAAAAACAAATCATGAAAGTATGAAAGTAACTAAACACCGAAGGGGTTCATATAAACTTTGCTAGCGTAACGCTGTCATTCATACTTTCATGAACAGCAGAATAATTAAGTTTCTTTCTTAAAACATTATTTTTCTTATATGTGCTAAAACAATCGTGAGTACTCGATAGAACCGTCGAGGCGGTTCTATCGAGTCCACGTAATCTATGTTTCGAGCAAAACTAAGAAAAATATAACAATTTCATTTTCCATTTTTGGCCCAAAAAATGACAATGTATTGGTATCTAGGAGTGTTTTCGTAATGAACGTCGCACAATCAGATCATGGAGAACCATGTATATCATAAGCTACATTTTCTTTTTTTGGTTGAATTTGGGTTAACGACACCGTCAACCCTATTTAGGTCATTTTGGAGACGTTGCTTCCAATTTTGTGGGGCTTTTACCCAACATTGAGATGAAATGACATCTTTAGCCCTGCCGCCCGATGAATCCAGAAGGCTTATATGCATTGGACGATCTGACTGGTTCCGGGTCGTTTCGCCCGTGGGTCGTTTCGCCGGGTCGTTTCGCCCTGATTTTGGGGGTGGGTCGTTTCGCCCTTACCAGGTGAGTCGTTTCGCCCGTGATTCGTTTCGCCCGTGGGTCGTTTCGCCGCAATTATATTTTTCAAGGAGCGACAAAGGGAATGGATGGGTAAATGGACAGATTGGTGCATAAATAAATGAATAAATGGGAGAATGGAGTTGTGCGTTGGTAGATGGAGGGATGTACGGATGAACAGGTGGAATTTTGAATATACGGAGATAGATAATTTAATGAATTAATGAGTGGAGAGTATTGGTAGATGGACAAACGGATATGAATGAATGAGTTCGGAGATGTGGTCGTTTTCGCAGTCAATATAATTAGTTAAGTGTGCAGTCAATGCGATTAGTTAAGTGTGAAAACAAGTGCACAATAATTACTTTGTCATTTGCTCATCCACCAAGATAAAT
Source organism: Lucinisca nassula (assembly GCA_963580285.1). Taxonomy (NCBI): domain Eukaryota; kingdom Metazoa; phylum Mollusca; class Bivalvia; order Lucinida; family Lucinidae; genus Lucinisca; species Lucinisca nassula. The sequence continues at coordinate 17,625,095 of OY757014.1, read as the reverse complement.
CTTAAACACTTATAATCACACATTAACCGCGGTGAGAATAATTGTGATTGCTAATTAAAGGTTTTGTCTCTTTCGGCGAACGCCGGCCGACATTCCAGAAATGCTAAATCGAGCCCCAAAAATTTAATGAACCGATTTCTTTTTGTTTTAAGAAATGCTTTTATATGCCGACTTCTGTGTATATAAGAAAATATCAGACCTCATCGCACATTCATCTTTGACATCTATACCTGATTGTCAAAGACTCTGTTGAATAATGCCTGAGTTGTGCATTTCTTGACATTCGTCCGTTTCTGGTCGACGGCAAGCAGTAACTTGCAATTCTTGTGGGAGAAAGCAGCATCGTCTTTGCGGTACAGGTAATTTATTTATTGACTTATTTTCCATTTAATAGAGCGAGCATTCGCGAGAGAGGTAAGTTTATTTATTTATTTATTTATTTATTTATTCAACTCAGGGTCCGTTTCAGTATTAATATTAGCGAGACAATTGTTATATTTATATTAACTTAACTAAAATCTAGCAGTTTTCAATTTCTATTCAAAACATCGATTGTAGGTACTCGATGAGGCGGTTCTAACGAGTACCCACAATCTATGTTTTTGAGCACAAATAAGAACAAAATAAATGTAAACCCCAGATTTACTATATTAAAGTGGGATTTGAGTGGTTCTAAATTATTTAGGTGTGTTTTTGTGATATGTGGAGTGGAGTTGTGACAACTCTATACAACTAAATTGGGTTTTTTTTTAGGATGGCACCACCGACTGAATGTCAAGGCGGGAAAGTCGGGGTTAGGAGTGTACAAACTGCTTCCACTTCTGCGACGTGAAGTCCAGCTAGTCGAGATGAATGTAGCGGCCGCCGACCTCGAGCGAGACATCTCAAGCATAACCACACAGCTGGAACTGCGACTTCAGGATGCATGGGATCGGTACATGGAAGAAGACATGACTACCAGCAAATTCCTAAGGACAGTCGCATACCTGTATGGCCCAAAGGACGACGGACAATAATAACAGAAAGTGACATGGTTAAAAAGTGACAAAAAACAACAACATAAAAAACATTATAAACAGTGTATGTGATCTTCACAAATCCAGACAGTGTCAAAATGTGTTAAGTATGTGATACATGTGTATGGGTACTCGTTAGAATCGCTTCGCCAAGGCGGTTCTAACGACTACCCACATTCCAGACCAGAACGATAACACAGCTGTGTGACAAAATGCAGGTTTTCACATCTCTCAAATGACTAATGACTAAGTTTATTATGAAAATATGTGGTGATTTTTTTTCTTATCTATACTGCAAACATAGGTTGAGGCGGTTCTAACGAGTACCCACAACATGTGTCTTCTAGCAGAAATAACAAAAATAATGTATACCCAAGTAAACCCCAGTTTTATTCAAATAAGGTGGGGTTTAGGGGTGTTCATTCCACGGACTTGTTCATGTGATGCTATGGCTTCAATGTGATGCTTTGTTATATATTTATAATGTAAAATATGTGTTTTGTTATGCATAAAATTATGGGGAAAAAATGAAAAGAAAGTATAAAACGTTATGTTTCTATTCCTACCCAGGTTGAGCTACAGTAGAGAGTGTATAAAGGTTAAACCAACTTAATTTTTACAAATGACACTTAATGTGTAATATTGATTATTACTCTTTAAGTGACATTTTTGTAAACTTTTATGCGGACACCACTGTTTAAAAATATTTTGTTTGTTGGAATTGATGTTTAACGTCCCCGTCAACACAACTACCGTAATAATGTAACCAGTTATATCACGTCACTATTTGTGCAGAAAGAACAACTGATAAGTAAATAAAGCATCGTGTTAGCAAGTCTATGCAATAACGACCCTCTAAACCCAAGTTTATACAGTGAAAAATGGGTTTTCGCATATATACTCTCTTTTTCTTATTTCTGATTCTAGAACATTGACAATTAGACGGTTTTAATCCAAAATCTATGTTTTGAGCAGAAAGAAAAATATGTCACATTTTTAAATATAAACAGTCATTATCACAGCCATTATCACAATTTATTGCATAGACTTGTTAACCTTATGTGAGCTCGAATATCTTCCTCAAAAAGGTGGTACCGCGCAGTTGATCAAACCTGGAGTAGGAGTCGTCAGTAGGTCGTCCAGCTGCACCAAACAAGGGGAAAACCATGTTTTCCGGAACTACCAATACCCCACCAATCCCTTTACATACCAAAACAAACATAACAATAAGGGCGAAACGACCCACCTGATCAGGGCGAAACGACCCACGGGCGAAACGACCCAGGGCGAAACGACTCATGGGCGAAACGACCCGAACCCATCTGACTCGCACCGCTTTGCCTGGGCAGGCTTAGTCCTTCTAAGCAGTTTACCAGTACTCGTGTGTGGTCAGATTCAGCTCTGCGTGGAAGCATCATGCAGCCCAAACTATTTCTCCAAACCCCGATGGGCGGGAGCGAATATTGTTTTCTATAGGTTTACATTTGGTTTTACACTGGAAATGTTAATATCACACACACACACAAAAAAAAAACGCATATTCTAAAATATTGAATTTTTCATCACCCAAATATGAAAATTTTCAGATGAAACACGAACATATTTTTCTAATTTCTGCTATAAACATAGATTTTGGGTAGTCGTTAGAACCACATTGACAGGGCGATTTTAACAAGTACCAACAATCTATGTTTTTGAGCAAACAGATTTGGGTACTTATAAAAACGGCATCGACAAGGCGGTTCTTAAAAGAACCAACACTCTATGTTTTTGAGAAGAAAAAAAAAAGTAAATTGATATAAACCCTTGTAAGCCCCTGTTTTACTATATAAAAGTGTGGTTGCAGGTTGTCAAAATTATATAAGCATGTTTTCGTGATGCCACACTCAATTCCAACACCATCCTCATTACAGCATGGCGGGTTTCCGCGATCTTTTATCGTGGATAAGGTTTTGTATTAAAAACGATAAATATGCTCAAACTTTCTGTGAAACTACCTCTCCACCTTCCAAATTGATTCTCGGAAACAAAAACATTGTATTTTAGTACCTAAATGCTGCTAGGGACTGAGTTTTTATGGATGGAGTTGGATGGGGGCCGAGTTTGCTAGGGGCCGAGTTTGTCAGGGGCCGGGTTTGTCAAGGGCCGAGTTTGTTAGGGGCCATAAATCAGTTGACAGACACAGTATGCAGCACTTAATGAATTATTTGGGGTAAAATAAGGGAAAAAATACCTCCACAATTTTTTCACACTGTGTTCCTTTGCCAGCCCCAGGTCCTCCAAGAACAAACATAACATTGTACTTAGCCATGGTGTACGTTTTATGAAAGGATGCACGATTAAGTCCAAACTGCAGAGGCAAAAGCCGGCCAGCGACTCGAACTGCTTTCAAAAACAGTTTGACAGGTAAATATAACGAATATTTTACATGTAGGGAAAGCAATGCTATCTTCCACCGTTACAGTTTTCAACACTTATTGGCAATCCTATTATAATTAAAATAATGCAGGGGAATATTACTAATTAACTAAGATTAACAGAAATATTTCGAAGTCTTGTTTTCAACGTGTTCAACCGGAAACAACAAATCATACTGTTTCCTGTGCTGACTATCTGCTCAATGGTCGTGCAAATCTTTCTTACTCTACCTCAGTTATCTCCCCTCGCTCGCTCTGTTGGTTGAATCTGGCACGTTTCGGTCCTGAGTCATTTCTGCAGTGTCGTTTCGGCCTTAATTTAGACTTGGGTCATTTCGGCCTAGTTCGATGGGTCGTTTCGGTTCTGGGTCGATTCGGCCTGGGTCGTTTCGGCCAGATTTGTTTAGACAGATTTTTTTTTCAGCAGAGTACCTGTTGGATTTTGGTATATTTTAACATGGCCGTTAACGTACGCCATATTTATGATAGCCCAATTAAAGAATTTTAAAAGTTCTTTTCATAGCCACGTTTCCAGTTAGCCTCAACAAGGTGGTTTTGTTTTTTGTTTGTTTGATTTGAGGTTTCAGGCCCTCATCAACACTGTGTAGGTCATTTTAGACACGTTGCTTTCAATTTTGTGGGACTTTTACCCGACATTGAGATGAAATAACATCTCAAGCTCTGTCGCCCAATGAAACCAATAGGGTTTATAAGCAAGGACGGTCCTCGCACCGCTTTTCCAACAAGGTGGTGTGACTAGGACAAAACATTGTACGTACTTGCAATATGATACTTGTCGGAAAACAACTTTACTAAAATTATATATAAAATTGTATATCGGATAACAATCACACAGCAGGCACACGGTGCTAGGGCAACGTCAAATCAACGTTACAAGTTCATGACGTTGCATCGATGTAGATATGACGTTGTATAAACCTCATGAAATTGCACCGACGTTGATTTGACTCCTTTGTCATATGCAGTGCACAATAAAAAAGAAGATTTTTTTAAAATATCCTATGAAATCATTATGAGCCATTGCAGGGATAAGTGATTGGCACCCGATATACATTTATTGTTGACATTTAATTCCTTGAAACGAAAGCATATCAACTATAACATATTTGGATATTTTGTATGTTAAAAGAACTCGCCGACGAAGTCAAAGGGCTTAAAAATTATCTCACCTACACAATTAAAGACGCCCGCATATAACGCGTGTTTTCACGCCTTATTAAGGTCATGCATCGGCACTCGGTTCAGCACCAATAGATAAAAGAAAGGATTAGATAACTCCAGCAAAATTGATTAGCGGGAGATTGATTAACGGATCATTAACTTGTGATGATTCAATTTACTACTTAAAAAGGCAAACAATTTATAATAGTGTGGAATAAATAAATAAATAAATAAATAAATAAATAAATAAATAAATAAATAAATAAATAACAACTCAGATAGTATTTTGACTGCAGAAGGTTAATACCCATCAAGACTCTGATTAGACTGCACGCATGCGCAGGATGCTCTGAGCCTTTCCTGGTCGAAAAACGACATGCAAACTTGGATCAACATAGGCATTCATTCATTACGGTAAAGTTATTGTTTTATCTCTTTGTATGTCGCTGTGGTTGTAGAAAGTTCTTGCAAGTCTCAAAGGTTTTGAAGGCTCTTGCAATCCTCAAAGATTATGACCAGACTGCATGTAAGCGCACGATGGTCTACTTCTTCACGTGCCGCATACAGACATGCACAATTCAAGATCATGATGCGAATCCATTCTGTAAGTTTTTTCTTGACAGCCATGCGGATGCGATCTGCAAATATTGATCATACTGCACTGATGTGCAGGCTGATTAGTATTCGCTAGTATCACAATGGCATGCTGAGTTTCAGAACATGCGAACAATTCTCTGGGTAGCCCTAAGACTGCAGTCAGCTGTCGATCGATTCACATCATCTGTTTATCAAACGACGATGAATCATGCAATGTGTTGAATATGTGCTGATTGATAACCTTTTTTTTTCAGAACATTTTTAATTTGCGAAAAAGGCAAATCTGCTCCAAGAGTTTTATTTGATCAGCCTGCACCGGTCGTTGTGATCAGAGTATTCTCTGTTCAGTTGCCCCTCTATGGCTTCTCTGCTATTTATAACGGAACGAGTGAAGATAACAATGGCACAGGCTGATCTCTGATATGCAATATTACAATGCAATGCAATGCTTTGAAATGGTGAGAAAAAAAATCGGACCGAAACGACCCACCAATTTGGCCGAAACAACCCACCCCTAAAATTGGGCCGAAACGACTCAGGCCGAAACGACCCAGCCGAAACGATACAGGACCGAAACGACCCAGGGTCCGAAACGACTCACTGGGGATGAAGAGCTAAAACTATCTATCTTGATATACTGAGTCGGGCATATTTGGTCATTGCCTCAGTTGGGTAGGTGGCTAAATTTAGAATTTAGCTTAAAAAAGAGAGGACACTGGGTGAGTCCTTGAAACTATTTACAATCTGATTAACAGAGGCATACTAAAACGCATACTTCAGAGCCCCAATCTACACTGTAGGGACTTTGAACTCCTCTGCGGACTTGGCTTCTACCCCAGACGAGGGAAGACTATTCCACTGAGGAATAGTTCTGGGAAAAATATTGTGTGTTATTTACTTTTGATGCCCCTGTTTGAGGGGGTCAAGAATTTATATTTATCCAGAGACACTATACCAGAATGTATCTTATAGAAGAAGGTTAAAGAGGACTGCTCACGACGTGCCTCAAGGGACGGCCACTCCAACTCGCTAAGCATGTCACCGACGCCACTCTTATTTCGCCATCGCCGACATGTCCATCGAGGCTGCTGTCCTCTGAATCTTCTCAACCTGCTGAATCTTAGTTTTAAGGGGATGCCAAATGGGTGATGCAAATTCAAATTAAGGGCGAACCAATGTTTCATATGCAACATCCTTTGTCTGCCTAGGTGCAAAAGCCAAATTACGTCTTAAAAATCCTAAAGTCCTATAGTTGCTTTTGATGTTATCTCTGAAATAAAACACATGTTACGGGAATTTCCAGCTTTAATAATACCATGAAAGCAATTGTACTCTAGAATTAAAACTTTGGTCATCAACTGTATTGCTGTATTGGTGCAGACCAATGGATAGTATTCTGCAACTTCTTTTAGACTGTTCATCAGTATCTGGGGTATCTTAATCTAAAGACTTTAATCGAAACAAGTACAGCTTTTACTAAAAGCTAGGTCTACGCTTAGCACATATTAAATGTGAATGTCTAGTGTTATATGTGAATGTCTAGTGTTATATCCCAGAAAACTGTTTTATACATTTAACTATCTTAGGCAATATTCTAATTGCGTCCTAGATTCCGCCGACTGAAGTATAATGTCTAAAATGTCAAAGTTGCAAATGATGTAATTTGGTCAAAAAAGTACTTTTACATCTCTAAAAACACACATGTGCAAATTTTATATGCTTGTAGCATCTTATCAAATGGAATGCTTGAAAACTGTTGGAGAAGTTAAGTAGACAACCTTCCTACATTTTGTAAAAGACTAATGAAGATTAACCCAAACATTTTACTATCGGCGAGGCAAGTTTTTAGCTCCCCAGATCCGAACGCTCCTGGGGAGCTTAAAGGATAGGCAGTGGTCCGTCGTGGTCGAGAGTTTGAAGATTTATATTTTGTATTAGCCTGTGCTTATATGACAACAAATATGGGCATTTACTAACGTGGCAGAGCTCAATGTTTACGTTTTAACAAGTGAGTCATCTTTCATATCTCAACATCTCATGACAATCCATATTTAAAAGGCCTGCAAATAAACCTAAAATGCATTTGCTCTAATGGATCCACATTATAATCTGTAGTCTGTACTTTCAAAACAATGACTATTATGAATTGGCAGAAGAAATCTTGATTCATTCTGCAAGAACCAATATATATATATATAAACATAACCACTTGCATTTAAGGAAAAACAGTCCTTAAATATTCTGTGTAGTATAAAATATAACTACAACAAGTTCACTCTCTGCAGTCACATTATTAATTAAAAGTAGAAGTAAAACAAAGATCAGGATTCGATACAATTAACTAACTCCACCCATCAAAGACACCAAAGGGAAAGAAACACAAACATTAAGCGACCAGACCATAATGGAAACCTAAACAAAGGAAGGCCATAAGGACAGTTACTTTCCCACAAAATGGCCATATGGCCATCTAAAATAAAAAGACACAAGTGATACACACAGTAAGTAACAAACAACACCATAAATAAACCGCCACAGAAGAACCGCCTTGGAACGGTCAGTGGAATGATTTCCACTGGGGGGCTTAAATCGATTTTACGTGGCCACAATCCTCGCCCTTACTTCCGTAGCGATTTAAACAAATAATTTGTTAAGTCCGCATGAAGGCCTCCTAACTCATCAGTGCAACATCTCCGTGAACACAAAAAATCAAAGAACCACAGAGGTGAGACAACGGTGAGGACTCGACAGCAAGAAACCACTGAAATGCTGGAGCAAAAGAAAACCAACAGTTAGACTCCGATGGGCCCGACCAGAGACAGAGCATCAGGCACCAATCAACATTACCTTGAATTAGATCTCTCTAATTCTCAATAAGCCTTTACGTTGGAGCCGTCATAGAATCTGAGGCCTGACCCTCCGGCGTGCAATTAAAGAGGGAAGCAAAGTTGCCAACCGTGATTGGGTTAACTACCATGCATGAGGTCTGTCGTATAACATCCATGTTGTACCCAATCTTTTTATATCGAAGAATGATTTTACGAAATTGGGTGCTGAAGTCATTGCGGTTATATATTTTTCTGAATTTATATACTAAGTCACCATAAAATTCGGGTTCCGATAGACCTTGTTGCAGAAGAGATTTAAGTCCAATATTGAATTTTGAAATTAAATCAGAATGGCGTCTATAAAATTTTGAAAAGGCTTTGCGTAGTTTATGGTACCGATAACCCTGATTAAGGAGTTTAGCCGTTAATAATTTATTACGAGTGTTGAAATCAGTTACATGACTACACACTCTAGCAAATCGAATTAATTGCGAAATATAAACGCCATAGGATGGCGCACGAGGAACATCACCATCCAAAAAAGGAAAATTTACAATCTCAAAATCAAAGTCATCGCGTTTATCATAAATTTTGCACGAAACAAATCCATCTACAATAGATAGATGTAAATCCAAAAACGGGGCCTCGGTATCAGAAGAATTTGCTTTATTTAACTGAAGTTCTGGGGGGTAAATCTGACTGATCAAACCAACGAAATAGGTATTATCAATATTTAATAAATCATCTAAATATCTAGAAGTGGAGCTAAAAGCTTCAATAATTTCAGATTGGTTATCAATGGAAAGCGACAACATGAAGTCTCTTTCATAACAATACAAGAACAGATCAGCCACAAGAGGTGCGCAATTCGTACCCATCGGAATACCCACAATTTGTCTAAATAACTTAGTACCGAATCTAATATAAATATTGTCAAGTAGAAAGGTAAGGCATCACACACTTTCTGACATGACCAAAGTGTATAATTCTTATGCTCTTTAGAAGTGAAAAATGCATTTCTGACTTTACATGCAAGATAGAGAGAATCTTCTCTGTGAAAAGCCCATTCAATTAAATCATTAAGTTTTTCTTTTATAAGATTATGAGGAAGTGAAGTGTAAAGAGTGGAAAAATCGTAAGTAGACAGACTTGAAGCACGAAAATGTCTGGATTTCAATTTATTTAAAACCTCATTCGAATTTTTATAGACCAAAACAGATTTCTTCCTGATCTTTCAAAGACTTTATCACAATATTTAATCACATGCGTTTTAATAGCAGTAAGACAGGAAGTTAATAATTTAGAAAGTTCAGTAGTAGTGCAAGAGTTAGAATTTGCAATAAACCGTGCTTTGTAAGGTCTTTTATGAAGTTTTGGTAACCAGTATAGCGTAGGAAGCTTGTCTTGGCCTTCGTTAACACACACAGCAAACTTGGTGGCTGAATGACAAACATATTTATCTACTATAGCTCTCTCTTCAGCTAAAGGCTGAAGTTCATAGGCCTTAGTACCACCAAGCTCCTGCTTAAGCGTGTTAACATAGTGGAGCCGTCACACAACGACGACGTTGTTAGCGGCCTTGTCTGCAGGGACCAAAACAAACTTCTTATGAAATTCTTAAATACCTAGTTTAAGATGACGTAAAGACGTCTTGGGCTTAGGAGGTAATAAGTTAGTATTTTGAGAATAGAAAGAAATGCGTTTATTCACTAGTTTTAAAATGCTAAGTTTCCAGTCCTTAAGGGCTTTATGCTCAACATACTCTCGCTTACACCATCGATTACCGAATTCATTCAAGGAAGCAGCGATTTCATCTCTACATTTACTGAAATCAATTTTAGAAGGAAACCGATATTTCGGTCCTTTAGAAATTATATTCCTTATCCAAGAATCAGGAATAATTTTCAAATTGCCAGTAATTACACGACCAGCAGCAGGATAGCAATACTTTGAGTTTTTACAATCACATGAATCAGGAGTATTAGTATCAATATCAAGATCTGAAACAAGTTTATTGAAATTAAAAATGCTAGATCTGACAAGTTTGTTATATTTATAGCAAATTATGGGTATTTCAGTATTTTGAAAATAAGCAGGAATGGAAGAAAGCACCGATCTCTCACGGAAGATACTGGGCAAATCTATAAAATCCATACCATTATTAATGAAGGATATTTTGAAGAAATGGAGTTTATGATTAATTTCAGAATCAATGTAAGGACGGAGAGTATGCTGAGTATAGCCTCTAGTTAAGAGAGCCGCATCATATAACTGATGAGAACTATCGTAGAATTTATTCGCCTCTGTGTCCAGAAGACGTAAAACAGAAACGGGTAATGAACTTAAAAATGAAAGCATAGAGTGGCGTCAATGATTTAATAATATAATTGACAGTCACTTCAGTCTAGTATTGTTTCGTTTAAACGCACGTGATTTACGTTTAAAGTTACCATTTTTCCTGGTGCCGTGAGATCTAGTTCTGCGTTTTCGACATTCCAGGAGCGAGAAAATATCAAAGTCCGGCATTCTGGAAATATTACCCTCATGATAAATGTTGTCATTAAATCCCAGTGGAAAAGGGGTCTGTAAAAATTTAATCCATTTCAGTTCAGCTTCATGTCTTTTGATTATTTTGAATCTAGATGTAGAATTTGCATCGTAATAAAGTTTTTCCAGTGGTTGTATAACAATGTTATTTACAGAATGACCTGTACGTCGAAAGTGACTGTACAAGAAAGTGTCAGTTTTCTTAGGCTTACTCATTCTACGATAATGCTCGTTCAATCTAGTTTTAAGCATGCGGTTAGTTTGACCGACGTACTGCATATTACAGTTTGCAGCACGTCATGTAATTAGATAAATTAAATCTTTACACTGTCATGTCAAATCAGATATGTTAATTACAGAGAAGCGTCTACCGTTTACAGATGAAGTAACGGTAGACGCAGTGCTTAAATGCGAACAACATCTGCACCTCTTGGCATTGCACTTAGAAATACTAGGATACATTCCACTTCTTTTCCACGGATTAGTATATTTTCGAAGGATAGGCGATTTGAGAGGAGATAGTCTTATACGAAGACTACTCCCAAAAACATTGGTATTTCTTGCTCCATTGAGATTAATTGAAGTTACAGAAGACAAATTTAAGGGTCTAACCAATACCGAAGGCAACATACTATTAAAGTTCTTAATAGAATGGGGAATCCGTACAGAAGAAGCAGAGTGTAACCCAAGGGGTGATATTGATATTTTAAATGTATTTGTGATACTCATGTGGGTTAAAAGGTTTTGATACCGTCAAAACTAAAGCGATCTTCATACCGGTCATTATGTAAAACAGCATATAAAATTACTGAAGATAATTCCTTCGAATAGAAGGAAGGTACAACAAAAGCCCACAAAACATCTAAGTCTACTTAAAGTTCAGGGATGTCAAACAAGCAGTTGTTATACAACGAGGATACGAACATCGGTTTAATAATGACCTTCAACAGGTATCTAAAGGATGTCAATTGATGGAACAGTGGAAAGCAATTGCATAAGCAATCCCTGAGGATTGGAAAAATAAGAGCATTAAATGTATGTACACACATACATTAGTATAAAATGAAGTAACTATTCAGATATAGTAATGAACTGCAGATTTGAACAAACTGTGGTAAGCATTCAGTACATATACTCAACACAAAAAGAACTTGTTACTTTGATCAAATGCACCACCCTGCATTTTATATATAGAGATGTGATCCACTTTTGTCTATTCAAAATATTATTTAAAATAAAATAACAAAGTGCACCAAACTGCTGGCACTCAAGATGGGATACATGTCGCAGGTTGATCAGCACTCAGGTATCTTTCTTTCACTGTGAAATTATACTGAAAATTCAGAGAACAAATGTGCATTCAAATGTAGTATATTAGTAATTTTAGTAAGTATAACTAACTGTATTTACAGAGTCATATAAAGAAGTTTAGCAAACAAAACAAACAATGTTCACCCCTTGCGAATACCAGATCAGACCTTTGATGCAAGGCTCAGTGATTGGAACAAAACAAGCCGCACTGCTCTGCAGCACACGTCGTCTACTATAGCGACGCGGCAGAGTATCCGACCAAACGGGCCCGATCCCCCGGCCGGGTAGAAGTAATTAGAAATGCGCTTATCTGTTATGTGCACATGCAAATGCCTATCAGTGATTTACTGTCAATATATGTGCTTAGTTTTGATGATATTAAACAATACAGGCGTTACTTTACTCTAAAATTATAAGTAATTACCACTGCTATAAGAGCGGAATTATTCTTCATATGTTCTGCATTTAAAGTTTTATTACATATGTTTGTGTAGTTTTGAACAAAACTTAAGAGCTAATATGGCTTCCGAAGTACCCACCTGCAGCTGCCATCTGATCAGGATCCACACTGCCATTGATCTTGCGAAACGAATAAGCATGTTATTTTAAGTAATTGGATGAATTGATTGTATGAACCGGTGTTGCAAAAATAATCTATTCAGCAGGACGATGGTTAATTTGACTGCCCGTATGAAATCCAGCCATGGTACTACAAAAGAATTATTATTGTTCCAGCTATGATCTCATCTGCCAATTATAACATTAAGCTGTTACAAACTAAATGTATTTTTATCATTTTCATTGGCTTGAGGTCCACCAATAGCAACAACAGTTGTCTACTGCAACTTCTGCTGACATTTCTAAGTAGTTCCAGACAATCAGAATGGACCCAGCTCTTATGCAAACAGTCTGATCAGGGTCCACACTATTTGTCTTTATGCATAAATATGTTAAAGAATATGAATAAACATTAAATCTGGAAATCAAGCTAAATGACAAAAGTTACTTACAAGTAATACTTAGAAAAAATCTACATGGTTTGCACTGAGAAGATACGTTAAAATCTCTTTCCAAAGTCAGGCTAAGGAAATGAATATTTCACTGCTTTATCAATAATAGTTCACACGCTTGACCAATGAAAATAGCCGAAGAACTCCTTCTTTCCTAGAACTATTCCTCAATAAAACAGACTTCCCCCCTCTGCGGTGAATGCCCAGTCCGCAGAAAAGTTCTGTAAGATTGAGACTCTGAGGTATGCGTTTTAGGATACCTCTGTTATACAGATTGTAAATAGTTTTAAGGACGCATCCAGTAACTGTTCTATTTTTTTCAGCTAAATTCTAAATTTAGCCACCCAATCAACTGAGGTAATGGCCAAATATGACCGACTCAGTATTAGAAGATAGATACACATACTAACAACCATCCTACACACAAATACTTCCAATATGAGTAAAAGACAGAAAGAAATCCTACACACAATTACGTCCAATATGAGTAAAAGACAGAAAGAAAGCGTAGTAACAAACATCATTGAGAAACATGTGGATGAAAGAGATAACACTCCCCGCTCCCTCACCCTGACCCACAACCTACCCTCAGTCCCCATCAAACCAAATGTACCGAGGTATGCTCCGCAAAATACAAGAACTGCCTCCTCCAATCAAACTAGAAGAAACGATCCGATAAAAACAAATGCCAATACAGCGATTGCCCAGCCAAAAACTAGACGATCCAATAACTCTCTCCATAAGGCAACGTACCAAAGTAATAATATTTGCACGTTACTTCCACAAGAGACCTCCGGCAGACACTAAACACCCACCTCACGGCCCCACGACAACAGCAACGGCTCTACACACGCGGCTGTAACGATAACTTCTGACCTCGAACTATTACAATGGAACATCCGCAACATGGGCAATATCTCAGAACTTAGGTCATATTTGGAAGATAAAAAACTCAACTCCCATCTAATATGCCAACAAGAAACTCGGTTGAAAGATAAAATACCCCATATACCCCATTACAAAGTTGCCTCTTTTAAACACAGAATAGATAGAGGAGGTGGGGTCCTAACATATATTAGGAACGATCTACCTTTTACTGACTTAGACCTCAAAATTGATCAACCCAATCTTGAACACTGTGCTACCACCATATACTTGAAAAAAGATAAAATAACTATCCTTAATTGCTACGACCGTCATCAAAGCAATTCCACACCTGATGAATATCAAAAAGTTCTTGACCTTATCCCTACCACAAATTCCATCCTTTTAGGCGACCTAAATTATGCCTTATTATACTTAATGAGAATGACGAAGCTACAATGGTTGAACATCCAACGTCACCTGACTTGCCAATAGCCACTCCAGCCCTGAGCGTAGGAACAATCTGAGAAACCCTGGACAACGCATGTGGAAGCGATCACCTCCCCATTTACCTCCGACTTCTTTCAAAATTCAATGCACTGGGGACAGCCCACAATCCAAAATGGAACTTACAAAAAGCTAATTGGGGAAAATTTAAGATCCTTTGCTCAGAAACATTAAAAATAAACAAAAACAATCCAACACAGGAAATAGGCTCAGACTTTGTTCAATCCCTTCAACAAATCTGTCAGGAATCCATTCCTAAAACAAAACCGAGAGTAAAACCGCTCCGACCGCCCTGGTGGGATCCGGAAATTACCAAAGCTATCAAGAAACGTAGACTAGCTAGAAAGAAATACCTTAAAAACAAAACTCCAGAACTTAAGAGAAACTATAACAGGTAAAATCAAAGTACTGAAAGTACTGAGGAAAGTTGATTTATGAGGAATAATTATTATGGTAACAATGCCAGTCGTAGATCAAGCAGTTATCTAGACATTTTGTGAGGGTTAAAAATTCGACGAAGAAAATAAAAATGATTCATCGAGTTTAACGACAGGTCAACCCTTGTGGATCGTTTTGTCTTCTCCAAGAGAAATGGGGTGGGGGGGGGGATAGAAGAGAGAGCAGAGGAGATGAAAGTGAGGGACAGAGTGAATGGTAGTGTAGAAACAGAAGAAATATCAACACTCACCATCTACCGTTACCTGCTGCAAGGAGAGCAGGCTCTGCCCAAATGTAAGTCAGCATTAGCTGGACTCCCCAGTGACACAAGAAACACATCACCTGTGCCTCACCCAACTACCCCCACGAAGAAAAAAAAGGAAGAAAGAGAGAAAGATAAACTTGTCTGCTAATTTCTTCATGGTTTCTAAATTAGCTCAGTACATTCTGTGCTGGTCCCATCTGCTAATAATCTTACAGAGAAGTTCTCCTAGCGGGCACATTGCGTCTTAGCAACGTCGCATCAACGTTGGGTTGATACGACGATGCACATACGTTGTGCAGCCGCTTGGAGCTATGTTCCTTCGGGCGAATAACTTGGACGAAAGGAGAATAACTTGGACGAAAATAAAAAAGATCATGTTTAAACCATTTGATTTAGACATTATAACCCTGATTAGACGCCGCGTTTAGCGAACTTCGACTACCCAAGGTGAATTCCAATACGTTTATTCCAAATAAAAACATTAACCCATAAATGCCAATTGATTCAATACTGGGACATTCGGGAACAGTTAAGACAGATTAGAGGATTGATCTAATCTATGACAGATTGATCGGTGTCTTCACTATTTGCTAAAAGTACGGAACTTGATGTAAAGTTCACAACTTTCAAAAATTATTTTGTAATTAGAGCTCTCGAAAGCAGGTGAAAACTGCGTTTGATGTCGGTCAGCTATGGGTTGTTTAGTCGGTTACTGATAATCACAGAGAAGCGATCTAACCCTTTTAACCCTGTAGACCGGTGCAGACGCCGAGGTAGAAATACACTGTATCTATGCAAACCTTGTAGATCCTACGACACGTAGCTAGCACGTCTCGCCAGAATCTACATGTCCACTGTTTAATTGCCATCATGTGAGTTAACTAATCAGAAATTCCTTTCTATAAGAATATATTTAAAGCAAGAAGAGTCCTGTTCAGAAACTCAGGGATGAAAGAGTAAACATAAATATCATCGAAAGCGCGTAGGAAAATAGTCCTCGGGTATTGTTTTCTGTTCAGAATATGTCTTTTTGGGCCAATTTATATTCAATCCGTGTAAAGTCTCGAAAAATGAAATATTTTGAAACACGTTCCGTGCCTGCAAAATTAGTTTTTAAGAGTTCCTTTGGACTATTTTATGCAGCGAACGAACAGCGGAAGTGGAGTAACGCGGTCCAGTACCGGAAGTAGAAATGTAATGACAGAGAAACTTGATTTTATAAATCAACTTTCAAAAATGAAGCTAGAGACATCAAAAGGGACAAACAGATTAATTCATGGCGAGACTTTGTCTCTAAATTAGATCATCAAGCGAACTCCAAGACTGTATGGAATATTATTAACCGTTTCAGGGGCAAACCTACCGATCATATTACCTGCCTTGAGGTAAAAAAACTCTCATTACTGATGTCCTAGCTTAGCACTATGAAAATGTGTCGAAATCGTCAAACCATATGCCAAAATTTCAAGCCGTCAAAATAATTATGGAAAGTAAGGGATTTGGCAACACCCCGGAACCCCATGCAACAGAAAACAACTCAGATCTAAACCGACCCTTTACACTTTTTGAACTGGGAAATGCATTATAATCCATAAAGAAATCAACACCAAGAGCGGATACAATTCACTATGAAATGCTTAAACAACTACCAGATAACTCTAAAATAAAACTATTGAAACTTTTGAATATCTCCTATGAAAGAGGAGAACTCCCACCTGAATGGAAACTTGCCACCATCATACCCATTATGAAACCAAACAAAAACAAACTGGATCCAGGGTCATATAGACCTATATCACTTACATCGTTCATCTGCAAAACAATGGAAACCATGATTGCTAAACGATTGGCGGCCCATTTAGAAAACAAAGGGCACCTGGCTAATACTCAATCCGGATTTAGACCTAATAGATCTACCACTGATCAACAAACCAGACTAGACTCTGAGATAAATATGGCTTTCATGGAAAATAAGATAGTAGCTGCCGTCTTTCTAGACCTAGAAAACGCCCTTGACCTCATGTGGTCAACAGGAACTATCTGTAAACTGAAACAATTTGACATACAGTATTCCTCCCATTTAGCGCCCCTGCTCCTATAAGCGCCCCCTCACTGTTTTTCCAAGAACAAAATAATAAGCGCCCCTTCTGTTGTCAGAGGAAAAACTATTTTGGCTTACCTAAAGTAAATTTAAGCCTTTCAATCATTGCTGTATCTGCTGTAAAGTGAATCATGCAAGGTATTTCTAAGCCCCACTGCTATCGCAAAGTGTCTGTGTTGACCACTTGGTACTTTCCAAGTCCTGATTCCACCATGTTGTAATAGAATACCGTGTGTCATGAGTTTTAAACTCTCCGTTCTGGTAAGATTTTTTGTCTCTAATAAGCGCCCCCTCTTTTTCCAATTTTTAAGAGCCCAGGGCGCAAAATGGGAGGAATACGGTAAATGGAAACATGCTTAAATGGATTCATAATTTCCTTCATAATCGAAAAATTCAAGTAAGGGTGGGACAAGAAACATCAAATCAGCACGAATTAGAAAACGGCTGTCCTCAGGGCAGTGTCATCAGCCCCATCCTTTTCAATATAATCATGGTTACACTAAATGAAAATTTAGAACATGAAGAAAGACTGCAGCTGTCACAGTTTGCAGATGATAGAGCAATATGGAGAAAACATTATTCGCCCAGTTGCGCCGTAGATGCCCTTCAAAAAGCACGAAAAATGAATTTTGGACCGAGGCGTTGGGGTTTAAGGTGTCCAACACTAAAACTAAAGCCATACTCTTTAGATGAAAAAGAAATATCGACACTTCGATATTCGATCTCAAAATATTTGGCAAAAAACTTGAATTTGTGGACACTGTAAACTGTCTAGGTATGATCCTTGATAAAGCACTCAGATGGGATGAGCACATAAAACAGCTCATCCTAAAATGCAAGAAAGACTTAAAACATTCTTCGTTTGGTTACTGGCACAACTTTCGGTGCTGATAAACATACCATCATCAATTTATACATGGCCCTCATCCTAAGTAAACTAGATTATGGCGCACAAGCTTACAATTCAGCTTCACGAGCCTTATTGAAAAAGCTCGACACAGTACAAAACCAGGCCCTTTGCATTGCAACAATGGCATTTATATCCACCCCGATTAATGCACTCGTAGTAGAATGTGGCCTAAAACCACTGCATTTGAGAAGAGAGGAACTAATCCTAAAATACTGGACACGCTCCTCGCCACTGGGCAAAACCCTCCCCATCAATGACCTGATAGGGGAACATGGGTGCCAAACCACTAAAAGGGCACACCAATATACACCATACTCTGTCACAGTTCAGAAGCTTATAACAGAGCTGAACATCCCTAAGGAGATTGAACCACCTCATTATAGAAGCAAGTGCGACCTGAAGCACAACCCACCCTCCTGCGAAATTAAGGACATCATTGGAAACAAAGGTGACAACGACATGAAAACTATGAAACTAACTAGCCTAAACTATATAGAAAAAAATCATAGGGGTAGATTACAGATATATACGGATGGTAGCAAAGATATTTAAAAGCAAACAATAGGGGCTGCAGTTTCGGTCCCTGATGATGGCTTCAACATTGAACTTACAACCAAACCGAGCCTGTCGATATTTACTATTGAATTGATAGCAATTGAACATGCCATAAAATGGATCACGGATACCAACATCCGCGAGGCAGTCATACTAACAGACTCCCTCAGCTCAGTACAAGCCCTCCAATATGGCCAATCAAAATCAAGACCAGATAAAATAAACAAAATACTACTACTTTTAGACCCAGCCAAAGACAAAGGCAACACTATCTACCTAAAATGCATCCCATCCCATGTAGATATCCCAGGTAATGAAATGGCAGTCTCAAGTGCCAAATCTGCCATGACAAACGGTACAATCGATCAGACCCTACGAACAAGAACAGAAATACACCCGGTAATTAAGGAGGCCATTATGATAAAATAGCAAAAATTATGGGACAACCCACAAAGAAAAGGCCGTTCCTACCATAGACTGGAACCCAAGGTTAAAAATGTTATCACCCATTACAGTGGTAACAGTAAACACGACGCAGTTTACACACGCTTGCGTCTAAACCACAGCAAACTAGGGACCCATTGTGTATTCAATCAAAGCCAAATTAAATGTAATAGATGTGATAAAGATGAACAAAACGACATCAAACATTCTTTTTCACTGTGAAGGAAACATAGAACCCAGACAGGAATTAAAAACTACACTTCTCAAACTGGGGTACAATACATTTGATGAACGAGACCTACTTAACCCCACCACGAAACACCAGACCTCAGATACTTGAGGCAATCATTACATTTCTGAACGATACTGAATTAATTGATAAAATATAGACAGCTGCAGTCAAATGTAAATGAAAACTAACAACCCCTCACCTGTCCCCACTCCTATATACATAGATAAGATCATGAAAGTACATGTATAAGAGAAACATATAATACTAATCCCATTTTTATTTTTCTTCCAGTGCTGGAATCCTTTCATGCAGCGATCATTAATAATGCATGTTTCTTCCCTTTTCAGACACAGATTCCAATAATCACCCGGCCCCAATCCAACAATACCATATATCCGTTCCCGGGAGTGCCCGGGGACATGATTCCCCCACTTTGGGCGGACTGGCCGTTTTCGGGGCGACGGCCCGGTGTCCTCGGGTGTACGGTACGACCCCACGGCGGTAACTAGTTCCACCCACCCCTATACTTGCCAATATGAATCCCTTTGTGGGCCCCGTACTGGTGCTTTAGGGAATTAAACTTTTGACAGTGATTGGCGCGTGAACACACCTCCTAGTGGACGGTAATGGCCCGTAGGTCGCACGCTCCCCTATGGCCCCGGTGCGGGGCTTGACCTACCCACCGGCCCCTCACTAGCCGTGGGCGCTCGATAGTCGTTGCTGGGCGCGTGATGTTTGGACATTGGTTACCGCCACATGCTCCTGGCTCCAGGCGTGATTGGCGAATCGCGGTGCGCGTCGGGTACGGATACATATAATATTCTCTCTAAATAAATGTTTCAAGTCAAAATTTCGCCTTGTCTTGATTTCGTGCTTGCTGGGGGCTAGGGTTGGTTGCAACCTTGGTGAGGGACCTGCCCAAATCAGACCGTGACCGCCTCGTGTTGCTGGCCTGCGCTTTCGCGAATAGGTGAATTGTTTTCATTAAGAATTTAATAGTTCTGTTATTTCTCCTCTCTCCAGTGCAGCGTGTAAATAATTTCCATTTCATATTTCATGTACCTAGGGGCTTCGGGCTGGTGCGCCTGGGGACATGATTCTCCCACTTTGGGCGGACCGGCCGTTCCCGGGGCGGCGGCCCGGAGTCCTCGGTTGCATGGGGGCGGGGGGAGACACAAAACCCACACATGCTTATATAGTGGCTACATGAGCACGGCTCCTACCCCTTATAGACCCTTCCCTGATTGAACAGTGCCGAGGCGGGGCGCTGTGGTTGCGGCTCATTTGCTTTGCACTTAGGAGTGCTCCGCCGACGTGACACATCGGCGATGGACAAGTCTAAACCTTTGCTTATGTAACCCTAACCCTTGCACTAACCCTAACCCCAATATATTAATCATACTTTTTCTTTCAGGTACGCGGGGATCCTTGACGGGGAACCCCACCATACCTCGTGTAGGACATCTACCGAGAAGTTATCATCCGGGTGCCCAGGAGGGGGCCCCCTTGGGGACACCCTCCTGATGAAATCAGGAAGTATGCAAAGCAAAGGCAACATAGCTAACCAGAACGGAGCATACATATCTGGAATAGGTCACGCGCAGAACAACTCATTTGGCGGGGCAACGGTAATGACCAAATTTGATAGGGATTTGGACACAGGAAGACCCTTAAAAAGCCTTTTAGACTGACCGTTCCAAATGAAATAAAAGCGAAATTGCACATCGGCTGGTTAGCCTCATACTCGCCTTTCCCAAACCACACAACTTTTCATCACTAAGAAGATACGCCTATGCATAAACATCATTAGCCTGGCCATATCACAACCTATACACTCTCACTATGGTATCTTCCTTCACGTAGGATAAGATAATGATATGCAAACGTGGCGGTCCCAACTGACCCACAAGCTAAAAAGGAAAAAGGGATTGACCTCCTTTTACATCCTCCGCGATAGAAGTCACCCACTGCTCTCTGATTGGCTGATCAATTACAAACTAAGAGAAAGAAGCAACACACAAAATACTAAAAACATGACGTCCCAATGGGCCAGTAGTATACGATACTACCAAGAACACCCTCGTAGGGACTTGGGGGTGGGGACAAAACATAGGAGTGTTTTCAGGGTGGTAGGAGCACGGGTACTAGAACATTTTGCAATAGCCGAAATAGGCTGGTCTTATAGTAACTCTTCCTGGCTCACTTTTGGCCGCGTTCAAAATTCAAAATTACATGCATTATCACCCTTTAACAAGCACCGTGCCCGTAGGTGTTTTCTCTACCATGACAGGGGTGGGGGTAGAGTCTAATGGAAGCCAAAACCTGATAATGCATGAGAAGCTTTTTTCCTCGGTCAGACATTTTGCAGCCGGAATTGGCAACGTGCCACCACATTCTAGAGCCCGACCATTGGTCTGCACCTGCATTAAAAATTCAAAAGCCGCCAGAGGACTGCTCAGCTACAGAAAAAACGCTTGACATTGGGTGCGATTTGTGCCTACACGGCATCTTGAGCGGGGGGTGTGAAGGATGGGATTGACCTGCTTTCCACATCCTCCGCGAAAGAAGTCACCTCACTCCCAAACGGCCAGCTGATAACTGTCAAACTGGCAGGAGTCAGCATATTGGCAGCCTAGGGAAAAGAGCAGTACCAACAACTAATCCCAGTCGGCGAACTGGGGGTAGCCCATATGTGCTCTTGGCGCCCGGTTACCTTAAAAGTCAGTCCATAAGATAGATAGGTAGATAAATACCTTTTCACTCAAGTGAAAGATGCCTAAGGCAATCGCGCACTTCATACCTAAATATACCATAAGATATTTTTTGGCCTAGATGTGCTCCCTCGTGCAAAATATTTGTTTGTTTGTATTGCAGTTTAACGGCCCAGTCCACACTATTTAGGTCATTTTTGAGCCGGTCAGTTTACCTAACTACACTTTTCCTGGGCAGGCTTATACGTAAGTGGTTAACCAGTACAGTGCACATGTTTTCACAAGAAACTGACAACTGCCCTTCTTGAATCAGCGGAAGAGAGAGAATGGCCGTAGAAAAGATTTCATGATGAATCTCTACGAAAGAATGTTGCCGACCCCGGCAGGTATCGAACCCGCGTCCTCGGGGGCCAGATCACGAGTCAGACGGGCATCCAACTGAGCTACTGAGGCCGGCGCCCGTGCAAAGTAACCAAAAATTGTATTCTATAAAAACAATAACTTTATCGCCCTAAATCACTCTACTACATAAGGCTGAATAAATCATTAACAGTATAAATCTTAAGCTGCCGTTTGATATACGACAACCTCTGGTGTATATATTAGTCCACAGAATGTGGACGTTTTTATATAATTTATTTTATTTCTGCTCGGTGAAAGTTTATGTCCTTAACACGTTTTAAAACTATAGTATTGTGCTCAAGAAGATCTGCAAGATTTCATCTTCGTGTCGAATGACTGGGAGTTAATACAGATATAAAGAAAATGATCTTACTGTTGTAGACGTCGATTTCAGACATTTCTGCCTTCTAAACGCACCTGGATGCTGCTTTCTTGTGATTTGTCAGGGAACATAACAAGCTGGATCGAACTTGAATGAATGGCTATGCCACCATTTATTCAGCCTTCATTTAAAACTGTTCAGGGAAGGTGCCTGTACTATTGATCAGAATCAGAATTGTTAGTGTGAGTCAGTTCGTCCAGTGCATATAAGCCCTTTAGTTTCATTGGGCGACAGGACTTGAGTTGTCATCTCATCACAATGTCGGGTAAAATTGGAAGCAACGCCTCCAAAATGACCTTAATAGTGTTGATGGGGACTTTAAACCTCAATTCAAACAGATAGAAGGATAAAGAGGATTTCTCACGACGGCCTCAAGGGACCGCCACTCTAGCTCGTTAAGCATGTCACTGTGTGGAAATTCGGTCATCTTTAGTTTAGTTTGGTTGCTGTTACTTTTAGTACACATTCCCCTCGTGTAAGTGTAACAACCAATCAATGCCTACGAACCAAATTATTGGTTCTAGTGATCTGCAGTGCTTCAGGAAAACTGGGAACCAGTCAATCATAGTCGAACCATCCTTACCTCGTTGGTCGAACAGCAGAAACTAAACTGACGTTCTTCTGTAACATTGTGCGTGATCCCCAGTGTATTGAATATGACATTGTCTTGCGGCAGCTAGCCGTACAATCTCTAAATGATATCAGTTTCTTCTCTAATGTGAGAAATATTTTGGATCTTTATTCTCTCCCCACCGCATACACTGTGTAATTTGAGACCCCAACCTCCAACCCCGCCTCCTCAAAGTCCAATAGAAAGAAAAGTAACAAGAAATATCTTTAAAAAAGATATGCGGCGTAGATTTAATTGGAAGGTTGTATAGAAATATGAGCTACAATAGTGACAGCAACAGTTGTCTAGCTATGAACTGGTTTACTGTATTCAAACAATTCCGATGTCACGCGAGATAAAATAGCTTTGCAGAGGGCGGTGTCCCGCCTGTTTGAGCTAAGGTCAATGTGAAAGGTCAAGGTTAAAAACATGACCTCATTTCAAGAGCATATGATCTCAAGTATATGCACAACAAATAAGAAAACTTTATCATTTACTGTTTTTGAACACAAATTCTAGGGTTAACATTTAGGGTTGTCGCTATGGTGAACGTAAACGCATAGACGGACGAACAAACGGACAAGCAGGCAATCGGACGGAAACTTGATCTGATGTGCACCTAACTAAAACTCAAATTACACTTATTCCTTTTCAGAATTTATATAACATTAATGATACTCGAAAATGTCGATTTTGTGTTAAAATGGAGGACATAAAGTATGCTGAAGACAAATGATACACTGCAACTTTTATTGGACATATACTGTAAATTAAACATCTGTCGATTTGTAATGCGATTATTACATGTTTTTGTCATGCTATATCTCTTTACTGGTTTCATCGGGCAACAGGGCTTGAGGTGTCATTTTATCTCAATGTCGGGTAAAAGTTCCACAAACTTGGAAGCAACGTCTCCAAAATGACCTACACAGTGTTGATGGGAAAGTTAAACCTCAAATCAAACAAACAATTCCTTTCGCAGAAAATTCTTCCTTTTGCGAAAGGAACCTTCCTTCCGCGAAATGGTTCCTTTTGCTATATAGACCAACCACGTGAAATTAGGTCAAAATAGCTATTCACCGCAGCAGTTTCAGAATTCACTAGCAACACAATTATACATATGATGTATGGTCATCAAAGGACAAGACGGTGAGCAAGCCGAAACTGTATATATTTTTCATTCATGTCTCTCATAAAAAATGAAACATTTCCTAGGTTAAAACTTCGGTAAACTATCGTATTTTTGAGTAGATTTATTTATGCAAATCATTGACCAATGAAATGGTCATCTCCTTGGACATGTGGTTTTATTGACCAATGGAATAACGAAAAATGTAGGACAAAAGCAAAAACATAACGGCTACGCCGTTAAAAACATGTATCATGAGCATGTAGAGTGATGTGGAGAGATGATATTGAAAACAAACCTGAACCCAAATTCTCTAACAGTTGGTAAAGTGCATCAAGTTTATGCAATAACTGTACTTTC
Organism: Lucinisca nassula; assembly: GCA_963580285.1. NCBI lineage: Eukaryota > Metazoa > Mollusca > Bivalvia > Lucinida > Lucinidae > Lucinisca > Lucinisca nassula. The sequence continues at coordinate 17,600,277 of OY757014.1, read as the reverse complement.
GATGTCAGGAGGCTAGATTGCTGACAGACTAATATTTTGTGTCGTCTCCGAGAGGATAGAGTGGGAATGAAAGTGAAGGCGGGGATAAAGAGGGAAATAATTGAAGTGCAGAAACAAAATAATAACACGATTCACTCCCCTATCAGTACCTGCTGCAAAGACAGCTGGTCATTCACCATATTTGCATTTATTTGCTGGCTCCCAGCTTGCACATTGTCAATATTGGAAAAACAGGTAACCAGACCCCCCTGACCTTTTAAGGTCATGGGGGTCTGGTTACCTGTTTTTCCAACACTGATAACCGTCAGACTGGAACCAGTAGATAATGCAAATAAGGTGAATACCCAACTATAATCCAGTATCAGTTGGACGCCATAGAGACGCAAGATGACGACACATTCGCCTCATCCAACCACTCCAATAATTTTGTTAAATACCGTTTTTGTTTGTTTGATTTGGTGTTTGACGCTCCCCTGCGACACTGTATAGGTCATTTTGGAGACGTTACATCCAGTTTTGTGGGAATTTTACCCGTCATTGAGATGATATGACATCTCAAGCCCTGCCACCGAAATGAAACCAATAGGGTTTATAAACATGGACGGTCCAACTCGCAACGCTTTGTCTAGGCAGGCTTAGATCCTCTAAGAAGTTTACCAGTACTCGCGTGCGGTCGGTTTCAGCTCTGCGTGGAAGCATCATGCAGCTCATTTATTTCTTCAGGGGCCAATTAAATACCGTATATGATGTTATTAATCGAGTAATTACAGGTCCGAGGTCTGCTGTGTTGGCCCGAGGCCGAAGGCTGGGGGCCAATACAGCTGACCGAGGACCTGTAATTGGGCCAATAGGAAATTACTTGATTAATGCTATTTTTTTAATAATAATAATAATAATATAATAATAATGTCTTTATTTATAGAGGATAACATATTAAGCATGTAGATACTTTTCTAACATATGGTCCTCTTAGCTAATAAGCAAAATACATATACAAAACTATTTCAATTATCTACAATATATACAGCATTTATAAAACATTTACTGAAGTCTAGGAATAAAACTTTAGTTTGTGATAGTACATAAAAGTTGAAATATGTGTTCTTACATAAAACTTAAAACACAAATGTTGTTCTATGTTGATAAGAACTGTTATAATGCATACGATAAAATATGTCTGAAATAAATGCTTAAAATCTGAAGCCAAAAAACTATGACAGTGATGGTAAAAGGCTCATTATGATAATTAAGATATAAAAGAAAGTATAAATAGCTGATTTATAGGGTCCCCTCTTCATCTTTCGTATACGCCATGCACCGCAAGACGCCCGCCACAGCATGGAGCAGGGAGTATGTGGCGGAAACCAATGTCCAAACAGCATACGCCCAACAACAGCGACGAGAGCATCCGCGATGCATGCCATGTACAGCACAAAGTATTTTATATTGCTATAGACCAAGGAACATATCTTTGGCGAAAGCGAAAGGCTTCAAAGGTAAATAGCAGATTTATAGGGTCCCCTCTTCGCCGCACGTATACGACATGCACCGCACGATGGCCATCACATCATGGAGCAGGGAGTATGTGGCGGAAACCAATGTCCAAACAGCATACGCCCCACAACAGCGACGAGAGCATCCGCGATGCATGCCATGTACGGCACATAGTATTTTAATCGACACAATTGGAACAAAAAAACGTGATTAGAGAATTTTTACCTCAGCCTAATATCACTTGACCCCTGGTAAATATTGGTTGACCTGAATTTACATGGATGGCCTCCGATCAATTTGGGTCGATTGTTTTAAAATCGAACCAAAGTTACTAAAAGACAAAATCATAAATAGTGCTGTTGTCCATGTGACGGGGAAACCAAGGTTATGGTTATTAATAGAAAACTGTCGTGCTATTTAGATCGATGTTACCTGTAGGTCAGAGTGTTGCGTGTTGCTAGATGCCTTTAGCAAACAGTGTATATCCAGATCATACGACGTAAAGTGCGGCGTCTGGCCAGCAGGCTGCTGAGGGTATACACTGTTTGCTTCAAATACTGGAATTCAGGTAAAAGTCTCAGCTGTCAATTTAATAATGATATATTTCTTCATTATAGAATTTTTTCTTATATCGAAAGGATGTACGGTTTTGATGATTGTTTTGAATTCAGTTTGTACAATCCTGATATTTCATTGTGGAATTGTCTCAAAATTAAAATTCAGTGTCTGAAACAGATGACGGTATGTCTGTGTATGTTTGAAATAGATGGCGGTTCCTGCATAGAACGTTCAATCTACGGTTTCAAATTATTCCAATCTTTGTGACTGCATAATAATGGCTATTCCTTACAACCCTAAAGCCAAAATACAGATACATATGCAAACAGTGAACATGTATATTTTGATATGATGGCCCTGAGCCATCTTATCGTGATATTTCTTACCGTTCAGCTAGACGCCCTTTTTGGTAAAATGGATGGATGGAATAGTGCAATTCAGAAACTCAAGGATGAGAAGGAAATAAATAAATAAAAGCACTGACAGCACTGACTGAGCGATTGTCTCTGAAACGGAATCAGTGAATAACCTGATCAGACGCGATTGTCAATCGACCCAAAGTTACTAAACAGAAAAGCTCTTCAGTGCTACAGTCCACGTGACCATCGCTGACTTGTTGCAATGCCTTTTTTATATAGAATATAGCCGCAGTGAGTTCAGAGTGTTGCGTAAGAGGGTTATCTTGGCTTGGCAAACAGTGTAGACACAGACCACAAAACGCAGCGTCTGATCAAGATCTACACTATTTGCTTAAATAGAAGTGAATGCAATGATCAGGAATCGATACTATTAACCCACAGCTCCCATCAGAGACACCAAAGGGAAAGAAGCACAAACATGAAACAACTAGACCCTAATGGAAACATCACTAGCGGAAAGCCAAAAGGACGGTTACTTTCCCACTAAATGGCCAATAGGCTATCCAAAACAAAATAATATAAGCGATAAACACAGCTAAAGACAAGCCATAACAAAAATCAACCGTAGAACCGCCTTGGAACGGTCAGTGAAACGAATTCCACTGGGTCCTAAATCGAATTTACCTGGCCTTATTTCCGTCGCGATTTAGACAAATAATTTATTTAGTCCGGAATTTCAGGGTTAAATGAAACAGTTTAAATCACAGTCCAGGACTATTTCTCTGAAATACACCCAGAGACAATCGACCCACCAGTACTCTCCGTGCTTGGAAATTGATCACTTAGCTAATTCTCTCCATTCTAGGGCGAAATAGTGCGCACTGTACTGGAGAACCCCTGCTAGCATTCTACATAAATCTACAGCGGGCCGTTAGCGGCCCGTCAGCTACCCTGACGGGCCGCTAACGGTCCGCTGTAGATTTATGTAGAATGCTTACTGGGACGTACGTACCGCTTTCGTATAAGCTTGTCCAGGAAAAATGTGGTCATGTATACTGACCGACTTGACATGACCTTAACAGTGTCGACTGGGCCGTTAAACCTCTAATCAACCAACCGATAGTAAAACTCGTATAAACAATAACTATATAAAGCATGTTGGACAAATTTATGTAACCGTATCTTTAACCCATTTCAGGCGGAAAACCCCTAAACGAGTACCCTGGCAAACAGTGCAGGCCCAGATCAGACGCCACAGAATGCAGCGTGTGATCAGGGTCTGCAATGCTTGCTAACAGGATTTTCCATATTAATAATACACATTAAACATTAAATAATAGGCCTGACACCCTTTAATGTCAAATGGACTTGTCCAACATATAGCAAAGGAAGAATGTTAGTATTTACCCCTCAAAACACCAATATCGGGTGTAGCAGATGGTGTTTTCAAAGACTTCTTTACATTTTCAGTGCCATTAAGGCTTGGTATGCCATGGGAATCGTCCGCTACGATTCATGTGAAATGTTAAACCTGATTTTCACAGAAAAGCAATAAAATACAATGTCACTTGTTCTGCAATATAGCTTAACGCTTCAAGGATTAATAAATATGAACTTTTGCTGTTATTTAAATCTTCAGCACTGTGTAATTTGTATAGTTCTCTTTGTTAGTTTTCCGGTCTCATGAAAATGACTTAGATCCACAGTTTAATATTAACCCAAGATATCCAATAGCATAATATTTACATACAAAACGTGACATATAGAATCATTCATAATACCAAATTGTAGCTGTTTAATGGCAGTACATGTACATGTTTTTAATATTTCGACGTTTTCTGTTCAATGAACCAGAAGATAAGATCGTGTTATTTGCATTTTGATGTTGTGTACCTACTTAGGAAGTTTTAGTGTTGTCGAAGAAAAAAGTGAAAAATAAAATTGGCACAGTGAAATTTCGCCGCTAAAATTAAGGAGATAATTTTGCTTAAAACATACTTAGAAAGTTTCAGTAATCAGTAATATTTTCTTTTTGTTTTCTGTACCCAGTGTCCTCTAGAAACAAACCACATTTGGGACTGTTCAAAAGTGGTCTTAAGACCACTTTTGAACAGTCCCAAAGGTGGTCTTAAGACCACTTTTGAACAGTCCCAAAGGTGGTATGAATATAGGAATATTTCTGTACTTCGAAATATTAAAGTGACGAAAATACTCTTAATACTTAAAAAAGAAATAAATAAGTGAACACAATGTCGTCTAATCAGAAAGTCTTAGATGACTCGTTTCCAGTAGGCAGATTTCAATTTTACACGGGTAGACGGGCGCCGAATTCTGTAGATCGAGATAGGTTCGTTCCAAATGGAAATGGTTTAAATGGTCTCAACCCAAGTGACGTTGCTATGAGAGAGAAAAAAAGAAAGGTAGGTCGATTGAAAGTAGGTTCAGGCTTTAGACGTTGATAGAGTGAGCAAAGCTGGAGTATAAATAAAAAAACATTTTTAGGCCGCCATAAGATTTTAAAACCCACCACAAAGATAGTAGTGTTTTGCGTAATACCGCTTCATTTTCACTCTCGAACTTGAACAGATCTTCACAGATTTCATTCAAATTTTGCATACACACTTATATCAGGGCTGAGTGGTTAGGGATAAATAATGGCCAAACATGTTATCGTTTGACAGGGTAGTTGTTCTTTTCAGTTTCCGGTATCTTTAGCATGTTCCTTTACAGTAAAGAATATATGGTTGAAATTTCATAGAAATAAAGACCACCAGTGAATGATTGTGGCAAGGGAGCACTATTTTGGCTATTCTAGTTCTTGAGTTATCTGCCATTGATATATGAGAAGAATGGGTTTTGCCTTGTACGTCTTGAACATATCCCAGCGGGCACATGGCCTTTAAGCAACGTCGCATCAACACCGATGCAATGCCATGACATTGCATCGACGATGGCACAACGCCATGTGCCCACTGGTACAGGGTATCTTGATGAAAATTTACGGACATGTATATATATACTGTGTTTCTAAGACCACTTCTGTCACTATCTCATAGCTCATCTACTTTATGCAACAGGCGGACGGAGCTTCTCAGATGTATGAAGCACTAAAGGTAGTCTAAACTATGTGACTAAGGATTGCTAGTCTGGCCATTCCACATGGAATTATCTGCCCTTGACGTGCCAATATAATATTCGGTACTATAATACTCTTGCCATTTCATTTTGAGTTATCTACCGTGAGACTGCCGTGGGTGTTCAGAATCTGTAGTTTCTGCAACCATTAGAATAATTTAGTTTAGGAAGATTATTGTCAAAGATTGTATAAAGGTTTTAGAATTCTGGCTGTCCCATTTATAATATTTCGGTTAATATATGGAAAATAAGCATCCTACTGGTCGGGTATAATGCAGTGTCAGCGAAGCTTTTCTCACACATGGGACAAGAACAGAAATGTATGACAGTGTGTGATTTTTTGTCTCAAACTGCTGTCTCTCACCCTAGAGTTTATTGACTGTCTCACTCTGTCAATAGTCGCTTCCCTGCAGGCACAAAACGTTGACTCAATGTTGAACTAACGTTGTTTTCAACGTTGTTTCAACGTTAGTTCAACGTTGAGTGCCTGTTGGGTTTATAATATATGGAAACATATACACTACATCCGAGCCACAAAATTTCTGCTTCATGTTTTATTACCCATTCAAACAAGGTAGGGGCACTTGTCTGTTTCTCCCATGATTTACATTTTTAAAAGCCACAATGTCATTATTAACTTTTAATGAAATAGGCATTCAGTGTGTCATCAGACTCTTGTCAAAAGTCATGAAATGTACATGCAGAAATCATGCAGCAACTGGTTTTCATTTCAAATTTACCAATGTTTTGAAAATGAATTTAAGGCGCCCCGGGAAAAATGTCAAAAAAAGAAAAAAACTTTCTTTAGATGGTAGGAATAATAAACACTTTACCTTTTTTGCTATGTTATATTTGTGTGAAGGTGCAATTTTGTATATTGATCGGCAGTCTGATGGAATAATTTTACAAACGTTTTACCAATCGCAACACATTCTTTAAGTTGGAATGTGAGAAACCTAATATCAATGATGGGGTCGAGACTTCGAGAAGGAAATCTCAAACTCGTTTTCAGTAAATTTTAGTCCCATGCTCGGCATAGCCTCGCATCAGAATTCATTGTCTCAACTCCATCATAGATTCTGTTATTATTCAATATGTTATGCTGTTACTATGTCTCAGACTCCGCGCTTTGATCAAAGTACGAAAACACGCCTATACAAATATATAGTAAACTTAACCGCCGAAAATACGAAAATTTTCAGAGGCAAAATTGTGATATTTTTCTTATTTCTGTATGCACAAAATATAGAAATAAACCCCAGTTTTACTTTTCAAGGGGGTGCAGAAATATAGGCGTGTTTTTGTGATGAAACGCCTTCGAATATTGACTTACATTTATTCGACATGCATCAGGTAAGGATTAGAGGTGGGACTGTTGTTTAACATTTCTTCTACACTTCCATTCATTTCCCTCTTTCTCCCCTGTTCTTCACTGTCATCTCCCCACTATCTCTTCTATCTCTTTTCTCCTTTTCTCTGGGGGACGACACAAAATGACTCCAGTCTGCCGAGAAATAGATGACGATGCCGCACCTATTTTTACCCATATAAGCTTTGCCTTGTTCATGACAAAAACATGTGGTGATGTCACTGTCCTCTAGTATAAAACACGGTCAATCCGAAATCAAATTTGGGCAGCGTGAAGCGGTAACGTTTCTTCCGACATGTGAAACGGAAAAGACTAAAGCTGGGCTGCGCATCCATATGTACCATATTTACCCTATATATTAAAACATGTTTGAAGACGTTAGAGTATAATAAATTATTCATTATAGATCAGGCCGCAAAAATTGCTCAGCGGCAAGCACTGTAGACCCAGATCAGATTGCTCCTGATCAGGGAACGCTGTTTTCTCAGGCTTGTCCATCATGAAACCACACCTATAATATTTTGACCCTCTTAAAACCCACTTTTATATAGTAAAGCTGTGGTTTACAGGGTATACACAATTTTCAATTCATTTGAATATGCGTGTTTTCGTTATGTTTGTGAGGTTTTGGTGTCCGAATATTCAGCATAAATACTGTAGTCTAATTACTGGTAGTATATTGATGCCTGTTGACGAGGCCAATTTACCTGCTTCTGATATATACTGAGAGGCAATAAAAAGTATACAGTATTTGATTTGGAATACCCGATCTTGCATTGCTGTCTGTAATGAAGCATGCCTATGTCCGTTTTTCCCAAACGTTTAAGTTTGTAAAACTCCAAATTCGTTTCCTGTTGCAGTCATCCATGATGGAGTTATTGCCCTTCATGGATAATCAATATTTCCAACAAAATCTCGTGTTGTACATGACATTCAAATCAATGCACACCGCAAAAGTCATGGACGAATGTTCTTCGATAAAACGCCATCATTACCTTGCGATTAAACCCGAACAAACAGCTTAAAACACAATTGGAATTTCTGCGTGTTCCGGATTACCTCCCTTTCAATTAAAATCATAGTGAATTAAATGAGTCTTTTTCTCAAATCGTGTAAGAGATATACATTTGAAATTTTCGCAAAACTTTTGTTTTCCTCGGCATTTTTATGCTTACTCCTTAGTGATCCCTCTAAAATTGCTCAAAGAAAAGTTACTCCCCAATAAAAATGCCAAATGAAACATAAAGTATTTAATCAAAGGAAGAACGTAAAAGGCGAAAATGACTTTTCTTTGGACAAAAAATGATGCAATTTACCTTGTGTATAAGTTAAATATGGGATATATGCTAACCAATCAGTTCCCCTTCTTTGAATCTGTTGCACGAAAAATCATTTATTGAATCACCCTTATCCGAAACACATGTTTAAAGGGAAACCACTCAAGACAAAAATTGGATTAGACCCCAAGTCCATTTCAAGTGATGCAATTTCATTATCCGTTTATCAATTTTAAAGAAAAATGCTGCAAATTATGTGAAAGTGGTTGTTCTTATTTATGATGCCACATCTGTATGTATAGAGGGAGACATGCGTTCAGTAACCTGTATACTTACTTTTGCCTCTCAGTATATCTTAAATATAGCCGATAACACTGCCGTGTGACATTATAAGAATCTTATATGGGTGTGAAGGGTGGATGGAAAAATCCGTCCTGAGGGGCACTGTCCGGCATCACGAGGCTTCCTGTATCGCGGGTCCTATACATAGTGGTCGTAGTATCACCATTCTGACTCCGATAGCATTATTTACCGTTACTCTGTACAGGCGTGATTCAGTCAAGTTATCAAAATGGGATATATCAAGGCTTAACTACGTCTCTAATCAAAACATGCAGGCAGTGATAATCGCAGCTGATCGTACAAAGAAAAAAAAAACGAAGCTAGCAGCTAATCGTACAGTTGCCAACATGACAGGCCCTGAACAAAGCAGTTATTATTTTGATGGCAGGAATATAAAACTAGTAAATGGGTATTGAGATATGCTGGTTTATAACCTTATTTGGCTCTCGCTAATTTATTACATGTGTAAACTGACCACATGACAGACAAAATGTAAAATAGTAACGAACCCCACTTTTATATAGTAAAACTGGGGTTTACAGGGTGTATATTATTTTTCTTGTTTCTCCTCGGGAGCGTGGGTTGTGGGTGCTCGATGGAACTGAGCGGTTCTAACGGATACCCGCGATCTGCGTTTTGTGCGGAGACGGGAGGTAATTTTTTTTTAATTTTTCACCAGAAACTGTTTCTTTTTTAACCTTTAATCTGCTGAATACTCAATTGGGCCGCGCCCGTTTCTGGCTTTGACCCAATTAGATTACTTGATGCAATTTATTTGTACACATTCTTAAACTAAATGTCAAACAGTGTAGATCCTGATCAGATGGCTTCTGATCTGGATCTACACTGTTTGCAAAGATAGGGCTTGTCGCCAACAGCAGGGTGGGGGTTAAGCAATGAAATTTCAATGTATTTGTATAGGTGTGTTGGCATAATGTCCTAGACCTCTAGAGAAGTTAAGCTCGGTATCATAGCTTGTATATGTTAGTGTTTGAGTAACTTCGCTGTCTTCATTGAATATTGTTTATGTTCCTCATGTATCATATGTTGTATGATCTGAGAGAAATAAAGGTATGTTACAGTAACGATCGCCGCAACCGAGGATGAGATAAATCACTGATGCGGCATCAGAATCGTTTTCTTGTGAAGAACAGGACGCATTATGATTGCAAATCGAAGCAAATTTGAAAAGAAACGTCTCTTACCTTCCAAAACATGTGTTCAACAAAAGTCTCATTAATGAATTTTATTGATTTTTTTTGTGTTATTTATAAATATCATGTAAAACAGCTAACGATTTTTGGGCGTACAGTAGCAGCAGCTTCCGATTTCAGATACTGTACGATGGTCAACTGTGATATTGTGTTGACACTGCAGGAATGTTTAGTGACGTTGCTGTGACGTCAAACCTTAACGAAGGCGCATACGAGGTCGTAATCAACCAGTGCATTTATCAAACACGCGATTATATTCGATTTTGGGTCGGAACACCAGGGTCAGAACATAAATTTCTATCCCAGGGTAAAATCACGGATTTCCTTGTCTGGTGTGCAAGAAAATGCATTCTTTCATATCTCCAAAATTATTTTTTTTTTCTGATGGACATTGTGATATTTTTCTTATATATACTCCAAACATAGATTCTGGGTGCTCGTTAGAACCGCCTCAACTAACGAGTATCCACAGTCTATGTCTTCGAGCAGAAAAAAGGAAAATAATATGTAACATCACGAAAACACGCCTATGTATTTCTGACCCCCTTGAACCCCACTTTTATATAGTAAAACCGGGATTTGCAGGAGGTAAACCTTAGTTTTCTTATTTCTGCTCTAAAATATAGATTGTGGATACTCGTTAGAACCGCCGTATACCCACAATCTATATTTTGAGCAGAAATAAGAAAAATATCATAATTTTTCATCTTAAATATTCGTTTTTCGGCGATAAAATTTACAATTTTATGGCGTGTTTTCGTTATGAATAGAAGTGAAGGCAATGACCCTGTAAACCCAAGCTTTCTCAGCATAAAGTGGGGTTTACAAGGGTATTTATTACATAGACTTGTTAACTTGACGTGTTCATCCATTACCGTGTTTTGAATTCCAGAAAAATGAAGGCAACACGACACCCGAGCATTCCGACAGTGTAGCATCTTTCGATTCTACAGGAAAACAGAAAAGTTTTTACAGGCTTTGGACCCGATTTGCTGAAAAGACTTCAATGCAAGGAGTGCCTTACATACATAGTGCGAAATTACTCTGGGCTAAAGTCGCCTGGGCTATTTTGACATTATTTGCTATTGGCGCTATGGTTTGGCATCTTTACTTTCTCATAAGCCAGTTCTACGGCTGGCCAAAAATAACCAAAATTTCGCTAGGATTTAGCAGTATGAGGTTACCCGATGTCACAATATGTAATACTAACGTCATGAAACACAGTAAGATAGATGTCTTGTCAGATGCGGACGAGCTTAAAGAAATTATGGCCTACTTACATCCTTCAAATCTTGCTTCTGACATCCGTAACGAAGGCGGTGCTAATAACAATAACGGTGCAACAGGCACCAATGGCGTTAACAACCCTGGCACTGGTACAAATAATGGTAGCGATTCCGGGGGTACTAATAACACAGGAAGCAACCGGCAGCCTTCACAACAGGGACAAAGTAGCGGGAAACCAGTAAGTAGTCTGTTACTGAAATCCGGAGTTTTAACTTTTACTATTCACTTGGGACAATGGCGTTGCCAACGCGAAATGCGGCAAATCTAACATATTTATCTTGAAGGAAAGGAGTTGTTCGAGGGGAGCAAATTCTTTTAAGAATAAGTGCGATGAAATTGAAGGAAAAAGCTAAATGTATGTGTGTGGGTGTGTATGTGAGAAAGACTGAGAGAGAGAGAGAGAGAGAGAGAGAGAGAGAGAGAGAGAGTGTTTTACGTCCCACCAACTGCTAAGGTCATACGGAGACGGAACCTCTGTAAAAAGACTCTGTTAAAAGAGGCTGGAGAAGCCCAGGATCGAACCCATGACCCTTTGTTTACGAGGCGAGTAGCATAACCACTCAACTACGGAGGCTTTTAAAAACCTGTAAGTATACATACACTCGTACTTAAACTCTTTAAACTATATTTAGGTGATTTATCTTTCTTGCATTTCCATTACGGACATGCGTAGTATACGTTATGAAACCTGCGGGTTTTATTTTGAAGCCGAGAATATGACTGTAGAGCAGATCAGACCTTTTGCAGAAGAACAACCCATGTGAAGGGGGGGGGGGGGGGCGTTTGCTGTTAGAACCGCCATATCTCCTTATCTGATGGATGGATTTTTTCCAAACTCGTAATGTAGTGGAAAATAGTGATTACAATTTGATGGTATTGGCCTTATTATCGTGGCCACAGACTCCAACAAAACTGTCATATTTGGGCCTTAACCCTTTTTGTACCAAATGGAATCTTCCTCCATATATATAGCATGAGTCCATTTCAAAATTAAGGGGATTCAGATAGTGTTTTCTCCAAAATCTATTTGGAAAATGACTGAATTTTTAGCAAACAGTGTAGGCCCTGATCAGACGCCGCGTTCTGCGGCGTCTGATCTGGGCCTGCACTGTTTGCTAGGGTACCCGTTTTGGCGTTTCTGGTACTAAATGGGTTAAAATAGCTTGTCATATCTTGAACAAGGATGTGAATTGTGGACGAGTTTGGTACACCTAATCAAAGAACTGATTAGAGTTTGGTGACCTTGGCTTAATTTTCAGTGACAAACCCGAGCAAAAATGATAGAAGAAGGTTACATGACTGACAAAATTAATTATATTTTCGTGATCTTTACTTTATTTTGACTGTAACATGACGTCCAAAATTTTGCTTGTGCAGATTGATCATGAAATTTCTTCTCCCTTCCGCTTATTCAAGAAGGGCAGTTGTCAGTTTCTGGCGAAAGAATGTGCACTGTACTGGATAACCGCTTACGTATAAGCCTGTCCAGGAAAAGTCTGGATAGGTAAATTGACCGGCTCAAAAATGACCTAAACTAGTGTTGATTGGGCCGTTAAACTCCAAAACAAACAAACAAAATTTGTTTCAACCCTTTCTCATGAACAAACATTTGAATTGTGATCAAGCTTATGGAATACTTGATTAGATTTTGGTCACCTTGACCTGCTTTTTAAGATCAGACGGATCCAGAGGATTGTTCGATATTTGCTTGGCTGCGCCATATTCCTTTTAATAGATTGAACCAAACTTAGTTCTTTATATCATGACTTGACACATGCCTATATAATCCCCCTTAAACCCCACTTTTATATTGTAAAATTGCATAGGGTTGACATGGGCATAACTTCTTGTTCTTATTTTTGCCCAGAAACATAGATTGTGGGTACTCGTTAGAACCGCCTCACTGTGTCGGCTCTTATGTGTGCCCATAATCTATGTTTGGAGCAGAATTATGAAAAAATATCATTTTTATCAGAAAATTATAAGTTTTTGGTGGTAAATTTTAAATGTATTTTCGTAACGACTTTGCTAACCGTGACCTCATCTTAAAGGTTACATAATTTTGTAAGATTTATTTTACACATAAAATAGTAATAATAATAATCGACGTAATACATTTAGTAAACTAGTACTAATCTTCCATGTGGCCCACTTTTTCCCGTTCTTGGGTAGAAACCAATACAAAGTAATGTGGATAAAGTCTCTTGCCCAAGGAAACAACTCTTAGCGCGTGCGGGGAACGAACCGGCTACCACTTGATCTCAAATCGGATGCTTTACCACTGCACCACAGCGCTCCACACCCGTTAATGCTTACATTTTTATGATGCTATTTTTTGTATGTTAGTTATATGGGGAAATATGTAATATGATCCAGGAACACTGTTTCCATTACCGACCTCTAGCGATAAGCAACGGGAGTTTTAACCCTTTTCTGGTACATTGGTAAACACGACAGACCTAGATCAGACGCCGCAGAAAGCGGGGTCTGATTTGGGTCTACGCTGTTTGCTTAAAAGACATTCAGTTTTGTAAAAAAAATCCACAAACAAAAACAAACCTGACACCCCTATAATTAGAAATGGACCACTCAAAACTTACTTGGCGGTCCTTTAGAAACTATATTTCGTATCCTAGAATTAGGAATAATTTTTAAATTGCCAGTAATAATATGACCAGCAGCAGGATAGCAATACACCGAATTTTTACAATCACAGGTATCATCAGGAGTGTTAGTGTCAATATCAAGATCAGAAACAAGTTTATAGAAATTAAAAATGATAGATCTAACAGGTTTATTGTACTTATAGCAAATTATGGGTGTTTCAGTATTTTGAAAATAAGCAGGAATGGATGAAATCACCAAACTGTCCTGGAAGATACCAATAGTAGGTAAAACTATAAAATCCAAACCCTTATTAATGAAGGATATTTTGATGTAACGAGGTTTGTAATTAATTTCAGAATAGATGAAAGGACGAAGAGCATGCTGAGTATAAGCTCTAGTTAAATTAACTGATTAGCACTATCGTAGAATTTATTCGCCGCGGTGTCCAGAATTAAGAAATAGATCAGCTCTAACTGTGATTTGTTGAGTAATAAATCACAGTTTGGAGGTCAGTTGTAAAGTAGACAAATCACGAGCGCGTAGCGCGCGTGATTTGTCTACTTACAACTGACCGACAAACTGTGATTTATTATTCAACAAATCACAAACTAGAGCTGATCTATTTCGATTCTAACAGGCTGAAAATCGGCAATAATGCTGTTGTTTCCTTCAAAATCTCACAACTTTTCGCCATTGCTAGAAGAAATCCCGCTAAAATTATCGACTGAAACACATGCATTTATACCCTTTTCTAATGTTTTCGATGCGAGAATATGACGTTACACCGTCTAACGTCAAGGAAATCGACTACTGACGTCATAATTTTGCAGTTTTTAATGACGTCACTCGTCACGCGCTTCCGAGCTGTGATTTGTTGCAGAATAAAACACAGTTATTTTCCATTGCCTATATAGGCGCGCTGTGTTAGAATTAAGAAATAGATCAGCTCTAGCTGTGATTTGTTGTGTAATAAATCACAGTTTGGAGGTCAGTTGTAAAGTAGACAAATCACAAGCGCGTAGCGCGCGTGATTTGTCTACTTACAACTGACCGACAAACTGTGATTTATTACTCAACAAATCACACGCAAGAGCTGATCTATTTCGATTCTAACACGCTGAAAATCGGCAATAATGTTGTTGTTTCCTTCAAACTCTCACAACCTTTCGCCATTGTTAGAAGAAATCCCGCTAAAATTATCGACTGAAACACATGCATTTATATCCTTTTCTTACGTTTTCGATGCGAGAAAATGACGTTACACCGTCTAACGTCAAGGAAATCGACTAGTGACGTCATAAATTGGGAATTGTAATGACGTCACTCGTCACGCTCTTCCGAGCTGTGATTTGTTGTAGAATAAAACACAGTTATTTTCCATTGCCTATATAGGCGCGCTGTGTTAGAATACGTGATACAGAAACGGATAATTCCGATTTAATTTCAAAATTCAATGTTGTACTTATATCTCTTCTGCACAAGGTCTATCGGAACCAGAATTTTATGGTGATTTAGTATATAAATTCAGAAAAATATATAATTGCAATGCCTTCAGCATCCAATTTCGAAAAATCATTCTTCGATATAAAAAGATTTGGTACTACATCAATGTTATACGACAAACTCCATACATGGTAGTTAACCCAGTTTCGCTTGACAACTTTGTTTCCTTCTTTAATTGCACGCCGGTGTGTCAGGCCTCAGATTCTATGACGGTTCCAGCGTAAAGGCTTACTGAGAATTAGAGAGAATTTAATTTTATGTAATATTGGTTGGTGCCTTATGCTCTGTCTCTGGTTGGGTCTATCGGAGTCTAACTGATGGTTAACTTTTGTTACGACATTTCAGTGGTTTTTTGCTGTTGAGTCCTCGCCGTTATTTCAACTCTGTGGTTGTTTGATTTTTGTGTTCTCGGGGATGTTGTACTAGTGAGTTAGGAGGCCTTCATGCGGATTGAACAAATTGTTTGTCTAAATCGCGAAGGAAGTAAGGGCGAGGATTTAAGTCCACCACGCCCCCCCCCCCTCCCCTCCGCCCCCAAGTAGAATTCGTTCCAAGGAGGTTCTTCTGTCGCGGTTTATTTTTGTTATGGTTTGTTTTGGGTAGACAATGGGCCATTTTGTGGGAAAGTAACGGTCCTTTTGGCTTTCCGCTATTGATGTTTCCATTAGGGTTAGTTATTTAATGTTTGTGCTTCTTTCCTTAAACAACAACCACAACAAAAAACCCATTTGATAAAAACATCTATACCCGTGATCATTTCATATGTAATTAATGAAAGTTGTCAGTAGTATGTTTAAAAATACTTGTCCTAACATTTTTGACAGTCTCGGCGAAGAAGGTTCATTGATGACCATAATAACTTTGACTTTGACGAATTTAACTACAAGAATCCAGCAGCGGAGGGACCGCACCATGATGGCGACTTTGATGGAGAGATGGATATAGTAACGGAAATACAAAATCTGTTCACTTCTCTATATATGGATCTACCCAGGTTATTATTTCGATAAAACACATAGAACATTTTTTCAGATACCCAAAATGGCTACTTTTCTGATGAAAACCCGTGATATTTCGCTTATTTATGCTGCAAACATGGGTTGTGGGTGCTCTTTAGGACCGCCTCGAGTACCCACAACCTATGTCTTTGAGCAGAAATAAGAAAATTAATGTATACCCCAGTAAACACCAGTTTTTATACCCCGACGTTAGTCAAAGGGGACTGTAGTAATGTGTTCATCGGTCCGTCCGTCAGTCTTTCCGCCCGTAGACACACTCTTGTCTCTGCCACTCCTCCTACATTTCTCAAGGGATTTTGATGAAACTTTCCAGTTATTGTTCCCATGGCCTGAAGATTGTCATATTTTACCGAGGTTATACGCGACTGATTTGTTCCAAAAGTAAAAAGAGAAACAATCAGGAACTGGTGCAATTTGATACCAAATTCTTCCCACAACATCACTAGGGAAAGAAGTCGAAACAAGGAGTGACGAGCGTCTAGATATTGCTAGGTCATCCGGACAACGTCTCTGTGCGATTGGGTCAAATTGTGAAGCCACACATCAAGTACTAGGCATAGAAACTCAATCTCATCCACCTTTTAGTTCGGGCTAAGCTGACTTCTTCCTCTTTCCAAATGTGAAAGATCAGCTGTGTGACTTAAAATATGATATGCGAGAAGAACTTGGTGTGGCAATAACGACGGCATTCTTCGCGGTGGGTAGCCATAACGGCTCCACACACCGGATCTGGTAGGTAAACAGTTAAACCCTTACGGAACTTAGAAGGAGTTTTAGCATTTACATGTATTTGTAAAGTTTGTATTGGCGTTTGTAGAGAAGTCTTTTCGAGAGACGAAGCACAATCGTCAGGTGTCCAGCTGGAAACTGACCGGTCGCACGTGAAATGCGAAATGGATAGCCCCTGTGACATGCAACCGGACACATATCATAAACAAGAGGGCCCAGAGGGCCCTGGTTCGCTCACCTGTGTGTCACTGTCTCGGGTACATTTTATTTTTAGCTCTTGTGGCCATCTTGTTCATCAGCAGAGTGATTTTAGCTTATTTGGTAGGGAGTAACCTAGGCATCATTCATGGGAACTTTGAATCAAATTGGCCTTAGGGTTTAGGAGGAGTTTCTGTTTGAATCAAATTTACAATATTTTTACCTCCGATGGCCATTTTGTTCATCCGACTGGGATTCTTTTAGCCTTTTTGGTAGAGGATCATCTAAGCAACATTGTCGCAAGGATTCTACATTCTAAATATGAAGGCTGTATCTCAAATGCTTTAAAAGTTATGACAAAGTAGATCAAAGGTCAAGGTCATGGGTCAAAAGTTTTGAATGGCTGAGAAAACCTTGTCACAAGGAACATGCATGCCAAATATGAAGGCTCTATCTCATATGGTTCAAAAGGTATGATATAGTAGGTCACAGGTCAAGGTCACAGGTCAAATCTTTATGAGTGGGAAGCCCTTGTCAGAAGGAACCTACATGCCAAATATGAAGGCTCCATCTCAAACGGTTCAAAAGTTATGACAAAATAACCTACTGATCTGCTTTTTGATTTGACATGACCCATATTCGAACTTAACTGAGATATTGTCCAGATGATCATTCTGAGCAAGTTTTATGATGATTTGACTGAAACTGTGGCCTTTTAGAGTGTTCAAAACTTTTTTCTATGATTTGACCTGCTGACCTACTTTTTGACCCGACATGACCCATATTCAAACTTGACACAGATATTGTCAAGATGATCATTCTTGAGCAAGTTTGATGATGATCGGACCAAAACTTGGGCCTCTAGTGTGTTCACAAGGTTTTTGCAACAATCTGACCTACTGACCTACATATTGAGCAGACATGACTCATATTCGAAATTAACATAGATATTGTCAAATGATCATTTTGAGCAAGTTTGATGATGATCGGACCAAAACTGTAGCCACCAGAGTGTTCAGGTTTTTCTATGATTTGACCTACTGACCTACTTTTTGACCCAACATGACCCATATTTGAACTTGACTGAGATATTGTCAAGGTGATCAATCTGGGCAAGTTTGATGATGATCGGACCAAAACTGTGGCCTCTAGTGTGTTCACAAGCTTTTTCTATGATTTGACCTACGGACCTACTTTTGGACCCGACATGACCCGTATTCAAACTTGACCCGGATACTGTCAATATGATCATTCTGGGCAAGTTTAATGATGATCGGACCTAAACTGTGGCCTCTTGTGTGTTCAGAAGGTTTTTCTATGATTTGACCTACTGACCTACTTTTTGACCCGACATGACCCATATTCGAACTTTACTGAGATATTGTCAAGACTATCATTCTGAGCAAGTTTGATGATGATCAGACCAAAACTGTGGCCTCTGGTGTGTTCACAAGGTTTTTCTATGATTTGACCTACTGACCTACTTTTTGACCCAACATGACCTGTATTCAAACATGACCAAGATATTGTCAAGATGATCATTCTGGGCAGGTTTGATAATGATTGGACCAAAACTGCGGCCTCTAGTGTATACACAAGGTTTTTCTATGATTTGACCTACTGACCTACTTTTTGACCCGGCATGACTCTTAAGCGAATGTGACCAAGATATTATCAAGATGATCATTCTGAGCAAGTTTGATGATGATTGCACATAAATTGTGGCCTCTAGTGTGTTCAGAAGGTTTTTCTATGATTTGACCTACTGACCTACTTTTTGACCCGACAACACCCATATTCGAACTTGACTGAGATATTGTCAAGATGATCATTCTGGGCAAGTTTGATGATGATCGGACCAAAACTGTGGCCTCTCGTGACTTCACAAGGTTTTTTTTCTGATTTGACCTACTGACCTACTTTTTGACCCGACATGACCCATATTCGAACTTGACCGAGATTTTGTGATGGTACAAATGGTGTGCAAGTTTAGTTAAAATCAAATCATAAATGAAACATCTATCATGCAGACAAGACCAAAATAGGCAATTTTTGCCCTTTCAGGGGCCGTAACTCTGTAACACATGACGGGATATGGCTGGTTCAAGAAAGGACACCAGATCTCATGGTGGTACAAATTGTATGCAAGTCTGGTTAAAATCAAATCATAAATGAAGATGCTATCGTGCGGACAAGACCAAAATAGGCAATTTTTGCCCTTTCAGGGGCCGTTACTCCGTAACACATGATGGGATATGGCTGGTTCAAGAAAGGAACCAAGATCTCATGGTGGTACAAGTTGTGTGCAAGTCTGGTTAAAATCAAATCATAAATGAAGATGCTATCGTGCGGACAAGAAATTGTTTACGCACGCACGCACGGACGCACGGACGACGGACGACGGACAAAATGTGATCACAAAAGCTCACCTTGTCACTACGTGACAGGTGAGCTAAAACATAACATTATTAAGGTCATTTTGTATGTTTCTAGTAGTAAAGTTTGAAATACAATCCTAGTATTATAACAAAAAAGACGACAATACCTGAAACGACTTCTGAGAGATTTTGGCATCTACACCTTAGTGACTTTTTAAGTATAAGCTGGCACCCAAACCTTAGTGATTCTTCTTAACTGCTAATACTTAGACATCGATATCACAACTATTCATGAAATACAGGCTCACATTCGTTTTGCCCCACTGTCTATAGTCACATTGGTTATTACAGCTTTTACAGCACCGACCCAGCTAATCAGTTATCCCAGAGAAAATCCATTAAGTTGACTTTAATTGTCTGTTAAGGAGTGAATTAATGTTATAACAAATCGAGCTAAGGTGCACGACACGCAAACAAAAGACGCATTTTAAGCTACCAGTTCTAACCATCGTTGTATCTGTAACGGTGCACCTTTCTGTACACATGAGTTCTGCTATCATGAAAATAAATTGCATTTCATCAGAATCCAAATCGTTTTGGTAATATGAAAAACAATGCACGTGGTCACATGGTTTATTATTAAAAAAGCCTGTCAAAACGATTTACCCTAAAACAGAAAACAGTGAAAACAATACATAATTGGTGGGGCCATAGCCTGTGTTTTAGCTCACCTGGGCCGAAGGCTCCAGGGGAGCTTAAGGTATGGTGGGTCGTCCGTCGTCCGTCCGTCAGTATATTTGACCAATTATATCTCTGCAGCCTGCAGGATGATCTCAGTCATTTCTTATTTGTAGCATTCCTCTGGTGGGGCATTGATGACATTAGCTTTTTATCAAAATTCAATGAAAACTTTGCTTGCTATGGCAACCACAAGGTCCCATAGACTTTCAATGACAAAATGCTAGTCATCACCGTAGCGCCTTCCGTTTTGGTCCGATCGTTCTGAAACTTATATGTACGGTGGCTGGGGATAAAACTTGGATGAGTTCAAAAACCGGCCAAGTCGGCATATTAATCATAGAGTTACGCCCCACTGATTGCTGAAATGCCTCGGTTTGACCTAGTCATCATCGTAGCACCTTCAGTTTAAATCGGATCCTCCAGAAACTTACAAACAAGTAAGTCGGGGTTAAATGCTCGGAAGAGCTCGAAACCTAGCGATGTCGGTCGATTACTCACGAAGTTATGTCCCCAACTTTGCTGAAAAAGCGTATTTTGACCTTGTTATCGCCGTAGCCCCTTCAGTCTTGAAACTTACAAACAAGTAAGTCAGGGATAAAGGCTTGGATGAGTATAAAATCTGGTGAGGTCGGCCTATTTATCATAGAGCTATGTCCCATTGATTGCTGAATATGCCCATTTTTGACATTGTCGTCATCATAAGTCACTAAGTTTTGAACGGATCTTCCTGAAACTTACATATAAGTTATGTATAAAAGCTTGCATGGGTTTGCAAACTAACATTGTTGGCACATTACTCAGACAGTTAAGTCCCATTCTTTGCTGAAAATACATATTTTTTTGCTTGTCATCACCATAAGTCCTTTAGCTTTGATCGAATCTTCCTGAAAGTAGCATACAAGTGTGTTTGGAATGAACGTTCGGATGAGTTTGAGATGATGATGATGTTTGCCTATCTCTCATAGAGTTACGTCCCCTTGAATCCTGAAAATTCCTGTTTTTGACATTGTCCTCACAAAAATCTGGAACTACCTAAACTTTGAATCTTTTAGCTCAGGTGAGCAATATAGGACCATCTTGGTCCTCTTGTTTTTATAATACGAGTGAAAAGTCCACATAGGAACATACTTCCAGAATATTATGAGACATTTATTACCAACATCTGTCTTAGAAATCAGCTTTACTTCTACTTTACTTTACCGCCGAAATAGAGTTTTCAATGGATATAAACGAAATTGTTATAAATGACATGCTGTGAATGCGGATTTATTCCAATAGGCAAATTTTTATACATTGCGTATCATAATAATTGCCTACGATCCGGTGCCAAATGATCACATTTAAAATCGTGTCACAGAAACGTCTATTTGCGGTCGATCACAAAGAATCTGTTCCTGCAGGAATTCTACAACAGGTCGATAAATTGCATTTTATCATATGACGTCGTCGATATGCAGTGGATAACGTCGTGTAATAAAAATCGTATGACCACACGTGTAATAACATTTTAGCGGGATTAAGTTACGTCATGACGACGTCCATGTCGACCATGTATTTTTTGTGGAGAATTTGTCATACTTAAAGGCGATAAAATCCAATTTAAAGTGGCCATATGATAAACAGAATCTTACACTCGTGGTCATTTCATATGAAATTTATGAAACTCGCCGAAGGCTCGTTTCATAAATTTCATATGAAATGACCACTTGTGTAAGATCCTCTATATATACGATATATGTAACATTCACGCCATTTTTTAAATATCATAGAATAAGCAAGCAGCCATTGACTGGCAGTTCGTCTTGAAATTGTTTAAACAGTAAAAATGTAGTTGTAAATGGTGCATGTGAAGGTACAAAAAGACACATGACATGAATTGGAGGATCCCGGCAGAAATATGTCCCATTAAATAACATTTGCTGACTACTATTACTATGCCTGCTGCCTTTAGGGTTCCGTACAATAATCTTGATATTAACTTACTCTTTTTTGCCGACAAATCGCCCGAATAGGGCTCCCATCCTTGAGTTTACATAAAAAATCAATGCAGGAGCCGATGCTTGATCACGAAGGAGGCGTTTTGAGCGATTTGATCACTAAGGAGCCGTTATGGCTACCCACCGTGTTCTTGCTTCAGACGACATACGCTATGGTTGCGCAGAGTATCGAAGTCGAAAGATCCTTTGTTGAAAAAAAAAACAAAAACAAATGGCAGTTGCGAGTATAATCAGTTATTGAGACATTCAAAAAGTATCACTCCTCGAAAGATACCATCCGAAGAATGTATTTAAGTAAGAATGTGATGGGGCGTGTGTCCAGTATTAGATAAATCAAAGCCTTGACAGCACTGTTTGGTCGATTGTCTCTGTGAGGGTTCTGAACGTAGACTTAGACTGTTTCGTGTAACCCTAAAACTCCTGTACTGTAAGCAAACAGTATAGATCCTGATCAAACAGTGTAGATCATGATCAGATGCCGCATACTGCATTGTTTTCTTTTTTACTATTTCTCCTTGGCAGACACAGGATAAAGTGCATAATTACAGCAATTATTTCGGACGTCTCAAATCAATACGTCAGACGCACTGTTCCTGCATCACGAAAACACGCCTATATAATTCTGACCCCCTTGAACCCCACTTTTATATAGTAAAACTGGGGTTTACAGGGGTAAACATTATTTTTCTTATTTCTGCTCTAAAATATAGATTGTGAGTACTCGTTATAACCGCCTCGATGAGGCGGTTCTAACGAGAATCCACAAACTATATTTTGAGCAGAAATAAGAAAAATATAACAATTTTTCACCGCAAAATGTTCATATTTTCGCCGGTCAAGTTTACAATGCATTTGTATAGACGTGTTTTCGTAATGTGTATAAGGTTTGTCCAGAATATACACTGCTCAAAGCAATTAAAGGAGCAAACACATATTTCCTCATAGTATAAATATGTTGGATAATGATGATGAAACAACGATTCAGAAAGATGAACAACTTTATCTGCAACATGTTTATGGCAAACATTACCAGTTCATAAATCACGGCCTGTAACCTGTTAAGGAAGAATTTGCATAAATGTTTGACAAATCGCCATCCTTTCGAGTCAGATTATTTCAATTACATAGACATGCGCAAATCAGTCACTTTTTCCTGTCAGTAATCTGTATTACCACCTCAAGCAGCACAGCATTCTTGGCATCGGGGGTCGAACCGGGGGCCTCTAGCATCAGAGGCAAGTGCACTAACCACTGAGCTATCACGCTCCTTTATCGTTCTCTGTGTCGTCTCCAGACTCGAACACGTCGATCACATGCACTCAGGTGAATTCTGCTTTCATCCGTGAACAGAACTGTACGCAAGTCTTGCAAGCGCCAGTTCTGATGTTGTTGGGCAAACTCATATCGCCGTGCACGATGTTGCCTGTTGAGAATAGGCCCTTTTGTCGGACGTCTTGTCCTCAGATCACCTTCATGTAATCTGTTACGTATTGTTTGATCGGATACCCTTTGACTAATTGCATGCTGGAAATCGATTTGTAGCCTTCTGACCGTGTACTGCCGATTTCGTAGAGCTAGATTTCGAAGATATTGATCTTCCCGTTGTGACGTCATGCGGTGTCGGCCTTGCCCTTCTCGCCCGTCTCCTGGTAGCGTCTCCATAGCCTGACAACAGCACTTCTCTATATATCAAAGCGTTCAGCAACGATCCTTTGGGTGTACCCGCTTTCAAGCAAAGCGACAGCTTGAGCGACCTCAACATCTTCCGAGAACCGCCTAACAAAATTCGAAGTCACTATGAAGCCCAAAATAACGCATAACCGAAGGACTGACATGTTTCTGACCCAAACACAAATTTTGAACAGGTCGCCCCATACCGAATTTCAACCGTTTTATAGGAGTATCCCTGCTGTAGCTCACATTCTTCCTTTGCACGTGAACCTTGCTTCTTGACCTTTGCATGAGCATTTTTAAGAGATGTCACTTAAAATAGTGCCTTTCCTTGAGTTTGAAAATTGCCATTCGGTGATGTTATACAGGCTTAAAAATTTGCTCCTTTTATTGTTTTAAGCAGTGTACATGTAAATCGGGTAACTATTCTCCCGTGGGAAAGGAATTCTTTAAGCTCTTTTGCTTTCTTTTGATTTGAGACGTATGTTTTGTATTTATGGTGGTACATTTCTGCCACAAGATAGCTAGCTGTTGCGATAGTTTTGAAAAGTATCGCGATAATTTTGAGTTTCCTGCCAGATAACTGAACCTTTTTTTTCGCGATAATTAAAATTATTGTCTCGCATTTTTATAGTGCCCAGAACTATTCGTGGTAGCTAGATAACTATCTCGATAATTAAAACGCATCGTGAAAACTGATAAGATTATCATCTAGTTTGTTTGGATTTTCCTGGAAATATTATGGCGGTAATTGAAATTATTTTCTTTATATTTCTGTCACTCTAATAGCCTGATATATGTAAATTTCATTACGAAAACACGCCTATACAAATACATTGTAAACTTCACCGCCGTCAAATGAAAATATTAAAAAGAATAACTGTGATTTTTTTCTTATTTCTGCTCAAAACATTGATCAGAATCAGAATCAGAATTGTTACTGGTGACACGTCAAATGACATTCATACACCAGGACCTGTGATGTGGGAAGTTAGTCCCTAGCTCTAACCAAAGAGTTAAATTTAGCTACACAATCATCAGCACCTTCAGCTGTCGAAATAATCGAATCGGGAAGGGCTTCCAATCTCTAACGGTTCTGGGGAAGAACGATTCTTTATAAATGTCAGTTCTTGCGCTAAGGGTGAATGATGAAGGGTGCTCTAACGAGTACCCACAATCTATATTTTAGAGCAAAAATAAGAAAAATAAGGTTCACCCCTATGGACCCAAGTTTGTCTATATAAAAGTTGGGTTCAAGTGTGTCAAAATTTTGGGCTTGTTTTCGTGATGTTGATCTCTTAATTTTGGCATACTTTAGAGATATCGGATCGAGATTAATTCCAACTGGGAAATAAAGATGGGACGGTTCGGTGCGTGGTCCCTACACTATTCGAAAGGGGATGGTTTGGGGCGAAACAACTAGGATTTGGGGACTAAACGACTAGAGTAAGAAACAGAGGCGAAGCGAATAGGAGTGGGAACGGTCAGCCGGAAAAGGACTTGTCACCATTTAGGTTGCGGTGCGATACCGCTCCGCTAGTTACTGATTCAGGATGATTTAAAGACACAAGAAATATCGTGATAACAGATCACATTATCGCAATTACATTTTCAGGAAATTTGTGTTTTCATGATAAGTTTTGATTTTATCAAGATAACTACCTTGTAACAGTTCAGGGCACTGATCACGAAAAAGGCTAGATAATAAGGCTAGATAATATTGTTAAATTCATCGCGATAAAATTTTCAATTATCTGGCAGGAAACTCAACATTGTCGCGACACTTTCCTTAATTATCGTGGCAGAAATATGCCTACATGTCATTCCAATGCAGCTATCATGTTTAAACGACATTCTTTTCTTCAGACATGAAAGAGCAGAGATTGGTCATCAAATTTCCGACATGCTGGTGTCCTGTACTTTCAACGGCAGGATGTGTGGTGCTGAGTATGTATTTTTTTTTCTTTTCGGGTCGATTAGTTTACACTAATTTATTTTAGTTCGATTGCGATGAAAGCTTCAAATACTCGAATACTCATTCCGGATGTTATCACGCGCGAGAGATACACCACTGCTACCCATTCACACCTGGGTGTAGTGGGGCAGTGGCATAACGTATCTTGCCCAAAGACACACCTCGCCTCCGGTGGCCGGATTCGAACACACAACCTCCCGATCATAAGTCGAAGCGCTAACCACTAAGCTATCGATCTATTTTGGGTCGATTGTTTATCAATCGACTGAAACTAATGAGCCGGCGCATGACAAAACCTACATTAAGACATGTGCGCCCAGCGAAGACTCAGATCAGCCTGGGCATCCATATAGTCTAACCAGAGACTTCTCTTGCTCCATGGAAGAGCGTCTGATCGGGGAAACTACCGGTATAAGTCCAGTTTAGGTCCAATTTTAGCATATCGACCTACCAGCATAGCAACGGTTGTGATAATTGAAGGAAATTTTTCCTTATTTTTCCGAGGCGGTTCCAATGAATATCCACAACATAGGTTTTTATGGGGGAATTATCACAAAATACCAATCTTGTCTGTTGCTATACCCACCAGTGCTGTAGGTGCCTTTATTTTTACAATGTTTTGAAACGTTCATCATTGCATATATTTTTGGGATTAGCGGCCCGCGATCCTAATATCGATCCGAGGACTGATATTTCAGGTTCATGCCATGTATAAGTTGTTTACCTTTTACATAAAATTGTCAGAAAAAATACGATTCTGAAGAAAAAAAAAAACCCTATTTATAGTTCTCTTCGCTGAAACGTTTCTAGTGCACCACGACGTAACACTCGGATTGCAAAGAATGTTTACGCCATGCCAACACGTTGCTTCTAAAGTCGTTGTCGATACGTGCAATATCGGACCGCGGTGTCACGTTCCGAAACTATGTAATAATAAGACGTTCCATTTTTGGGGCGATTGTTATCAACCATCGTCCCATAAAGAACAGTAGAGTGACACTGTTTGCTCACTGCAAACTACCTCATAATAACATAGTGTGCATATATGTTGACATTTATGAGATGTTGCTGATACAGAAAGATAAGGGTCCAGAGATCAATAGTGTTACAATTATTCCCCTTTTTATTTCTTCAAAAGTTGTCCGTTGCACTTTGTCCGTAACACATTGGTTTTTCCGGCATATCTTGACTCTTTAGTAATGACTTTAGGAATCTTACCATTTTATGTTTAAGGGGAATGGGAGCACCTGGTAGATTTTTCCACCATTTTTCAAAGGGAGTTAACTTTCGGAACTTCCTGTTCGCTTTTCTATAAGCCCTGTCCTGCTGAAAAAGGGAAGTACTCTTAAAGGAAAGAATTTGCTCCTCAGGAGCAAATTCTTTCCTTTCAGAGTTGACCCCTATTGACATGGGAGACAAAGATTCTTTTGCAGGAGTTGCCTCCCTTGAAGATGTTCCCATTCCCCTTAAATGTTAAGAAAATTAAATGTACTAAGCTGTGTTATGAAATATTCTGAATGAATCTATTTTCCTTGATCCCACAGAATTCTCAGTCCAAAATGAAAAGTAATATCCTTTAACAATCCAACACAGAATTCAGAAATATCTTTTCTTAAAAGCCCAAACTTCAAACTCCAAAGTCTGACTTAATGAGAAAAATCAAGCTCTTTTATAGACCCCAAGATTTCTCTAGAATATTCCACAGGGCTGTGGATGATGTAATTTTCAAAAAATAATGCAAACCTGCACTTTCTGGAAGGTTCTGAAGTATTTTTCCTTGTAAACAAGTTGTTTACAAAAATGAAATTAATCTGTGACTCAGTTTACGAAAATCTTCTATAAGAAGATTAACAAGATATTTATAGCACTATTAGGTCATCCAGTGGGGTGGAAGTGGGAATCAGAAAAATAAATTCTTATGCATTACAAATGTAATTCTTAAAAGTTGTCTGTGACACTTTGCTGTCCTTAACACTTTTGTTTTACCTGACTCTCTTGTTTAATAACTTTAGGAATCTTATCATATTTTACGTAAATGTTGATATTTATAACGGTAAACCTGTTGTTGTTAGGAAAAAATCAGGGTCCAGGGGATCAAAACTTACGTAGTTATTCTCCTTTGTAGCTCTTGAAAACTTGCTTTGCCTTCATAACTTGATAAATTAGGTAAAGAATCTTATCATATTTTGCATGATTTATGTTTCTGCTGCAGAAAAAGAAGGGCCAAGGGGTCAATACTGTTAAAGTTATTCCCCATTGTAATTTTTTGAAAGTTGTCTGTGACACCTTAGTGCTCTTAACACTTTTGTATTTCCTACTTAATAATTTTAGAAATTTTATTGTAGTTTGCATAAATGTTGATATAGATAAGATGTTGTTGCTGGGGAAAATAAGGGTCCAGAGATTTGCTAGGGAAAATAACGGTCCATGGATTTGCTAGGGAAAATAAGGTTCAAGGGATTTGCTAGGGAAAATAAGGGTCCAGGGATTTGCTAGGGAAAATAAGGGTCCAGGGATTTGCTAGGGAAAATAAGGGTCCAGGGATCAATACTTACATTGCAATTCCTCTTTGTAGTACTTGAAAACTGGGGGTTTTCTGCATGTTTTTCTTTAACTCTTATCTTGCTGTTCAAGACAACCCCTATCTTTGCAAACAGTGTAGATCCATAAAGTCTCATTTGTGAACAGGCCTTATCCTAGAAAACCTTATAATCCACAGACAGGTCCAAGATTCTATCATAGTAATCCCTCTGGCAGTTATAACCATACATCTAGTACTATGCCCAAACTTTCTGGCGAAAATAAAAGCCAGAATCCTTCCAAACCTTATGGTGAAAATAGGAGCCAGAATTCTTCCAAACCTTCTGGTGAAAATAAAGACCAGAATCCCTTATCTCAAACTCAAGTAGTTTGTAATTATTGTGAAAATACAGGTCATTTGATCTCTGAATGTTAAAATTTAAAGCGAAGAAAAGAAAGAGAAAGACAAGAGGAACTTAAGCCTACAGGCTTGACTTCTATAAGGCCAAAACCACAGTCTTGTGTAAGGGAGGAAACTCTTTCTGATACCAAATTATCTGAGACTGATTCAGTTACGGAGATTTATGAACCATTCTTATCGGATGGTTTCGTGTCACTACATGGTGACAGTTATGCCCATCCTACCCCTATCAAAATCTGACGAGATACTGGAGCTTCTCAATCTCTTATTCTAGCAGAGACTCTGCCTTTTTCTGAGAAGACTTCTTTGGGCCAAAGTGTCCTTAGTCAGGGTGTGGAATGTGGATTTGTTATTGTTCCGCTTCACACAATATGTACTACCTATAGGACACATCAAAAAAAAATTTTTTTCTTCATGCTCCAAGTACCCCCCTACTAGAGTGATAAAAACACATCAAAAACATTTATAAAAAATGGGAACATAAAAAAACACATCAAAATTTTTTTATAAAAAATTTTTATGTGTCCCATATTTAAAATTATAGTATAAAAATTTTCAGCTACACAATATGTACTACCTATAAAAATTTTTTTCTTCATACTCCAAGTAGCCCCCTACTAGAAAAACACACACCTCGAGAAATGCTAAAATGAGAAAATTAAAAAAATAACATAAAAAATAGCCATGGATGAGTATCCAAAGTCTGGTGTTTGCCGGGAGTGTAATGCTCCAACATACATTGAATGTGGTAAGTGCTACTGCATTCTTAAGTATATTGGGGAAGATCACAACTGTCCTGATGATGACGATGGATTCTTCGAAGACGATTCCATCACACTATGTGATGAGTGTTGCACATCTCAGATGTTCTGTTAAAACTCAGTAACCTGTAATTCTTGTTCATAGAAACTACCTTTGATTTCTTCGCCTTTTAAATCATTTATTTTATAAGTAACAGGATTTGTATTTAAAACTTCTTCAATTACAAATATTTCTCTTGTCCAACGAGTTGTATAACCCTTTTCAAATTTACCTTTCTTTTTTGCTATTCTAACTCTATCCCCAACTTTGAATTTAGGTTTTTTAATTTTCTCATCATTTTCTGGATATAAATTTTTATACACTGTTAATTCATTTTCTACTTTACTCGCTTCAACAGGTGTCATTTTAATAGAAGAATGTACTGTATTATTATAATTTTCAACTAATTCATCTAATATATCATAATATTTAGTAGTTTCATTTGCAGTAAAATATTTATGCATATGTTGTTTCATAGTGCCTATCCATCGTTCTACTACACTAGATTTTTCTTCATTTTCAGTTGAATATAACTCTATATTATCATCTTTTAACAATTCTTTTACTTGTCGATTATAAAATTCAGATCCTTTATCTGACCAAATATACATCGGTTTTCTTTCTTTAAATAATGTTTTAAACGCCTCAGTAACTGTTACTCCTGTTTTATTTTTTAAAGGAATTAACCAACCATATTTACTAAAAACGTCTATAACAGCTAATAAATATTTATAGTGTTTATTTTGCTTTGAATATTGTTGCATATCTGCCAAATCAACTGCCCATGTTTGATCTATTGAATCAACATAAACACGTCTTTTAGGAAAAGATTTTATAACTCTATGATGTAATTCATCTGCTAATTTATTTGTTATTTTGGATATAAATCTATTTTTGGTAGATCCACACTCAGAACATTTACCTTTTAACATTTGTCTATCATTAGCTGTTGTTACTTGTTTCACTGAATCATTTTCAGTATGTTTTTTACAACGTAAACAATATATTTTTGGATGTTCCATTTTTAATATAATTAAAATTGTTTCTTTAAAAATGGAAGAAAAAAAGCGAACCGAAAAAAGTATACTTTATACTTTTTCTGGTAGAAATTATAAAGTAATTTTGTTGAAAAAATATAAACATAACACAACTATTAATGTTTTTAAGTATAAGATAAAAATACTAGATCCACAAAAAGAAGTATTCATGAAAGCATTTAATAAGATGATAGATAATTCTATTAAACACTTTCCAAATGGTAGAATTAAAATAGTTCCTATACATGAAATTATTTATACAAAACATGATAAATGGCCTATAAGAACATATGATAATGTTAAAGAATTCTTTTTTAATAGAATGGAAAGATTATTAAATAGTGCAGAAGAATTAAATTTAGAAGATGTTATTTTTGAAGTATCTATAATACCTAATAAAAAAGGTAAAGGTAAAGGTTTAAAAATATTAGATGAAATAAATAAAAGAAGCATAATACAAATTAAAAATAATGATACAATTTGTTTAGCAAGAGCAATTGTAACTGCTTTATACTGTAATTTAAAGTATAATAACTTATTAAAAATATAGAAGAAAATGAAATAATTTATATTAAGAAAGGCAGGCCATTACAAAAAAGATTAGCAATAGATTTACAAGAAAAATCACAGGTAGAAATAAAAGAAGGTAATGATTTAGATGATTTTGAAAATTATCTTAATGTTAGAATAATTGTTTTTGCATCAAATAATATTGAAAATATTCTATATAGTGGTAATGAAAAATTTGATAATCAATTATATTTATATTATCATGATTATCATTTTGATGTTGTTACAAATGTAACAGGATTTTTAGCCAAACGTAAATTTTGTAAAAAATGTTTAATAGGATATAGTACTCAGCACACAGGTAAAGATGGTAAATTACAATCAAATTTAAAACAATGGACATGTGAAAATTGTAATAAAACTTTTTCTATACAATATCAAAAACCTGAAAATCATATATGTGATGAAATCACTTGTTCTATATGTTATGAAAAATATATGAAAGGTACTGAACATTTATGTTATATGAAACCTTCAATACCAAAGGAAGTAAAAGATAATAAATATATTTATTTTGATTTTGAAGCTAATCAAGAAACAGGTATCCATATTATGAACTTTTGTATAGCTTATGATTTAGAATATATTTACTGTTTTAGAAAAAACTACATAAAAAGATTAAAATGTGATTTTAATATTAATGATATCGACTTATCAAAATTGGATATTGATGATTGTTTTGATGATGTAGAAAAAATAGAATGTGAATCTGATTCTGTAATAGATAACTTTTGTAAATATTTTATAAGAGATAAATTTAAAAACTATACATTTATTTCTCATTATGGTAAAGGTTATGATATGCAACCAATCCTAGGATGGATAGTAAAAAATAAAATAGAACATAGTTATATTTCTTCAGGATTAAAGATAACAGCTATATTTATAAAAGGTATTAATTTAAGATTTATAGATTCTATTAATTTTACGTTATGCGGATTAGCTGCCTTCCCTAAAACATTTGGTTTTAAAGGTAATAAAGGATACTTTCCTCATTATTTTAATACATTAGAGAACCAAAACTATAAAGGTGTTTATCCAGCAAAAGAATATTATGGATATAATACTATGACAATTAAAAATAAAGAATTATTTGATAAATGGTATAACGATATTAAAGATAAAGAATTCAAATTCTATAAAGAAATATTTTATTATTGTTTAGTAGATGTTTTAATTTTAACAAAAGGGTGCACAATATATGAAAATCTATTTAATAAAATAACAGATAATTATATTGATCCTCTTCAAACTATAACTATTGCTCAATGTTGTACTAAGATATTTAAAACATTAATGTTAAAAGAAGAAACAATAGGTATTCATAAAACATCTACTTCTGAAGAAAATCAATCTAAAAAAGCTATTCAATGGTTAGAATATTTATCAAATAAAGAAGGTATAATGATTCAACATGCCAAAAGAGGTAAAGAAAAAATACTATTTATTAATGGTAGATATTATAAACTAGATGGATATTATTATGACAGAGAAACAAAAACCAGAAATATTTATGAATTTTTCGGTTGCTATTTTCATGGCTGCCCTAAATGTAAAAATCCATATGAAATTTGTAAAATAAGATCGAGGAAAACAATGAAAGAATTATACGATAATACAATGAATAGGTTACAAATTTTAAAAAAATATTTTAAAAATCAAAAAGTTAATATCCATACAATTTGGGAATGTGAATTTGATAGAAATAAATATCCTGAAATTGATCCGCATTTAAAACCTATTAATAAAAGAGATGCATTTTATGGTGGAAGAACAGAAACTATACAATTATATAATAATCTTCCTGATTTAAAAGCAAGATATGTAGATTTTTGTTCATTATATCCATGGGTTAATAAAAATTGTGAGTACCCAATAGGCCACCCAGTTACTTATACTGATGTATCTATAGATGATTATATGAAAGGAAAATATTTTGGAATAATGAAATGTAAAATATTACCACCTAGAGGATTATATCATCCGGTGTTGCCTTATAAACAGCTAACATGTAATAATTCTCATAAATTGATATTTGGGTTATGTAAAACTTGTATGTCTAGATTGGAAATTAAATGTACTCATATAACAGAAAAATTTAATTCATCACATGATAAAGTACATTCAATAAAAACATTGTAAAGAATGTAAACAGATAAGAAATGAAAAATGTAAACATTCAGATGAAGAAAGAGCTATTATAGGAACTTGGACAACTGTCGAAATAAATAAAGCAATAGAAAAAGGATATAAACTATTAAAAATATATGAGTTAGAACATTTTGATAAAACTTCTAAAACTATATTTGTAAAATATGTTAATACATTTATGAAGTACAAGCAAGAAGCCTCAGGTTGCGAATGTAATTTTAAATATTGTAAACCTGATTGTAATAATGATAATAATTGTGAAACAAAAATTCAATATATTGCTGATAATGCGGTATATGCTTTAGATATTGATAAAGTAAAGCATAATTCGGGACTAAGATTTATAGCAAAAATTTGTTTTAATTCATTATGGGGATATTTTGGTATGAAAGATAATTATACACAAAAAGAATATTGTTTTAATTCAGATCAATTAATAAATATAGTATTTAATAATAAATATACAGATATAAGTACTATGATACTAGATGAAAATATTGTATTAACTGAATATAAAAATAAAGAAGAATATACTAAACCTAATCCAAGTGTTAATGTTTATATAGCATTATTTACAACTGCGCATGCAAGATTAAAATTATATGAATTACTAGACATTTAGATATATGACCGTTCCAAGGCGGCTCTTCCGTGGCGATTTATTTATGTTGTTGTTTGTTACTTACTGTGTATATCACTTGTGTCTTTTAATTTTGGATGGCCATATGGCCATTTTGTGGGAAAGTAACTGTCCATATGGCCTTCCTTTGTTCAGGTTTCCATTATGGTCTGGTCGCTTAATGTTTGTATTTCTTTCCCTTTGGTGTCTTTTATGGATGGAGTAAGTTAATTGTATCAATTCCTGATCTTTGTTTTACTTCTACTTTACAGGAAAAAGTACTATATTTAGATACCGATTCCTGTATTTACAATGATGATAGGTCAGAAGCATGTAAAAAGATAGAATCTATGTTTGGCAATAAACTAGGTGATTTAACAGATGAAATTGTTTCAAAACATAATGCTAATCATATAAAACAATTTATATCCGCTGGCCCTAAAGATTATTCTATGAAATTAGATACAGGTAAAATAGTTAGCTGTTGTAAAGGTTTTAGATTGAATGCAGAAGTAGAAGAAAAGATTACAATGGATAAAAAAAAATAAAAATAGTTACTGGTGAAAATGAATCATATGAAACAATTACCTATAATCAAATTACCGTAAATAAGAAAGATAGAAATTTAAAAACTGTAGAACAAGTTAAAATGTATGATTATGAATTTGATAAAAGAATGACTTATTATGAAAATGAAAATTTAATAAAAAGTTTTCCTTACGGTTATTAAATTTAAAATATATAAAAATGAAGAGAAAAACGCATCTTTATGGAAATAAAAAAACTATTAGCCCTTATGCTGCTGAAGACCCTGGTGCCAAAGTTGTATTAGGAAGAATACTATTATCTTTTATCCAAAAGAAAATGTTAAAAGATACTGGTAAATGTTTTTTAACAGATGAACAACAATTAATAATGGATAAGTTTGAAGGTAGAAAAATATCAAAGTTTCCTGCAGGATGGGATGCTTTTATTAGACCAGATAAAGTTTGGGAATATGTTTATGATGAACCGGCTCCTCAATAAAGAACATATTTATATTTTATTTAATTTATTTTCCATGCAACAAATCCAGTTAATGCCATACCACCAACAACAAATGCAATCTCTCTATTTTTCTGGTCTTCTGATGGAGTATAATAATCATTTAGTGTAGGATTCGGAGGTAATGCCTGTAAATCTTTACCTGTAATATAATAATATTGTTTCATTTCTTCGTCAACATCATCAAATTTCTGAACTGCATGATGTTCTTTTTGTAATAGTTCATTAATAAAATCTAATCTTTGTGTTCTTTCTCTACTCCATTTTACTTGTGCTGCTTCTAATTGTTCCATTGCCTTATCATGTCTTTCTCTCTCTTTATCTGCATCTTTTCCAATATGTGAAAACAAATAATTACTACCCGAAAAAGCAAAGGCATTTACTACTGCTCCACCAAGCATCATCACCACTGCACTCGCCATTTTTTTACTTCATAATATCAGCTGGAATAATTCCTTGCTTAACTAACATATCTCTCGTCGCCATTGCGAGTAATATATCAATAGATAACATACCAATATCCGCCATATTAAAATCTACTTTTGGTGGTTGTCTTCTCAATAGTTTTCTTCCTAATTCTGCATATCCAACCGTTAATAGTGTTTCCACTCCGGCATGATATAACATGTTTACTATTTGTTTTCCATCAATTTGTGTTGCCATTTTTTATAAGAATTTTTTGATTACTTAAACTCAAATGGATCTATTTCTTTCTTTTCCTTTGGTGGTGGAATAGGTGCAGGTGTAACTTGTTTCTTATTATAAATATATAATCCCAATCCAACAACTACAATTGATATACATAATGGTATGTAATTTTTGTATATATTTACACGTTGAACTTCTTTAACTTCATCCCTAACTTCATCATCATCTTTTGTTATAGATTTTAATTGTTATGTTATCTTTTTTCATTGCTTCCGTTTCTTTTCTTTTTAATTCAGCTTTCATTTTTTTTGCTTCCGCACCTTTTTTACCAGCAGCTACTCGTTTTGGGTTTTTCGTTTTTTCATTTATTTCACTCATCTTTTTTTAAGTCAATATTTTCACTTTTTTATCAGTGAAATCAATATGTCTCGCTGTTGTTAACATTGCAGTAAAAGGAGCAAGATACATTCCATATCTATAATATAATTCACAACATGTGCTAGTCAAAGCGTGATTGATAAAATGGTCTTCCTCTAAGTCTTGTATTAATTTAGGTGGATTAACAACATTAAAATATTTTGACACACCCATAACATATAAATTTATAAAAGAATTACCTAATGTCTTAGTCATACTCGCTCCTAGTCTTGCTTCATATCTGCAGTATAGTTTGTTTATTTCTTCTGATGTCATTGTATCAATGTCTGACATTTGTAAGTCTTTACCAAGATATTGTTTGCTTTTTCCGCCAGTAACAATGGCTGATAGTCTTTCACGTTTTTTGTCTTCATGGTCATCTCTATGTTCTGGTAACTCAACGTCTTGTAACAATTCTTCGGCGTTCATTTTATATAATTTATTTTTAATTTTAAAATATTTAAATATTATATATCCAACTATTGATAAGACTGCAGTGTTTGTTGTAATTGTTAGTATTTCCAATAGCATTGCTTTTTTATTGCTTATTTTTTAAGCATTACTTAAGCATTACTAAAGCATTACTAAAGCATTACTTAAGCATTACTTAATCAACCACCCAATAACCAGTAGGTTGGTCGGTTTTCAAAATTAATTTACGATGTTTCTTTTTCTTTAATTCTTCCTTTATTCTTTGACGTTCTTCCAATGTAGGAATAACATCATTCTCTCTCAAACAATTTTCAAAACTATCTCTATCTTTTGTGTAGAACATACATAACCACTTTGTTTGTTCTCTTAAATCTTTCAAAACTGAATTGAATCTTTGCGATATAACCCATATCGATTGTTTTGCATGTCTGCCTGAAAAAGCTAACTGTGACAGCATATCTTGTTTCTTTTTATTTCCTTTGTGGCACTGCAGTCATCGATGATATACAGGGTAGGTTTACCTGCAGACTTATTTAAAAACGACCGTAATAGTTCTTGAAGCTTTTCTGTTCCATCTGACGTTATAGGATTTACGATTATGATATTTTTTGATTTTGGTTTTTTAACATCACCAATCCAACTTCTGTTTTTTTATGCCTCGTTCCATTGAATGGTCGGGCAAAGTATAACAATATGACTAAATACACCTCTATATACACCTTCAAGTAAGTCTAAAACAAATTCAGTCTTACCGCAGCCAGTTTGACCACAAATAATTGCACTGTGTGGATATTTAGGTAGTTCCATTTCTATTGTTTAATAATGAGCCTCTTTAAATCTTCCATCTTCAAAATTGATTTGCGCATCCTGTATTACAAACAGATAAACATTTATTGGTTCATTTCCTCCTGCTTCTTTTGTAATTTGTATTGTTATACCTTCTGAGGCATTTTCTATTCTTCTCCCAGAACCGTGAAGATTATTATCATCCGTTGAACGTAAATCTAACCGTAAGGCGTAATTAGTCGTTCGATATTTTTCTAGCGTTGTATCAGTAAAATATAAATCTTTAATGACCATACTTGTTTCTTTGTTTCTTTTTGAATTTAGGGCAAAGAATTTATTTATTTCGTCCCACTGTTGGTACGATTTCATTCCTTGACTATATAGTTGATTTGGAATCCCTTCTATAGTCATTTCCACTTTTGTAATTTCTGGATTATAATATTCTTCTGTGCTGGTCCTTTCAGGATCTTCGAATAGCATGATAATACCTTTCATACTTCTTGCCGGGACATTTAAATTAATATTCCAAAGAGTATCAGATTTATTCTTCGTTATTTTTCTATGCCTAAGTATTCTATCGTATAAAATAATCATTTTGTCACTGACTTGCTGACTTATTTCTCTTGATAAATAAGAATCAGAAACAATATCGAATTCCAAACAAATATTTTTGATTGTATAAGTTGAAGTTGCATCAGCTGAATTAATAACTTTCATGTAATCGTTAAATGTAAGTTCATATTCTAATCTATCCCCGAGTCCTGCTTGATAAAATGGCATATGGGTTTCCAATAATTCAAAATCAAGTGGAATACAAAACCTGTTTCCATAAGCCTTTGCTATTGCCTGATCTTCTTTATCTGCTGTTGCATTTTTTGCCCCCACTCTAAGTTTCAACATGTTTGGTTTGCCAACGCCTTGATAAGCCATATTTATTCGTTCTGTAGGAGTCTTCCATAAATCAATATAACAATGATAGATGTCACCATCATCAATGGACATAACTTCATTTCCACTTATTCTCATTGTTGTTTTCTTAATTATTGCTCTTCCAATATTTTGATAAATAGTTGCATTTGCATCTTTAGAGATGAGTTCAATTTCAAATGCTAATCTGACTGTTCAGGGAACAATAACATCATTACCACTTAGATTAGGAAATCTCACTAACAATTGTTGATTTGATCAATAGTTGACGGATTATTAGTTATCACTACACTTTGACGGATTCCTCTCACACCGCGTGGTTCTCTTATTTTTCTATAAGGGTTTAATTTATTTCCATAGGTCGACATTTTTTTAAGGAAAAATTTAATAATTAAAAATGGCTGAAGGATTTGATTTTGAGAATCCTACATTTGAAGATGATGACCATGATGAACAGCATGCAGATAAAGATGATAATGATGAATTTAATAGAACTGTACGAAACCGAATTAATGCTATTAATACTTCCGGCAGTGATGTTGATACAATAACAAAGATAAAAGTAGAACAGAAACAATCTATAGTTGATAGATATTACAAGTTTATAAAAGAAAAGTATGGGTTAGAACCAAAACCAGATGATTATATTGATATTTTAAACTTTAAACTTGGTACTGATAGTGAAACACTGTTTTTTGTGTTTAAAGGTGAAGATTATCAAATTACTACCAAAATAGGTGATAGCGATTTTATAAGCCTGAGTACTTTAGCGGGTAAAATTGGCAGAGGCGGAACGAAAGCAATTAGAGACTTATTACGCATACCTTATAAATCTATAAATAAACCATTATTAACACCACAGAATATTGAAAAATTACAGGGTGTAAGAAATGATTTACCCGATGTTGATAATATAGAAACGATTGATTTGCCTAATGCAGTCGAAACTGCTGTTAAAGAAATAGGAGAATTAGAAACGTCATTTATTGATGAACAAGGAACACAAACAGATATGACAAAAAGAGAAATGGATGGTATTTTAAAAGCAATGACAAGTGTTAAAGAAGAGGTTGCAAATGAATTGGTTAAATTGAATGAAACAAATAAAGACTTAGCAAAAGAAAAAGATAAATTAGAACAAGCGAAAGCAGACAAAGATGAATTTCAAGTAGAGAGGATAAATGAGCGAATAAGAGGTTTGGAGTCTGAGAGAAGTGCAAGATTAGAAGTAATTAATGTTGATAGAGATAAATTACGTAGTCAGGTAAATAGAATAAAGGAAACAATCAACAAGATATTAAAAGAAGACACTACATTAGGTGAGAGAATTAAAACATTATTTAGAGAACAAGGAATTACAATTGTTAGTGTTTTAACTGCTTTTGGGATGATTATTGGTGTTATTGTTGAGACTTTTATTCCTACTACTGGTGGTGGATCTATAACCCCTAAACCACCGTCA
The DNA here is from genome assembly GCA_963580285.1 of Lucinisca nassula. Taxonomy (NCBI): domain Eukaryota; kingdom Metazoa; phylum Mollusca; class Bivalvia; order Lucinida; family Lucinidae; genus Lucinisca; species Lucinisca nassula. The sequence continues at coordinate 17,560,589 of OY757014.1, read as the reverse complement.
AAAGATGGTATAGAAAATTGGATAAAAAACAATTAAGTAATCTTGGTAAACTATTAGCCAATCTTGCAGGAAAAGCAGCAGCAGCGCTACCGGGTATTATTGGTTCCATTGTGTCTTGGCTGTTGTCTACTACTGGAAAAGTGGTTAACTGGTTTGGTGAACATCTCTGGGCGTTGCTTGTCCTTATTGTAGGATTATTGTATGCAGCTGCAAGAGAGTATATTAATATATCCTGAGTGCAATAATACCTATTACTACACTTCCTACTATTAATGCTGTTTTGTTGTCTTCGTGTTGTGTTGCTTGTTTCTTTTCAACAGGTTCTGGTATAGATTTCTTTGTTTGTTTCTTTTCAACAGGTTCTGGTAGAGATTTCTTTGTTGGTGTGCCTTGTATGGTTGCAGGTTGTGTAGTAGGTGCAACAGGTTTAACATTTACATCATTATTGAAACCAAGCGAGCACTCCGATGTTGCAATTACAATTTTATTATTATATCCAGCGATAGTGCCAATTTGTAATATCATATCACTGGGAGACATATAGAGACCAAGTCCATATGTGTAATCAACTTTACTTCTTGCGTATTTCAATACATTTTGATATTTTGATATTTGAGTAGGCAAATCGATTGGACTGTTAATTGCATCTTGAACATTTCCTAAGAATTGTTTTTGAGCATCAAATCCTGTGCCTATTTTTAGTATTTCTACACGTGTTTGGGATTGTGCTCCTAATAGTGCCCATACAAGCGTTCTAATGCTTTCGTTAATTCGTTCAACACCTGGTTTTGTGAAACCTTTTGATTTGTCTAATATAAACATTGTCCATGCCTCACTTATATCTACTGTATGTTCTATTTTATCATTTGGATTAAAGAATGGCCCATCACTTTGATGATCTTGTCTGTATTTTCCATCTGGTTTAAAATATTGTGTGTAACTCCCGAGACCACTACATTTAGAACTACTTTCCAGTTTTTGCCTCCAATCCGTGCTAGGTGAAACATCGAATTCATTGCATAACTTTTGGTATGTTGCTTTGTCGTATGGGTTTTTGTAATAACAGAATGAGGCATCTGTCGGTAAAGGTGTTTTAAGTTCTTTCAAAATACGAGCAATACAATAATAAACATGAAATGTATATACTGTTTTAGTTAATCCTGAAGTGTTTTGTAAAATGGTCTTGATAACTTACTCCACATCCTGCAGTGGCACACCAGACGGCAAAATTTAATTGACATTGCCACCAGTCAAATGATGAATGAAGCCATGTATTCCACGGTTCATTGGTGTGTAATGTTGGATTTTGATATTTTTGAAATAAGTTGAGAAACGTTACTGGAAAATGATCATCTTTGTTAACATAAATTGTTTGTTTTACAAGTTCAATATTCTTTTTGGTATATTTAGTATTGTGGTTATATGATGCATTGGGATTGTACTTGAATTCTTTTGATATCATTTTTTATGTGTAAAAAATGTATCATACAATTTCCGATATTAATAAAACAATATATTTACAACAATATGTAGATAATAAATGCGGAAATAAGAGAATTGGATTGAAGAGTTTTACATATACCATAGGTTGGTATAATTTAATTGATGAATCTATCCAAAAAGGAACAGATAAAGCAATACGTTTAGCTTCAGGATTTTACAGTTTCCAACAAATAGCAGATATATTTCAAAGTAATAATATTGTATTATCTGTAAATGAAACAAATGGCATAGTGTTTTTGACATCGACCGTTGATTTAAAAATAAGCAAAGGATAAAAAGAGATGTTGGGCCTCGGAAATAAAAGACGATTTAACGGAAATCAAACATATGAGGGAGAAATACCGGTAAATTGTGCACCTTATAAACAACTATATGTTCATCTTGAGCAGATAAACAGTGCTTACAATTTCTTAGATGGTGCTCCTAGTAATATTCTTGGTGTTGTTTCTGTTGAGAATAAATCGTTTGGTGATATTGTTCATACACGTTTTAGTAATCCGGAATATAAACAATTAACACATGGTGATATTTCAGAATTAAGTATAAGCGTTTGTGATGAGAATGGAGAAAATATAAACAACAATGGATTGCCAATTAATTGTGTGTTAGAAATTATATAATTATTGTATAAAAATGAGTATATTTGGTGTTAAAAAGTTTACAACAGATAAGAATAATTTGACTTTACGTGTTAATGATTTGTATAGATCTTTTACACTTTTAAATTATAGATTACAAAACGCTTATACAAATGAAGACATTACAATAAGTGCTGAATCAAAAGGCCCTTTAATTAATAGTGAGGTGTTTTCATTTGAAAATGCAGGTAGAGAGCCAAAAGTTGGTTATGTTATGATGAGACGTGGTCATATTACAGGTATTAGCCTGTCGAGTGAAAGGTCAAGTGGTGAAGTGCGAGTTGGTGTGTTGGTGGATGAGGTGGTTATGAGGGGGTGTGAGATTACTCTGCGTACAACAATACCAAGAAAACATGATAATTTTGATAAACCACTTTTGTTGAAGCTGGAAGTGTTATTAATTTTATAAGTCTGGGGGCTAATGGAACTGTAGTTAATAGTGTTGCCTCGTTATTAATTGAATTCAAAAAATATATATAAAAATGAAGCAACCCACAGCCCCGAATTTATATCCTGACTTGTCTAGTGAAGACGGACAAAATTATAGATTACAGAAGATATCAGAAATAGAGAAACAATTAATAAAAGAGAGAGATACTCGCAAAGCTTTATATAAAAAGTATAAACGGGGAATTAATATTACTGATAGTATTGATACTGGCCTAATATCAACGGCTGTTATTATGGCTGGTGTTGGTTTAACTGTTCCAATTATGTTGCCATTGGAAATTGCTGCTGTTGTGTGTGGATCTCTGGGTGTTTGTGTTAAGTTAGTGAGACGTAAATTACATGCAAAAACACAAAAACATTATGAGATTTAAACTATTGCTGATAGTAAATTGAATTGTATAAAAGATTTGATTTCTAAGGCTTTGACAGATGGGCAGATATCTGAAAATGAATTTAAGTTGATTTTAGATGAATTAGATAAATATAATAAACTGAAAGATTGCATACATTCAAAACAAACAGGATTAAGTGAAACGGAAAGAAAAAAACTTATTGAGGAAGGCAAGGCCCAGGCTTTAGCCGAGGTAAAAAAAAAAAATAGGAAATGCTTGATTTTATTTAATAAAGTTATAATAATTAATGACCCACCACCTATTTATAGGAGCATAAACTAAATCAACACAAATATGCAGATTTTTACATTCTAATTCTTTGCAAATTTCTTTTACTGACTGTTAAAAGCTACGCATTACGGTGATTTACGGTCCTTTCGGTGCTTTGATTATTCCCGTAACGACTTTCAGGCCTTTCTGTACTTTGATTATATCAGTAACGACTTTCAGGCCTTTCTGTACTTTGATTATATCAGTAACGACTTTCAGGCCTTTCTGTACTTTGATTATATCCGTAACGACTTTCGGGCCTTTCTGTACTTTGATTATATCAGTAACGACTTTCAGGCCTTTCTGTACTTTGATTATATCCGTAACGACTTTCAGGCCTTTCTGTACTTTGATTATATCAGTAACGACTTTCAGGCCTTTCTGGCAAGACTGATCGGACTGTAAGGTTGCGCAGTCTGGTCAGGGTCTTCCCTATTCATAAATGCTAAAAGATACCTTTATCAATAGTTAACAGTATGGCTATTGAAATCTATTGAAATCATTCTGAATAGAGAATGGCGGTAGTGCATGTCGTTAAGTGAATGGGGTTTAGAAATTCCCTGATAAGAGTATTAGGTTGAAAAATACCATATTAAATATTGGGACAGTGACGCGCATAGTTCACTTTTACCTTGCTTAGATGCAGTAAACAACTCCATAGTTACAGAAAATAACTCCTTAGATGCAGTAAACATCTACTTAGATACGTAATGGAGACGAGTAAACAACTCCTTAGTTGCAATAAACATTTGTTTGGATACGTAATGGAGACGGGTAAACAACTACAAACAAAAATGAGACAGGTAGTTTTTCACTTGTAAAATGGCTTCTGAGTTAAACAGACGTGATTTTGTGAAAGTGATAAATGAAATAGAAAAATATGAATCATTGTGGGAAAAGAGTGAAATTAAGATAAATTCTCAAACTAGGGTTATAGACGGTAAAAAAAGAGAAATTGAAGTCTTAACTGAAAGAATAGTCAAAGTTAAAAAGGACTTTAATGACAGAAACAAGAGACAACTTTGGTTAAGATTGACAAGACAAAGAGCTGGCGTAAAAAGAAATCTGAACAAATTGTTAGTAAAGAATGAATGTGAAAAACAAGAAAACACATCGTTGAAGATTAAAATCAGTGAATTGATTTCTGAAAAGAACAGATTGCAAGTTATTATTGAGGAAAACGGTGATTAAGGTAAGTTCTGTTTCACTTTATCAGAGTTTTACTTTCTCTATATTTTTTCATTTTTGCATTTTTATCTTTTTTCGAGGTGTGTTTTTTTTTCTCATTTTTTTTATTTTAGCATTTCTCGAGGTGTGTGTTTTTCTAGTAGGGGGCTACTTGGAGTATGAAGAAAATTTTTTTTATAGGTAGTACATATTGTGTAGCTGAAAATTTTTATACTATAATTTTAAATATGGGACACATAAAAATTTTTTATAAAAAAATTTTGATGTGTTTTTTTATGTTCCCATTTTTTATAAATGTTTTTGATGTGTTTTTATCACTCTAGTAGGGGGGTACTTGGAGCATGAAGAAAAAATTTTTTTTGACGTGTCCTATAGGTAGTACATATTGTGTCGCTTCATAGCGTTTATTTGTCATCAGACTTGGTAACCGGTTCAGTGGGTGTCGGTATTAAACCTTCTTTACCTTTTAAAGGTGTTAATTTATTGCTAGGCAATGACTTAGCTGGAGATAAGGTTGTGGTGAACCCACTTTTGACTTCTAATCCTTGCATAGACCAACCGCCTGATCCCATTGAGCAGGAAATTCCTGATCTTTAGCCGTCCAGTGCCATCGCAAGGGCTATGGCACGTAAGGCCAAGCAAACTGATGGGATTCAGGATTTTGATTTTACTGATACCTGTTTGGGTCAGTATTTTGATGACGAGATATCTAGGTCTCTTATCTTCAAGCCTGCCAGATAAGCAGACAGATTTGCATGAGAATAACTCAGCTTTCGATCTAGGCCATGACAAAATGTCCGGGTCTCAACTAGCTATAGAACAGCATAAGGATCCTGAAATTTCGCCTTTATTTGAAAAGGCTTTAGATACACAGGAAGTATCTCGTGTCCCAGTCTGTTATTATGTCAAAAAATGACATTCTTATGAGAAATGGCGTCCACTAGACGTCTCAGCAGAAGAGGAGTGGACTGTCAACCACCAGATAGTGGTTCCACGGGTTTACCGTCCCGAAATATTAAACTTGGCACATGGTGAAACTCCCTTGTCAGGACAGTTAGTTGTAAATAAAACCTATCACAAGGTTCTTAATCATTTTAACTGGCCTGGGTTAAAATCAGATGTTTCTCAACATTGAAGGTCCTGTCATACATGCCAGATGGTAGGAAAACCCAATCAGACTATTCCTAAGGCTCATTTGCAGCCTATACCTGCTTTTGATGAACCTTTCAGTCGAATAATTATAGACTGTGTGGGTCCCCTGCCCAGGACTAAGTCTGGCTGTGAATGTCTTTTGACTATTATGTGTGCTTCCACACTTTTTCCTGAAGCCATTCCACTAAGAAATATCAAAACTAAGACAATCGTCAAGGCCTTAGTGAAGTACCTTTGTTGGTCTGCCCAAATTTATTCAGTCAGACCAAGGTTCAAATTTCATGTGTGGAATTTTTCAACAAGTAATGCATGAACTAGGCATTGTACAGTATAAGTCATCGGCCTATCAGCCTGAAAGTCAAGGCGCCCTAGAAAGATTCCATCAAACATTGAAAAACATTATAAGATCATATTGCTTTGACACAGAGAAGGATAGGGATGAAGGCCCCCATCTGCTTTTATTTGTTGCTAGAGAATCTGTGCAAGAATGTCTTATTGTCAGTCCATTTGAATTAGTATTTGGCCACACTGTTCGTGGTCCTTTGAAACTTCTGAAAGAGAAATTTCTTTCTAATGATGACACTTCCTTGAATTTACTTTAGTATGTGTCGGATTTCAAAACTAGACTTTCAAAAGCTTGTGAGGCTGCTCGGACCAATCTTCAGTCAGCCCAAAGAAAAATGAAACACCCTATATGACATAGGGACCAAAGAAAGGAATTTTAAAGCAGGGGATAAGGTACTAGCTCTTTTGCCTATTACTGAAAAATCTCTGCAAGCCAGGAATTATGGTCCAAATACTGTAGACAAAAAGATCAGTGACGTAAATTACATAATAAACACTCCTGGGAGGCACAAGCTAAAGCAGCTGTGTCATATTAACATGCTTAAGGAATACATTGATAGGGACAATGCACCTTTATCATCAGTCAATCTAGTTAGCTCTGTTCCACTTAATTCATGTGACAATGACTGTGAAGATATTAATTCAGTGAAATCAGATCCCACATAATCAAAACTTCAGGATTCTGACATTCTGAGGAATCTCGACCAGAAACTGTCTAGAGCCAAATCAGCGGAATAAACTGAAACAGCGATTTTTGAAAATGAACACTTATTTCCTGCCATTCCAACACGGACAGACAAAATAATTCACGATGTGGACATAAATGGTTCTAAGCCTGTAAAGCAACATCCATACAGGATGAATCCTATGAAACAAAAATATCTTAAAGAAGAAGTTCAGTATCTGTTAGACAATGCCTTTATTGAACCATGCCAAAGTGAATGGAGTTCTCCTTGTATTCGTGTACCAAAACCTGATGGGACATATCGTATGTGTACAGATTTTAGGAAAGTTAATTCCTCAAGTAAAACAGATAGCTTTCCAATTCCAAGATGGATGACTGCATTGATAACATCGGGAATGCCAAATACATTACTAAATTCGACCTTCTGAAAGGATTTTGGCAAATTCCACTCACAGATAGAGCAAAGGAGGTTTTGGCATTTACTACACCGGACGGATTATTTAAGTATAAAGTCATGCCATTTGGAACGAAAAACTCTCCGGCAACATTTCAGCGCTTAATAAGCATGGTAATTGCAGGGCTGGAAGGCTGCAGTGCTTATATTGATGACGCTATCATATACATTGACCAGTGGAATCAACATCTTGGGACTATTAGAGCATTCTTTGATAGACTGAGTAATGCCAAATTGACAATCAATCTTGCTAAAAGTGAATTCTGCCATGCAAGTTTGACATTTCTAGGCCATGTTGTAGGTCAAGGTCATGTGAAACCCATTGATGCGAAAGTTGAGGCTATCCCAAATTTTTCTGTAACTACAAGCAAAAGACAGTTGATGCGATTTCTTGGTATGGCTGGTTATTACAGAAAGTTCTTTCATAATTTCTCTGTCATTGCTGAGCCTTTGACAAATTTGCTCAGCAAAAGAACAAAATTCCATTGGAATGCAATATGCCAAAATGCTTTTGATAAGCGTAAAACCATACTCAAGATTGAGCCAGTTCTCTTAGCACCAAACTTTGAAAAGGAGTTTAAGTTAGCTGTATAAGCTAGTAACGTAGGTGCTGCAGGAAGACGAAAACGATGGGGATCATCCAGTTTGCTACTTTTCCAAAAGGTTTAATAAGCATCAGAGAAATTACTCTACCATAGAGAAAGAGTGCTTGTCTCTGATTCTTGCTCTGTAACATTTCGAAGTTTATCTTACTCCTACTACTGCACCGATTGTTGTTTTCAGTGATCACAATCCACTGACTTTCTTGCATAAAATGAAAACCAAAAATCAGCGGTTGCTCAGGTGGAGTCTTATGCTGCAAGAGTATAATTTAGACATAAGACATATCAGGGGGAGAGATAACATTTTCCCTGATGCCATTTCAAAAGCTTGAGCAGTGTCAGGAATTGTGTTTTTCTTTCATACTGAAGTGGATTGTAGATACATGTAATTGTATATGCTATGTTCAATATTTTATTATTCTAAAAGCAAAAGAAAGCTTTATTGCATAAAACTTTCTTTTCGTCGAAGAGGGGGAGTGTTATGCATAAGAATTTATTTTAATTTCTGGGTCCCACTTTCACCCCACTTGGTGACCTAATGATGCTATTAATAAAATCGTGTTTATTCTTCTTAAAGAAGTTTCCGGAAAAATGAGTCACAGTTAAATTTCATTTTTGTAAACAACTTGTTGACGAGGAAAAGTAATTTGGAGTCTTCCAGAAAGTTCGGGGTTGCATTATTTTTAGAAAATTACCTAACCTTATTCCACAGCCCCCCTGGAATGTTCTAGAGAAATCTTAGGGTCTATAAAAGAGCTTGATTTTTCTCTTTGGATCAGACTTTGGAGTTTGATGTTTGGGTTTTTAAGAAAAGTTATTTGTAAATTCTGTTTTTGATTGTTGAAGGTTATTATATTTCATTTCGGACTCTGAATTCTGTGGGATCAAGTAAAATAGATTCATTCAAGGATATTTCATAACAGAGCTAAGTACATTTAATTTTTTTACTTCTACAGGCTAAAGATAGTTTGCAAATAAATTTTGTTAAATTTTTCCATAAGGCTTGTTTGCTTTTTCTTTCTACTACGCCTGGCTTTGTTAAATTTTTCCATAAGGCTTGTTTGCTTTTTCTTTCTACTACGCCTGGCTTTGTTAAATTTTTCCATAAGGCTTGTTTGCTTTTTCTTTCTACTACGCCTGGCTCGTTAGAGTCTTCAAGCTCGAATACGGATCGAAAACTAAGTCACTAGGTCAAATTTCTTTAAAACCTTGTTCACCCACTCGAGGCCAAAGTTTTGCTTCAATATCCATGAACTATACCAAAATGTTTGTCTTGAATATGGATCATGTCAGATTAAAAACTAAGTCAAATTTCTCTAAAACCTTGTTTTTCTGTGTTTTTATGCGAGACGCGATTTCCACGAATTTTTGCTTTTGCACTTTAGATTTCTTTGTCGACGGAATTTCGGATCCTCTGTCATTTTGACTGTTTAACAAAGGGAATCATTAATTATTATGGCTCCTGACCGAAGGAGGGAGTTGACCGGTTTTCAGAGATAAAATATATAGGAAAATACCTGAGGTGGCCCGGGTGGGGGAGGAGAACAAAAATGGTCAATAACAGGTAATCACTCATCGGAGGTGACCGTCAGTGGAAGTTCCGTAATGGTGTGAAACGTCAAATCTGATAGCTCAGGTGAGTGATATAGGATTATCATCGTCCTCTGGTTTTTAATTTTTACTGACTCGAGCAATCTGTTCTGCATCTGTTTACGCATGATTAATTTTATTTTCTAGAATGTTTGAACTTCACCAGACATCAGAATTCGGAAATTGTTGGACAATAAGCTCAGACCGTTTCATCGCCAGATCTTCAGGTCCAGCAGCAGGTATTCTATTTTTATTTTTCTCACCTTTCGTTTTCTTTTTCCCTTTCTTTTCTTTGTGTTTCATTTTGTTCTGTTTTGTTTTGCGTTGTTTTCTTTTCTTATCTTTTCTGTTCTTTTTTGTTTGTTCATCTTTTCTTTTTCTTTTCCTTTCTCTTGCTCCCCTTTTTATTCCTTTCCTTTTTCTTTCCTTTCCTTTTATTTTCTGTACGTTTTCTCTCTCCTTTCTTTTTTCTGTTCTCTTGCTCCCCTTTTTAGCTCACCTGTCACATAGTGACGAGGTGAGCTTTTGTGATCACTTTTTGTCCGTCGTCCGTCGTGCGTGCGTGTGTGCGTGTGTGCGTGCGTGCGTAAACTTTTTCTTCAAACGACATCTCCTCCTAAACCACTGATCAGATTTTGACCAAACTTCACAGGAATGATCCTTAGGTGGTCCCCTTTCAAAGTTGTTCAAATGGTTCCGATCCATTGCATATCTGGCTCACAGGAGCTAAAAATAGATTTTTAAAATGAAAACTTTAAAAATCTTCTTCTCTAAAACCGAAAGGCCCAGGTCTTCAATATTTGGTATGAAGCTTCATCTAGTGGACCTCTACCAAGATTGTTCAAATTATGGCCCTTGGTCCAGAAATGCCCCCGCCCCGGGGGCCTTTGGGTTTACATAGGCATATATAGGGAAAATCTTTAAAAAACTTCTTCTCTGAAACCACAAGGCCAAGGTCTTTGATATTTGGTGTGAAGCTTCACCTAGTGGACCTCTACCAAGATTGTTCAAATTAAAGCCCAAGGGCCAAAAATGCCCCCGCCCCGGGGGCCTTTGGTTTTACATAGGCTTATACAGGGAAAATCTTTAAAACTCTTCTTCTCTGAAACAGAAAAGCCCAGGTCTTCGATATTTGGTATGAAGCTTCATCTAGTGGGCCTCTACCTAGATTGTTCAAATTATGGCCCTTGGGCCAGAAATGCCCCTGCCCCGGGGGCCTTTGGGTTTACATAGGCTTATATAGGGAAAATCATTAAAAATCTTCTTCCCTGAAACCACAAGGCCAAGGTCTTTGATATTTGATGTGATGCTTTACCTAGTGAACCTCTACCTAGATTGTTCAAATTATAGCCCTGGGGCAAAAAATGCCCCCGCCCCGGGGGCCTTTGGTTTTACTTAGGCTTTTACAGGGAAAATCTTTAAAAATCTTCTTCTCTGAAGCCGCAAGGCCCAGGTCTTTGATATTTGGTATGAAGCTTCATCTAGTGGACCTCTACCAAGATTGTTCAAATTATAGCCCTAGGGCCAAAAATGCCCCCGCCACGGGGGCTTTTGGGTTTACATAGGCTTATATAAGGAAAATCTTTTAAAATCTTCTTCTCTGAAACTGCAAGGCCCAGGTCTTTGATATTTGGTGTGAAGCTTCAACTAGTGGACCTCTACCAAGATTGTTCAAATTATAGCCCTAGGGCCAAAAATGCCCCTGCACTGGGGGCCTTTGGTTTTACATAGGCTTATACAGGGAAAATCTTTAAAAATCTTCCTTCTCTGAAACTGCAAGGCTCAGATCTTTGATATTTGGTGCGAAGGTTCATCTAGTGGACCTCTACCAAGATTGTTCAAATTATAGCCCTGGGGCCAAAAATGCCCACATCCCCGGGGCCCTTTGGTTTTTCATAGGCTTATATAGGGAAAATATTAAAAAATCTTCATCTCTGAAACCACAAGACTCAGGTCTTGATATTTGGTATGAAGCTTCACCTAGTATAGCCCTTGGGCCAAGAATGTACTAGAGACACTGATTCTCAGGTGAGCGATTCAGGGCCCTCTGGGCCCTCTTGTTTATTCCTTTCCTTTTTCTTTCCTTTCCTTTTCTGTTCTGATCTATGTTGTGCAGACAAGATATTATCTTGTGCGGACAAGATAATATCTTGTTCGCACAACTTAATATCTTCTGCGGACAAGATAATATCTTGTCTGCACAAGATGATATGTTGTCCGCACAAGATTATATCTTGCGCGCACAAGATAATATGTTGTGCGGACAAGATAATATGTTGTCCGCACAAGATATTATCTTGTGCGCACAACTTATAAAATAAAAAAATCGGGTTCCGTACTTTTGCTCCAGAAGCATTTAAGAAAAGGTCATGACTAGTTGAATGTTATTTTCTATTGTCTATGCCTGTGGACGTAGACTACCTAAGGTTTACTTTGCCCGAAAAGCATTAAAGGAAATGTAATTACTGTTTGTATGGTGGCATATTTCTGCCACGAGGTAGCTAGATAGCTATCGCGATAATATAAAAAAGTATCGCGATAATTTTGAGTTTCGTGCCAGATAACTGAAAATATTATCGCAAAAATTTAACATTAGTTTCTCGCTTTTTGTGATTACAGCGCCCAGAGCTGCCACGAGGTAGCTAGATAACTATCGCGATAATTAAAAAAATAAAACAATATCGCGAAACTGAAGTGATTATCTAGATAATTTGGAATTTCCAGGAAATATTATCGCGATAATTGAAACTATTTTCTTGATATTTCCGCCATTTTAATAGCTTGTTATCTATAAATAGGAATCTAAATTTTGGAATATATTTGTTGATACTGTAGACATGTATGCGTTCAACTACACCAGAGAGAGATCGGATCGAGATTTACAAAAGATGGGACGGTTTGTACACTTCCCGAGGGGCGAAACGACTAGGGCTTGGTGACTAAACGATTAGGATGAGAAATAGAGGCGAAACGAAAAGGAAGTGACATCGGCCAGGGGTAAATGTCTTGGGTCGAAAGGATTTGTAACCAAACAGGTTACGGAGCGGTGCCGCAGTTTAGTCATTCACTTTTTATACCCCAACCGAATAGGTTCGGGGATATAGCGATCAGCCCGGCGTCCGTCCGTCTGTCCGTCCGTCCGTAGACGCAACCTTGTGATGGCCATAACTCCTATACCATTTGAGATTCATTGATGGTTCTTGGCACAATTGTTCACAAGGCTGAGACGACGGGTCATGCGGAAGAAATCTGGATGCCATACTTTTTGAGTTATCTCCCCTTCTAATAAAATAGAATGACTACTTTGTGATGGCCATAACTCCAATACCCTTTGAGATATATTGATGGTACTTGGCACAGTTGTTCACTAGGCTGAGACGGCGTGTCATGCACAAGAACCACAACTCTGGTTGCCATGGATTTTTAGTTAACTCCCCTTCCAATAAAATAGAATCACGACCTTATGATGGCCACATCTCCAACACTCTTTGAGATACGTTGATGGTACTTGGTACAGTTGTACATGAGCTTAAGCAGGTTAGTCACGTGCAAGAACCACGACTCTGGGTGCCCTGGTTTTTTAATTATCTCCCCTGACAATATAACCTTGTGATGGCCATTACGCCAATACCCTTTGAGAAATATTGATGGTACTTGTCACAATTGTATACAAGATTGAGACGGCGCTTGATGCCTAAGAACCATAACTCTGGGTGCTATGGTGTTTGAGTTATCTCCCCTTCCAGTATAACATTATGACCACCTTTTGATCACCGTACCTCCAATACTCTTTGAGACATATTGGTGGTACTTGATGCAGATGTACATGAGTTTATGCAGGTGTGTCATGCCCAAGAATTACAACTCTGGGTGATCTGGTTTTTTAGTTATCTCCCCTGACAACAAACCTTGTGATGTCCATAACTCCAACACCCTTTGAGATATATTGAAGGAACTTGGCGCAATTGTATACAAGGTACAGAAGGGGTGTCATGCGCAAGAACCACAACTGTTGGTGCTATGGTATTTGAGTTATCTACCCTTCCAATATAACAGTATGACCAGCTTGTGAGCACCACATCTCCAATACCCTTTGAGACATATTTTAATGGTAATTCGTACAGAAATACATGAGCTTAAACAGGCATGTCATGCACAAGAACCACAATTCTGAGTTCCCTGGTTTTTGAGTTATCTTCCCGGACAGTATAATCTTGAGATGGCCATAACTCCAAACCTTTTGTGATATATTGCTGGTTTAATTCTGGTGCACTTTCAATTGGTGAACAATCTTCTGAAGGCCATATTGGCTTTTGGTCGGGGAATTTGCCATCTCTTCCAATGGCTATTTTTTGGTGGGTGACATATTTATAGATATCAGAATTTAAATGGCAAAAATATCGTGATATCAATTCTTATTATCGCGTTAATATTTTCAGGAAACTTCAGACTTTTCGCGATAAGTTATGACATTATCACGGTAGTTATCTGGCTACCTCGTGGCAGTTCTGGGCAGTATCACGAAAAAAGCGAGATAATAATGTTAAATTTATCGCGACAAAATTTTCTGTTATCTTGCGGAAAACTAAAAAATATCGCGATACTTTCCTGAACTATCGTGATAGCTATCTAGCTATCTTGTGGCAGAAATATGCCACCATATGTTTGAATGCTATATTATATTGACTGGTCATCAGTGTTATTTGTTATAATGATTAAAAACCGGGATTGACCGGAACACTTCCGTCAGTTTATCACACGCTCTTCGCTTACAAAATAAACATGTTTTCTGGGTTCACATGATGTTGACTGCCCTCCGGTGATACAGTACATCTATTTTTGTTTGTTTTCACTAAAAGAAGGTAGATGCACATGTTCTACTGATTTTTCGTTTCCTTAGTAAGAGTGGTTGTCATTGTAAAAAATTGGTAGTTTTGTTTATATAGGAAACTGGAGTCAACTTTTGGAATCTTTGGCTATAATACAAGTTTCAGTATTTAACTGGCACACTTATTCCAAGCTAATACCTGTAAGGATAAGATATTCAATTTAACTTTTTTTTTAATTTTGAATATAGGGATCAGCCATAGTTTTTCATGCATTGATATTCTCCGGGTCCCGAAGAAGCAGTTTGAACACGAGGCCGCCAATTCCAATATCTTCCGATGGACCCGGCAAATGTTTATATTACAATGCAATAGTTCTTGCCAACTGCAAATTGTGACGAAAACGCCTCCAAAGCTCCATATTTACTCCATATAAACTGTTCAAATGCGACTGGCAAACCAACATGACGGTTAGTTTAGACTGTTTCTTACTATGACACCAGTTACGCTGTGACCCTCTTACGTCATCATAATATTTTAACATGTTACGTTCAGGGCGATAATGTTACGCCACTGAACGTAACGTAAACAGAGCAAGACCAATCATGTGATATCAAAGGTCCAAAATCAAAGTTCAAACAGTACGTGAATTTCATGATTGTTGTTTCAAGCATAGTTTTCAAACAGCTATGATCATATGAGTTTCTCTTTTTTTGTGTGGTGAGGGTGGGGAATTTACGGCCCTTTCAAGATTATTTCACTCATATCGGAGGTAGGCGAAAACCGAAAATCCCGGAGAAAAACCACATGACCGTCTGTTGCAGAACTTGGCGTCTCACACGTGACCCAAGCCAGGTTCATAGGATTTTATGCAAGAACGTTGTTTCTTTCAGTTTTCGCGAAAGTCATTCAAACGTAATATGAAATCTGTTTGGTTTGGGCAGGAAAATAAAACATGTTGAGTTCGTATGACTCGTAGCTACCCAAAGCGAGTCTTGGATACAGTGCAATACCTTTTTGGGCGGATTGTTACTGAGCACAATAGCTCTAGGTTGTTGATGACCACGTGTCTATCACTGATTTATCCAAAATCCAGTAATCGGGTATTTATAGCCTCACTGTTCTTGTTGTGTGTAAAGAAAGCTTTCTGTTAATTATTTACTCGGCTAGTGGGATGGGACATTGTCAAGCAATGTAGAGCAGACCAGACGGCGCAGATTGCTTTAATCGATTTTACGTGACCACAATTCTCGCCCTTCTAGACAAGCTAATCTGTTTACTCGACATGAAGGCTTTCTAGCTATTCAGTGCTACATCTCCGAGAACATAAACTACTGCAGACGACTACAGAGATCAAACGACGATGAGGACTCGACAGCATGAAATAACTGAAATGCTGGAGCTAGAGAAAACCAACGGTTATACTCCGGTTGGCCAGACCAGAGCTGAGAAACTGAGCGCGATGTATCAGCATTGCCTGAAATTTAAGTAAGCCTTTACGCTGGAGCCGTCTCGCCCCCGCCCATCGGGATTGGGCTGCATGGTGCGTCCACGCAGAGCTGTAAATGACCACGCATGAGTACTGGTAAACTGTTTAGACTAAGCCTGCCCAGGCAAAGTGATGTCAGTCAGACCGTCCAGTGCATATAAGCATTTTGGTTTCATTGGGTGGCAGGGCTAGAGATGTCATTTCATATCATTGTCGGGTAGAAGTCCAACGCCTCCAAAATGACCTAAATAGTGTTGAAGGGGACGTTAAACCTCAATGCAAACAAACAAACAAAAACAAACAAACAAACAAACGCTGGAGCCGTCATATAATCTGAGGTCTGACCCGCCGGTGTGCAGTTAAATAGCCAACCGTTATTGGGTTAGCTACCATATATATATCTGAAATTAGATACTGAAATCATTGCAAGCATTTTTTTCTGAAACTCTTTTTGAGATGCTGCTTTTGTCTTACTTGTCACAAAAATTTAGATGAGGCTTTATCATCTAAAAGAGAGAGAGAGAGAGAGAGAGAGAGAGAGAGAGAGAGAGAGAGAGAGAGAGAGAGAGAGAGAGAGAGAGAGAGAGAGAATGACCCATAACGTTCAGTTTCATTTAAAATATACGTTACAGGAGAGGTGTGGCTTTCAAACTGCGGGTTAAAAATATTTGAAATCTTTCTTCTGAATACTGCAAAGGGTATTTGATAACCACATTTTTTTTACAAAAGTCACTCGGCCGGCCTCGGTAGCTCAGTCGGATGCGCGTCTGACTAGTGATCAGGAGGAGGCGGGTTCGATACTTGCCAGGGTCGGCAACCTTCTGCCGTGGAGATTTGTCATGGCAATTTTCTACGGTCATTCTCTCCCTTCCGCTGATTCAAGAAGGACAGTTGTTAGTTTCTGGCGAAATAATGTGCACTGTATTGGTTAACCGCTTACGTATAAGCCTGTCCAGGTAAAATGTGGATAGGTAAACTGACCAAGAATGACCTAAATAGTGTTGTCTTGACCGTTAAACTCCAATACAAACAAAAGTCACTCTATGTTTCAAAGTTTAGCCGCTTGGCCTTTTCAAAGAAACAACTGTTCTGTCTCAAAACAAGAAACAACTGTTCTAACTCAAAACAAGAAACAACCGTTCTAACTCAATACAAGAAACAACTGTTCTAACTCAAAACAAGAAACAGCTTTTCTAACTCAAAACAAGAAACAACCGTTCTAACTCAAAACAAGAAACAACTGTTCTAACTCAAAACAAGAAACAACTGTTCTAACTCAAAACAAGAAACAACTGTTCTAACTCAAAACAAGAAACATCTGTTTTAATTCAAAACAAGAAACAACCGTTCAAAACTCTGCATCTTCTTCTGTAGTAACAAACCCTTCGTAAGGAAAAATCTAGTGTTTGAGTTATTTAGTTGTTTCTTGATAAAGGTCAAGTTGCCAAAAAGGTTAAAATTATTAAATTATTTAAACTCTCATATAGTAGAACTTCGATCGCTGGAACGCCGATGGCTCATTTCCTATGGCTGATTCGAGCCCGGTCTCGAGTCCCTAGGGAATTTCTCAACATAAGAAGTAGTGAGGGGAAATTTAGTATATTTTCGTCTTTTATCTTGCAAATGTATGCTGTGTGTGCTCATTAGAATCGCCTCAATGAGGCTATTCTAATAAGTACACACAACATACATTTATGTCACAGACCACCCAAAACAAGTTCAAAGTTATCTGGAAGTAGCCATCAAGGGCTCGAACTACTCAGGTCTCGAACTGATTTTATTGGTCCCAAAGGTGTTCGAGTCATTGAAGTTCGACTGTAATTTGGAAACGTCAAGGGAACATGTGGTTTTGAATATGTGTGCACAGCACAGTATCAAACTACTCGGCGTGCACACTCAGTCTGTATACATTCCTTTTGTTTTTTGGCCCTATCAAGATTATTTCATTTATTTCGAGTGGATCATTAATCAGAAGTAATCGAAAACCGGTGTACCTGAAAAGTTAAATACCTGGGCCCAGTTTTTCAAAGCACCGTTAGCTTAACGAGCTCGTTAGTGGTCATATTGTTAACTGTTTTAGCAAGTTCAATATCTAAAATTTTGGTATTTTTTGCTGAAAAAAAATATGAGCATATTTGCCATTATAAATGATCAAAGTTTTAACGATACGTTAACTAACAACGTCGTTAGTTTTGAACAACTGGCCCCTGATATCCCGTTGCAGAATCTGCCATGTAACGCGTGATCCGAGCGGGGCTCGAACCTATATTGGTGAGTGACATAATATTAAGAGATAGCGTACTTAATTACTAGGCCATGGGGGCCGGTGCCAGAACACAGTATTAGAAGATTTGGGCCAATTACCCATCGCAGTGTGGACGGCGAAGACTATGATCAGACTGAGTCTTTTCAATAAGGTTAAGTTTGTCCAATGATACATTTTTTCTTGACACTTAGACTTGCCCAAGTCTGTTAATTAAGTGTCCATTATAGAATTAATTGTTTACACACAAAAAAATAGCAATAGAATCTTGTATGAGAATTGTGAAATTAGCATTCAGAGATCAAAACTAAAGAGACTTTTACATATTTTTTTTTGTTTAACCCTTTACTACTCAGATACGTGTTTTTACGTGTCTGCACCCCCCCCCCCCCCCATTTTAAGCCCCAGAAGCACCTGAAATCTGCATTTCTACCCCTGGATAGTTATGTTTGCTTTAGGATTTGTTGGGCAAAAAAGTGACCTGTTTTTTCGCGCGCCTCCCCACTAAAAATATTCTTGGGGGATTCACGGGGGGCAACGCCCCCTCACATCCCGAAAAATTTTGGGTGTATGGCCCAACCAGCCGCTAAAATTTATATCTGAGGGTGTCTGGGGTCAAATATGCCTGAAAATTGATGCTGATTAAACATGCTGCAAACAGTGAAAATGGCCAGTGCCAAACACCTTAATTGTTGCCTTGACAGCTGTGTGAAGATTAAAATGTGGTCGAAAATTCATGTGAAAACACACTTTTTGCCAACTTTGAGATGCCCCCTCTTTACCATGACAACAATGATCAAGTCATGAAAGGTTGCATTTGAAAGGCTACTGCCCAATGAACATTCATACCGAGTTTGGTGTAAAACAGACCACCCGTTATGAAACAATGGCTAGATGAAGTTGCTGTCAGGTGCAACACTGTGAAAATCAGCGAAATTCACAAAATCCCTGAGTGGTAAAGGGTTAAAGGGACTTTCATTTGATCTAAAATCTAAAAAAAAAAAAAAATAAATAAAAAAAGTAAATGTAGGGACTTGGGCAAGTCTCCTTGACACTGAATACTCATTTGAGCCAGCATTTGAGCCTACAAAAATACCTATGCGACTAGGGAAGACTCGGATCAGCCTTCGCTTTTGCGCTCGAAACAGCCATTCATGGCCTCCGGGCTATTCAAAGACCAATCAAAGTACTGAGTGTACTGGTGTGTCTCTGAGTGTAGGCTTAGGATTAGTCCTAGACTAAGACTTTAACTGTTTCGCTGAACCGCTAAATTCCACTTTTAAAGCAAAAAGTGTATACCCTGATCAGATACCGCGTTCTGTGGCGTCTGATCAGGGTCTACACTATTTGTCAAGCCCAATCCATGAGTCCAGCCCAGATTCTATAAATAACCCTAATACGCAGCACGCTGACTCTCTGCGATAAAAATTAACGCTGATACTTAATAAGTTACCTGGATTTCCTAAAAACCAGTGATAGTCACGTGGAATTTCGCACCGAAGAGTTTTGTTTGTTTGATTTGAGGTTTAACGTCCCCGTCAACACTAAAGGTCATTTTGGAGACATAGCTTCCAATTTTGTGGAACTTTTACCCGACATTGAGATGAAATGACTTCTCAAGCCCTGCCGCCAAATGAAACCAATAGGGTTTACAAGCATGGACGGGCCGACTCGCACCGCTTTGCCTGGGCAGGCTTAGATCCTCTTAAGCGGTTTACCAGTACTCGTGTGCGGGTCGGCTTCAGCTCTGTATGCAAGCATCATGCAGGCCATATATTTCTTCAAGCCCCGATGGGCGGGGGCCGGCACCGAAGAGCTACATGTGCTGTATAACTTAGGGTCGATTGGCAAACATTCGGTCAGGAAAGCGAAAACTCTGGTTAGACTGGCGATACAGACTGATCCGAGTCTTTGCTGGTCATACAGGTCTCACTGTAGGTTTTGTCAAGCGCCAGCTCAATTATTTTCAGGTTTACAGCTAATTCTGTACATGGAAACTTTGGAATACATACCCGGTATAACAAATGGGTACGGGGCACGTTTGGCTATTACAGAACCGGGCACCTATCCCTTTCCTTTCGATGAAGGGCTGGATATATCCTCTTCTATGGAAACTAGTATTGGACTTAAAACGGTAAAAGTGATATTTATTTATTCATTTCAACAGTGGGTATAATTATGTCGAACAGATGTTTCTTAAGGTTTAACGTCCCCGTCAACACTTTATAGATCATTTTGGAGACATTGCTTCCAATTTTATGGGACTTTTACCCGACATTGAGATGAAATGACATCTCGAACCCTGTCGCCCAATGTTTATAAGCATGGACGGGCCAACTCACACCGCTTTGCCTGGGCAGTATCAAATCCTCTAAGCGGTTACCAGTATTCGTGTGCGGTCGATTTCAACTGTGCGTGGAAGCATCATGCAGCCCATCTATTTCTTCAAGCCCCGTTGGGCGGGGGCGAAGTGCCGAACAGGTGAATAATGAATATGCTGTTTTAGTCTGGAGTTTAGCAACAGATTCGCTATGGGAATGAATTATCATTTTTGTAGATTTTATCAATGTGTGCTTTATGCAGATTGTGAATGACTCGCCGGAGTTTATTCGCCGGTTCTAACGAGTATCCACAATCTATGTTTTTTTGAGCAGAAATAAGAAAAATAATGTACACCTATGTAAACCCCGGTTTTACTACATAAAAGTGGCGTTTAAGGGGGTCAAAATATATAGGCGTGATTTTGTGATGAATTTATTGAACACCGCTGAAAAGAGAAAACTGGGGTTTAAATGTGTATACATGATTTTGCTTATTGTTGCCCAAAATATAGATTGCGGGTACTCGTCAGAACCTAACAAGCTTGGACAAGAAATAAGAAAAAAAAATAATAATCTGGAAAATGTTAGTTCTTGAGGACCATTTGAGCACGCGAGCATTACGCAAACACGCCTAATCAAATGCATTGTAAACTTTATCACCGAAAAAACGAAAATTTTAAGATGACAAAATGTGATATTTTTCTTATATCTGCTAAAAATATAGATTGTGGGTACACGTTAGAACCGCCTCATCGAGGCGGTTCTAACGAGTACCCACAATCTATATATGAGAGCAGAAATAAGAAAAATAAGGTTTTCCCCCGTAAACCACAGTTTTAATATATAAAAGTGGGGTTCAAGGGGGAATTATGTAGGCGTGTTTTTGTGATGAGTGCTATCGTAATGGAAATTAGAACTTCCCCACTTCGTACATACCCGCCCAGCCAGGACTAGGGTCAGCCTACACAGTTCGTATTTACGATATGTTTTCGGACAGATGTGAGCAAAGTGCAAACCATTATGATAACACACCCGTGCGAAATAGCGCATTTTTTCACATCTCCAAAATGGCTATTCTGTTCTGATGAAAATTCAAAACTTTTCTCTTATTTATATTGCCAACATAGGTCGTGGGTGTTCGTTAGAACCTCCTCATTGAGGCGGTTTTAACGAGTACCCACAACCTATGTCTTGGAGCGGAAATAAGAAAAATAATGCATACCCCCCGTAAATTTCATCTTTCTCTATATGGGCCCCGTCAAGCGCCTATGCGAGCAGCGAAGGTTCAGGCGAGCCTGCGCATCCGCGCAGTCTCGCCAGAACCATCGCTGCTCGATCATACAAGCAGTGAATCAAGAGGAACCTTCAGACAGAAAGCCATATCCCTGGCCCCTCTGAATGGCTGGACATGCGCAGTTAAAATTTGTCATGATGGAATGCTCGAAGACCCAAAATCGCTTGGCGGGGCTCATATTATAAAGTGGGGTTTCGTCGGTGTTCATTTCACGGATTCGTGCACGTGATGTCAATTTAAGACTTTCTGGGTCTATACAGTTTGTAATTCATCCTGTTATTTTTAGAGACAACATCGAAAAGTAAATTGTTCTGGTTCAAATTTTGGAACACGTATGGCAAGGAAGGAGTTGAGGTATTCAGATAATTAGGGAAATACGATAGCCGGAATCAGCATCAAGAAACGTTGCGAGCATGCGCACGCAGTGACTGCGACCATACCGTGTATGCACATGTTGAACTGAGTATTCGCTGTGTACAAGTCATACAAGATATTTGCTTTTGGCCATAAACACTTGCAGTCAGGTCCATCAAACATACTAAAAGTATTGATAAGCAATATCTTATGAAATGGCTTTATGTCACTCTTGCTTCTTTATGCACAGAAGGTTTGACGTTGCCCTTATGACAGATGCATAGACTTGCACGGTTGCTGTGGTGTAGGCGATTGCACAGCTTGCCCTATAGACTTTCAGGCTAGCAACAATGTTGCCTTCTCTGTGAAAAACATCAAGGACCTGGAGAAAATACAAAGAAAAAAAAAAAAAAAAAAAAAAACAACAACAAAAAAACGGTCATATCATAAAAAGAAAATCACACCATATATGCGCTACCAACCAAAGTATTTTAGCTCTCCCTCGTTGGATTAAGTTGCAAATGTTGGTTCAACAATTGAACAAGTCAAAGTTGCGTGTCTAGATGGCTTAAAGAAAGTTACCGCGTGTGCGATATTCTATTTCTTATTTAATCTATTATTTTTAGCTCACCTGGTCCGCCGTCCGTCGTCTGTCCGTCACCACCTTTGACCAGTTGTATCTCTGCAGCCTAAAAGCTGATCGCATTCATTTCTTATCTATAGCATGCCTTAGATGGGGCAACGAAGAATTTAGCTTTTTACCAAAATTGAATAAAAACTTTGGTTGCTATGGCAACCCCAATGTCCCATACACTTACAATGGGAAAATGCCTGTCATCACCGTAGCGCCTTAAGGTTTGATCGGATCTTTCGTAAACTTAAATATAAAGTGGCTGGGGATAAAATCTCAGATGGGTTTGAAAACCGGCCAAGTTGGCCCATTTATCATAGAGTTACGTCCCTTTGATTGCTGGAAATGCCGATTTTTGAATTTGTCATCACCGTAGCCCCTTCGTTTGTGATCGGATCTTTCTGAAACTTATATGTAAGGTGCATCGGGATAAAAGCTCGGATGAGCTCGAAAACCGGCCAAGTCGGCTCATTTAGCATAGAGTTACATCCCTTTGATTGTTGAAAATGCCGATTTTTGACCTTGTCATCACCGTAGGCCCTTCAGTTTTGATCGGATCTGTCAATGATGACTGAATCAAATCTGACTTTGAAATCTATCCACCGAATTTACCTAGATTGGCTAACAATACATAGACTAGCGACTACCGAAGTATTGCAAATACGCTTATCTAATCAATAAGCCTTATTTGTAATACATTCTGCAATACATGGATGCTGACAAGGAAGGTCAAGCTCGTTTGAGGTAATAAATGACAAGATACACAGAACTTGTGGAAATGTCATTTATTTAATAAATGACGCATACAAATTATTATATGTAGAAAGTAAAATCGACATGACAATCTATATCCACAAAACTGATGGTGCAAAAGAACATGCATTTACATCTTTTGAATACGCCTTCGCCTTAAACCAAAAAGGTAGGGCGTACAAACCGCCACAAGTAACAAGCTAGCGAAGCAACCTTCGCCATCTTGTAGCTGCCCCACCCGAAGACCTTCCTTGGCAACCACAAAAAGCACCAACGTGTGTGCCAAAAATGCATACAGTGTTACGAAGATATAATAGGAAGTAATCAAATACGCTTTAATCAAATACACTTAAAGCAAATTAAGTAGGGATGAAATGTTAGAAATAATCATAGAGCAGTTTTGTACTGACCTCTTCCAATATTTGATTTTAACCTTGTCATTACATGATAGAAAACACAGAAGCGGAGATACATCACTACAGTAGCTGTGATGAGAGCAGACTTATACTGACCTCCCAGACCAATGCTAATCATTGACATAATCTGTAAGAGGAAAGACCAGACTTATACTGACGTCCCTCAAAATTAATACCCTCACTGATTTTTAAAAAAACATAGGCGCAGTCTAAAACTGACCTCTATTAAAGCACCTTGCTTAATGAAACAGGTACACAGCCCATCCTTGGCTCATTCAAATAAACTAAAGTTATTGATTGTATGAAGATGGGAGCAGACTTATTCTGGCCTCCCTCTAAATCTTACTCATCTCTTTGACATAGCAGACACTTAAGCTTGAACAATTTTGCAACTCAACCGATACCCAAGGGCAGCTGACCGCTGACGCATACTAGAACAGTACTATTAACTGGATAATTGACTTTTATTATCGTGTTTGGGAAAGGAAAATGTCGCAAGGCGTATATACCTGCGGAAGGCGTTAGACTCCCAACATCCTAAGCGTTTATGTCATCCTCAGATAAGCCCTGGCAGTAAGCAGTCGTAGCAGCACCGATTCGAAAGGAATGTGGTTTGTATCGAGAGTAATCCAAACCAAGGATTCCAATGATGATATGCAATTTATCAGCAACAAAAGAGTACGGAACAGCAGCACCATTTTGAAACTGAAGCAAAGGTCCTGAGAAATGCCTGTACTCGGACAAATAAGACTGCAGCGCACGAACTGGGCAACACATCTCACTGCCAGAGTTTAACGGTATGACAAGGGTTATTGGCAGATGTTTAATATTATTTTTGAAATTTCTAAAAACCATGCGGATGGCGGTAACCGCACCAAGGTGGTAAGTGAAGCATATATCTTCTCTCTGGATAACTCGGCCAGGAAAAGAGCCATTCTTAATACAATCTTCACCCATCCGAAGAAAGACATTAAAACAAAGCAAAAATATTGCTTTCAATAATGATCTATGGGAGAGTAGTATGACAGTTTTAGGCAATGCTAGGACGATTTGATATAAAATATTGGCAGTTATCGGCAAACGCATATCACAGGCTCATTCTAGCCCCATATTTTGTCGTCATAATCCATTGAAGGGCAGAACTAAATCTGTCAAAGGACCGGCATGAAGCCGATAATCCCATAGGCAAACAACAATCCATAAAATACTGTAGAGAGCAGTTTTCATCAGGCCAAGAAAACTCAAGAAGACATCTGTCTTTAACCCTTGTAGGTAACAGACGAAATGCATTCGTAATATCTGTTTTCGCCATCAGTGCATTCCTACCAAATTGACTGACAAGGGAGATAACTGTATCGATATAGTCATATGACACTTGACTGTCCAGTTTATCAATACCAGAATTAACTGAAGCATCAGGAGGAAATGATAAATTGTGTATCAATCTTAAAGTGCCTTTTTTATGTTTTGCAACTAAAGCTAAAGGAGAACATATAAAGGGTTCACACGGGGTAGTCATAAAGGAGCCATCAACTCTGTCTCCATTTATCTCTTCAAAAATCTTTTGGGTAACAATCGATGGGTTGTTTGTTGTAGACACATGGTTACGGCATATTCTAGATACAAATGGGCCATGAAATGGGATGCAAAAGCCTGATTCGAAACCTTGACAAAGAAATTCCCGTTCTTGGCCATCATAATTAGACAAATAAGAACGTCTTGGGGCCCTAATAGGGGTTGGATTTAGGCCCTCAATTTCCTTTCCGAAAGGACTGAGTAAGGGGATTACCTGCAGGTGTTGGGGGTCTCAGGGGTGTTGCAGCAGAGGTAGCGGTTCGCCCCTGCCCTTGGTGACCGGTTGGTGTCGTTATCTGACCCGAAACGGCCGCGATATTAGCAGGAACATAATCCCTAGAGACAGGCACACGATCTTGTTGATTCTTAAAGGCGAAGCAATTAACGCGAGAGTGTCTCTTTGAGCAAAAACTACAATAGGATTAAATGCACACTGACGTCTGAATCATCCATGAGGACTGTTGAACTTGAAACAGACCCTTTTGTTGTACGTGGAAAAACCAGGGCGCGTAATAGACCGTATGGCGGCATTGTTGGACGACATAAGCACCGCTTTATTCCATAACTCGGATGGCATCTGACCCCAGGGCAATTTCTTTGTCTGCCTATGCGATCTAAAAGATCGACCATAGAAATTAAAGGCTTGTGTTCCACAAGACCGTTCCAGATCGCGAACCAAACTGGCATAAGCCAGTAAACCTTATGCTTCATTAGACATCCATATAACAATGAAAGGCAGTCAGCCTTTGATTGATAGGAAGATCATTGGCTTGTAGCTGATTTGGCTGAACTTTTACAACCGTGGCTGGGCCCTGGTTCGAGATATTAACCGCAAAGTCTTGTTTGACTTCCCCATGAATTTGAATTTGGTACAACAGTTTCATCTCAACATATTTTCTGTCCCAAATTTGAGATTTAATTTTATCAGGTATGAGGGTATTTCAGGAAGAACCGTACGAGTGACACTGGGATAATGGTAAAGCATTGGGAATAGCGGGCGTACCAGTTAAAAGCTGATCCACTAACTATCCTGATGAATCTCCAGGGCCACCAGATTCTCCATCTTTATGACCTATCATACCAGGAATCATGTGAACCATGCTTCCACTTGCGACTGCAGTAACTCCTTGACCATAAGAATGATGAGGCTGACGTGGCTGAACGCTAAGTCCAGTGTTATCAATGTGGCCCTGTTGAACGTTAGGAATAACGACCTGGGCTGGCTGTAAGTTATTATCGACCTGAGATGGCGGTGGCTGAGATAACACCAAACCTCTAGCTATCATTTTATCGATCATGATGTCCGCAAGCTTATCAAGTAGCACATTATGAGAATCTGGCTGTACTTGGTACGCTTCGACTCTGACCTGCCCTTCATCATTTTCAGCCCTGACGACTGTGGCCTGTTCCTGACGAGCGCTTTTGCTTTGCCTTGTCGAAATTTGCTCCGCCAATGAAGTGTCAGTAGGTTATTATCGACCTGAGATGGCGGTGGCTGAGAGAACACCAAACCTCTAGCTATCATTTTATCGATCATGATGTCCGCAAGCTTATCTAGTAGCACATTATGAGATTCTGGCTGTCCTTGGTACGCTTCGACTCTGACCTGCCCTTCATCATTTTCAGCCCTGACGACTGTGGCCTGTTCCTGAAGGGCGGTTTTGCTTTGCCTTGTCGAAATTTGCTCCGCCAATGAAGTGTCAGTAGGTTTACGTTTTGAAGGCCGCATTGCTGGCATTCTGAAGCTGAGCCAAAAATGAGTTATTCTTATGTCAAAGCAAAACAAATACAGTCGACTCTCGCTAACTCAAACTCCAAGGGACTGGAATATTTTGTTTGAGATAACAGTAATTTGAGATGAAAGGAGTTGAATCTAAGGAACAATTCAACTTATAGCAAAAATAACATAATAGTGCACAAACGTTAGTTTGACTTAACCATTGTTTGATATATCAGAGTTTCAGACAACAAGAGTCCACTGCATCTGCATGCATATATAAACATATGTAAACAATCGACTCTCGTAAATTCAAACACAAGGTACTCGGATATTTGGTTTGATAACTGTAGTTTGCAATTGTTAAGTAAGCAAAGGAAAACCACTTGACCTTCCGTTGCAGACCTTGGCGCCTCACATGTGACCCGAGCCAGGCTCAAATCACAGCGGTGCGAGACCAGGTGATTAGGAGTCACCGCTCTGATCCATTAGGCTACGAAGGCACTTCTGTAGTTTGAGATAAAATGAGTGATGATCGAAGGCACATATATATCATTACTAAAAACCAGACATAAAACTGAGTTTGACAAAAGCAGTAGGTTGAAATATCAGAGTTTGTGACTCGTAGAGTCAGCTGAATATGTAATGATCGAGAATACGTGTCTGTAATAAACAGACGGATACTTATCAAGCTCAAATTAATATGCCTTTTCCGATTAAAGCAACGAACAAGATAAAGGGGTTTGAAATACATGTTCTATAAACATATATACAGAAAACGGCAATATTCGGAAACGATTCCGTATAGCTTCAGAAATCTTCGCAAATCCACACTTAACTTGAAATATATCGGTCGAGTGATTATTGGCTTTTAAATAAATGATACTTGACCCAGACACACACAAAATTACCATAAAATCTGAAATGACGCTTCTTTCTTCTCAAAATTGACACCACAAACTGACTCCCTACCACGAAAGAGCAAGTTTGCTGGGGTATAGTTTACATGGAGATGTTTCCATGATGCCAAGAGCTTCACAGTTCTAATTTGATAAAACCAGGCAGTTGGAGGAGTCAGAGTCTGAGCCAACGCGTGTCAACTGTAAATAATAATAATGATATTAATAATAATAAATAAACATCACAAAACTATACACAAAATCTGTATTTACTTCACACTTGTAGACCTATATCTATACCTCACAAGTATGTGAGCCTCATAACTGAAGAAAGCACTGGCGAAAAATCAATGTAACAAATATCACAATCACGTGATCCTCTCAAGTGGAGAGAGCCAGTGAAAAAATTGATCTGTCATAAATGTAACACATCCCATTTTAAACCTTAAATCAAACAAAGGGATGACAAATGCAAGCGCACCAGAGCAACCGTTTAGACACAATACGTAACTTAACGATATAATATTAAATGCAGGTCGATATGTACAGCTGAAAATACAAGAAACAGAATCCTATTATTATCGCCCGTACACATCTTAAAATCAAATGAAAACTCGTGTGCGCCTACGCTAAGATAAATAAAATAAAATAAGCATGGTCGAACAAACAAACAACTATCATTCAATGTTTATTTAAGTATTTAGTCAACAATTTTAGATTTCTTAACCAGCACTGAATGGGCGAGCCACTTGTGTGTACTGATTTGTACGACCCCTTCAAGATAACTACGCTTATCGCTTATCTCGAGTCGATCGCAAAAAAAAAAAAAAAAAAAAAAAGAAAAAAGAAAAAAAAAGAAAGAAAGAAAATGGCAATCCCCTAAAAACAAGGAACACTATGCAGAACCGAAAAATGTAAAGTGAACAAGCTCCTCTTTCTAGACCAAACCTGCTAGTTTCGGCCAATCGGGCCTTACTAATAACCCGTGTCAAAAACACCTGACGCTCCACTGCAGAGCTTTCCGAATCACATATGGCCCGAGAAAGGCTAAAACCCTCTTGAACTCGTAACCACCTAGATATGCGAATGATTGAATCCCTGATTGATCGGAGTTATTTCCTATTGCGCTCATCATTCAAATGGGCACCCGGATAGCGGCCAGAATAATCTAAAACTGGACTCGCGGGATTCCAAAACCCCCTATGATGCCAAAAATGAACATTCGGCAAAGACATAATGCGTGCCTCAATGTCACAATTTGCTCGTACAACGTGATCATTGAACGTGTCATACGACAGGACGCCCCGAAATAAAATTTGCCCTATTATAACAGTATGCACATTTAAACGTATTTGCAGGTACTGAGCATAGGGACAAAGATCTCTGGCAAATGTTTCTGGGACAAAGTCTTCAGCTGAGAGGTCATTTGTTCCAATGTCCAAAAATACTAAAGCTGCTCCTGGATCCCTGCGCCGAGGGCTCTTCCCTCCGCAAACGTTTTTGTTGCCTCAAGCTAAGTACGCTTAAACCATGAAAGCGTACATTATAATTGTGTTGGGTCAAGCCCTAAGTTGTACCGTGACACGTCCTGACATACATATCTTCTTACGACATGAAAGCCGTAACAAAGGAAAGAAGCATAGCCTGAAAAAATCCCCGCCTATGGTGGGATTCGAAACCCGGGCCGCTCGGGTGAGAGTCCAGTGCTCTAACCGCTGAACCAAAGAATCGACTCCCTGACGCAGTTGTCAGAGAGTGGTGATAAACCTATAAGCTATGCATGTTTGTTTGTTTGTTTGATTTGAGGTTTAACGTCCCCGTCAACACTGTATAGGTCATTTTGGAGACGTTGCTTCCAATTTTGTGGGACTTTTACCCGACATTGAGATGAAATGACATCTCAAGCCCTGTCGCCCAATGAAACCAATAGGGTTTATTTGCATGGACGGTCCGCCTCGCACCGCAGTTCCTGGACAGGCTAAGATCCTCTAAGCGGTTTACCAGTACTAGTGTGCGGGACGGATTCAGCTCTGCGTGGAAGCATCATGCAGCCCATATATTTCTTCAAGCCCCTATGGGCGGGGGCGAATAAGCTATGCATGTAGATAACTGAAAGGAGGCAATGCGGTCAGTAACAAACCCCCTCTTCAAGGAAGTCATCATTTATGATGTTTGTTTGTTTTGTTTGATTTGAGGTTTAACGTCCCCGTCAACACTGTAAAGGTCATTTTGGAGACGTTGCTTCCAATTTTGTGGGACTTTTACCCGACATTGAGATGAAATGACATCTCAAGCCCTGTCGCCCAATGAAAACAATAGGGTTTATTAGCATGGACGGTCCGCCTCGCACCGCGGTTCCTGGACAGGCTTAGATCCTCTAAGCAGTTTACCAGTACTAGTGTGCGGGCCAGATTCAGCTCTGCGTGGAAGCATCATGCAGCCCATATATTTCTTCAAGCCCCTATGGGCCGGGGCGATCATTTATGATGACGTGAAGCCAACTTCGACACGGTTTTTAGTTGAATGAAGAGAATGTTGCAACTAAATCAAAATGGGTAGTATATGGAAATGGAATCTTCCCCCTGATAAGTTTTGAGTGCTCCATTTCCAATTATTGTTTCGCCAACTTCGGCGAAATAAAGTCCGAACCCGGACGAGCCCCCATCTTACGACATGAAATAAAAATCAAAAATGAGTTCCAAGAGCAATGAAAACATTCACAAGAAAGAAGATGGGTCATGCTACGTAGTTTCGGCTAATAAAGCCTCATCAGTGACCCTGTAATTATCCGGCAGCGAAAGCCAGAGGAAACATACTGCAAATTTGCGAATTTCAAACAGGCAGTCGATTCAAAGACTGATATAAATCAAAATGGGGTCCAAATAATTAAAAACCGGTTTAGAATATGAGTCTAAACCAATAATTTATTTCTGATTTCTCAGAATATTCACGCTGATCTCAAAGGACCAAAAATAAAATATAAACTGCACTATGGTTGATGTACGGGGAGACGTTTTACGGCCGCCACACGGCACAACACCAGCTGCAGTGAAGGCAAATAAAAATCAAAAATGAGTTCCTTTAAGAGCAATGAAAACATTCATAAGAAAGAAGATGGGTCATACTACGTAGTTTCGGCTAATAAAGCCTCATCAGTGACCCTGTAATTATCCGGCAGCGAAAGCCAGAGGAAACATACTGCAAATTTGCGAATTTCAAACAGGCAGTGGATTCAAAGACTGATATACATCAAAATGGGGTCCAAATAATTAAAAAACGGTTTAGAATATGAAAGCCGTAACAAAGGAAAGAAGCATAGCGCCTGAAAAAATCCCCGCCTATGGTGGTATTCGAACACGAGCCGCTCGGGTGATAGTCCAGTGCTCTAACCGCTGTCAGGGAGTGGTGATAAACCTATAAGCTGTGCATGTAGATAACTGAAGGGAGGCAATGCGGTCCGTAACAACACTACAATAGAACAAAAATAAACAATACTTATCTAGATCTGTATTTACAACAAAAGTTAAATATAACAATCAAAAGTAGAAATCAAAAGTTGCAAAAAGCAGTGTTACGTCTTCTCTCAATGATGACTGAATCAAATCTGACCTTGAGATCTATCCACCGAATTTACCTAGACTGGCTAACAATACATAGACTAGCGACTAGCGAAGCATTAAAAATACGCTTATCTAATCAATAAGCCTTATGTTTGTAAGTTAGGGATAAAAGCTCAAACAAGTTTGAAAACTAGCAATGCCAGTCAATTAATCATGGAGTTATGTCCCCTGCTTGGCTGAAAATGCTTATTTTCGAATTTGTCATCACTGCTGCCCCTTCAGTTTTGATCGGATCTTCATGAAACTTACAAACAAGTAAGTCAGGTAGAACAGCTCGGAGAAGTTTGAAAACTGGTGAAGTTTGTCTATTTATCATAGAGTTACATACTTTTGATTGCAGCAATTAATTGCTAATTTGACCTTGTCATCACCATAGCCCCTTCAATTTATCTTGGATCTTCTTGAAAGTTACATATAAACAAGTCAGGGATAAAAGCTTGAATGAGTTTGAAAACCGGTGCGGTTAGCCTATATATCATAGAGTTACATTCTACTTGATTGCAAAAAATGCTTAACGTGTCATCACCTTTTCCTCGCATAAATCCTTCAGTAAAGGATGGCACTTCCTGAAACGTTGAATCTGTTAGCTCAGGTGAGCGATATAGGACAATCTTGGTCCTCTCATTTATTATTAAATTTTACTTGTAGATTTACATAACACGTTTAGGATCACCTTATAGTACACCTACTTGTGAAGAAGGGACAGCATTTGCAAACCAGTACAATACAACCTATTCCAGACGGGTAGGTGTATATTAACTCATTTTTGTGTCGATTGTTTGATAGTCGACCAGAAATACGTTACGGATGTACGAAATCCAGGTAACGGTAATTTCCGGTCAGGCTATTCTTATCGTTGTTCGGCCGGAGTGTTGTGTTTAACCCATATATTCATAGCGGCCCTTTTAGAAGCCTCCATGGTGCAGTGGTTATGCTACTCGCCATGTAAACCAGGGGTCGCATGATCGATTCCGGGCTTCTCCTGACTTTCGGATGAGTCTTTAAATCGAGGTCCCGTCTCCGTATGACTTTAGCTGTTGGTGAGACGTTAAACCCAAACACTCACTCACTCATATCGTCCCTTTTCTATGAATTAGCAAACAGTGCACACCCAGATCAGACGCCGCAGAAATCGGTGTCTGATCTGGTCTACACTGTTTGATTATTGTAACATTTGCCAGAAACAAAAAAATAATAATTGGAATTGGAGCACTCCAAACTTATCAGGGGGAAGATTTCATGCCATATACTACCCATTTTGATTTAGCTGCAACATTATCTTGCAAAGTAGAAGTAAAACAAAGATTAGGAATCGATACAATTAACTTACTCCATACACCAAAGACACCAATGGGAAAGAAACACAAACATGAAGCGACCAGACCATAATGGAAACCTAAACAAAGGAAGGCCATAAGGACAGTTACTTTCCCACAAAATGGCCAAATGGCCATCCTAAATAAAAAGACACAAGTGATACACACAGTAAGTAACAAACAACAACATAAATAAACCGCCACAGAAGAACCGCCTTGGAACGGTCAGTGGTTTCCTAACGATTTCCTAACGATTTTCCTCGATTTGGCAAGAATGTACAAGGATTGTCACAAAGCATCGTGGAGACAAGTCAATCATGTTTGACTGCTTCTGTGACCTCAAAATGGTACAGGACATGATGCAAATTTGAACACGTATCATCATGACACAAGGCATTGACCAATCAGTGGTCATCACCGACAAGTGGGTGGGCTCTTGATCTAGTTGGGTGTACCTTGTGATGGTGTAAAATATTTCAGTTCATGTCTTTGATCTTAACATAAAAAAGGAATATTTGACATGAGTGCTAGAATAAGAATGTTGCAGCTAAAACAAAATTTGTAGTAGGCCTATAAGTTAAAGGTAATTATCTATAGAATCGATCTTGACTGGATTCATGTGTAGAACAAAATCAAATACCACAGAAAGCGGCGTCTGAACAGGAATTTAACGGTAAATATTTGTACTGAATGAATCTTCCACTTTATATATTATAGCACAGTTCCATGTCGAAATGTTTTTTTTTTAGAAATTTCTTTGGAAAATTGCCTGCACTTTTTGCAGACAGTGTGGACTCTGATCAAACACTGCATTCTGAGGCGATTGATGGGGACCTGCACTGTTTGCCAGTTACCCCCTTTTGAGATTTCAGATACAAAATGGGTTAAACGACAGCCCATTTATGGTCTATGTACTAAAACTCACGTGTTGGCCAAAGTAATCTCTAATAAATCCTAAGAAATATAAAGCAGTCGGCATTTTCATTTTTTTCTTGATTTCATTACGATAACCCGTGCGACATAGTGCATTTTTCACATCTCCAAAATGGCTAATTTGCTGATGAAAATCTGTGATATTTTTCTTATTTATACTGCAAACATTGGTTGTAGGTGCTCGTTAGAACCGCCTACAATCTATGTCTTGGAGCAGAAATAAGAAAAATATTGAATATTCTTACATACCCTAGTTTTATCTATATAAAATGGGGTTTATGTTGGGTTTATGTGTAGTTCATTTCACGTGATTGGGGTTGATGGTTCATGATGTTTTTTACCCGGAAAATGAAAATGCCGGCTGCTTGTCGTGCCGGCTAGCGCTCTAAGGGTTAAGATTTTTGGGTCAATCGACCCATAGTTATAAAGCACAGAAGCTTTTCAATGCTGGCGTCCACTTGACTATCACTGTCTTGTCGAAGATCAAGGTAACGATTATTTATAGCAGCACTTTTCTTCTCCCTCTGACGTCAGACTCTATGTAAAATGTATATCTGGACTGGGCTTGTGTACATTGGCAAAGAGTGTAGACCCAGATCAGATACTGCAGAATGCGGCGTCTGATCACAATTTAAATCGTGATTCAGGACCATTTTTCCAGCATACACTCACAATCGACCCACCATGCAGTACTGTCAGTGCTTTGATTTCTTTCGAAAGAAATCCCACTTAATTCTGATATATTTAAGAAAATCTTAACCTGACGTCAGCCTTTCGACAACAAAAAACATCGTGGATGCAGTATATTTTTCAAGTTTCTGCTTGTTTGATATATATACCTTCTTTCAATGATCAAGTCTGAAATCGAATAAGTTCAAAGCGTCACTTGATCCTTGGCTGCATCCTTGGCGGAAAATAATCCTTGACACCGGTTACTCAGAGTAGCTATTTTCATTTGGTTTTCTGGCCCTCCCGTGAAATTTGGTGGCAGGTTGTCTAAGGAAGACAAAAACGAAAGAAAAGAAAACCAGAGCACCGAAAGAAAACACCTCACCTTTCGTTTGTTTGTTTGATTTGATGTTTAACGTCCCCGTCAACACTATATAGGTCATTTTGGAGACGTTGTCGCCCAATGAAAGCAATAGGGTTTATAAGCATGGGCGGCCCAACTCGCACCGCTTTGCCTGGGCAGGCTTAGATCCTCTAAGCGGTTTCCCAGCGCTCGTGTGCGGTCGGATTCAGCTCTGTGTGGAAGCATCATGCAGCCCATTTATTTTTTCAAGCTCCGATAGGCGGGGGCGCTCACCCTTCGTTAGTAGGCGGATGGTTATAAATAATCCAAAATTGTTACAATTCAGGCTTGTCAGGCTGTGTGTGAGGTAAATGCTCTACTGGATATTTGCGGATGCTCTGAAGACAGTACTGAGGGGATTTTGATGATGAGCAACTCAACATATCACGCCTGTCGCACCGACACAGGTAGGCAAAACCAGAGAGAGAGAGAGAGAGAGAGAGAGAGAGAGAGAGAGAGAGAGAGAGAGAGAGAGAGAGAGAGAGAGAGCGCCTGATACTCAGTATACACATTTTGACATAGTTTAGCCGTTTACGCAGAAAAAATCAAGTGGCATCTAGGATATCAGGGATATCAGGCATATGCAGCATTGCAGTAGTCGAAATACCAAGACAAAAAAAAAAAAAAAAACACAAACTGGATACTTACAAATTCTATGTCTGATCATTGCATTTTTTTAAAGAAAAGAAAAACGAAACAACTCATCCTGACACCCCTAGTTTCGAAACTGACAGTTACTATGTATCTAGGGGATCCCATTCAGCACAAATTAGAGTTTGCCTTTTATTTTTTCTGTTCTTGCTGTAGGTGTGCATGTCTCATTCATTTGGATCCCTGTAAGATTATTCTTTTTATGCTTAAAGTGAATGCATTCGAAGTATATTCTTTTTAATTAGGATCTAATTATTTCCTATAAAAGTAGACCCTGGAATTTTCCACGGCCATTCTCTCCCTTCCGCTGAATCAAGAAGGGCAGTTTTCAGTCTCTAGCGAAAGAATGTGCACAGCTTTTGTACTGGTATAAACCTGCCCAGGTGGTAACAAACAAAGAAACAAATACATGAGAGAAACATTTTAATGAAAAGTCTCCCAAATTACGTAAGCTAATAATACAGTTAATGTTCAGTGGAATTTTTACCATAAAATTCAGACCAGCTTTAGCATACAGTTCAGACCAGTCCATTTTCAGCGGAAGGGACGTCTAACTTAACAGTACAAACAAATTTATGAATGACAGTTTATTAGCCTATCAGCTTTGGACAGATTTGTATCTGATTTTTTTTTCATTTCCTTTTTGCAAGTTTTGCAAAAAATCGTGTCTTTATGGAAACAGTGTAAATCCTCATCATACACCGCGTTCTGTAGCCGCGTTCTCTTGAGTAACATAAGGAATGTAAGAACAAATGTTTCTTTTCCATGACATTCTAATGGTTGATGCCTATTGCTGCTTGAATAAATTTCTTACAACTCTGCTTGTTCTGTTCCTTTTCTTGCCGTACTTTATCATTGAGCTATGTATTCGGACAGACAGGGCTGAGCAAACTGTGTACACCCAGATGAGACGACAAGATCTACACTGTTTGCTGCTCACCCAGCTATTTTCGGCTCAACATCGGGTATTAAATTGAACTTGGTCAAAGTTAAAATTTTAGAGCAAGTACGGTTAGGGTGTTAGGTGTCCGAATATTTAGGGTAAATACGGGTTACTTCGTCGCGCTTTACAAAAGTTTGGATTGTTAGCGCCACGAATCGATAGACTCGCTGTCTGTGCCAAAAACAGTACGTCCATTCTCTCCTTAACGCTAATCAAAACTCTTATGTCAATTTCATGCAAACTTCACGAGAATGTTTCATAGGTCATCCTCTACATTAACTAAATAAAACAGTTACGCTTCCTGGAATAAGATAACTATTAGTGATCTACATGACTTCCAGTAAGGCCCCGCCCATTGGGGTTTGAAGAAATAAATGGGCTATGATGCTTCCACTCAGAGCTGAAACCGACCACACATGAGTACTGGTACACTGCTCAGAAGATCTAAGCCTGCGCAGTTAAAGTGGTGTGAGTTGGACCGTCCATGCTTATAAACCCTATTGGTTTCATTGGGCGACAGGGCTTGAGATGTTATTTCATATCAGCGTCGGGTAAAGTCCCACAAAATTGGAAGCAACGTCCCCAAAATGACATATACAGTGTTGACGGGGACGTTAAACCCCATATCAAACCAACATGACTTCCAGATGCTATGTAACAACTTGAAATCAGGTAAGAGATTCTGGGTGATATTGGCCCTCTTTTATATTGAACCAAATTATCTGTTTTATTCATTTCAGAATTAGAGTGCATGTTTAATACTACAAGCCAGTTTGAATCACACGAGATCAAATGCGATTGCCCTAACCCTTGTAGGTATGTGCGGTGAAACTGTATTGGCACCGATGTCCCGTCTGCCATGGTTGAATCGAATTCATTCTTTGGCCTTAAGATGTCAATCACAACAGTTGTCGTCTAAATTTCAAAGTGTATGTTGCAAACAGTGATAACACAGATCAGTCTGCTCCTGAAGGAGCATTCTGATCTGGATCCACGCTCTTTCCCTGTATGAAAAAATGTGTTTGTAAAGTTTTCACCAAGAAGATTTCGCAGACGACATTATACAGACGACATTTTAATAGTTAACTTGCCAAGAAAATACTGCATCTGAAAACGCTGTCTGTTTATGTCTGCTGTATATAACCCCTATATCTGTATATTTATTATAAGTATGCTACTCCGATTTAACATGATATTTATTGCATTAGACATTTTTATAGATTAATAAAAGCCGCTTATATGTTGGCTTAGTTGGTACCTTATGCTCTGTCTCTGGTTGGGCCCATCGGAATCTAACTGTTGGTTTTCTTTTACTCCAGCATTTCAGTGGTTTGCTGCTGTCAAGTCCTCACCGTTGTTTCAACTCTGTGGCTGCAATCATCGCCCTTCCTTCCGTCGCGATTTAGGCAAATAATTTGTTCAGTCCGCATGAAGGCTTCCTAACCCATCAGTGCAATATCTCCGAGAACACAAAAATCAAACAACAACAGAGATGAAACTATGGTGAGGACTCGACAGCAAGTATAACTGAAATTCTGGAGCAAAAGAAAAACAATAGTTAGACAAGTAACTGTCCTTTTGGCTTTCTGCTTTTGGTATTTTCATTAGGGTCTAGTTGTTTCATGTTTGTGTTTCTTTCCCTTGGTGTCTCTGATGGGAGCTGTGGGTTAATTGTATCGATTTCTGATCATTGCCTTCACTTCTATTTTGCTTTTGTGCCAATGTGCCAATACAAACATACCAGTGTACAAACGTTTTATGCTGAGTATTATAGAAAAGTTTTAACTGTAAAAAATTATCTTATATACTCTAATCATTATCAATGATACATTATACAACGGTTCTTAAAGTTAAACGAGTATGATGGATGGGAAACATATCATGGTGCAGTTTTGGTTTGTAGAATTTCAAACGCTGGTCGCCATTATTGGAACGGAATGATTTTAGCAATTTTGAATCTCCGTGTTGCCCAGATGCCTTCAACCAAGTTTCAGCTCAACACCACCTTTGTTTCTGTAGCAGAGTTTGTTTGAAACATTTACCAAATCAGAATATCCATGTCGCCAAGATGCCTCCCATAAAGTTTCAGCTCGATCTCGCCTTTGCTTGTTGAGATGTCATTTCAAAAATTTCAAGAGTGCCACCATGGCAGCTATCTTGAATATCGAAACGAAATGATGACAGCAAATCTGAATCTCCATGTCACTCTTATTCGTCTGATCAAGTTTCAGCTTGATCTCTCCTTTGGTGGTCATCTTAGATATCGGAACGGAACCACATTAACAATTCTGAATCTGATCACCCAAACACATCCCACGAAGTTTCATCTTCATTTGACTTCCGGTTCTGGATGAGACGCGAAAATGTTAAAAGTTTACGACAGAAGACGGACGGACGACGGACAGACAACAGATAACAGGCCATGGCATAAGGTGACCGGCACTAAACATACAACACAATGCAGATAGAAAATGAGCCAGTGGACGACAAAACCAACAATAAGACTTGTGCGACCAGAAAAAAACAGAGATCAGTCTTCGCTGATCGCATTAGCCTTCTATAGCCACATGATAAGCTTAAACTCTTGCCATACTGTGAGAATATGCAGGCCGATCTGAGTGTTTGCTGGTCGAACAGGTCTTATTGTAGGTTTTGTCGTGCGCTGGCTCAAATATGAGCCCCGCCAAGCGAATTTGTGTCTTCGAGCATTCCGTCATGACAATTTTTTATTGCGCATGCCCAGCAATTCAGAGGGGCCAGGGATATGGCTTTTTGTCTGAAGGTTCCTCTTGATTCACTGCTTGTATGAGCGAGCAGCGAAGGTTCTGGCGAGACTGCGGGGATGCGCTGGCTCGCCTGAACCTTCGCTGCTCGCCTAGGCGATAAATACCAAAATCGCTTGACTGGGCCCACATGTTTGGGTTTTATTGAGACTCTTTATTGTTTTTTTTTCTTTTTAATTTATTTTAAAGTGAAACGCTGTATGAAAAGTCATGGAGTCAGCGGCAATGGCCATCAGATTTGTATGCGGTAAGTCTCTTTTTACCTGCTGATCTTTTGCGTCCCCGCCCAACGGGGCCTGGAGAAAAAGATTGGGCTGCACGGTGCTTCCGCGCAGAGCTGAAACCGACCGAACTTGAGTACTGGTAAACAGCTTAGGTTTAAGTCTGCCCAGGAAAAGTGATGCGAGTCGGACCGCTCCTTATACCCAAGCGGTTTCGATGGACGGTAGGACTTGCGATGTCTTTTCATCTCAATGTCGGGTAAAAGTCCCACAAAATCGGAAGAAACGTCTCCAAAATGACCTTAATAGTGTTGACGGGGACGTTAAACCTCAAATCAAACAAAAAACCTACTGATCTCTTCCAAATATTTTCCGCCAGTTTTATATACAAGCTACTAAGATAGGCTTCCTATGTTTCATTGGTTACCTAAATTTCACAAAAGGTAATACAAGGCACTTTTTATTGCAAATCGAAGCTCTTCACCCACTATTCCTATATTATTAACTTCATATCTTACTGCCATCATAAATTATGCGATCAACTTTTGTGACAAAGGTTGTGAACGATCATGGAAATAAGTTCTGAATAGTAAGGTATTTCGGAAGCATAAACGAAAATAGCAGACCCGCTTTTATTGAGTCTGTTCATTGTGTAATACTGGCCACGCACTCTAGCACCGGCTTAAGCAGTACTCTATAACTGTTTTTTTTTTTTTTTCAAAATGTTTCTAAATGAACGCAATGATCTAAAGGACCAGAAAATATAATCTGCACTATGATGATGTTCGGAGAGACTTTTTTACGGCCGCCACACGGCATAACACCAGCTGCAGTGAAGATAAATTTTTTGTTTGTTTGATTTGAGGTTTAACGTCCCCGTCAAAATCTTAAAGAGAAAAACTTAATGGTTCAATAGAATGGATATTTCAAAGAGGAGATTCCCTATATCTTGCATGTCATGTCAGAAATGCTTTATTTTCATTTTTAAAGTGCATTAAATTACATATTATGGTAATGTATGAAAGTATATGAAGCTCTCACCTTCCTACTTGCCAATATGTATGTACGAATTGGCACTGGGTTATTTAGATAAATTATGGGAATTTCGATCAGTACTAATGCGCACCTCTTGTGGCTGATTTGCTCTTTTATAAAACAAGAGGGCCATGATGGCCCTGGATCGCTCACCTGATCCATAGAGTAACAAGTGGGCCCCGGGGAGGCCCATTATTGACCCCAGGGTTATAATGTGCATAATGTTGAGGGAGGTCTAAAAAGGTGAAGCTTCATACCAAATATCAACAAAGGCTATAATTTAAACAATCTTGGCAAAGGTCCACTAGATGAAGCTACACACCAAATATCAAAGACATGGGCCTTGCGGTTTCAGAGAAGAAGATTTTTTTAAAGATATTCCTTACATAAGCCTATGTAAAACCAAATGGCCCTGGGGCAGGGGCATTTTTGGCCTCAGGGCTTTAATTTAAACAATCTTGATAGAGGTCCACTAGATGAAGTGTCACACCAAATATCAAAGGCCTGGGCCTTGCTGTTTCAGAGAAGAAGATTTTCAAAGATTTCCCTATATTAGTCTATGTAAAACCAAAGGGTCTCGGGGCGAGGGCATTTTTGGCCCCATGGCTATAATTTGAACAATCTTGATAGAGGTCCACTAGAAAAAAATTCACACCAAATATCAAAGACCTAGGCCTTGTGGTTTCACAGAAGAAGATTTTTGAAGATTTTCCCTATATAAGTCTATGTAAAACCAAAGGGCCACGAGGCGGGGGCATTTTTGACCCCAGCACTATAATTTGAACAATCTTGGTAGAGGTCCACTAGCTGAAGCTTCATACCAAATATCAAAGACCTAGGCCTTTTGGTTTCAGAGAAGAAGATTTTTCAAGATTTTCCCTATATAAGTCATGTAAAACCAAAGGGCCACGAGGTGGGGGCATTTTTGTCTCAGGGCTATAATTTGAACAATCTTGGTAGAGGTCCACTAGCTGAAGCTTCATACCAAATATCAAAGACCTGGGCCTTGTGGTTTCAGAGAAGAAGATTTTTCAAGATTTTCCCTATATAAGTCTATGTAAAACCAAAGGGCCACGAGGCGGGGGCATTTTTTGTCTCAAGGCTATAATTTGAACAATCTTGGTAAAGGTCCGCTAGCTGAAGCTTCATACAAATATATCAAAGACCTAGGCCTTGTGGTTTCAGAGAAGAAGATTTTTAAAGATTTTTCCTATATAAGCCCATGTAAAACCAAAGGGCCCCGGGGCGGGGGCATTTTTGGCCCCAGCACTATAATTTGAACAATCTTGGTAGTGGTCCACTAGATGAAGCTTCATACCAAATAGCAAAGACCTGGGCCTTGCAGTTTCAGAGAAGAAGATTTTTAAAGATTTTCCCAATATAAGCCCATGTAAAACCAAAGGGCCCTGGGGCTGGGGCATTTTTGGCCCCAGCACTATAATTTGAACAATCTTGGTAGGGGTCCACTAGATGAAGCTTCATATCAAATATCAAAGAACTGGGCCTTGCGGTTTCAGAGAAGAAGATTTTTAAAGATTTTCCCTATATAAGCCTATCTAAAACCAAAGGGCCCCGGGGCGGGGACATTTTTGGCCTCAGCACTATAATTTGAACAATCTTGGTAGGGGTCCACTAGATGAAGCTTCATACCAAATATCAAAGACCTAGGCTTTGGTGTTTCATAGAAGAAGATTTTTAAAGATTTTCCCTATATAAGCCCATGTAAAACCAAAGGGCCCCGGGGCGGGGGCATTTTTGGCCCCATCACTATAATTTGAACCATCTTGGTAGGGGTCCACTAGATGAAGCTTCATGCCAAATATCAAAGACCTGGGCCTTGCGGTTTCAGAGAAGAAGATTTTTTAAGTTTTCTGTGAAAAAAATCTATTTTTGGCTCCTGTGACCAATATGTGCAACGGACCGGAACCATTTGAACAGCTTTGAAAGGGGACCACCTAAGGATCATTCCTATGAAGTTTGGTCAAAATCCGATCAGTGGTTTAGGAGGAGATGTCGTTTGAAGAAATTGTTTACGCACGCACGGACGGACGCACGGACGCACGCACGCACGACGGACGACGGACAAAAAGTGATCCCAAAAGCTCACCTCGTCACTACGTGACGGTGAGCTAAAAAGACTTCATGGTGTACCTTTCGGCTGATTTGTAA
Source organism: Lucinisca nassula (assembly GCA_963580285.1). Taxonomy (NCBI): domain Eukaryota; kingdom Metazoa; phylum Mollusca; class Bivalvia; order Lucinida; family Lucinidae; genus Lucinisca; species Lucinisca nassula. The sequence goes on along the minus strand of OY757014.1, from coordinate 17,518,039 downwards.
CTGTTAAATGCGTTCTTTCGTATCCCCCCGCCCCCGCTCATTCGGGCTTGAAGAAATAGATGGGCTGCATGATGCTCCCACGCAGAGCTGAAACCGACCGCACACGAGTTCTGGTAAACCACTTAGAGGATCTAAGCCTACCGAGGCAAAGCAGCGTGAGTCCATGCTTATAAATCCTATTGGTTACAATAGGCAACAGGGCTTGCGATGTCATTTCATCTCAATATCGGGTAAAAGTCCCACAGAATTGGAAGCAACGTTTCCAAAAATACCTATACAGTGCGGGGACGTTAAACCTCAAATCAAAAAAACAAAAAACAAATATAACCTCTCGGCTGAAAAGCAACTCAAGTTATTGAGGCTTCTGCAACAAGGTTTATCGGAACCCGAATTTTATGGTGACTTAGTATATAAATTCAGAAAAAATATATAACCGCAATGACTTCAGCGCCCAATGTCGTAAAATCATTCTTCAATATAAAAAGAATGGGTACAACATAAATGTTATACGACAGACTGCATGCATGGTAGTTAACCCAACCACGGTTGACAACTTTGCTTCCCTCTTTAATTGCACGCCGGTGGGTATGACGATTCCTAAGTAAAGGCTTATTGAGAATTAGAGAGATCTAATTCAAGGTCATGTTGGTTGGTGCCTATTGCTCTGTCTCTGGTCGGGCCCATCGGAGTCTAACTGTTGGTTTTCTTTTGCTCCAGCATTTTAGTGGTTTCTTGCTGTCAAGTCCTCACCGTTGTCCAACTCTGTGGTTGTTTGATTATTTGTTTTCATGGAGCTGTTGCACTGGTAAGTTAGGAGGTCTTCATGCGGACTGAACAAATTATTTGTCTAAATCGCAACGGAAGTAAGGGCGAGGATTGTGGCCACGTAAAATCGATTTCAGCCCCCCCCCACCCCCAGTGGAATTCTTTTCCGCTGACCGTTCCAAGACGGTTCTTCTGTCGTGGTTTATTTTTGTTATGGTTTGTATTTGGGTGTTTGTGTCGCTTATGTTATTTTAGATAGCCTATTGGTCATTTTGTGGGAAAGTAACTGTCCTTTTGGCTTTCCGCTGTTGGTGTTTCCATTAGGGTATGTTGTTTCATGTTTGTTTGTCTTTCCCTTTGGTTTCTCTGATGGGAGCTGTGGGTTGATTGTATCGATTCCTGATCATTGCCTCTACTTCTATTTTAAGTGTCGATGTTTAGCTATTTGGATTATTTATCAAATATTGGCAATACCTACTTCGATGGTTTGGTCAGTCAAATTTACCCTTCTTTTGAACGGTTATAAAGTAGAAGTAAAATAAAGATCAGGAATCGATACAATTAACTTACTTCACCCATCAAAGACACCAAAGGGAAAGAAACACAAACATTAAGCGAACAGACCATAATGGAAACCTAAACAAAGGAAGGCCATAAGGACAGTTACTTTCCCACAAAATGGCCATATGGCCATCCAAAATAAAAAAACACAAGTGATACACACAGTAAGTAACAAACAACACCATAAATAAACCGCCACAGAAGCACTGCCTTGGAACGGTCAGTGGAATGATTTCCATTGGGGGGCTTAAATCGATTTTACATGGCCACAATCCTCGCCCTTACTTCCGTCGCGATTTAGACAAATAATTTGTTCAGCATGAAGGCCTCCTAACTCATCAACACAAAAAATCAAAGAACCACAGAGGTGAGACAACGGTGAAGACTCGACAGCAAGAAACCACTGAAATGCTGGAGCAAAAGAAAACCAACAGTTAGACTCCGATGGGCCCGACCAGAGACAGAGCATCAGGCACAAACTAACATTACCTTGAATTAGATCTCTCTAATTCTCAATAAGCTACGTAGTATGGCCCATCATCTTTCTTATGAATGTTTTCATTGCTCTTAAAGGAACTCATTTTTGATTTTTATTTACATTGGAGCCGTCATTGAATCTGAGGCCTGACCCACCGGCGTGCAAAGCCGTCATATTTTTCGTGTAGGTTCCTTGTGACAAGGGTTTCACGCACATACAAAAAATGACCCGTGACCTTGATCTTCACCTGTAACCTACTTAAAAGAAAAAAGTTAACATTGGTCATAACTTTTGAACAATTTGAGGTAGAGCCTTCAAATATGGCATGTAGGTTCCTTGTGCCAATTGTTTTCCACTCATATAAAAAGTATTAACTGTTACCTTGACCCACTTTAAAGAAAAATACCATTTGTCATAGCTTCTGAACCGTTTGTGATAGAGCCTTCAAATTTAGCATGTAGGTTCATTGTGACAAGGGCTTCAACAACAACAACAACAACAACAACAACAAAAAACATGATCTATAACCTTGACCTGCGACCAACTTTGAAGAAATAATTCACCTTGCCCGGGGACATGTTCATGTATCACAAACGCATCTTGTTTCATTCTTGGATGGTGATGTTCCTCGTTTCGCATCCTACGCTATTTATATATCCAAATTATTCGGTTTGCCAGCGTGTCTAATCACGTGACTGGCTTCAAAACTCGTAATATATTATTAAGTGCCAAATGGCTATCCAAAATAAAAAGTTATAAGCAATACATGCAAATACGAACTTAACCCTTATCTTGCTGAATATTCATTTAAGCCACACCCATTTCTCTCTATCATCAAATCAAATTACTTGATGTACTTTATTGCTACAAATTCATAAACTGAATGCCAAACAGTGTAGATCCTGATCAGATGGCTTCTTCAGAAGCCATCTGATCTGGATCTACACTGTTTCCAAAGATAGGGGTTGTCGTGAACAGCAAGATAAGGGTTAACCGCCTTGAACGTTAAAAAAGTGTTGTTCTTTTACTTTGGGCTAACATCGATTTTACATGGCCACTATCCTTTCCCTTGCCTTGGTTCTGTCGTGGTTAAGATAATTTATTCCGCCCTCATGAAGGATTTCTTACTCATCAGCGCAACATCTTCGAGAACATAAAACTATCAAACCAAATACAGAGGTGAAATAACGAGGAGGACTCGACAGTATGAAATAACTGAAATGCTGGAGCAAAAGACAGCCGACAGTTGCGCTCCGGTGGACCCGACCAGAGACAGAGCATCAGGCAACAACCGGCATTACTGAAGTAATAAAGTCTTTAGACGGGAGCCGTCACAGATTCAGAGGCCCGACCCGTCGGTGTGCAATTGAATAAGGAAGCAAAGTTATCAACCATGATGGTGTTAACTGTCGTGCATGCAGACGGTCGTATAGCATTTATGTTGTGTCCAATCGTTTTTATATCCAAGATTGTGTACAGAAATCATCGAAGCATACATTTTTTCTGAATTTGTATAAATAAAATTGAGGTTCAAATAGGCCTTGTTCCAGAAGAGATTTAAGTACAACATTGAATTTTGAAACTAAATCGAACTGACGCCTATAAAACGTAGAAAAGACCGACAACCCTGAATCAGAGTTTAGCAGTCTAACTCTTCAGTGCAACGTTCTCGAGACTATAAAAATGAAACGAATACAGAGATTGAAACAACAAAGAGGACTCGACAGTTTGAAATAACTGAAATGCTTGAGCAAACGAAAACCAACAATTGGTTTAGGGCAGGCCCGACCAGAGACAGATCATTTGGCAAAAAACGACTTGACTTAGAAAATTTATGTAAATCTTAAGGCCCCAGCCGACCCTCTGGGATGAAAACCTTTGGTCATTTAATATACCAAATATTGTATTTTAAGTTCGTTCAGTCAACGAGCGTCATGCGTTCATATAGTGGTGACGATTTTGTAGCTCTTTCAAAATTTACGATAAAAACACTCATTTACACACTTTCGGCATGAAATTCGGACAAAAAGAAAGAAGAATAGCTGTGATAAAAACCTGCCTTTCGTGGGATTCGAACCCGGCCGCTCGGGTGAAAGTCCAAGCTCGACTGCCTGACGCAGTTGTCAGAGTTGAGGTTATACTAGCGATTTAAATATCCATTAGACTTTCAGTCAAATAAAGCAGATCAAAGTGGTACATTCTGAGGTATTATATTGCAGAGGTCAGTGCACCAGAAATATACATCAAAGTCTGCCAGTTTCTTTGTATTCAAAGTCAGTTCAGATGATTCACATAAACGTCCTGATAACTGAAAGTGCAACGTACCTGATTAGGTGACCGCACACTTGCTGCGTCATAATTGGCCTATTTATGTTTCTATCCTTGTCAGTTTGTGGTGTCATAATCTGAAGTTTGGTGATCAAAGTATGTAGCACGAGTATGAAATCGGTTAGGACTAGACTTTTATTGAGTAAAATTATTGAGTAGCACATCCACTCCAAAGTCTAATGAATATTGAAATCAGTAGTAAAACATTTAAACTATGCATAATCTACCAAGGTACGTAAATGAATGGCGTAATTGCGGTCCGAAACACACCCTGTTCAAGGAAGGCATCATTTAGCTATTAACGCGAAACCCTTTTCGGCAAAATGAAATCCGATCCTAGATAAGCCCCGAACTTATGACAAGGAAAATAGAAGTGAAGGCAATGATCAGGAATCGATACAATTAACCAGTGACACCAAAGGGAAAGAAACACAAACATGAAACAACAGACCCTAATGGAAACATCAATAGCGGAAAGCAAAAAGGACAGTTACTTTCCCAAAAAATGCCCAATCGGCAATCCAAAACAAAATAACATAAGCGATACAGACACTCAAAGACAAACCATAGCAAAAATATATCGCGACAGAAGAATCGCCTTTGAACGGTCAGTGAAACGAATTCCACTGGGGGGGGGGGGGCTTAAAGCGATTTTACGTGACCACAATTCTCGCCCTAACTTCCGTCGCGATTTAGACAAATAATTTGTTTAGTCCGCATGAAGGCCTCCTAACTCATCAGTGCAACATCTCCGTGAATACAAAAATCAGACAACCACAGAGATGAAACAACGGTGAGGACTCGACAGTAAGAAACCACTGAAATGTTGGAACAAAAGAAAACCAGCAGTTGTAACAAAAATAAAAGACGTATAGCAAGAAGTTCTCGCCTATAACGGGAGTCTAAATATTAACTTGAACTTTTATGTCATTTCGGTAGGCACCTGATGCTCTGCCTCTGGTTGGGTCCATCGGGCGTGCCAACTGTTGGTTTTCTTTTGCTCCAGCATTTCAGTTATTTCAGGCTGTTGAGTCATCATCGTTGTTCATCTTTGTTGATTTTATGTTCCCTGCGATGTTTCACTGATGAGGTTGTAAACATTCATGCGGACTACACCACGACAGAACCAATGGCTTGGATTGTGGCCACGTATGATATATTTATGTCCCAAAGTAAAAAAACCCCTTTCCAATGCGGTTCTTCTGTTGTGGTTTATTGTTGTTATAGTTCGTCTTTGCAGGTATGTATCGAATGTATTTAGTTTGGATAGCTGTTTGGCCATTATGAAGGAAAGTATTTGTCCTTTTGGCTTTCCGCTTGTGACATTTTTTTTCTCATAATGGTGAAGTTGTTTTATGATCGTGTTTTTGTCCTTTGATGTCTTGGGTGGGAGGTGTGGTTTGTTTGTATTGGAGTTTAAAGACCCAGTCAACAATAGTTAGGTCGTTTTGAGCCCGTCAGTTTAACTATCGGGCAAGCTCATACATAAGCGGTTAACCAGTACAGTGCACATTCTTTTGCCAGAAAATGACAACTGCCCTTCGTGAAGCAGCGAAAGGGAGAGAATGACCATCGAAAAGATTTCATGATCAATCTCCACGATAAAATGTTGCCGACCCCGGCAGGTATCGGGCCCGCGTCCTCCTGATCACCAGTCAGAAACGCATCCGACCGAGCTACCGAGGCCGGGCACAAATGATGGGAGGTGTGAGGTAATTGTACCGATTCCTGATCATTGCCTTCTCTTCTTTTTCGAGCCCGGACCGCTCGGGTAAAAAACCAGTGCTCTAAAACAGAGCCAAAGAGTCGAATCTCTGGCGCAGTTGTCAGAGAATGGTAAAGACTGGTGGATAACTGAAAGGAGTAATTTCGGTCCGTAACAATATATATATGCGTTAGAATTCAAATATCATTCTCGAAAGATCCGATTGTTTAGTGAATGGGTGGCTGGTATCGTCAAGATATGTATATGTAAGGAGCTTTTGTTATTGCAGGAAGTTCTTCTAAAAGGCATATGCGAGGAAAAACCTGATGTTTGTGATACTCTTAAGCAACGTGACAGTCGTGAATTAAAGTAAGTTCACTTCGTATTCCCTCAGGACGGAAATGTTAAAATTTAAGGTATGTTATTGGCTATGCATAAAACAAGCGGCTTTGTCGCATCCCACTGCTGCCACCAGTGTTGCGTTTGCCGGATAGTCCACGAAATACGCCAACGCAGTCCCACATACAAGTACTTATCGCAATATCCGTTGTTAAGCCAACCGCTTTAAGAGCCGGCTTTTTTAACGACGCAAATAGTGTTGTTTTTTTTTTTTTTTTTTTCACGAAGTTAAGCAACGGAAATCGCGGTTAGTAGCTGAATGAGAGACCGCGTTGCTTGACTTCGTAGACCAACCGATAAACGCTACACTGCACCAGATTTGCTCAAAAGTAAGGGTATATGATAGCTTCTGTACTTTCATTTTTCAGTGAAGTTTTTTTTGTTGCTTGTTTGCTTCTTATAAGATCTATGAGTCCATTTAATTGGTATCGCATGTGTGCAGGCCAATGACGTTGGCAGTTCTGCATCTGACTTCAAACTCGTTATAAAATTTTAACTTCTTAACCAGAGCTATCGGTTTAGTAGTCGCAGATAAGATTGACTTGGCGGACTATCGTTTGTACCTGCCTTAGGAATATTCCATGAATAAAAAGGTAAACCAAGTCTCCCGATTGTGTGAATTCAACTGTAACACAACTATAGCTGTGGCGTATATGACCATTTTGTGCGCCTGTATAAAGTGTGCGAAAGGCACTCTACCGAATCTTCTGTTTGACTCGGCGAATTTGACATATATTGACGACACCTGAATAGCTCCGCCTAGTCAATCTTATCTGCGACTACTATATCATAAACTCCGCAAAGTAGTTTCTAATACAAATTGCGCACCCCTTGTGGCTGAGTTATGAAAGAGACTTCATGATGAACCTTACAGTTGAAAACCAATCTGAAATCATTGAAACATTTAGCTCGACTTCTAGGTGGATGGTTTATTAAATACTGACAATACCTATTTCGATAGTTTGATCAGTCAAATTTACACTCCCCACCAGAACTACAGTTAAATAAAGCAAATTCTTCTGATACCGAGGCCCCGTTTTTGGAATTACAACTTTCTATTGTAGATAGATTTGTTTCTTGCAAAATTTATGATAATCGCGGAGATTTTAATTTTGAGACCGTAAATTTTCCTTTCTTTGACGGTGATGTTCCTCGTACGGCATCCTATGGCGTTTATATTTCGCAATTAATTCGATTTGCTAGAGTGTCTAGTCATGTAACTGACTTCAACACTCGTAAAAATAGGTAACTGCTAAACTTATTAATAAGGGTTAACGGTATCATAAAATACGCAAAGCCTTTTCAAAATTTTATGGACGTCATTCCGATTTAATTTCAAAATTCAATGTTGGACTTAAATCTCTTCTGCAGCAAGGTCTATCGGAACCCGAATTTTATGGTGACTTAGCATATAAATTCAGAAAAAATATATAATCACAATGATTTCAGCACCCAATTACGTAAAATCATTCGTCGATATAAAAAGATTGGTTATACGACAGACTGCATGCGTGGTAGTTAACCCAGTCACGGTTGACAACTTTGCTTCCCTCTTTAATTGCATGCCGGTGGGCCAGGCCTCAGATTCTATGACGGTTCCAGCGTAAAGGCTTACTGAGAATCAGAGAGAACCTTATTTTATGTAATGTTGGTTGGTGCCTGATGCTCTGTCTCTGGTCGGGTCCATCTGAGTCTAATTGTTGGTTTTGTTTTGCTCCAGCATTTCAGCGAATTCTTGCTGTCGAGTCCTCTACGTTGTTTCATCTCTGTGGTTGTTTGATTTTTGTGTTCACGGAGATTTTGCACTGATGAGTTAAGAGGCCTTCATGCGGACTGAACAAATTATTTGTGTAAATCCGACGGAAGTAAGGGCGAGAATTGTGGCCACGTAAAATCGATTTAAGCCCCCCAGCGGAATTCGTTTCACTGACCGTTCCAAGGCGGTTCTTCTGTCGTGGTTTACTTTTGTTATGGCTTGTCTTTGAGTGTGTGTATCGTTTATATTATTTTGTTTTGGAAAGCCAATTGGCCATCTTGTGGGAAAGTAACTGTCCTTTTGGCTTTCTGCTTTTGGTATTTCCATTAGGGTCTAGTTGTTTCATGTTTGTGTTTCTTTCCCTTTGGTGTCTCTGATGGGAGCTGTGGGTAAATTGTATCGATTCCTGATCATTGCCTTAACTTATATTCTATCGGCACGATTCCGATTTAGTTTCAAAATTCAATGTTTGACTTCTGCAACAAGGCCTACAGGAAATTATCAAAGCTTTTAGCTTGACTTCAAGATTTATTAAGTGATTTATTGATAATACCAACTTCGAAATTTAATCAAGTCAAGTTTATCAGTTAAATAAAACTAGTTCTTCTGAAACCGAAGCCACGTTTTTATTTGCATTTAAATATTGTAGGTGGGTTTGTTTCTTGCAAAATGTATGATAAACGCGATGATTTTGACTTTGAGATTGTAAATTTACCTTCCTTGGATGGTTATGTTCCTCGTGTGTCATCCTACTTTGTTTATATTTCGCAATTAATTCGATTTGACAGAGTGTCTCGTCATGTAACTGACTTCAACCCTCGTAATAAATTGTTAACTACTAAACTTCTTAATCAGGGTTATCGTAATCATAAACAATGTAAAGTCTTTTCTAAGTTTTATAGAGTCATTCCGCTTTAGTTTCTAAATTCAATGTTGGACTTAGAATAGAAGTGAAGGCAATCACCAGGAACCGATACATTTAACCCACAGCTCCCATCTGAGACACCAGATGGAAAAAAAAAACACAAACATGAAATAACTAGACCCCAATGGAAACATCAATAGCGGAAAGTCAAACGGACAGTTAGTTTCCCACAAAATGGCCAATTGACTATCCAAAACAAAAATATATAAGCGAAACACACATTCAAAGACAAACCATAACAAAAAAAAAATCTCTTCTACAACAAGGCCTATCGGAACCCGAATTTTATGGCGACTTTTGTTTATTTGATTGCTTTGAAGTTTAACGTCCCCGTCAACACTGTATATGTATTTTGAAGACATTGCTTCCAATTTTGTAGGACTTTTACCCGACATTGAGATGTAATGACAGCTCAAGAACTATTGCTCCGTGAAACCAATAGGGATTATAAGCATAGACGGTCCGACTCGCATCGCTTTGCCTGGGCAGGCTTAGATCCTTTAAGCGGTTTACCAGTACTCGCCATGTTTCAGCTCTAGCAGCCCATCTATTTCTTCAAGCCCCGTTGGGCGGGGGCTATATAGTGACTTAGTATATAGATTCAGAAAAATATATGCTTGCAACGACTTCAGTACCCAATTAAGTAGGATCATTCTTTGACACAAAAAGATTGGGTCCAACTTAATGTTATATGACTGACTGCATGCACTCCGGCGAGTTAGGCCCAAGATTCTGAATGCTTACTTAAAATGTAATTTTAGGTTATGTTGGTTGTACCTGATGCTCTGACTCTGGTTGGGCCCACTGGAGTCTAACTGTTGGTTTTCTTTTGCTCATGCATTTCAGTTATTACATGCTGTCGAGTTCTCACCGTTGTTTCATCTCTGTATTTGTTTGATTTCCATGTTCTTGGAGATGTGGCACTAGTGAGTTAGGAAGCCTTCATGCAGACTGAATAAATTATTTGTCTCAGCCACGGGGGAAGTAAGTGCGCGGATTGTGACTACGAAAAATCGATTTCAGCGCCCCCTCCCCCTCCCAACCACTTATCAGTGAAAAGTTTCTTGCTGACTGTGACTTCTGTCCTGTTTTTCATTATTATTTATTTCTTCTACCTGAAATAAACATGAATTTTTGGATGGGGCAGGTGTGTGTGTTTTGGGCGTGGGGGCAGGTGCGACATCAACTTCATCAACTTTAATTATTTACCTTCTGTATACACGTATATTCAACCAGCACAACAGATTCATCTTCCTGGATTAGCAATATTTAACCTCATATGCAACAAAATCTCTGCTTGAAAATTATCACATGTTAAACATTTTATCAAGCTGATCAGAACCTACAATGTTTGTCATAGTTTCAACTCTGTCTTCTCCTCGCTCAGTCCCACCACTGCATCCCAGCTCCTGAATGACAGTGATCAGAAACAGAGCCCCTTCAGCGATATATTTCAACAAAAAAGTTCATTCTACCTGTTGATGCAGGCCCGCACACCGGGTGGGGAGGGGTGCAAACGCACCCCCTTCCCCACATTTTGGAAAATTCTCAAATCTATGCAGTTTTTCACCCTCTGCGAAATACCTGAAATTCGTACCCCTCCCCACTTTTTCAGAGTCTGCGTACGGGCCTGAAACTGTTGCTGTATATATATATATATATATATATATATATATATATATATATATATATATATATATATATATATATATATATATATATATATATATATATATATATATATATATATATATATATGGTGAACATTGCCGACCCTGATTATAAGGAATGTACTCTCTATCCGATTTGGGTCTACGCTGTAGGTCTAATAACGATACCACCTTTAAAAAAAACCGGGCTGCTCATTTTTGCTCTAAACAAATTTAAGTTTTTGTTTACTTTTTGTACACTCGACTCTATCTAACACTTTTATGAAATGGAATGTTCTGAAAGTCGCCACGTGATAGCGTGGCCTAGATTAAGATATTGTTTTTGTTTTCCTTTCATAACGTGACGTGAGCAACCTGGCATTCTTATACTATATACTAATACTATATAATTATCTCTTTCATTTAACACTTAAATATCACTATTAAGCAAACAGTGTAGTCCCTGTGCAACCGGCTGAGCAGACTCCGAAATCCGTGGCGTCTGATCTGGGTATTCGGTGTTTGTCAAACCCAGCACGCGATTCCTGTCCAATGTCTATAAATTTTTCTGACCTACATGTATTGGCGCGACGTTTTCTATTAACAACCATAATATTGGTTTTCCTAAATCAGCGACAGTCACGTGGACAACAACATGAATTCAGATTTTGCCATTTAGTAAATTTGGGTCGATTGTAAAAAAGTCGACCCAAAAAGAGACCAAATGATACTCAGGGCGCAGGGGGAGCGATCACGACCTCATGGTCTTCTTGTTCTTTTTTCAGTTTTAATTTCCTGAAATTGAATATTTATTACGAAGATCTCAATTATGAAGTAATAGATGAAGAACCGGAAATAGCCGTAAGTAGTACATGAAAGGTAGTGCTCGGGTCTCCTCGTCAGATTCTCGACTGGTTGCAACGCAAATGGTATTATAAAGTACATTTGCTTCCTGACATTTTGATTCGGTAATTGTGCTGAACCACATGAATGGGATGCATTTTTGTGAGACTTTTCCTTTAAACCGTTTTAAGCGTATTGTGCTGTTTCGTTGAATCATGCCTTTTATTTCCATAAGATGCAGTTCAGAAACGACATAAAAAATCCTACTTTACGATTTCCACGACAAAGCTATAAAATTTCAAAAACGGTGCCGTATGCGGTGCTATTTTATACTGATAAACGTTATCAAACGAGACCAAAAACAATGCCATTTTTTTCATCACGAAACATTGCTAACCAAACAACGGCGTGGTAAACCAGTTTGGGTTTTACATATACAGTAAAATCACTTGGTAGTTGGTACAATTTTACATGAGGTTCAGAAAGCGTTTCCTTTGAAAGAACAACAATTTTTAGTGCCATGGTGTTTGAGTTATCTCCCTTAGAAATATAATTTGTAAGCAGCATAACTCCAACACCCTTTGAGACATATATTGTTGACACTTGGTAGTTATGTATGAGGTAACATGTGTAATGCGCAAAAAGCACAACTTTGGGAGCCACAGTATTTGAGTTATCTTCCCTGATAATATAACCTAGTGATAACCGTAACTTCATTACCCTTTGATCTGTACTGATGATACTTTGTAGACCTGCATATAAGGCTAAGAAGGCCTGTCATGAGCAAGAACTACAACCCTGGGTGCCATGATATTTGAGCTATCTCCCTTGACTTTATAAATTTTGTGATTACCATAACTCAAACATACTTTGAGATATGTTGATGAAAATAAGTATGATTGTACTCCAGGTTGAAAAGAAGTGGCATATGAACAACGACTCTGGGTGTCACAGTATCTAAGTTATCTCTCCTGACAGTATAGCAGTGTGGTCATTGTGGACATATTGATAGTACTTCCTAGGGCTGAACCTAAGTTTGAAAGATGAATGATTTTTGAATTTAAGAGCAGGAAATTCAAGTAGCAAAGGTCAAGATATTGTTAATCTTGTACTGAGCATACCGCTAACACTCGGTTGCCCTAACTTCTATACCCTTCATCTGTGTAAAAGATTGTGTCTTTGGAAGGACAGACTGACGGGCGGACGGACGGACAGCGGACATCGATTACTATTGTTCCCATGAATGTTGCCAACAGAAAATGTTAACTCTGCAGCTCCTCATTCATCTTAAATAATAATCATTTACCATGTTAGAGATAACTTGTTTCCGATAATTGTTCCTTAAAATTTAATAAAATTAAAAAAATATAGTCTGTTGAAAGGATTTTAAAATTCCGAAACATGGTTTACAACATATGTATTACACATACTGACATTTCAAACGTCGGGAGACATTTGGCCTGCTACCTTTTTAGCTCACCTGTCACGTAGTGACAAGGTGAGCTTTTGGGATCACTTTTCGTCCGTCGTCCGTCGTCAGTGCGTGCGTGTGTGCGCACGTGTGCGTAAACTTTTTCTTCAAATGGCATCTCCTCCTAAACCGCTGATCGGATTTTGACCAAACTTCACAGCAATGATCCTTAGGTGGTCCCCTTTCAAAATTGTTCAAATGGTTCCGGTCCATTGCACATCTGGGTCACAGGAGCTAAAAATAGATTTTTTAAAATAAAACTTTAAAAACCTTCTTCTATGAAACCGCATGGCCCAGGTCTTCGATATTTGGTATAAAGCTTCATCTAGTGGACCTCTACCAAGATTGTTCAAATTATAGCCCTGGGGGCCAAAATGCCCCCGCCCCGGGGGGCCTTTGGTTTTACATAGGCTTATATAGGGAAAATCATTAAAAAATCTTCTTCTCTGAAACCACAAGGCCCAGGTCTTTAATATTTGGTGTGAAGCTTTACCTGGTGGACCTCTACTAAGATTGTTCAAATTATAGCCTTGGGGCCAAAAATGCCCCCGCCCCGGGGGCCTTTGGTTTTACATAGACGTATACAGGGAAAATCTTTAAAAATCTTCTTCTCTGAAACCGCAAGGCCCAGATCTTTAATATTTGATGTGAAGCTTCATCTAGTGGACCTCTACCAAGATTGTTCAAATTATAGCCCTGGGGGCCAAAATGCCCCCGCCCCGGGGGCCTTTGGTTTTACATAGGCTTATACAGGGAAAATCTTTAAAAATCTTCTTCTCTGAAACCGCAAGGCCCAGATTATTGATGTGAAGCTTCATCTAGTGGACCTCTACCAAGATTGTTCAAATTATAGCCCTGGGGACCAAAATGCCCCCGCCCCGGGGGCCTATGGTTTTACATAGGCTTATATAGGGAAAATCATTAAAAAATCTTCTTCTCTGAAACCACAAGGCCCACATCTTTAATATTTTGTGTGAAGCTTTACCTAGTGGACCTTTACTAAGATTGTTCAAATTATAGCCTTGGGGCCAAAAATGCTCCTGCCCCGGGGGCCTTTGGTTTTACATAGGCTTATACAGGGAAAATCTTTAAAAATCTTCTTCTCTGAATCCGCAAGGCCCAGATCTTTGGTATTTGGTGTGAAGCTTCATCTAGTGGACCTCTTTCAAGATTGTTCAAATTATAGCCCTGGGGCCAAAAATGCCCCCACTCTGGGACCCTTTGGTTTTTCATCGGATTATATAGGGAAAACCTTTAAAAATCTTCTTGTCTGAAACCAGAAGGCCCAGGTCTTTGATATTTGGTATGAAGCTTCATCTAGTGGACCATTACCAAGTTTGTTCAAATTATAGCCCTTGGGCCTAGAATGTACTGGAGACACTAATTCTCAGGTGAGCGATTCAGGGCCCTCTGGTGTTTTATATTAGGATCACTTTTTGTTTGTCCTCCGTGCTTAAACAATTTCTTCAAACGACATCTCCTCCTAAACAGCTGAACGGATTTTGACCAAACTTCACAGGAATGATCCTTAGGTAGTCCTCTTTCAAAGTTGTTCAAATGGTTCCGGTCCGTTGCACATCTAGGTCACAGGAGCCAAAAATAGATTTTTTTCACCGAAAACTTAAAAAATCTTCTTCTCTGAAACCACAAGGCCCAGGTCTTTGATATTTGGTAGGAATCTTCATCTAGTTGACTCCTACCAAGATTGTTCAAATTATAGTGCATGGGCGAAAAGTGCCCCCGCTCCGGGGTCTTTTGGTTTTATATGGGCTTATATAGGGAAAATCTTTAAAAATCGTCTTCTCTGAAACCACATGGCCTAGGTCTTTGATATTTGGTATGAAGCTTCATGAAATGGACCTTTACCAAGATTGTTCAAATTATAGCCCTTGGGCCAAAAATGCCCCCGCTCTGGGGCCCTTTGGTTTTACATAGGCTTATACAGGGATAATCTTTAAAAATCTTCTTCTCTGAAACCGCTAGGCCAAGGACTTTGATATTTGGTTTGAAGCTTCATCTAATGGACCTCTGCCAAGATTGTTCAAATTATAGCCCTTAGGCCAAAATGCCCCCAGTCCGGAGCCCTTTGGTTTTACATAGGCTTATATAGGGAAAATCTTTAAAAATTTTCTTCTCTGAGACCACAAGGCCTAGGTCTTTGATATTTGGTATGAAGCTTCATCTAGTGGACCACTATCAAGATTGTTCAAATTATAGCCCTGGGACCACAAATGTTCCTGCTCCGGGGCCCTTTGGTTTTACATAGACTTATGTAGGGAAAATCTAAAAAAAATCTTCTTCTCTGAAACTGCATGGCCCAGGACTTTGATATTTGGTTTGAAGCTTCATCAAATGGACCTCTACCAAGATTGTTCAAATTATAGCCCTTGAGCCAAAAATGCCCCCGCTCCGGGGCCCTTTGGTTTTACATAGACTTATATAGGGAAAATCTTTAAAAATCTTCTCTGAAACCACAAGGCCTAGGACTTTGATATTTGGTTTGAAATTTCATCTAGTGGACCTCTATCAAGATTGTTCAAATTGTAGCCCTGAAACCAAAAATGCCCCTGCTCAGGGGCCCTTTGGTTTTACATAGACTTAATATAGGTAAAATCGTAAAAAAATCTTCTTTTGTGAAACCACAGGGCCTAGGTCTTTGATATTTAGTGTGAAATTTCATGTAGTGGACCTCTATCAAGATTGTGCAAATTATAGCCCTGGGGTCAAAAATTTCGCCGCTCTGAGACCCTTTGGTTTTACATAGACTTATAAAGGGAAATCTTTGAAAATCTTCTTCCCTGAAACGGCAAGGCCCAGGTCTTTGATATTTGGTATGGAGCTTCATCTAGTGGACCTCTACCAAGATTATTCATATTACAGCCCTGGGGTCACAAATGCCCCCACCACTGGGCCCTTTGGTTTTACATAGACTTATATAGCCCCGGGGCCATTTGGTTTTGCATAGGCTATGCTTATGTAGGGAATATCTTTAAAAAAATCTTTTTCTCTGAAACTGCAAGGCCCAGGTCTTTGTATTTGGTGTGTAGCTTTATCTAGTGGACCTTTGCAAAGATTGTTCAAATTATAGAGTTTGTTGATGTTTGGTATGAAGGATCACCTTAAATACCTACCTCAACATTATGCACATTAAAGCCCTGGGGCCAATAATGACCCTCCCTGCTGCCCACTTGTTACACTATGGATCAGGTGAGCGACCCAGGGCCATCATGGCCCTCTTGTGTTTTATATTAGGATCACTTTTTGTCTGTCATCCGTGCGTAAACAATTTCTTCAAACGACATCTCCTCCTAAACCACTGATCGGTTTTCGACCAAACTTCACAGGAATGATCCTTAGGTGGACCCCTTTCAAAGTTGTTCAAATGGTTTTGGTCTGTTGCACATATAGGTCACAGGAGCCAAAAATAGATTTTTTTCACCGAAAACTTTAAAAAATCTTCTTCTCTGGAACCGCAAGGCCCAGGTCTTTGATATTTGGTATGAAGCTTCATCTAGTGGACCCCTACCAAGATTGTTCAAATTATAGTGCTGGGGCAAAAAATGCCCCCGCCCCGGGGCCCTTTGGTTTTACATAGGCTTATATTGGGGAAATCTTTAAAAATCTTCTTCTCTGAAACCGCAAGGCCCAGGTCTTTAATATTTGGTATGATGCTTCATCTAGTGGACCCCTACCAAGATTGTTCAAATTATAGTGCTGGGACCAAAAATGCCTCCACCCCGGGGCCTATGGGCTTATATAGGGAAAATGTTTAAAAATCTTCTTTTCTGAAACCGCAAGGCCCAGGTCTTTGATATTTGGTATGAAGCTTTATCTAGTGGACCCCTACCAAGATTGTTCAAATTATAGTACTGGGGTCAAAATGCCCCCGCCCCGGGGCCCTTTGGTTTTACATGGGCTTATATAGGGAAAATCTTTAAAAAATCTTCTTCTATGAAACCAAAAGGCCTAGGTCTTTGATATTTGGTGTGAAATTTCATCTAGTGGACCTCTATCAAGATTGTTAAAATTATAGCCCTAGGGCCAAAAATGCAACCGCCCCGAGACCCTTTGGTTTTACATAGACTTATATAGGGAAATCTTTAAAAATCTTCTTCTCTGAAACTGCAAGGCCATGTCTTTGATATTTTGTATGGAGCTTCATCTAGTGGACCTCTACCAAGATTGTTCAAATTATAGCCCTGGGGGCCAAAATGCCCCCGCCCCAGGGGCCTTTGGTTTTACATAGGCTTATATAGGGAAAATCATTAAAAAATCTTCTTCTCTAAAACCACAAGGCCCAGGTCTTTAATATTTGGTGTGAAGCTTCATCTAGTGGACCTTTATCAAGATTGTTTAAATTATAGCCCTGAGGCCAAAAATGCCCACGCCCCGGGGCCATTTGGTTTTACATAGGCTTATGTAGGGAATATCTTTAAAAGAAAGTCTTCTTCTCTTAAACTGCAAGGCTCAGGTCTTTGATATTTGGTGTGTAGCTTCATCTAGCGGACCTTTGCCAAGATTGTTCAAATTATTATAGCCCCGCTTTGAAAAAGTGGGGGCTATATTGGATTTAGCTTGTCCGGAATTCCCTCTGTCTGTCTGTCTGTCTGTCTTTCTGTCTGTCTGTCTGTCTGTAATATTTGATAGTGGGTACCTTGTTACTGCAACTTCTCTTACAGTTCTAGGTCAATCCTTTTGAAACTTTACAGGTGTTTTCATATAGGTCTTAAGATGTGCATATTCTTTTTTCATTATCCTTAAATAATTTTTTTCACTTATTTCACCTTTTTTAACTTAGACAATTTTTGAGATCTACTAATGTTAAAATGTATAGGGAGTAGCTACCTTGTTACCGCAACTCCTCTTACAGTTCTAGGTCAATCCTTTTGAAACTTTACAGGTGTTTTCATATAGGTCTGAAGATGTGCATATTCTTTTTTCATTATCCTTAAATAATTTTTTCACTTATTTCACCTTCTTTAACTTAGACAATTTTTGAGATCTACTAATGTTAAAATGTATAAGGAGTAGCTACCTTGTGACCACAACTCCTCATACAGTTCTAGGTCAATCCTTTTGAAACTTTACAGGTGTTTTCATATAGGTCTGAAGATGTGCATATTCTTTTTTCATTATCCTTAAATAATTTTTTTCACTTAAAATACCTTTTTTAACTTAGACAATTTTTGAGATCTACTAATGTTAAAATGTATAGGGAGTAGCTACCTTATAATCAACTCCTCTTACAGTTCTAGGTCAATCCTTTTGAAACTTAACAAGTGTTTTCATATAGGTCTGAAGATGTGCATGTGCTTTTTTCATTATCCAAAACTTATTTTTTAACTTAGACTGTTTTTCAGATCTAATAACGCGAAAAGTCTGTAAGGCGTAGGTACCTTGTTAGGGATTTAACCCTCTCACAAGTCTTTACCTTTAATTCATGAGTCTTTCTCTTCTGACAGGGCTATAGCGGAGCTATAGTCAGATCCTCTGACAGTTCTAGTTGCCTTTGTTGATATTTGGTATGAAGCTTCACCCTTTTAGACCTCCTCAACATTATACACATTGTAACCCTAGGGTCAATAATGGCCCTCCCCGGGGCCCACTTGTTACTCTATGGATCAGGTGAGCGATCCAGGGCCATCATGGCCCTCTTGTTATTATTACATGTTCTTGTTTCTTTCCCTGGTAGGTGTGTAATTGTATCGATTCCTGATTATATGTTTTCCAAAGAAATTTCTGAGAAATGTTCCTTCTAAAATGATTTCACTCCAATAAAAAGATGGCATTCTAAGCTAAAAATAGAAGAAAAAAAGCTTTGGTCCACATCTCCTTTAACCAGTGACCCTCTTCACTTGCATAAACTATCACATATCTTGCACCCAGGTGAGCGACTGAGGGCCTCTTGTTTAATTTTTAGAAGCGCTATGTCGTGGTTTTTAGCTCACTTGAGCCGAAGGCTCCAGGGGAACTATTGTGGTCGGTCACTTGCCGTCGTCGTCGTCCGTCCGTATGTCCGTCTCTTCACAATTTCTCAAAAAGACATTTGGTCCTTTTTATTTGGTTTTGGTCAAGATTATTTCACACATATCGAGCCGATCGTTAATCAGAAGTGGGCGAAAACCGGAGTACCCGAAGAAAAACCACCTGACCTTCCGTTGCAGAACTTGGCGTCTCACATGTGACCCGACCCAGGCTCGAACCCACAGCGGTGAGAGACCTAATGATTAAGAGTTAACGCTCTTAACCACCAGGCCACGGAGGCCCGTGACATTTGGTCCTAAACCACTGAACACTCTGGGCAGAAATGATCTTTGAGTTGTCTTCTTTCAACTATAAGACTAAACAACCACCAAACCTTTCATGGAGCATCTCCCTGAGCTCCTGACTAGGCAGGCGCTTTGACTGGTGACCTTGACCTAATATTTTACGCTTCAGTAACTTTAACCAATATTAAGTCGATGTTCCAGATCTCCTCATATAAAAGGCGTATAACCATCAAACCTTGCATAGTGATTCTCCTAGATGTACTGACTCGGCAGGTACCTAGACCCGGTGATCTTGACCTAAATTGTATGCTCCAGCGCCTTTGACACAATTTACATCGATGTCCCAGTACTCATCAAATAAAAAGCCTACAACCACCAAATCTTGCATAGTGCTTTTCCTACATGCACTGACTTTCCAGGTACCTCGATCTGGGGACATTGACCTATAGTTTACGCTCTAGTGACTTTGACACAATGTACGTCTATGTTCCAGATCTCCTCAAATAAAAGGCCTACAACCATAAAATGGTTGAATAGTGCTTCTCCTGGATGTACTGACTTGCAGGTACCGTGACCCGGTGACTTTGACCTACATTTTACGCTCCAGTAAGTTGGACAAAAATTGCGTCAATGATACAGATCTCCTCAAATAAAAGGCCTATAACCGTTAAATCTTGCATGGTGCTTCTCGAGAAGTGGTAGTAGTTGTTTATTTAAGTCTCATCATGGTTAACAACATATACATGTATGCTGTTTTCTTCCTGATTCGTGCCCCTTAATTGTTTAGAACGCGATCTGCTAAATATAAACAAATTGTCAACGTATCACAAACAATCAAAATTAACTTCAAACTATCACTTTTAATTAGAAAAACGGAAAGACAACAGAACGTGACAGTTTCTATAAAAAGCATACCTGTAATGACGTCACTATATTGCTCATGATCACTCAGAAGCTTTCTTCTTGAATTCGTGCCCTTTGGAAATGTCAGTATGGATTGTTCCCCTTTGACTAGTGTTTCTGAATTATACCTCGCCATGGAAGAAAGAACTATCACCAATATGAATAACAGTTTTCTGATATCTGCAGAAAGGCCATTTACTGCATTTACTGCTTTAAATCATTGAGGTTTATAATTGTTTAAAATTTAATAATGCATTCAAATTCTTTATAAATACAGGTATGCAATTATTCTGAAGAAATTAAAGTAGAACTGTTGAAATTTAGGTAACTTTTAAAACTCAACATATTTACAGATTAATTTTATTGATGTTGTGGATATCTATATTTCACAATGAGGGCATAGAAATTCACTATGCCTTCGTACTACGCGTACTTTGGAACAGAATGCCAAATGAACCCAGTGACCACAACCATCACACTCTGTCCATGTTATACGTTTGACAAACCAAAGATTGTCCCTGTTGGGTGGCTCTATTTCATTGCAAACACAGCATGTTGTGTCATCCTGGGCTTCATCCTCACTCATGTCTTCATGTTGTAGTGGATGAGGTTGTACATTAAATCCACTGGTTGATGGCCGAGGGCTATATATAATTCTGCTTTTGAAGGCTTGGGGCTACTTGGGTTTGGTTTATGTGGCTTTTCACTTTGCTTTTGAGTCTTTGGACATTTTCCTACACACCGCTTTCCACTGCACTTTTTAGCTTGGACATGCTCTTCATATGCTTTCAACTGAGTACTAAAGACTTCTTCAGTTATTGCCGTTCCTCCAGGCTTGGGCTTTACCACATCTGAAGGTGCTTTGCTTGTTTTACATTTTACACACTCTTGATTATTATGACTTGGTTGTAACTTTTCAACTTTTGATTTTAGAAATGCTTCAACTGCCTCTTTCCCAGTCTTAATGGCTTTAACCTTTTCTAACGGCTGCTCTTCTCTGAAACTCTCACTTGGAAATAATTTTTCTTTGTCAATGACTTCCCTTGATAACGGATATATTCCAGTTTTTCTAAAACCTGATTGGATGTTCATGGGAGTGAAGGCTTTCAGATAGGATTTACATGCTAGACTGCACATATCATACTTTGTAATGCTCTGACCTATATGGTTCCTCATAAAAATAGCACACTCTGTGTAATAAAATGATTTAAAGGGGCCAAATAAGGCTACATCTAATGGTTGGAGGATATGGGAGGTATGTGCCGGTAGAACAAATAAAATAACTTTCTGACTTTTTGCCCAGTCAATTAAGCTGCTTGACACATGTGATGCATGTCCATCAAAAATCACCAGTAGTGTATCATTGTCAGTTGCTTGGCCTCTAATATTTTGCAGAAAATGCTCCTGTAGATACTGTTTGAATATCTCAGAGTTTGACCACCCAGACTCGGACATTACACCTTTAGCGCCAGTTGTAGAACCTTTCATTAATTCTGGGTTGAATCTTTTCCCTTTAAACACAAAGAATGGTGGTAATGCATTCCCCAGGGCATTAGCACATCCAATCAGTGTTGTTGTAGTTGAACGGGGGGAAGTTATTGCCTGTGGTTTATTGTTAGGATTGGCTATGACATTCGGTGGTCTGTGCTCAGGTTGTAAGCCAGTTTCATCTATATTGTATATATTCTGGGGCTTATTCTCTAATTTATGCTTAGATATTATTTCAGCCAAGTTTTGGAAGTATCTGTCAATATTTTCTGGTGTTGAACATTTTGCTCTATTGCTCTCTAATTTTCTAGGACTTAATGACACAAGTCTGTTTTCCCATCGCTTGAGAAAGCCATAAAGCCACGTGTTACTCAGAGGTTTATTTGTCTTCTTATTTCCCATGTCAAAAGCAAGTTCTCCAGCTGTATGTTGTAACTGAATGTTACTGAATCCATATCCTAATTCGGCCATTGTTTCAACGTGCTCTACAAGGGTCTCTTCCTGTTCATGACTGAATAAAGTTTCAGCACCAGACTGAAACTCGAGAGCATCAATTTTGCCTTTGACCCTGTCTCTCAAGGTCTGAACTGGAACTCTGAACTGTTTTGCTGCCCTTTTAACTGGTACACCCGCTTTAACGACAGACTCGTATGCCTTCAGCAACACATCTGGGGAATAATTTCTGTACTTTCTTTCTATATGACTTGGTTTGGCCTGAAAAACAACCACTAGACTGTGTCTTTCAAAATATGCAATTGTTTTATTTTATTAAATGTTTTAAAGTACAGAAATTACACACGCACGCACGCACACACACCTGCACACAGGCACACATTCAAAATTCAGGTGAGCAAATCTGAAATCAAAGAGTTCATTGACAACAAAGAAAGCATCAATCAGTGGACAGCATTTTAATTTAGGGCTAGTAAAAATAGAATTTCAATTAGTGTTAATTAGATTTTAATTGATCATAACGGTGAATTAACATCCTTGTGAAGCGAAATAAACAACAACAACAATATTTTAACCAAGCGCCTGATTGACTCAGATTACGTCCTTGACCTCTGATAGTGTGTATATGAACGTTGCAGTCGATTTCAAGCATCAGATTTAAAATAATTAAGGATAAAATAGGACTTCGGAGTGGATTTTTACCGAAATATAGGTAATAAATAGAATTTTTCCACACTTTTTCATTGTTTTTGTGAAATAATACCTGCTTCTTTCGCATTTTCTTGACTTGAATGTGTACACAGATACTTCTCATAGAACTTCCAGGAATCGAAACACGCGAGGCAGAAGCATACACGCGCTTTTCACGCGATTTTAAAAGGCACGAATTTAAAAAGAAGGCACGAATCTAGAAGAAAGAGGCATACATATAATTATAAATATACAGTTTTAAAAATTAACCATGCCATTCTTTATAGAATTATAAGAGACTATTACAGTACTGAATAAACATATATATATACACTTCTGAAAAGATAAATAAAACATGATAAAATAATTGTATTATTAATGTTCGATGAGGTTTCAGCACAGACTGAATCGAAAGCTATCGTCCATGACAAACATAAGGGCCCCGAGGAATCTTGAGGGTCGATCCCGAGAGACATGAGATAAACCGTCTCACCAAGGATCTGGTACCGGGGTGTCACCTTACTAGCTTCTCCGCGTGACCACCGTGTCTCTCCAGATTCCAACAAAGTGGGCCCAGCGCAGACGATGGAACAAAAAAGCGTGAGATGGACGAAATAAAGAACCCTCATCAGAAGCTTATATACTATAAACAGTTAAAAGGATATATTGATTAAACACATTTATAATAAAACATATGACAACACCCAATTAAGATTAACAAAGTAAGCTTAATCTTAATTTAAAAGAAACCTGTTCAGAAGCCCAGTCTGTCATCCCAGCGGTATTACAGACCCGGTGTTTCTACCACTGGGGCAACAGAGAACACTCCATCTTCAGGAAACCTCACTAAACGTATTTACACTCGTCGTTAAATAATCTGAATGATAAATTTTTAAGATTAGAAAATATCCCAAAATAGACATGGAAAAAAAATAAAAATTATGAGTATTACTTATACAATAAAGCTGCACGACGCTGTAAAATCAGCCAGCAGGCTTTGGCACATGGTCTTACCATCGAACAGTTGGAAAACAAAAATATCATTTTCTCCTCGTCTGATAAAATGTTAAAATTCGGACGGACTCCAAGTGCTTTTATGAACAAGATATCTCTTATAGATTCATATGCTTCGCACTTAAGAATGACATGCATCTCGTTTTCTACATGTTCCCTGCAGAATGGACACAGGCGTTCATTAATCGGTAGCCCCTCGTTTCGACCCGTTTCTAATCGCAAGGGCGCCACGCCGCTTCGAAATTTTGCAAATGCTGAGCGATGATACGTAGACATTATAATCTGACAATAATATTCAGTTTCAAATGTACGCTTAAACAACTTATACGTGCGTAGTTTGTTGCCTCCGTGACCAGAACGACTATTTTCGCTGTTAATTTGTACTTGCCACTGCTCGACGTACGTATTCATCATACTTTCAGATAAAATTCTGTACATGTACTGGCTACTGACTCTTCGGTCCATATTGGTAAAATCTATACAATTAAAGTTTGAAAAATGCGTTGATATTCTAAAATACCAATTTTGACATCGCGCACCACTCTTGTCTTTACAAAAGGTAAATATACGTTTATTTATTCGGTGTTCAGGCATATTGCGGAATCGCGCCCATTGGTTACATACGCACTTATACTGTTAAATGAAAGTTGGGGTCCAGCCCTTATCTCCATCAACCGCGGCTGATGGCGTATAGTTGCCGGTTCCTAAAAAGTACCGTTGTGCTTTTAGCTGCACTGCTTCTATACAGGAAAATTGACGAGTACCCCAAACGGCTGCCCCATATGATATAACTGACCACACCATCGTGTCGAATAGCTTGCTATAGACATGATAGGGCATTCCACCCAAGACCTTACTTTTGGCTATTAACAATCCCAATGCTCTGTTCGCCGATTGTGCAACGACTTTAGCCGTAATATTCCAGTCCAAGTGCTCTTGGATAGTGATACCTAAGTATACATATCTATCAACTAGTTCTATATTCGAGTTCGAACAGCTGAAATTGAAGTCAGTACGAGGTGTAGACATCGGTCTATAATGGACGACCTTAGTTTTGGAGTTATTAACTGACATATGATTCTCATCACACCAAGAAGATAACACATTAAGCATTACCTGTAAATCGGTTTCATTTTCTGCTAACAACACTATGTCATCGGCATATAATAGGATGCAGATTCGTTCGGAACCATTAAGTAATACACCAGTTCCTACGGCCTTAATTTTGTGTGCCAAATCATCTATAAAGCAATTAAATAACAAAGGCGAGAGTGGACAGCCTTGACGTAACCCGACGTTAACGTCAAACCAGTCAGGCATGAAGCCATTAACGCGGACGCATGAGGAAACAGAATTATATAGTGATTGAACCGCTTTAAGCATCTTTCCATTCACGCCAATCTTTACAAGTCTTTGCCATAATAAATTACGGTTAACAGTATCATACGCCTTCGAAAAATCAATATAGGCTGTATATGTGCTCAATTTACGTTTTAGCCGGGTTTCTACCAAGTTCGTAAGGCTTGTGACGTGGTCGATCGTACTTCGACATTTTCTGAACCCATTTTGCTCATCGACTAAAATATCGTTGCGGGTCAGCCAGTTATCTAATCTTTCGTTTATAACAGAACAATATAGTTTGTACGTAGCAGGTGCCAGTGTGATTCCTCTGTACGAAAGTGGATCCCGAGGGTCGACGGTGTTAGATTTTGGTATTGGGTTGATGATACCTTTTCCCCATTCAGACGGAACGACGCCTGTTGCAAAACAAATATTAAATAAAATATGCAGAAATGAAACCGAAGCATTGCCATCTACACCGCACGCTTTCTCCCGCTTAGCTTTGAAAATTGATTTGTGCACTTCTAACACCGTAATTGCATTATCAAACTCTGGTATGTTTGTTATTTCGCCTATAATTGTGACATCATTTGCAGCTGCATGTTGCTCCTGCTGCTGAAGCAACTGTGAGAAGCTTTTTTGCCACCTATCTAAAACCGCACTCTTGCAAGAGTTTATGTCACCATTTTCATCCACAATTTCCATTGAGATTCTTTTCTGTTTATCAAAAGCTACCCCTACTTTACCTATTGTTTTCC
The DNA here is from genome assembly GCA_963580285.1 of Lucinisca nassula. Taxonomy (NCBI): domain Eukaryota; kingdom Metazoa; phylum Mollusca; class Bivalvia; order Lucinida; family Lucinidae; genus Lucinisca; species Lucinisca nassula. The sequence goes on along the minus strand of OY757014.1, from coordinate 17,492,243 downwards.
AGAACATTTGCGGGTTATCTTCAGACGTCTTAACCAAATCAGTCTGTACCTCATACCGATACCTTCGTTTTGCTCTTTGGACATTTTTATCAAACAGCTTACGTTTATTTAAATACACTTGCCTTAGCTGTTGTTTTGTCCTTGGGGTTTTACAATTTAACCAGATTCTTTCTGCAACACAGGCTTCGTTCCATAAGACACTTAGACCATCGTTCCACCAAGGTTTCGCCGACCGCCTGCGCTTATTAGATACCCCGCCATTTTTAAAATAGTTTTATGTTCTACTTTTCCAACATTTCATTCTTAATTATGTTGCACATTTCCGTATATGCTTGATCAATGTCTCGCTGTTCACAAAGGCTTCGCTCTAACTGCAAAACACACGTGTGTATTTCGTTAATAAACGCCGCGTCTGTTGCAAAATTATCGGGGATTGTTTTGACATTGAATTTAATATCTGGAGCATTTTCTGACTGATCATCAGTGTCTTGAGAATGACTGTGTGTTGTATAATTCTGAATATTAATAACCCCACGTTAAGCATGAGTGGTCGGGAATCGTTGATGGAACAACCCCAAGCGTGTTGTTATACATATTGATAAGCTCTGAAGCTGTATGTACGCAAAATTCTGATAACATATGCAAATCAGCATGGCTTACAAAACAATAATCTACAACCGATGACCCTTTGACAGACACACTTGTAAAATCATTCTTATTACTGTTTCTACCATTTAAAATGCAAAAAATACTGTTTACCAGGAAATCAATCAAAATGTGCCCATATCTGTTAGTCTGATAATCAATAACCTCACGGTCGCACAAACTGTCTACCCCTTCTATATAATCTTTTAAATCGCCACACCTTCCGTTTACGTCACCTAAAATACATACGGGTCCACTACCCTGATATTGATAAAAACCAGAGAGCAGATTTTCATAAAAGCCAAATGCATCTTCCTGCCTAGATGAGTTCTCTGGTGGCAGGTAGCAAACACATATAACCATGTTAACATTGTTCACCTTATGCTTCAACCTTACCCATAAGATACCCTCATATGATTTGTCAACAGTTTCACAATCAAATTCTCTTAGTAAATCGTTTTTGATAAGGATACCAACACCACCAGAACCGCATCTCGCATTCACATGTAAACGTTTTCTGTTATGCCCAATCCATGTATATCCGTCCACCTGCAGTTCTTCGTCATTTTTAGATGCGTTTCAACCACGCCAAGTACATCAAGATTCAGTACTGAGATACACGATGTTCTAAGAATATAATTATCACTAATATGGTCTGTTTTCCAACCTCGAACGTTCCAACAACCTGCTTTCACCTATCGCCTACCGTTATAAGAGCGAGAATGTACTGACTCTGCATGTACCTTGACCTTGTGACCTTGACCTATATTTGACGCTCCAGTGACTTTGACACAAATTACATCAATGTTCCATATCTCCTCAAATGAAAGACCTACATCAATCAAATCTTGCATAGTGTTTCTCCTGGATGTGCTGACTCTGCAGGTACCTTGACCCAGTGACCTTGACCTATTTTTTGAACTTCATTGACTTTTACACATTTAACGTCAACATTCATATCTTTTCGTCGCACCTACTTGTAGCAGCGTGCGACATTGGCATCCACTTTTCCGTCCGTTCGTCCATGCGTCCGATCGTCAGTCCGTCCGTTCATCAGTCTGTATGTTGACATTTACGTCGAAGTTCGACATTCACATCAAAGTTTTTATACTTGTAAACAATGCATGTTTAGTTATCAAACTGTTTTTAACCTGTCTTTTTGTCGCACCTGCTTGTAGCAGGTGCGACATAGGCGTCCGCTTTTCCGCCCGTTCGTCTGTTAACATTTACGTCGAAGTTCGACATTTACGTCAACGTTGGTATCAAAATCAACTACAAAGCTGATCAACCATCAAACCTAGCATGAACCATCTCTCTGAATTTCTGACTAGGTAGGCACCTTGATCTGTGACATTGCGCTCCAGTGACTTTGACCACTTCGTCGAGGTTCGACATTTACGTCAGAGTTAGTAGTGTTATCAACTACAGACTAAACAGCCGTCAAACCTTGCATGAAGCATCTCCCTGAGTTCCTTGCTAGGCAGGCTGGTGAACTTGAACTATATTTTACGCTCCAGTGACTTTGACACAAATTACGTCGATGTTCCAGATCTCCTCAAATAAAAGGCCTACAACCATCAAACCTTGCATAGTGCTTCTCCTAGATGTACTGACTCTGCAGGTACTTTGACCCGGTGACATTCACTTATATCTTACGCTCCAGTGACTTTGACACATTTACGTTGAAGTTCCAGATCTCCTCAAATAAAAGGTATACAGCAATCAAATCTTGTATAATGCTTCGCCTAGACGCAACGACTCTGCAGATACATTAACCTGGCGACCTTGACCTATATTTTACGCTCCACTGACTTTGAAACAATTTACGTCGATGTTCCAGGTCTCCTCAAATTAAAGGCCTACAACCCTCAAATATTGCATAGTGCTTCTTCTGAATGTACTTACTCTGCAGGTACTTAGACCAGCTGACCTTGTCCTATATTTTCTCTCCAGTGTTTTTGACACAATTTATGTCGATATTCCACATGTACTGACTGTGCAGGTACCTTGACCTGATGACCTTGACCTATTTTTTGCACTCCAGTGACTTTTATACATTTTAGGTAGACATTACATAGCTTCTTAACTATAAGGCCTACAACCACCAAACCTTGCTTAATGCTTCTTCTACATTTACTGACCATGTTTGTACCTTGACCTGGTGACCTTGACCTATATTATACACTTTAGTGACTTTTACACATTTTACATCAACGTTCGATATGTCCTGAAATAAATGGTCTACAGCCACCAAACCTTGCATAGTGCTTCTCCTCGATGTATTGATTTGGAACAGACCTGGACCTGGTGACCATGACCTATATTGGTTGCTCCAGTGACTTTGACACATTTTACGTCAACTATCAACTGCTAAGGATGAAATTAACTTATTTAATAACTACGTTATGATTGTGGCTCCTGTGACTTTGCGAAATTCTTGTTTTCTTTTTTCAGCGGTAAAATTTGCGATGCATTTGAATAGTTATTTATTTTGTAATAGCAGTTGATGCAGCTGATTCAGTTTAATCAAACAATTAATTAGAGTAATTAGGCTTCTTTACCCAAACGTCTGTCTGTTGGTGTTTATGTTTTGTTTTTGTTTTCAGTGGACCCAGTTTTTGTCGGATGTAGGCGGAGCAATAGGACTATGGATAGGTCTATCTGTTCTTGCATTCTGTGAAGTATTTCAGCTGATTATCGAACTATGCGATTATGGAATCCACAAACTAAAGAAGAAACAGAAAAGAGAAAGAGATCGAGAGAAAGAGAAAGAGAAGTACAGAAGAAAGAGACAAACGTCTTATCGTGATGTGGAGAACTTTGGGCAATGGCCACATACAGAATTCGACCAGTACATGGCAAAAGGGAATACGACCATGACAAATTACAAGAGACGTTCAAGAGACGACAGATAATTCCATAAACCGGCCCAGACAGTCTTTGTTTTAACTCCGTGCTACATTTGTTTATATTAAAACGTTGGTCTAAGTACTTTTGTTTTTGTTTGTTTGTATTGGAGTTTAACGGCCCAGTCAAGACTATTTTAGGTCATTTTTGAGCCGGTCAGTTTACCTGTCCACAGTATTCCTGGGCAAGCTTATAGAAAGCGGTTAACAAGTACAGAGCACATTCTTTCGCCAGAAACTGACAACCGCCCTTCTTGAATCAGCGGAAGGGAGAGAATGACTGTAGAAAAGAGTTCATGATCAGTCTCCACGAAAGAATATTGCCGACCCCGGCAGGTATCGAACCCGCGTCCTCCTGATCAACAGTCAGATGCGCAATTGAGCTACCGAGGCTTTTAAATACGCACACAGTTTGAGTTTGATTGTTGACCTATATATGCCTAGCGGCCCTTTTTGTGACATTAGCAAACAGTGCAGACCCAGATCAGACGCGGCAGAACGCGGCGTCTGATTTGAGTTTACACTGTTTGCTTAAAGAACAATATTTTTTGTAAAACTTGACACAAACAAAAACAAACCTGTCATCAATATGTGGAAATGGACCACTCCAAACGTACCTGGTGGAAGATTCCATTGTCATCTAGGGTTAATGTATCCTATATTATGAATGGATATGCTATTCAGGGCCCAGTTGTTCAAAGTATCGTTAGCTTACCGAGCTCGTTTGTGGTCAAATTGTTAACTATTCTAGTAAGTTCAATATCAAATACGGTGTAATTTTGTTGAAAAAATGTAAGCAGATTTTCGCATCTGCATAAGCTCCTTTCATATTTTCTGCAGAAATATAAGTATATTTGCCATATAAAAAGATAAAATTTTTAACGATTTGTTGACTAACGACACCCTTAGTTTTGAACATCTGGCAACAGATAACAAGATTTCTGGAACAATAAATTGTGACTAAATTTGAAATTTCTGACAAAGTTATTCATTTATCGAAGTGTATAGTAATATTTGAAAACAGTAAACAAGGACTCTGGGCATTGTACACTTAACTTCACCACAGCGGAGGCCATTTGTTCAAAGCGTCGTTAGCTTAACAAGCTCGTTAGTGGTCATATTGTTAACTGTTCTAGCAAGTACAGTATCTAACGTAGTATTATTTTTTGCTGAAAAAAATGAGAGCAGCTTTTGCATTTGCAAAAGCTGCTCACATTTTTTCAGCAAAAATATTAGCATATATGCCATTTTAAATGATCAAAGTTTTAACGATACGTTTACTAACGATGTCGTTAATTTTGAACAACTGAATCCTCGTGTTAGGAAAATGTGTGGAGACCGTAAAATGTTTTCCTGCCCTTCATTAGGGTGTGGGTTTTATTTTATCAGTTACCCCCTACATATAGTGCATTGCAACTCATTGACCTGATAAAGATATGCTATCTCAGGACAAGTGAGTTTTATAACGTCAACATGACATTGCACTTTTATGAATGAACCGGACCATTGATAAAATGACAAAAATGTTATTGCTACTGAGAAAAATGGAAAAATTACATGAAGAAAAAATATCATAAGAAAAATATGGTCAGCTGATACTAAATATATCGACCGCCAGAATGCTGGGACGCACTGAGGACCATCAATAACTGATCGTAAATTGCTAATTTAAGAGTGTACAAGGGGATAAACTGATAAATAGAATACCAGATTCGTATCATTTGATATCAAGTTTATCAGACTCGGCTTCGAGAACGCACGTAGAATCGCTTGGCAAGCCTGGCGATTCTAGAAGCGTTCTCGAAGCCTTGCCTGATAAACTTGATATCAAAAGACACTCAAAACCCCGCCCATAGGGACTTGAAGAAATATATGGGCTGCATGATGCTTCCACGCAGAGCTGAATCCGGCCCGCACACTAGTACTGGTAAACCGCTTAGAGGATCTAAGCCTGTCCAGAAACCGTGGTGCGAGGCGGACCGTCCATGCTAATAAACCCTATTGGTTTCATTGGGCGACAGGGCTTGAGATGTCATTTCATCTCAATGGCAGGTAAAAGTCCCACAAAACTGGAAGCAACGTCTCCAAAATGACCTTTACAGTGTTGACGGGGACGTTAAACCTCAAATCAAACAAAATCAAAAGACACTCACCTGGTATTCTCTTTTTCTAGTCCTTTGGGTCCATTGATTCCACTGTGGAATATGAAAACAATAACTGAGGGTCACTGATGAGGCCTGGTTAGCCGAAACTAGCTAGTCTGGTCAAGAACATCCAGTACACTCCACAGTTTACACTTCTGTGTTGTAGCCCATGCTGCCAAAGAATTGTCTTTTTATAGAACAACATGCAACAGACCGTATTTGTCGCTTCTGGAGAGCGATCTCCTCCTTGTGCAAGACTTTTTGCTAGATGACGTACTATGCTTGTTTGACCTAGAAATGACATCAGATGCTACTACCCATTTTGTTTCAGCTGCAACATTCTATTCCAGGTACTGCTGTCATGTTTTCCTGTCTACGAACAGCAATAAAGTTTCTTTTGACAATCAAAGGGTTCACTATACTTAATCATGAGCACATCCACTGGTCAGTGATGACCACTGATTGGTCATGTATAATCAATAGTACCAAAACATTGTATTGTGTCCTGTTGGAATTTACATCATTTTAAAGGGAATGGGAACACCTGGCAGATTTTTCGGCCATTTTTCAAAGGGAGACAACTTTCGGGACTTCCTGTTCGCTTTTCCACAAGCTCTGTCCAGCAGAGAAAGAGGTCTACTCTTAAAGGAAAGAATTTGCTCCTTACGAGCAAATCCTTTCCTTTAAGAGTTGACCCCTTTTGACATGGGAGACAAAAATACTTTTGCAGGAGTTGCCTCCCTGAAGGTGTTCCCATTCTCCTTAAGGTCACAGGTGAAAAGTTGGCATACTTGACTGCAAACATGATTGACGCGTCTTCACGGTGCTTTGTGACAAATGGAGTACATTCTTGCTTGGTCTGGCAATTTGGAAATTATTTTAAGTTGAATGAAGAGGCTGTTGCAGCTGAAACAAATGCGTAGTATTTTGTGACAGTTTTCTATGCATGCTCCAGATGTTAATAATGGCTATGCTATGTCGAGAAATAGAAATCATTTACTACTGGGAAGCACAAATGAATACATCGACTCATGCGACGGCATTGGTATCGAAATAAACAATGGTTCTCGTCAGCATCATGGGTATGATTGGATGGCGCCAACGACGATGTTCCGCTTTCAATAGGAAAATTTCATGCAAATTTTCTTCTTCCATTTTAGCCATTGAACAAGAATTGTTTGTCATATTATGAATGGGAAATAATATAAGCATAAGTAATAAATGTAATTTATTTAAAGTTCATCTTAAAATGTTCGTGTTTTTTTTTCTTTTTGGCGATAAAGTGTACAATGGATTTGTATATGCCTGTATTCGTAATGCCAGGGACTCAACCAAAATCATAAACAGGATGACAAACAGTGCATATCCTGATGGGATGGCTCGTTTAGGGCCGTCTCATCTGGATCTACACTGTTTGCATACGTATCTGTACCGGTCTGTAGCGTTGACAGGGTAAAGCAGAGACCATTTTCGCGCGGTCAGCCTCTTAAGAATTAATTTCTTAAATTAATTCAGCGTTTAAAATAAGGAAGAGGCAATTAGCCAATATATGTTTACATGGCTATTTGCAGTCAACTGCAGATAGCCAATATTATTAAATCGCTATTTGCAGTGAAAAACAACAACGTTAAAAGGGCTGTTAACAGTCATTCTATATTCCTACAATTTTCATGTGTGTGCCCATCGAAGACTCAGATCAGGCTGCGCACATCCGCGCAGTATATTCATAGTCTTCGTTTTTAAGAGTTTTAAAGACACATGAAAAATGATCCGAGTATTCGCTTGGCGCACATGTGAACTGCAGGGAGTGATTTGTCAGGGAGATGAGTGGGGAATCTCAGAATATCAAGAAGTTTTGAAGGAATGTGCAAACTTGTACCAAGAGTGCAAACGAAGATTATTATTATTTTTTTATCATGTTTCATTCACAAGTAAGAAACCTTTATCTGAAGGTAACAAAACAGTTTAGTCTTATTTGTTACGAGGCTCGTATTATTAGTTACATTTAAAAACGGCTAAATTCGACAAACTAAACTGTGATCATGGAATCTATTCTTCGGTCATATTCTCCCTTCCGCTGACACAACAAGGGCTGATGGCAGTTTCTTGCGAATACTGGATAACCACGTATGCGTAAGCCTGTCCAGGAAAAGTGTGAATTGGTAAACCGACAGGCTCGATACGATATATATAGTGTTGACTGGGCCGTCAAAAACTCCAATACAAACAAACAACACAGACTGTTAAAATGGGGCCGTGACGAGAGATAAAGAAGTCACCACGGCATTTAATACAATATTGTGCTCGGTATGAACCTTGCCGTGCGCGACACATATGCAGACAAATAAATTATTGACCATTTTATATAACTGACTCGTCATCTCAAACCTTGAAATCTTATACTATTGTTTCAGTCAAACTAGATCTTGGTTAGGTTTGTTAGTTATACCATGCACGTTTTGTTGGAACTCAATTTATCTCAAACTAACTTTAATTCAAACCAATAGCTGTTTTTGATGGCCGTCCAAGAGAATCAATGTGTCTTTACCACTTAAAAGCGCACAACAAAGACTGAGTAGACTGCGCGGATTTGCAATCTAATCTGAGTCTTCGATGGGCGCACCTGTCAATTGCTGGTATATAGAATGATTGTAAATAACCAGTTCAACGTTTTTGGCTAATTGCAATTGACTGCAAATAGCCATTTTATCGTATTTTGGCTATCTGCAGTTGACTGCAAATAGCCATTTCAACGTTTTCTGCAGTTGACTGCAAATAGCCACACCGTTAAATAATGTTATCTTTTACCATTCACACCCTTCTGGCATATTTGATGCTTATACAAGGTGGTTCAATTTGTGAATCGGGACATCTCACTATTTCGTTATTTACTAAAACAAAAACATGTACGAGAAAAATAAAGTTTAATCGTGTGTTGTTTGTTTATACATACAGTCGAACGCCAATGGCTCGAACACCTTTGGGACCTCGAAAATCTGTTCGAGACAGGGGTAGTTCGAGCCACTGAGGTTACTGCCAGGAGGCATAACGAGATACTTTTAGATATCTTTTTGGTGTTCTATAATGAAAATGTATGCTGTGTGTACTCATTAGAATCGCCTCATCGAGGCGATTCTAATGAGTACACACAGCATACATTTGCAAGATAAAAGACTAAAATCTCCTTAATTATCTCCCACTATTTCTTATGTAGAGGGTTTCGCTAGGGGCTAAAGAGTGGGTTCTACTCAGCTATAGTAAACGAGCCATCAGTGTTCGAGCCATCGAAGTTCTACTGTATTTTTTGAAGAAAAAAACCTTATGTAAAAGTTAAGAGAAAAGCTTCACAGAGGATCGCTTATCCTTTTCAACATTGCACTCTCTCGAGATGAGCCTTCACGTTATGATTTTTACAGAGTTTATCTTCTTGTACAATTAGAAGCCTCCGTCGTCTCGTGGTTATGCTACTCGCCACATGAACCAGGGGCTGTGTGTTCGATCCTCGGCTTCTCCAGACTTTCCGATGAGCCTTTAAACTGAGGTTTGAAAAGAGGTCCCGTCTTCATATGACCTCTGCTGGTAGTGGGACGTAACACACACACACACACACACACACACACACACACACACACACACACACACACACACACACACACACACACACACACACACACACACACACACACACACACACACACACACGTAACGCCGCTTAGTGACCACAGGCTGCTAAGTGTCCATGTGAACCCTAAGCGACTGCAACGCTTAGTGCTCACATTGGACAAAGTGACAGTAAGTGTCGTTCATACAGACAAATGCTGTATTAACCGCTAATGTCCATTTTTTATTATTAGATATTTTTCTTTTTATTTGGTGAGTATTACAGTGGTTACGTCTTGATCAGACATTAACATGCTATGGGCAAAAATGACCTGTAACGCATTACCGTAGCTGGATTCGGGCTCTCATCGAGATATATTTAAATAGGGGCCTATTTATCGGTCCAGTAATTTTGCCTTATACCTTTAAGACTTTTTGATGTATGAACATCAAAATTCAGGATTATGAGAGAGTATGACCCAAAATTTGACCTAAAACATGTAGGTAACTGATATTTTCATGGTCGTGTGATTTGGCCTTATATCTTGAAGACTATTATAGAAATGAACACCATACTTTGGAATTATGAGTCAGTATGACCCGATATTTGACCTTAAAATAAATGTCACCAGTCTCGGTAGTTCAGTTGGATGCGCGTCGTACTCGAGATCAGGAGGACGCGGGTTCGATACCTGCCGGGGTCGGCAACATTCTTTCGTGGAGATTGATCATGAAAATCTTTTCTACGGTCATTCTCTCCCTTCCGATGATTCAAGAAGGGCAGTTGTCAGTTTCTGGCGAAAGAATGTGCACTGTACTAGTTAACGGCTTAGGTATAAGCCTGCCCAGGAAAACTGTGGATAGGTAAACTGACCGGCTCGAAAATGACCTAAAATAGTGTTGACTGTGCCGACACAAAAATGACCTAAAATAGTGTTGACACACACACTCTTATACAAGCAGAATCAAAATAAATGTACGACTTGACCATGATCTTATATGTCACAGTGACCTACATTTATTTTTTGGTCAAATGACTGGTCGAACCGTCTGTAGTTGTGAAGTATGATTTTCGAACACCGAAAAGTTTTCGAGATGTAAGACAAAATCACTTGACCATGAAATAAAGGTCACAGTGTCCTACATTTATTTTTGAGGTCAAATGTAGGGTCATACTGACTTCTAATACCGAAGTATGGTGTTCATGTATCAAGAAGGTTTCAAGATATAAGCAAAATCACTTGACCATGAAATATAGGTCACAGTGTCCTACATTTATTTTGAGGTCAAATGTAGGGTCATACTGACTCATAATCCTGAGGTATGGTGTTTATATATCAAAAAGTCAAAAATATTTTAATGTCAAACCACATCCCAATCAAACCTGGGGTCAATATTCATGGCATGAAAGCCGGCCCTCCAGGGTACAGATGGTCCAAATGTTAATGCTTTCTGATGAGTGGCAGTCGACATATGGACTTTTTGAAAAAATAGCGCCTTGAAGTTGAACAATTTATCAGTTAAAATGACATGGTGGACAGTAAGCGATGGGATGACAGCCGCGACGTTAAATGCTCATATGGACGCTAAGCGTCGTGTGGACACACCCCCCACCCCACCCCCCACACACACACACACCACTACCCCCCCCCCCCCCACACACACACACACCTCTTGTAAATGAGTTTAACCACAGAACGCGGCGTCTAATCTCAGCCAGCAAAGAATGCCGGGCCAACGTCGGGCCGATAGCGGTACGACGTATTAACGTCGTACCGCTATCGGCCCGACGTTGGCCCGTGGTTTGTGCTGGCAGGGACCTTCGTAAAGTATAAGCGGCCGATGATAGAAGATCATAGAGTGCGACAGTATCTCTGACCAACACTTTAGGACTATGCAAATAGAACGGATCCGGTTCTTTATTTGGGTGTACATCCGACTGGTGATCAGGAAGTCGCGCGTTCGATCCCCGTATCCGGCAACTTTCTCCCGAAACTGAATCGAATATGAAAATTTTATAAAACTCGGGGCCAGATCTGCGAAAAATAATGTAGCCACTGAGAGTCTATAGCTGAACCTGCACGAAGCAAGTCTTAAGCCTACAGTGGTTGACCCATTTGTGTCAAGTCAATGTTCTCATCCATTAGGTCATGGATGAGCGTGGTTGGGGATGCGGGGAAATAAACAATCTGTAAGAGGTATTTAACCCTTTCCTTCTTTTTTTAATGAAAATAGTAACATATCAACACTATACAACAAACTATAATGTCTGTTTGTGGCTCTATTCAATCATATTAAATAATGCAAGCACATCACGTAAACACGCCCATATAATTTTGACCCCCTTCAAACCCCACTCTTATATATTAAAACTGGGGTTTACAGGGGTAAACCTTATTTTTCTTATTTCTGCTCTAAAATATAGATTTTGGGTACGCCTTAGAACTGCCTCATTGAGGCGGTTCTAACGAGTATCCACAATCTATATTTTGAGCATAAATAAGAAAAATATCGCAAGTTTTGATCTTAAAATTTTTGTTGTTTTTTTTCCGGCGGCACAGTTTGCAATGCGTTATACAGGCGTATTTTCGTAACGATTTCTGACAGCTGAATTTATTTCATATGAGAGAGTCAAACTTCAGTGGCTGTAACACCTTTGGAACCATGAAAAATTGAGGTAGGGGGAGTTCGAGTCATTCATGAATATTTACGTTTCCAGTGTAAAGTCTAATGTAAACCTATAGAAAAACATATGTAGTTCATACTTCCATGAACGCATCGAGTCACATGATTTTCAGTGTCGTCAGTCTAATCCATGGTCCTCTACGGGCGTTGGTGACGTCAATGCTGTTACACTCTTTGTAGAAAAAATTTCAGCTTTAAAGTTTGCCCTATAAGCATTTTTTCGCCAACTGATGATGGGTAAAGAATGTAAATATAAAAATAAACTTATTTTTTTCTGCTTTTCATGAAAGTATGAACGACAGCGGGTCGCTAGCAAAGTTTACATGAACCCCTTCGAGGTACATTTACTTTGCACGCGACCCACTGCCTTCATCCTTTCATGAACAGCAGAAAAATAAAATTCATTTTTTAATCTACCCTTAAGATGCCAAGAAAAAATACATCTGAAAGTTTCGTCTCTTTATGTCGTCTGCTGAATCTTCTTGCAAACTTTTTAAAAATATTTTGCATACAGGAAAACAGTATGGACCCAGATCAGACTGCTCCTAGAGGAACCTGATCTGGGTCCATGCTGAATGCAACAATTACTTTTTAAGTAACCGGCAGACGGCAATTGTCGTGATTGGCATTTTATTGGTTTATTATAGAGCCTGACTGGGAGACATAATGGATGTAGTATCTATCTTCTATAAAATATATATGTTGTATGTTTGTTTGTTTGTATGTTTGTTTGAGGTTTTACATCCCCTTCAACACTATTTAGGTCATTTTGGAGATGTTGTTCCCGCTTTTCTGGGACTTTAACCCGGCATTGAGATGAAATGAAGTCTCAAGCCCTACCGCTCATAGAGACCGATAGGGTTTAGGAGCTGTCCGTCTCGCACCACTTTTCCTGGCAGGCATAGACCTACGCAGTTTACCAGTACTCAAGTTCGGTCGGTTTCAGGTCTGCGCGAAAGCACCATGCACTCCAATGTTTCTCCAACCCAGATGAACTGGGGCGCATATGTTGTATGTACTCATTAGAATCGCCTCAATGAACCGATTCTAATGAGTAGATACCACATACATTGTCAAGATTAAGAGGAATGGATAAGCCTTTAGGGGAGGCAACTACTGCAAAAGCATGTTTGTCTCCCATGTCAATAGGGGTCAACTCTTAAAGGAAAGAATTTGCTACTGAGGAGCAAATTCTTTCCTTTAAGAGTAGACCCCTTTTTCAATGGGACAGGGGTTATAGAAAAGCAAACAGGAAGTCCCGTAAGTTGTCTCCCTTTGAAAAATGGCGGACAAATTTAAGAGGTGTTCCCGTTCCCCTTAAATAAGATGAAATATGGGTATCTAAAACAATAGGAAGAATTCTCCAGGACTCAAAAGCGAGTTCGAATCAATCATGGTAAATGAGACATCGGTGTTCCAGCCACTGAAGTTTATTAAACAATTATTATGCACAAATATTGGCACATTCAAAAAAATGTGACCGCGGTGTCATAAAACTTTTTCCATGCCTAATCAAGTTGAACATGAAATTTCTACTGCGCATAAATTTCCAAATACCAGTATTCAGTCTTAATTTTCAAACTCAATACCAGAAAATAACGTTTGTCCTGTCCATATATATTAAAAGGCCAACAAGTGTTGTCCTTTTAAAATTTATGTGCAGGACTAATTTCATGCTCAGCTGAAAAAAGCATGAAAAAGTTTTATAACCTCCCGGAGACTAATACAACACTTTCCAAATGAAAAGTCACTAATACAACACCTTCCAAGTGAAAAGTCACTAATACAATACCTTCCAAATGAAAAGTTCTCAGTGAAGAGACTGATCAGCATACATACACAGACGGTTTCTGTCCAGAACATTGGCTATTCATAGTTCTTATCACAATAACATGTCATTGAAATGAGCCCCTCCCCCACCCAACCACCTCGAAAACCCCATTCCGGATAGAAGATGAGGTTTGCAAGGAGACACGATTTGCTTTATTGTTATTAGAATAAATACTGTTGATATCCGTAAGAAATGCCGCAATCTAAACTGACTCAGGCAAAGTGGGGTTTGTAGTAGTAAACGTTATACATACACAGTCGAAATTTAAAGGATTAAGCACTTCTCAACCCCTGCCGCTCAATGAAACCAATGGGGTTAATACGCATGGACGGTCCGGTTTAAGCTCTGCGTGGAGGCATCATGCAACAGACGGGCTGTTCTAGTTCTAGCCTCAGGAAACAAACCATGCCTGTATGAACGAGCTGGAAACATTACGCGCCGTTCCAAGTGCAGTAATAATTTTGCAACACAACAGATAGACAACTAAGTCTCCACCCATACCCATGACATCAAGGTCAAGGTCATAGACTATTGATTTTAGCTCGTCTGGACGAAGTCCAGGAGGAGCTACTGCACTACCCCGGTGTCGGCATTGGCGTTGGAATCGGCGCCGGCGTCCACATTTACGTTATTTTTTTTTTAAGAAGTCAATACATGTATTTCCAAACCATACAATGGATTTGGTTCATATTTGGGTATGATGATAGATATAGGTCCAAAGTTTTATTCACCTATACCCCTGCCAATGTCCATGACCTGAAGGTCAAGGTCACGGACTTATAAAATGTTTATGTTAAAGTTTTTAAGAGCTCATATTTTCCAAACCAAATGATGGATTTGGTTCATATTTGGTATGATGATAGATACAGGTTCAAAGCTTCAGTTGGCAACACAAACGCCCACGCCCATGACCCCAAGGCCCAGGTCACGGACTTTGTTTTCAAGAGCTTATATTTTCCAAACCATGCGATGGACTTGGTTCATATTTGTCATGAGATTTTGTATAAGTCCAAAGTTTTACTCAACAATACCCTTGCCCATGTCCATGGCATCAAGAGCAATGTCACAGACTTCCATGGTAAAGGTTTTAAGATCTCGTATTACCAAAACCATTTTAAGGATTTGGTTCATAATTGGTATGATGATAGATAAATGTCCAAAAATATATTTGGCAATATCCCCACCAATGCCAATGACCTCAAGGACACTTCTAGGCGTGCTACGCTGTCTCACGAAAAGTTCTTGTTTAATGTTAAGTTTTAAGAGCTCATGTTTTCCAAACCATATAATGGATTTGGTTCATATTTGTTATGGTGATAAGATATAGGTCCAAAATTTCATTCAGCAATACCCCACCCATGCCCATGACCTCACGGCCAAGGGCATGGACTTAGAATTGATGTATAAGTTTTCAGAGCTCCTATTTTCCAAACCATGCGGTGGATTTAGTTCATAGTAGGTATGATGAAGAGATATAGGCCCAAAATTTTAGTCAAGGCCACGAACTTAGAAATTTTATTTCAAAGATTTTTGGAGCTCATATTTTCCAAAGTATTTGATAGTTTGGTTCATAGTTGGTACATGTATGATGACAGATATAGGCTCAAAGGATTAAAAGATGCCCATGGTCTCAAAACGAGCCATGCTGTCTGTTGACAGCTTTGTGTTTCATTTTTCAGATCAAAATTTGTGACAAACCAATTCGTCTCAAACGGGAACGAGTATTCACAATTCTAGAAATGCGCCCCCGCCCCTCCACACACACACTATGTTAACGCGGGCGGAAGTTACGAGAGTGTACTCTGAACGTGCATGTATTGCTAGATTATCAAATGTCACCAATGAAGCCTTAAATTCTTATATAATAAATAACGAATGTTGTGCATTTTGTAACACTATATGAGCCCCGTCAAGCGATTTTGTTACTTATCGCCTATGCGAGCAGCGAAGGTTCAGGCGAGCCTGCGCATCCGCGCAGTCTCGCCAGAACCTTCGGTGCTCGCTCATACAAGCAGTGAATCAAGAGGAACCTTCAGACAGAAAGTCATATCCCTGGCCCCTCTGAATGGCTGGACATGCGTAGTTAAAAACTGTCTTGACTGAATGCTCGAAGACACAAATTCGCTTGGCGGGGCTCATATGAGCTTCGCCCACTCGTCAAATTAACCCTCATCATGCTGAATCTAGAGAATACCAGGTTCGTGTCGTTTGATACCAAGTTTAACAGGCAAGGCTTCGAGAACGCTTGTAGAATCGCGAGGCTTGCCGAGCGATTCTACATGCCTTCTCGAAGCCGAGCCTGATAAACTTGATACAAATGACACGAATCTAGTATTTTATTTATCAGTTAATCCCCTTGTACACTCACAGTTTTGCCGATTTTTCCAGTAGTCTGGTTCACACAAGTGAAGTGTTACCTTAATTTGATAAAGTTTGTCCCGAGGTAGCATATCTTTATCAGGTCAATATGTAATAGTGCAATTTATATAGGGGTTAACTGATAAATTTCAAAATGCCACATCCATTCCATTCAGCCAACTTTGTTGCTTTTTACCATGGATTCAGAAGCATGAATGAATGTCATTTGACGTGTCACCAGTAACAACAATTCTGAGATTGAAAAAAAAGTATAGATCCGGATCAGCTGGCTGTAGGTCTATACAGTTTAGATCAAAACCAGCTGGTTTCCAGCTGATCTAGATCTATAATATTTAATAAAAAAGGGAAGAAGACAGATATAACCGGGTTCAGAATGGTGAGGGTTAGAAGTAAATAATGCAAACAAATAAATGCAGAATAAATATTTGAGCAAACTAACGGCATAAATAAACGTGGTAAATAACATTTCAAAAAACTTTGAATATACAGGAATATACAAGATTCTGTGTTCTGATCGACTGAAAAAGAATGTAGAAGTGGAAAACAGAATGGGAATGGCGTTGAAATTATTATTGTCCCAAGACATAGTTTATTTCTCAGCCCGTTTTAAATACCGAGGGAGTTTGAACATCCGATAAAGAAACGAGTGCGCTTGCGCACGAGTTTCTTTATCGGATGTTCAACCTAACCTCATCAGTTCAAATAAGGTATGATATACTAGCTATCCGTGTTAAAGTTATCGAAGATTCATGTTACAGTGAAACTTCGTTAGCTCGAACACCGATGGTTCCTATACCACGGCTGTTTAGTCCACAGGAAAATATTTCTGTAACTGCAGATATAAATATATTTGTGTCAATTGTCTTATTTGATTTTTTGAAAACGTATGTTGTGTATACTCATTCACTGTAGCATTCATTTCTTCGGTCTCCATCCTCGTACAAAGTCTAATATTTTCTTGATTTCTAACGCGTTCAATTCTGGAAAACCCTCCTGCAGTAATTTTTTATCCAGAGAACATAGCATATCACCGTCTATCTGTTCATGCGCGAACCGTATCACAACCCTGTCCTTCATGCCAATATATCGAAGAGATTTCGACACTTCCAATACGGATAAATTGTCTATGTCATCTGGGGGTTTCCAACCGTCATCATGCCATTCTGAGTATTCCGAATAACTGTATTCACTCTCGCCATTAAATCCATATTCTCCGCGAGAGCACATTGAAATCGCTGAATCGTCACCGTGTTTGGGAAACGAGTCACTCAGAGCAGCAGTGGAACTCGACCTGTGATATTTCCTATAAGCAGGCTCGCTTTCTGTGTAAGGGAACTGACCACTTGTTCGTGCTCCATATATGTAGTTCTTAACACGTTCGTTATCAACAACGCGACCATATGTTGGCTCTACTGGCGATTCTGGGGTTTGAAATGGCTGTCTTAAATCTCTCAAAGAATCACTAAAATTAAACACTTCCATTGCAGTCCGCATTTTTCTAACATTATGACTCCGAATAGTAGCATTTGTTTCGGCAAGACTTTTGTGTGATCTCGATTTCATCTTCGAAAATCCTGATAGTGATTTAGGTTCCAGAGCGGTATCATCATTGAATCGTATTCTCGAATCATCATCATACGCCCTCCGGCGATAATTTGTTATCAGCTCCTCCGGAATCTGACGGCGGGCTGGCGTTGAGTAACCAGCTGACTGACGTCGCCGGTCGTAGTAAGGGTCTACAGATTCTTGCTCCGTGTAAGCGAAATCAAACATGTTGTCAATATTTTCACTTTCAGCTCTATTCAGGGGAGATAACTCACTTCTAACTTTTCTAACTCGGGTATAACGTAAAGAATCCCTAGGTGCAGACGGTGGTTTTCGCTTCACAACTTCAAAATCAATTCCTTCATTTTCATCGTTTATATCACGTTCATCGGCCAGTTGGCGCAACCTGGCTGGCGTCATATAGCCGTCATCTTCATGTGTATTACCGACACTGAAATGATCATTACTTATTCTTGGGGGCCGGGGAGCCACTGGCAATTCTTCGTAATGATCCTCTTTTTCTGGATGTCGGTTACTTCTGGGACTTCGTGTTTTATCGGGAATAGGAGGCAGGTCCCGATCTTTGACAGAATTTCGCTTGATTACTTTGGAATACGCAGGCACGCTTTCTAGCTCCTTTACCACTTGAGAATATGCAGGCATTGTATCAAATCCTTGTCTATTTATTTTTGAATTAACGTTATCATTGGCTACTGGCGCTTCGATGTTATTTTCTTTGTCATTAATTTCAACTGTTTGAGATTCGTTTGGCTGCAGATTAATATTGTCATAGTCACCGAAATTTGTTTCAGCTTTGCTAAGTCTAGAAGAAAACACCCCGGCTTCTTGCAAAGCTTTGAGACTAGCCCTTTCTTTCCTATTCTTAGACCTGACACTAAGTTTATCTAAAATTGCACTTCCCTTTGTTCGTTTGTTACTTGAATCTTTGACTCTCACTGGCAGATCAACTTGATTGTTGAATACCATACCCTCGTCCTCATACACGTAATCGCCCATTTCATTTAGAATCTTTTTATTTGTTTGTTTCTTTTTCTCCCTGATTATAACAATATCATCCTTAACTGGCAGTTCAAACGCTTCACTTTCTCCCTCTTTGTCCGCGAAGGTTGTGACTACTAACGTTTCTTTATCTTTGAGGTTATTTAATGTTAATACTCCTGATGGTATACCATCATAAGAATTGGCGTCAGTATGAATAAGTTGCGCTTTGATTGGCAAAGGAAAAGCACTTATCAGATCTCTTAGTGAATAAACGGCGTCATAGTTTGTGCTAGCAGCATCTCCAACCGGACTAAATACACCTGTCATTATTAAAGGAATCATAATTTCTCTATTTTCAACATCGAAACATTGTAGATATTTCAACTCTTGATCCTTTTTATTATTCGCTTTACCAGAGCTGAACAGTCTTTTAAAGAATACCTTCCTTTTCGTTTTCTTCTGGTCCATTTGCACAATACCGGTTGTGAGAACCTCACCAGGGCGGATTTCCCAAGGAGTCCATGAACTAATACCGTTATCAACAGTGAGCTGGTACCCAACAATAGAGGTTCTGACTAGAAATTGTTTTGGCCGGATTCCCACAATTGCATTTATCGTATCGAAATATTCTATAGGCTGACCGTTTTCAGGGAGGACTTCAAACCAACCTGAAAGAAAACAAAATGACATAACGATAACATACCCGTGCGACATAGTGCACTTTTTCACATCTCCACAATGGCTACTTTTCTGATGAAAATCCATGATATTTTTCTCATTTAAACGGCAAACATAGGCTGTGTGTGCTCGTTAGAACCGCCTCATTGAGGCGGTTCTAACGAGTACCCACAACCAATATCTTGGAGCAGAAATTAGAAAAATAAAGAATACCTCGGTAAACCCCAGTTTTCTAAAAATAAAGTGGGGCTTAAGGGGGTGTTCATTTCACGGACTTGTTCACCTGATGAATATATTGAAACAATACAATTATGAAAGATAGTGTTATCCTTCTAATAAAACAGACCCTTTTCTAATGAAAAATAGTTTCACTATTTTTCTTATTACTTTTTAGAACATAGATTGCTGGTGCTCGTCGAAGGCGGTTTTAATGAGTACCCATAATATACAACTTGAACAAAGCAAGAAAATCAATGTATAACCAACCAGCAGGCACAGGTCCCAAGGACAACGTCAAATCAGCATCGGTGCAAAGTCATGACGCTGCACCGACGTTGAAGTGACGTTGCATAAACGTCATGAAGTTGCACCAACGTCGATGTGACGTCACAATTACTTTATGTGCCTGGTGGGAATTAAGTAATCCAAATTTTTTCGTGTTTCGTGGGTGTTTTTTTTTTTTTTTTGGTTTGGGTTTTACGGCCCTTTAAAGATTATTTCACTCATATCGAGCCGATCGTTAATCATAGGTGGGCGAAAACCGGAGTACCCGGAGAAAAACCACCTGACCTTCCGTTGCAGAACTTGGCGTCTCACACGTGACCCGAGCGAGGCTCGAACCCACGGCGGTGAGAGACCTAATGACTAAGAGTCAGCGCTCTTATCCATTAGGCCACGGAGGCCCGTATGTTTCGTGGGAACACGGAAGAACCAAACAAATACCGTTTAATGGCGGTGAAGCCGCAATTATGGGGGTGAGGGGGTCATTTCATATGTAAAGTTTTTGTACACTGAATTCAGCTATATCGCTTCAGCAGTCGTTTAAAGAACAGTAAACGGTGAAATATTACAGTTTAACCTTTTTTGTACCAAATGGAATCTTTCTCCTTATATATACTCGTAGCAGGTGTTTGTTTCAAAATTCAAGGGGGGAAACCTACGTCACTATGACGTCACACAGAAAGACAATGGCAGCCGCCATCTTGAAAGTACCTCTCGCTTCGGTAAGTGTTTTTGTGTTAAACAGATGATTTAAGCACAATCATGACACAGCTTTTATCGCAGAGTACGGGCGAAATAACAATGTTTTGTCTGCAAAAAGAAATTTGTGCAGTCTTTCAGTAGTATGAATAAACACGTTGGATTTAGTTCATTTCAGCGATCCATTCGTCAACACTCTGGATATGATAATCATTAATATGAAGCAGCGCAGTGTTTTCATTATTCCTCTCATAACGTGTACACGACGTTTTCAGAAGAAAATACCATATAGAAGTGTTTATTAGTATTAAAAATAAAATTTTTGAACTTTATAAGACGTTTTCAGTAAATGGTATCGTTAACACTCGATCAGATATGAGATACGTACACACTCCGAAAACCAGCATATAGTTGTTTGTTTTGTTTTTTGTTTTTGTTTTGGTTTTACGGCCCTTTCAAGATTATTTCACTCATACCGAGCCGATCGCTAATCAGAAGTGGGCGAAAACCGGCGTACCCGGAGAAAAACCACATGACCTTCCGTCGCAGAACTTGGCGTCTCACATATGACCCGAGCGAGGCTCGAACCACAGCGGTGAGAGACCTAATGATCAAGAGTCTGCCCTCTTAACCACTAGGCCACATATAGTTGTTTCTCGTGACAACCTGAAAAGCAGGGTAACAAGTATCTTTGACAATAGTGGTGGCCAGATGAACAGCCGATCACAATTTCCGCTCTCTTGTCACTTAAGAAGACATGCCCAGTCTAGAACATTGTCGCACTTGAACTATTTACAATGTTGCGCCGAGTTGCGAAAAAAATGACGGTAAAACAAATGGTTCAGATTTAAAATATCTGTAAAAACAAGAGGCCCTTGGGCCACTATACTCACCATAGTTCAGTTGGGCTCTGCCCCATGGAAGACATGCGTTTCATTCAGCTATTAAGGCTAGAAAAATCTAAGTAGAGGCCCACCCAAGGACTATGCTGCGAAATTAGGTTTCTAGCTTTTCTTGTTCTTGTGAAAACGTTGACAAAATATTAATATTGGCCTAATTTTTGGGAGAAGATTTAAAGAATAGATGAACAAATAAGCTGAAGATGCTTATTGCCTTTTATACAATATAAGCCATCATTATTGCATTGCATACAAATGTTCAAGAAAAGGGTAATCCCTTTGAAGCAAGGACTACAAGACAGAACTGAAAACTGTGGAGTGTACACGATTTTTTTTTATGGCCCAGACTAGCTAGTTTCGGCCAGTTAGGCCGCATCACTAACCCTCAAACATTTACGAACCCCTGCAGTGGCATCAATGATCCCAAATGACTGAAAAATAAATCCACACTTTGATGAAGAGCAGATAAACATTTTACGGACGCAAATATTCCCATAACACCAGCTACGGTGAAATATATTACTTTCTAGAAAAATGTAATCCTTTGGAAGCAAGGGCAACAAGAAAATAAAAATAAAGCCACACTATGATAAAGATTGAAGTTTCAACATTTTATAGTTCCTAGGAAATTTTTGATGAAATTTAACTTAGACCTATGATAGAGAGAAAGAATTGAAGTAAAGATGAAATGGGATGTCAAGAAAAACACTGCCTCTTACACTATGCAAGTTATCATCCCAACTGCACATGAAAAATAGAAGTGAAGGCAATGATTAGGAATCGATACAATTAACCCAATGCTCCCATCAGAGACACCAAAGGGAAAAAACACAAGCATGAAATAACAAGACTCTAAACATCACTAGCGGAAAGCCAAAAGGACAGTTTCTTTCCAACAAAATGGCCAGTTGGCTGTCCAAAACAAAAGGATATAAGCGAATACTGGTAATCACTTAGAGGGTCCAAATTAGAAGTAGAGGAAATGATCAGGAATCGATACAATTAACCCACAGCTCCCATCAGAGACACCAAAGGGAAAGAAACACAAACATGACACAACATACCCCAACGGAAACACCAACAGCGGAAAGCCAAAAGGACCGTTACTTTCTCACAAAATGGCCAAAAGGGTATCCAAAATAAAATAATACAAGCGACACAAACACTCAAAGACCCCAAGCCTGCCCAGGAAAAGTGGTGCGAGTTGGACCGTACATATGTATAAAATAGAAGTAAATGCAGTGGTCTGGAATCCCTATTTGTTTCACTGAAGGCATTGCTTGAGATGTCATTTCATCTTAATGTTGGATAGAAGTCCCGAAAAGATTGGAAGTAACGTCTCGAAAATGACCTAAGTGCTGTTGACGGGGCCGTTCAACCTCAATTTCAACCAAACAGGCATCATCATTTCATATGTTTATGCCGTTCGTAGTTTTTTTTTGCGTATCGCGCGAAAATAGTAGACGTTTTTCTTTTATCTTTGTAGTTGAGACGTTATTTTGTTTTGTTTTTGTCAATATATCAGCCGGTGCAAGACAAATGCTAAAATATGACATGTACGAATAGTGAATACCTAGACCAGTCCATGCATCTGATCGGTGTAATATTTCGCTTTTGAAACAATAGTGAGCTATTACACTACTCACACCTGCTCGTTGTACGGACGATTCTTAATCCTAACCAACCGCACAAGTCCAACAGCAGATCCTGAACACCGTAACGAGAAAAAAATGTCATTGGGGCCTCGATAAGGATCGGTTTATACAACAAGCAGGTGTGGGAAGTGTCAAATATTACTACTGTTTTAAAACTCAAGAATACACCGATCAGACTGCCCGGGTATGCAAGCTGATCTGGGTAGTCTATCGTCGCACATAAATTGCCTTATTGTAGCTTTTTTCTTGCACCGGCTCATTAATTAAAATAAATAACGTTGAAACTACACAAAATGCCTACTTTTTGTGGGTGTTATGCCAAATACTGCATCGAGTGAGGTAAATGTCAAATTAACGTTACAAAAAGTGTTACACTTTTCATTAAAACTGTGCTACAGTGTACAATATTGTTTTTTTGGTCGACAAAAGTTACTAAGCAATGGAGCTTTTTTAAAAATAGTGCTTAAGTCCACCTGACCATTACTAAAGGTAGCTGTTATTTATAGAAAATAGCCGCCTTATTCTTATAGCTAACGGGCCTCCGTGGCCTAGTGGATAAGAGCGCTGACTCTTAGTCATTAGGTCTCTCACCGCCGTAGGTTCGAGCCTCGCTCGGGCCACGTGTGAGACGCCAAGTTCTGCAACGGAAGGTCAGGTGGTTTTTCTCCGGGTACTCCGGTTTTCGCCCACCTCTGATTAACGATCGGCTCGATATGAGTGAAATAATCTTGAAAGGGCCGTAAAACCCAAAACCAAAAAAAAAAAAAAAATATTCTTATAGCTGTGAGGACGGCGTATTCAATACTATGGTTATCAATAGAATCTGGACTAAAATCGTGTGTTGGGTTGAGCAAACAGTGTAAGCCCTAACAAGACGCGACAGAGCGCGGCATCTGATCAAGGTCTACACTGTTTGCTTTTTGTACACGGATGTAAGGAATAAACAATTGTTTACAGCCTAAGTCACCGTGTATTTTTCAAACCCACCCAAGAGACAGCTGACCCACCGCCCTGCTAGCATTCTACATAAATCTACAGCGGGCCGTAGATTTATGTAGAATGCTTACTGGGCGGATCTATTACTATTTTGATTAAAGTAAGTTTGTTTGTTTGTATTGGAGTTTAAGGGCCCAGTCAACAATATTTAGGTCATTTTATCCCGGTCAGTTTACCTATTCACACTTTTTCTGTGCAGGCTTATACGTTAACCAGTACAGCGCACATTCTATCGCCAGAAACTGACAACTGCCCTTCTTGAATCAGCGGAAGGGAGAGACTGACCATAGAAAAGATTCCATGATCAATCTCCACGAAAGAATGTTGCCGACCCTGGCAGGTAACGAAGCCGCGTCCTCCTGATCACCAGTCAGACGCGCATCCAACTGAGCAACCGAGGCCGGCTTAAATAAAGTAAGATAATGCCTTTTTATAACGAGCAGATCATTGCAAGAAGTTTAGTTCTCAGCCACGACAGTATTTTTCCGCTCATGTAAGAGACCATTGAGGACCTCAAGAGATGTCTGGCTATTCTTCGTTAGCCTGTATGACTCTTTTTATTTTCAGAGATAAATGTAAACCTAATTCTGTTGTTTTATACCTCAACGCAAGTACGACAATGCTCCAGAGTGGGCTATATCTTCTTAAGTGACAAGGAAGCGGACATTACAACTGCCTGTTCATCTGGCCACCATTATTGTCCAAGATACTTGTAACCTTTAGAGAATTTGGCGCCTTTTACCCTGCTTTTCAGGTTGTCATGAGAAACAACCATATGCTGATTTTCAGAGTGTGTACGTATATCTCTTTTCAGATCGAGTGTTAACGATACCATTTACTGAAAACGTCTTATAAAGTTCAAAAATTTTAATTTTAATACAAATAAACACTTCTATGGTATTTTCTTCTGAAAAAGTCGAGTACTCGTTACTTGAGGATTAATGAAAAAACTGCGCTGCTTCATATGAATGATTTTCATATCCAGAGTGTTGACGAATGGATCGCTGAAATTAACTAAATCCGACGTGTTCATCCATACTACTTAAAGCTTGCCTAAATTTCTTTTTGCTGACAAAACATTGTAATTTTGCCCGTACTCTGCGATAATAGCTATGTCAAGATTGTGCGTAAAATATATGTTTAACACAGAAATATTTACCGAAGCGAGAGTTACTTTCAAGATGGCGACCGCCTTGGTGTAAAATTGTGACGTCATCGTGACGTAGGTTCCCCCCCCCCTTGAAATTTGGGGGTGTCAGGTTGTGTTTTAATAAAATTTTATTTGGAAAATGACTGAACTTTTAGCAAACAGTGGAGGTTCTGATCAGACGCCGCGTTCTGCAGCTTTTGATCTGGGCCTACACTATTTGCCAGGGTACCCGTTTGGGGGTTTCTGGTACTAAATTGGTTAATACGAAAACGGTCCATCTTATACTTTGTACAGCTGATATAACAAACTGTCTTAGTCACAAGAAATATAAGACGTACAGACGCACAGTTTTATCCGCCGGTTGTAATTTATCATTTTGGTTATTCATATTTTTTTAGTTTTGATCAATGATATGAGCTCTACCAATAGAGTATGTGCCTTCAGATATGAGCACATGACGAGAATTCGGACCAGGCTTCGCATCCAAATCAGCCTTCACAGTGCACTAGATGGATGCCCTTCTTCACGCGGTCATGGAAGCCTGTATTCAGACTGTGGATGTACTATGACTGATACAAGTTGCCTGTGCGAACATTTTCTCTTACCGCGCTCATTTAATGAAAGTGATAATTAGTCAGGCCAATCAATAAAACTTTATCTTGATGGGGTGGAAAGCACCTTCAGGGGAGGCAAAATACTTTTTCTTGCACATCAGATAAGGAAATCCTGAAAACCTTGGGATAGAATTCTTATCTTACCCAGGGATAGGAAGAATATCGAGAATTTTCACGTGTTTGATGTGCACTGGTTGAATAGGACGTTACGTACGCCGTTGTTAACTTTACGTCACTGCACTTACAGTGACGTCAAAAATACCTGATTATTGTCATCAGTCGACAATCGAAGTGACTGCATTATGAAAAAGAAATCCACACTCAGAAATGAAAGGAATGCAAAAAAAAACCTAATCACATGGGTGTGAGGGGTAGATAGTAATTTCTTGCACACCAGACAAGGAAATCCGTGATTTTACCCTGAGATAGAAATTTATGTACTGACACTGGTGTTCCGACCCAAAATCGAATATAATCGCGAGTTTGATAAATGCACTGGTTTATTACGACCTCGTATGCGCCGTCGTTAAGGTTGACGTCACAGCAACGTCACTAAACATTCCTGCAGTGTCAACACAATATGGCGGACGTTGGTAACCGAAGTGACTGCAGCAATTAAAATCCGCTTTAAGAAATGGAAGGTATGCAAGAAAAAGAATCCAGTATGGGTGTGAGGGGTGGATAGAAAAATCCGTCCCTCGGGATTACTGTCCGGCATCACTCGGCAAGCCTCGTGATGCCGGACAGTGACCCTTGGGACGGATTTTTCAATCCACCCCTCACACCCATATAAGATTCTTATAATCTGTCCCTCGGGATCATTGTCCGGTCTCGTGATGCCGGACAGTGACCCTCGGGACAGATTTCTCTATCCACCCTTCACAGCCATGTAAGATTCTTATACGGTCTGCATTATTAGTATACATGTAGGACTTGACTGAAAGGAAAGAAAATGCTCTTGAGCAGCATATTCTATTCTCTATAAGAGTCGACCAAGAGTGCTGGTTTTACAGATGGGACAAATATACAGGAAGTCACGAAGTTGAAGTGGTCTTCCGTGAAAAAATACAGCTTAAGACCAGCTTAAGACCACCTAAAATTAAGACTAATTCTGCTTCCAAAAGCTTATTTAACAGACTGCAGTTATTCTTTCTTTTTGTTTTCTCCATACAGTGTCCTCTAGTCAGAGACCACCTTCGGGACTGTTCAAAAGTGGTCTTAAATACCACTTTTGAACAGTCCCAAAGGTGGCCTTGATATAGGAATTTTACTGTATATCAGTTGTATACATACATGTACATTCCAATATTAATGACATCCAATAGCCTAAGATACAGTTTTAATGATGAATGCAACATTTTTTTTCGACAAGTTTTCTTAATCAGGTCATACGAGTTTGATAAAAGAACACATTTAAATGTCTTCGACTTGCACCGTGTTACAGAATAAAGAAAGACTTTCAAAGCGGTTTTATATTAATACATAGTACCAGTACTTAAATACTCGGTGGGTTTCAGCCTTTCGCAGAAGCAACATGCCCAAAGCATTTCTCCAAGCCCGGATGGGCGGGTGCGAAATTTAGGAGAAGGTAAAAACTATGGTTTCAATAAATGGTACGATAAAATCTGGTTGAATTGACAAATTTTCAGTAACTTATTGTTATACAAAGGAACACTCCTGGCAAATTAACAAATTTTGATAAACTTTGTTGATATATTTATTGACATGTAGCAATCTTAAGTATGATCATAACACGTTAATCCAATATTTGAATAATGCGTTTTACGTTAAAGTAATCGATTGAAAATGCTAAAAGCCCATAACCATTTTAACACTTCTATGACACTTTTGATGCGTACTAATAGAAATCTTTTCGTAACAAGAGCGGTTCTTTTGTAACAACCTGTAGGCCCATAAAAGTCCCTAAACTCAAAGGTCCGGTTTATATCTTAACAGTATCAATGAAGATGCGTGTGAGAGGGCTCTGAACCTTCTCATCAGTATCTACACTGTGATTCTCTTTATGAGGTTTGACTGAAACCTTTATAAAGTCGAACTTCGGTGGCTCGAACACCTTAGGGACCTCTCAAAATTGTTCGAGACAGGGGTAATTCGAGCCACTGAGGGTGACTGCCAGAACGCATAATAGGATACTTTTGTACATCTTTTTAGGTATTCTATAATGAAAATGTATGCTGTGTATACTCATTAGAATCGCCTCAATGAGGCGATTCTAATGAGTACACACAGCATACATTTGTAATATAAAAGACGAAAATCTCCTAAACTATCCCGCCTATTTCGTATGTAGAGGATTTCCCTAGGGGCTTGGGAACGCGTTCGACACAGCCATGGTGAACGAGCCATCGGTGTTCGAGCCATCGAAGTTCCACTGTATGTCCAACTTGAATGAAAGTACTGAGACTGCCGGGTCGAGTCTCCGAGTGAAGGGTGTGAAAATAGTCCTGACTGTTTCGTTTAACCCTTAAATTCCATTATTAAGCAAACAGTGTAGATCAAGATCAGACGCCGCATTCTGCGGCGTCTGATCTGGGTCTACACTGTTTGCCGCTGTCCCAATTCACAAGCCCAGTCCAGACTTTACAGCACTCTGACGTCACAGAGAGAAGAATTTGCGCTGCTATAAATAACCGATACCTGGGTTTTGTACATGGTCAGCGATAGTCACAAGGGAAACTTCTTTAGGTAGTAACTTTGGGTCGATTGACAATGGACCAAAAATACAAGAGTCCACTTGAGTGACACAGGTGCAACCATGTGCTCCTGGCGCCCACTTTGGACAATTTGACCGAACCAAACATGTCCAAAGTTGGTATATTGGTATACTAAGGGATACAAATATTAAAGCACCATAATTAACTTGTCCTTCTTTATAATGGATATGTTTATTTCTTTGTTTGTTTTTGTTTGTATTGAAGTTTGACGGCCCAGTCAACACTACTTTGGTCATTTTTGAGCCGGTCAGTTTACTTATCCGCACTTTTCCTGGGCAGGCTAATACGTAAGCGTTTAACCAGTACAGTGCACATTCTTTCGCCAGAAACTGACAACTGCCCTTCTTGAATCAGCGGAAGGGAGAAAGATTTTTATTACCAATCCCCACGAAAGAAAGTTGCTGACCCTGGCAGGTATCGAACCAGCGTCCTCCTGATCACCAGTCAGACGCGCATCCGACTGAGCTACCGAGGCCGGCTATGAATATGTTAATAAGCTCTTAGAATGCACATGTCAAACTGAAAAGACTGCACAATCTTGTACTTTGCGCAGCCCCCCCCACCCCCCCCCCCACCCCCACCACAACCCATCGAGATCGGGCTGCACGATGCTTCCACCCACAGCTGAAAACGACCGTACATGAGTATTGGTAAACCGCTTACTACTAAGTATAGAAGGTCTTAGCCTGTCCAGGAAAAGTGATGCGAGTTGGAGCGACCCTGCATATAAACCTCAATGGCTTGTTTGTAAGGTAGGGCTTGAGATATCATTCCATCTCAATGTCGGGTAAAAATCCATAAAATTGGGAGCAGCGTCTCCAAAATGACCTAATAGTGTTGACGGGGACGTAAAACGTAAACCCAAACAAACAATCTAGTACTCTTAGCGTTTATCCTGCTTAATAAATTAATTTGGCCACAACTAGTCACAAATCAATTACTTAATATAATGCATTCGTTCATTTCACAAACTGTCGCCATCTGATCTGGATCTACACTGTTTGCAATGGCATAGATTATCGTGTTCAGCAGGATAAGGGTTAACCCTTAGGATGTCAATCACAATAATTGTTGTCTGCTTTGTTGTCTGTCGGTTACTTTAATTGCATTGTTGCAAACAATAGGGACCCAGATCAGACTGCTCCTCTAGCCTGAGCAAACAGTGTGGAGCAGTCTGATCTGGGTCCATACTGTTTGCATTTATTCCAAATGTTTGAAAAGTTTGCAAAAAGATGCAGTTTTTCGCGGTATTTGAAAGGTTAATTGGTTCGATAACAGCGAATATAGTCGAACCTGCATCTTAGGCAATAGCTATTTTAGTTCAGACCTCTTTAGAAATCAAGCACCTACTTATTGTTCGTTTGAGTCCACACATAGAGACGTTGGTTCTGGTTTTGTGGGACTTTTACCCGACATTGAAATGAAATGGCATATCAATCCCTACCGACCAAAGAATCCTCTAGGAATTAAGGTGTTGTCCGACTCGCGTTAGATTTCCCCTAAACGGTTTACCAGTACTCCAAGTTCGGTCGGTTCCATTTCTACGCCATGTACGCGGAAGCACCATGCAGCCCAATCTGAAGCAGTCAACTTTATGTTTGCTTTTGGGTGGTTGGGTAAGTCGAAGGTGTTGTGTATTTGCGTCACTGGGGCATCTTAGAGTTGGGCAAGGTCTGTTGTCTATGCAGCAGGTAAGGGTAGACGGGGGATGTTATTATTTCTTCAGTTTCTACACTTCTATCTACAGTCGAACTTCAATGGCTCGAACACCTTTGGGACCTCGAAAATCTGTTCGAGACAGGGGTAGTTCGAGCCACTGAGGTTACTGTCAGGAGGCATAACGAGATACATTTAGACATCTTTTCGGTGTTATATAATGAAAATGTATGCTGTGTGTACTCAATAGAATCGCCTCATCGAGGCGATTCTAATGAGTACACACAGCATACATTTGCAAGATAAAAGACTTAAATATCCTTAATTATCCCCCACTATTTCTTATGTAGAGGATTTCGCTAGGGGCTCAAGTATGGGTTCGACACATCCATGGTAAACGAGCCATCAGTGTTCGAGCCATCGAAGTTCTACTGTATTTCGTCTTTCTCCCTTGTCCTTCTACTGTCTCTTCTATATCTTTTCTCACTTTCTCTGGGAGACGACACAAAATGGTCCACAAGGGTTGACGTGTCGTTCAAACCCAACACAATCAAACAGTTTATGTTTGCTTAACGCAGGTTAAACCGTACTCATAACGAAAACACGCCTATATAATTTTGACCCCTTTGTACCCCACTTTTATATAGTAAAACTGGGTTTACAGGGGTAAACCTTATTTTTCTTATTTCTGCTCCAAACTATAGATTGTGGGTACACGTTAGAACCGACTCAATGAGGCGGTTCTAACGTGTACCCACAATCTATATTTTGAGCAGAAATAAGAAAAATATCACAATTTTTCATCCTAAAACTTTCATTTTTTTCGGCGATAAGGGTTGAAATATATTTGTATAGGCGTGTTTTCGTAATGTTTGCATGTATAAAATCTCCGGCTAAAATCAACTAAAACAAGACCTAAAGGTACAAAACTAATGCATGGTCAATTCGTCCCCAGACTGCCATGACCCTGCTTAAATTTATACGTTTAATATTGTAAACTCTTAATATTTTCTTTGTCAACAAAAAATGTTTACCTTGGCTTACAATGCCTCCCTACTGTAATGTATGTCGACATGAGGAAATTGGTATCTCGAGGGTTTTCTCGAGGGGTCTGATAATTTGGATATTCCTGCGTATCATGTAAAGAAGTCCGCATAATAAACACATTTTATATAGAGACAAGAATTCCGCCAAAGGTTATGTCGGGCCTGTAGTAAACTTGGCCATTTGGGTGAAAGCAAATGTTGACGGGTTGACAAACGGACGAACGGGCGGAAAATCGCACCTCTATATCGCGCCATGCTAATAGCAGACGCGACAAAGTGATGCTATAAGGGCTGGGTTAAATACACATGTACAGTGGTGAAATTCTCTAAAATTAAGACTAATTCTGCTTAAAAAAGGCTTATTTTGGAGGATGCACTCAATCTTTCTTTGTGTGTTCTGATCACAGTGTCCTATGGTCAGGGACCACCTTTGGGACGGTTCAAACGTGGTCTTAAAGACCACTTTTGATTGGTCCCAAAGGTGGTCTTAATATAGGAATTTTACTGTATTTTATTGTCTTGAAATATAGTAATGGGGTTTGGCTACAAGTTTTCGCGTACAGCCCTAAAAACAACAAAAAATGTAGGTTTAGACGGGTATACATTATTTTTTTTTATATTTGCTCAAAACCTTATATCGTGGCCGCCTCTATGCACGCGCAGGCTGGTCCGAGTCTTCGCTGTGTGCCATATGGATGATATACGAGTCACATCACGTTAAAAAGTCCGTGTAATGAACACACCTCTATACACCACTTTACATAGAAAAAAGTTGGGGCTTATTTTCCTTATATTTGCTCAAAAACGTAGTTTGAGGATACTCGTAAGAACCGGCCAGATTAAAGTACACGGATTTAAGCGTACAAGTCCAGGATTATTACCATTTCTCCAGCCTACAATCGACCCACCAGTTTTGTCAGCGCTTTGATTTTTGCTTGTCAATGATAATATGCCGCAGTAATATTCGGACACCTCAATTCCTTGCCATACTTATTCTAAAATTTGAACAAGTACAATTTACTAATCAGTGTTGTGTCAGCTGAATGAGTGGCAAAGGGTGTAGAGCCTGATGAGACGCCGCGTCCCATCTGGGTTTACACTGTTTGTTCAGGCATATCTATCCCAATATATATACGGTAGCAACTACATGGTTTGATAGAGCGAAGATTTTTATCGCCCTGTTCAATATGCATGTATTTTCAACAAAATACATGTTCACAAAGTATGAAACGAGAAAAGACATCGGTTCTTTCATGTCGAACGATAAATAATTATTTTTACATGTATATAAATGTACATGTATAGTTGTGAGCAAGACGACTGACGAATAATTTTGAATGAACACCAGGGGCCAGTTGTTCAAAACTAACGACGTCGTTAGTTAACGTATCGTTAAAACTTTGATCATTAAATATGGCAAATATGCTGAAATTTTTGCTGAAAAAATGTGAGCAGCTTTTGCTGACGCAAAAGATGCTCGATTTTTTTCCAGCAAAAATACCAAAATTTACGATATTGTACTTGCTAGAAGAGTTAACAATATGACCACTAACGAGCTCGTTAAGCTAACGATGCTTTGAACAACTGGCCCCAGAAGAGGCGACTTAAAAATACCCCACCCCTGATGAATAGTGGACAACCCCCACAGTTTGTTTCGAAGTTTTACGATCCAGTCATATCTAGCCGGTAGTCCACCTCATCACACTTTTCCTGGGCAGGCTAATACAGGAGTATAGTGCATATTCTTTCACCAGAAACAAATAACAGCCCTATCACATTTTTTGGTTTGTTTGTATTTAGTTTAACGGCCCAGTCAACACTATTTAGGTCATTTTTGAGCCGCTCAGTTTACCTATCCACATTTGTCATGGGCAGGCTTATACGTAAGCGGTTAACCAGTACAGTGCAGATTCCCTTGTCAGAAACTGACAACTGCCCTCCTTGACTGCCACTGTTATTGAGTAGATAAGGTTATGTCATAAAAATCATATGACTACACGTGTAATAACACATGGTTACTGGCGCATTACGTCATGACATTGTCCGTGACAACCGTATAACTTCTTCGCCGATAAAAAACGATTTGTAATTGTTATATGATAAACAGAATCTTACACTCGTGATCATTTCATATGAAATTTATAAAACTCGCCGAAGGCTCGTTTCATAAATTTCATATGCAATGACCACTTGTGTAAGACCCTCCGCTATTTCTTAAATCAGCGGAAGGGAGAGAATGGCCGTAGGAAAGATTTCATAATCTCCATGAAAGAACGTTGCCGACCCGGTAGGCATCGAGTCCGAGATCCTCAGGTCACCAGTCAAACACGCTACAATCTGGCCTCTTAGAGAGTACATCATTCCCTTTTATGCAGTACTCTTTCTTGGATGACCTCATTTTACAGGAAATACAGTAAAATTCCTGTATAAAGACCACCTTTGGGACTGTCCAAAAGTGGTCTTAAAACCTTTGGGACTGTTCAAAAGTGGTCTTTAAGACCACTTTTGGACAGTCCCAAAGGTGGTCACTGACCAGAGGACACGGTATGCAGAAACACACAAAGAAAAAATAACTAACGTACTAAATAAGCTATTTAAAGCATAATTATATAGTCTTAATTTTTGGTGTTAATAGTTACCCATTTTGGACGTGAGGCGATTCTAACAAATGTGTCTATATAACATTTGTTTCTTGGAGTAATTAAGTGAAATAAACACATTATTGCCTATAAACTATTGTTTACTAGGATTATTTATAGCAGCAAATTCTTCATACGGCAAAATGCTAGAGGTCCCCGGTTCGATCCCCGGCAGCGGTGATATAATGTCGGTGTCCTAACACGCTCCAATTTTGTATTCCGAATGAGCAAGCAGGCGAATATGAGTCTTCGCTGATTGCATTTATTTTCTTAATGCAACTCAAATACGGAAAAAATATGAAAAAGCGCCGAAACCCAGCCGAAGCAACGAAAGCTAATGTTTAATTGCACGAGTACGTCACACTTTATTACGCAAACCAGGAAGGAAAGTTAACAAATTAAATGTCATGGTTACACCATTTCCTCCGGCGAGTCCGACAGTCGGTGGCGTCTATGTCGACTGCTGTTTGTGGGGACTACAATAACGTAATACATTGCAGTATTCAGTCTGCTATTTACCTCAGTGGCATGTACTAAAGGCACGCCTTGGCCCAGGTTTCCCCCAAAATGCCAATCACGACAATTGCCGTCTGCTTTTTTGTCTGCTGGTTACTTTAAAGTCATTTTTGCAAACAGTGTGCAGTCTTATGGGAACACACTGTTTGCCTGTATGCAAAAGTATTTTCAAAACGTTTGCAAAAAAAAAAAAAAAAAAATCAGCAGACGGCATAAGCAGACGACATTTTCAGATGTTTAAGGGTTAAGAGCGTGAAAGAGAGAGAGAGAGAGAGAGAGAGAGAGAGAGAGAGAGAGAGAGAGAGAGAGAGAGAGAGAGAGAGAGAGAGAGAGAGAGAGAGAGAGAGTGTCCAGAATCGAACCCAATACCCCTTCCTTAAGTGTAAGGTCGGCCCCCCGCCCATCGTGGCTTCAAGAAATAGATGGGTTGCATAATGCTTCCATGCAGAGCTGAAACCAACGCGCACATGAGTACTGGTGAACAGCTTAGAGGATCTAAGCCTGCCCAGGCAAAACGGTGCGAGTCGGACCGTCCATGCTTATAAACCCTATTGGTTTCATTGGGCGGCAGGGCTTGAGATGTCATTTTATCTCAAGGTCGGGGGAAAGTCCAACAAAATTGGCAGCAACGTCTCCAAAATGACCTTTACAGTGTTGATGGGGACGTTAAAACTCAAATCAAACAAAGGTTTCCTTAAATCTTATAATGAAATTTTATAGTTGAGAAGTGTTAAAGTTGGATCCTTTGGAAGCAAAGAATACACCAAATAAACGAAAATAGCAGACTCGGTTGTATTGGGTCTGTTCATGACCAGTACTGAAATGTGCAACACCGGCCACGCCCTAAGCAGAACTCTATTTTCAAAATTATTCTATATGAATTCAATGATCCCAAACGACCAGAAAATATAATCTGCCTGTTTATCCCGTGTCATTATAATCTGCTGTTCAAAACACGAATTTGTCAGTTTTGTTTGTAAAGACAACAAGAGCTGAAGCATGACAGCATAGCTTGCCTGTTTCGCGCCTTGTCTACCTGTCTTTTCACATAAATATCAGAAAGATATTTAAAACAGCTCTACATGTGTATGTTTAAAGGTGAATTATCGGGTCACAAGGAACTTATATTCCAAGTATGACATTTCCCAATCAAATAGTCTTCCAGATATGTTAAAATCACTGAAACATGAAATATAGGTCACAATATCACCTAGATATAATTCAGATCAATCATCGAGTCACATGGAACTTATTTTCCAGGTATGACATTTCTCCATCAAATTGTCTTCAGTTATATGGCAAAACCATTGAACCATGGAATAAAGGTCACAGATATATTTTTATGTCAATCGTCGGGTCAATTGGAACATATAATACCGGTATGAAGTTTCTCGCTCAAATAGTATTCAAGATATAAGACAAACTCACTGCACCATGAAATATAGATCACAGTGACCTGGATATACTTTGAGGTCAACCATTAGCTCACATGGAACTAATATCCCAGGTATGATTTCTCCAACAAACAGTCTTCAATATATATGGTAAAATCACTGGACCGTGAAATGTAGGTTACCATGACCGTCACTCTTTTACATTTGTACCAATGTCACATAGTTGGCTAATGTACAACCAATTGTGTTTGTACCTTATCAGCATAATGGAAATGCATATAATATGCATTGTGCTAATAAGGTACAGACACCAATGTCCCAGATTTTGACCCGTAGCCCCACTAGCCCAGGGGTGTGTTCTTTTTAATCTCAAAAGACACTCTTCTAAATATGAATGCTCTGTGATGAGTGACTTTCTTAAAAACTTAGACAAAGTATTACAGAGGTTTCCTAGATCCTGATCCCTAGCCCCACCTCCGGGCATGAACCAGATGGATGTTCTCAGGTAGACAAGTTCCAAATATGAATGTTCTGTGATGAGTGACTGTAGAGATATAAGCATTTGAAAAACTTTTAACGCAGTGTGACGGGAACGGGAACGCAAACTCTGATTTGAAGTTTAACGTCCCCGTCAACACTGTAAAGGTCATTTTGGAGACGTTGCTTCCAATTTTGTGGGACTTTTACCCGACATTGAGATGAAATGACATCTCAAGCCCTGCCGCCAATGAAATCAATAGGGTTTATAATCATGGACGTGCGGACTCGCAACGCATTGCCTGGGCAGGCTTAGATCCTCTAAGCGGTTTACCAGTACTCGTGTGCGGGTCGGTTTCAACTCTGCGGGGAAGCATCATGCAGCCCATCTATTTTCTATTATGGGCGGGGAACGCAAACGCACATGCGCACGCGGACGACCGGGTGACTACAGAAGCTCTCCTTGTACTTTGTACAGGCGAACTAAAAAGAATAAGGCTTCGAAGGATTTAATTTCAGATATTTCAGTGTCTTGGTGTTGCAGCAAACATGCTGCACGCAACAGATAAGGTGAGTATTTTATAATTAGATGATTCTTTATTTCTCCATAAAAAATATGCTGTTGCATCACGAAAACATGCCTATATAATTCTGACCCCCTTGAACCCCACTTTTATATAGTAAAACTGGGGTTTACAGGGGTAATCCTTATTTTTATAATTTTTGCTCTTAAATATAGATTGTGGGTACTCGTTAGTACATCGATGCGATTCTAACGAGTGCCCACAATCTATATTTTGAGCAGAACTAAGAATAAATATCAAAAGTTTTCATCTTGAAATTTTCATTTTTTTCGGCAAAAAAAGTGGCAATGTATTTGTATAGGCGTGTTTGCGTAACAGTGTATTCATTAGAATCCCCTCGCTGATCAGGGTAATGCATACCCTCATATAGGTCTTTGTTGTTGTTGTAATGTGGAAAGTTATCCCTGAATTATCCACAAACCTTCTCATCTGGAAGCGACATTTAAATTTCATGGCCGTAACCGTGAAAGGTAAGGAAAATTCTGAGGGCACATGTCACACTATAGTGTTGAAACAAATATTTTACTAATAATACTCGCCTTTTAAGCACACAACAATAGATTTGTATCGGGTAATAGACCTCTATTGTTAGAGAACCTCAATGGAAATCAATGGCATTTAAATATTACATATTTTATGTTATACAAATTGAAATTCCACACGGATTTTGTAATGGTAGCGCTTAAATCTTATTTCGTAAACAGTGCATTTGGCCGTACATTTAATCAGATAATCAATAATATCCATAGTATAACATTTACCCCCACCCCGCTCCCATGTGCTTGTAAAGCAACACTTCGGGAGCCTTTTCGAGTATCAATTTTATACGGTGTATAAGCATATGCATTTCGAATGATTTTCTATTAACGATAAATATCCTGTCAAGCGTTTTATTACATAGATATGAAACATTTCAAAACTCGAAATATTGTACGGTTATAAACAGACACTCATGGATCATGTCGTATTGACCTTCAAATGTGTCTTAACCCATACTTACGCAGAAACCCAGTAAAATTGACATAAGTAACAGTGCAGACCCTACCAAATCACACGTCTGATCAGGGTCTACATTGTTTGTTAACAGGTTTTACCGTGAAAAATTGAATACAAGAGGCCCATGATGGTCCTGTATCACTCACCTGAGCTAAGAGATTTGCATACCTAATATTGACGTTACATAAGGCAGATTGTATAAATTCTATGTTCAAGAACTGAGCACAGGGACTATAATTTGAACAGTCTTGGTAGAGGTCCATTTGATGTACATGTAGATGAATATGAAAGGCCTGAGCTTTCTGGTTTCACACAAGAATCGTTTTAAATTTCTCTATATACGTCTATATACGTCTATGTAAAATAAGGAATCCCTTTAAGTGGCGCCATTTTGACCCCAGAAGGATTATTTTATCAGTTAACAATCTTGTTAGAATCCACATAGCTCAGCTAAAGCCAAATGTCAGGGCCCGTTCTGGTTTTAGAACAAAAGGTTTTTAAGGTTTTCCCAATATAAATAAGTCTGTGGGCCACACGGGTGGGGTCATTTTGGCCCAAACTAGACGAAGCTTTGTACCAAATATCAAAGCTCTTTGCCTGAGAAGATTTTTAAACATTGTACTTTGTACAACAAACAGCCCCTGGTCCCAGGGCCATTTGTGGGCCCAGGGCTGTTATTTATACAATCATGGTAGAGGTCCATAAGATGAAGCTACATACCAACTATCATAATTCTGGGCCTTCTGGCCTCACACATGAAACTTTTTAAAGTTTTTCCGTATAAGGGTCAGTGTTAAACATGCGACCCCCCGAGCGGGGCCGATTTCGACTCCAGGGCTACAACTTGTATAACTTCGGTGGAGGTCCATTAAGTGAAGCTATCTATCTATCTTCTGATACTGCGTCGGTCACATTTGACCATTACCGCAGGTGTATATTACATACACTCCAGGTTTTGCAGGATGAAAGCCTACGCAGTAATCATGTAATTACAGTAGGGATCTTTAACCTGCACAGGGGATGGTTCTCCCTGCACAGGGGGCCTCCAGTTAACGTCCCGATCCGAAGGACGGTGCACTTTATGACATTCATCCCTGCAAATGATGTCAATGGAGCGTGTTCAGACACCGAAATTTTATCGCCGCTGCCGGGGATCGAACCCGAGACCTCTAGCATCAGAGGCAAGTGCACTAACCACTGAGCTATCACGCGTAACGCTGCATGCGAAATATCAAAGACCTTGGCCGTCTGGTTTCAGACAAGAAGAGTTTTTAAGATTTTCCCTATATAGTCTATGTAAAACAAGTGGGCCTCTGGGTGGAGCTTTTTGGCCTCAGGGTTTTAATTTGAACAGTCTTGGCCGGAGCTGTGTACCATATAACAAAGGCATTGACCTTCTGGTTTTAGATGAGAAGATTTTTATAGGTTTTCTTTATATAAGTCTGTTTAAAAAATAGGCCCCGGTCCCAGAACCATTTGTGGCCGCAGGAATCTTGGTAAAGGTCGGTTATTATTTTTTTTGGTTTTGGGTTTTAAGACCCTTTCAAGATTATTTCACTCATATCGAGCCGATCGTTAATCAGAGGTGGGCGAAAACCGGAGTACCCGGAGAAAAACCACCCGACCTTCCGTTGCAGAACTTGGCGTCTGACATGTGACCCGAGCGAGGCTCGAACCACAGCAGTGAGAGACATAATGATCAAGGGTCAGCGCTCTTAACCACTAGGCCACGGAGGCCCTTGTAGAGGTCCGTTAGATGAAGCAACATACCAAATTTAGTTCTGGGCCTTCTGGTTTCACACAAGAAGATTTTTAAAGGTTTTTACCTATAAGAATCAATGTAAAACAGGTGACCCTTTGGGCGGGGCTTAATTGACCCCAGGTCTATAATTTGTGTATCTTTGGCTCATTAAGTGAAGCTACATACCAAATATCCGAGATCTGGGCCTTCTGGTTTTAGACAAGAAGACTTTTAAAGGTTTTCCCCATATAAGTATATGTTAAAATGTGGGCCGCTGGGCAGGGCCTTATTTTGCACCAAGGTTACAATCCGAACAGTCTTTGCAGGGGTCCACTAGACGAAGCTGTGTACCAAATATCAAAGGCATTGGCCTTCTAGTTTCAGATAAGAATATTTTCAAAGGTTTCCCTATATACATTTAAGTCTATGCAAAACGAACAGGCCCCGGTTCTAGAGTTATTTCTCGCCCCAGGACTGTAATTTAAACACTCTTGGTAGAGGTCCATCAGACTGAA
The DNA here is from genome assembly GCA_963580285.1 of Lucinisca nassula. Taxonomy (NCBI): domain Eukaryota; kingdom Metazoa; phylum Mollusca; class Bivalvia; order Lucinida; family Lucinidae; genus Lucinisca; species Lucinisca nassula. The sequence continues at coordinate 17,452,015 of OY757014.1, read as the reverse complement.
TCTACATACCAAATATAGTTCTGGGCATTCTGGTTTCACACAAGAAGATTTTAAAAAGTTTTTCCCTGTAAGGGTCTATGTAAAACACGTGACCACTAGAGCGGGGCCAATTTCGACCTCAGTGCTATATTTTGTATATTCACCATATTTGCATTATTTGCTGGCTCCCAGCTTGCACATTGTCAATATTGGAAAAACAGGAAACCAGACCCTCCTGACCTTTGAAGATCAGGGGGGTCTGGTTACCTGTTTTTTCAACACTGATAACCTTCAGACTAGGAACCAGCAGATAATGCAAATAAGGTGAATAACTTTGGTAGAGGTCCATTAGGTGAAACTACATACGAAATAAAAAGACCTGGGCTTCTGGTTTCAGACGAGAAGACCTTTTTTTAAAAGAATTTTGCTAGTTTTCCCTATTTGTTGGCATGGCAAGCAGAGTCCTGCAATGAATGGAATTCTTTGTATAACTTCAAAAGAAGACGAACAAAAGATAATTTCTGCAAAGTTTGGTCAGGATCTGCTGAGCGGTTTCGGAGATGCTGTTTAAAGAAATTGTGTGAACGGACGGTCGACGACGAAAACGGGCGGTGATCGAATAGCTCCCCAGGAGCCTTCGGCTCTGGTGAACTAAAACTTAAACAATGACAAATGGATTTGTCAAAGATTAAACAACGAAGCTGAATGCATCGGAAAAAGACACAATACTTTGTAAACCATTAAGATAAAAAGATAAACATTATGTAACTTCGCATAAATAAAGCGTAGAGCTTTTATTGCGACAAACGAAGTATACTTTAACAAATCATTTGTCTTCCTAGGACTAACCCTGATAACAAGGGAGCTCCTAGTACCACTTTTACGTCTTTGGTCTGGCGCGGCATGGGATCTAAAGCGGCACCCCCCCCCCCCCCCTCCGATACCAACGACGCTCTATCAGTGAGCTATCGGGACCGGTCAGACAGACAGAAATAGGCCGCGCCAAGAGAGAAGGCACACAACGAAGACAGATCAGCCTGTGCGTCTGCGCAATCTGATCAGTCTTCGCTGTGTGTTATAGATGTTCCTTGATCCAAAGTGAGATCATACAGAACTACAAACAGGTGGGTATGCAAACTGATTTTATTTTCGAAGTCCTTATTTGTTCATTTGCGGCCCAAGTGCTGCGCGACTTCACAACTCGGGTGCAACTTGAGACCATCGTCTGATTGAATGCCAGCATGTTACAAAACTTTTTCATGGTCGACTATGAGGATCGAATTTTAAATAAAGTTCGTTTGACACATTTGAGAACGAAAAAATTAATGCTAAAAAACAGTCATTACGTCAACCCGCCTATACAAATACTTTATAAATTTTACTGCCCCCAAAAAACCCCGAAAATTTAAAGATGAAAATTTGTGATATTTTCTTATTTCTGCTCAAAATATAGATAGTGAGTACTCCTTAGAACCGCCTTATAGAGGCGGTTCTAACGAGTACCCACAATCTATATTTCAGAGCAGAAATAAGCAAAATAAGGTATACCCTTCTAAACCCCAGTTTTACTATATAAAAGTGGGATTGATGGGGGTCAAAATTATATGATGAAAACTAAAATTACTTTTCCTGCTTAGATAAACCGATTATGGCAATGTTGGCATTTTAAGATTTCTGAGCAGGACAAATATTGAGTTGATCTGCGGATGGAAACAGGAGCAGGTCTCTGTGGTCACCTTTAATACGGGACGCATCAAGCAAAAATGTCTACGAACATGTGGATACAGCGAACACTTATATCAACATGCGGATTTGCTGTGTGATACATGGATGCCAACTGGTCAAAGGTTTATTAAGGGGAATAGGAACATATGGCAGAATGTTACGCCATTTTTCAAAGGGAGACAATTTTCGGGACTTTCTGTACACTTTTCTGTAAGCCCTGTCCCATTGAAAAAGGGGTCAACTCGTAAAGGAAAGAATTTGCTCCTCAGGAGCAAATTCTTTCCTTTAACAGTTGACCCCTATTGACATGGGAGACAAAAATATTTTTGCAGCAGTTGCCTCCCCTGTAGGTGTTCCCATTCCTCTTGAGGCGGACGCAAAATGTTGTATATCAGGATGAGAGCTTGCACTGTCAGATTTTTGTAATGTGTACAAGTCGAAAGAAACAGTTTTCCTTATCGCGCCTAATCATGTAGGCATTAATTAGGCATTGGTAATGTGGTAAAACCCTCGACTCGTGACCGAGAGGTTCTGAGTTCGGGTCCCACGCCAGGCATCATGTGCCGAGTTGTTCAGCAAGACAGTATCCTCACTTAGTGTTGCAGTAGATAGCCATGCAGATGTACAAAAAGCTAGAAATATCACACAATAGGGATAATCAGATCAGAATTGCTACCGGTGACACGTCAAATGACATTCATACACCAGAATCTGTGGTATGGGAAGTTAGGAACTTTGCTACACAATTCTTAGCACCTTCAGCTGTCGAAATAATCGAATCAGGATCCCTAATGGTTCGTGGGGAAGAAAGGTTGGCAAGACTTTAGAATCTGTCCGCCACTGTTTACTGACTGTAGGTCACTGATGGTAGTGGTAAGGTTAGGGTTAAGAGTAGGGATTAGGTTATGATTAGGAGTAGGTCACTGATTGTTAGGGTTAGGTTAGGGTTAGATTATGGTTAGGTTAAGCTAGCCAGGTCACTAGGGTTATGGTTAGGGTTTGGGTTAGGTAATTTGAAGTGGCGGACAGATTCTAGATTCTTTATAAATGTCAGTTCTTGATGTAAGGGTCTATAACACCAATGAATGGCGATTTCTACAGTACCTAGCTGAAACAAATGTAATCGGTCGGAATGATGACCCAAAGGGTTGACGTGTTAAAAGACCCTTTTGAGTCAGTTTTGTGTCGACTACCAAAGAAAGAAAGAAACTCAGAATCAGATTGACAACGGTTTTGTTTGTTTGATTTGAGGTTTAACGACGTCCCCGTCAACACTGTAAAGGTCATTTTGGAGACGTTGCTTCCAATTTTGTGGGACTTTTACCCGACATTTAGATGAAATGACATCTCAAGCCCTGTCGCCCAATGAAACCAATAGGGTTTATTAGCATGGACGGTCCGCCTCGCACCGCGGTCCCTGTACAGGCTTAGATCCTCTAAGCGGTTTAACAGTACTAGTGTGCGGGCCGGATTCAGCTCTGCGTGGAAGCATCTATCTATCTATCTTCTTATACTGAGTCGGTCATATCTGGCCATTACCTCAGTTGATTGGGTGGCTAAATTTAGAATTTAGCTGAAAAAAAAAAGAGAGGCATCATGCAGCATATATATTTCTTCAAGCCCCTATGGGCGGGGGTCGGATTGAAAACGGTAGTAGAGATAGTAGAAAAAGATGAAAGTGAAGGACAGGTGAGAAAAAGGAAAATGAAAGCAAGTGTAAGAAACTGAAGAAATAATAATACCCCTCTACCCTTACCTCCTGCGACGCCCCACTGAAGCAACAGATAGACGACACATTCGCCTCACCCACCCACTCTCACATATCATCAGATCATTTTCCAGGGTATGTTGATCTAGCGGACCAACATCGGACCGACAGCGATGCCACGTCGTATCGCTGTCGTCCCGTCGTTGGCCCGTCATTCTTTGCCTGGCTGGCAAAGAAGCTCTATTTCTCACCTGGCTGTGTAACATTGATATCTATCTGTTTCCCGGTCTCATGATACTCCATAGACCTGCGGTCCCAATGAAGCTTCAGGGCCGCTACCATTTTATACCGTCTCATTTCCAGCACCTTGAGTACACACTCCGCCTCCAGGCCAACGACCCCTTGGGTCTGTAAGATCCGAACCCCGGGACACAGCTTCCGTAGATCATCGCGTTTAACTTTTATAACACAGGGGTATCTGCCCTTCGTAACAATATCAGTAAGGGATCTTATCCGATCCTCCCATACTATATCCGTTGGGTCCGGGCTTGGGTCAGATCCATCCTGTCCCACATACAGGTTAGCCATAGTTTAATCCTTGGCAACATAGACACTTTTTGATTAATCGCGGAAGCTTGAGATAGTGTTTATTTACTATCCTTCAAAGACAAGATAAACTCATTTAAATTCAGCTTGTAAGTATCTTCTGTCCCATATTTATAGAAGCGATTCATTTTGCCTGCCTACCCGAACTAAATGAATTGTAACACAATCTACCCTCATAGATAAATAACGAGGGTCGTTCCAAAACACCGGTACCATACATTTTCTCATTTCGGTGGCAACTTTCGTAAGTTAGCCCCTTGACCGTCAACTTGCAGTACTATATTACTAAGATACTATATCAGAGATCTGTCAATATGTTATAGTATGAATAGGTTGACAGTAAACTTTTCAAAATCCGATTTTTGTGATTACAGGTAGCACACCAGCTATTCGAGTCAGCTTTGTTTGTTTGTTTGAATTGAGGTTTAACGTCCCCGTCAACTCTGTAAAGGTCATTTTGGAGACGTTGCTTCCAATTTTGTGGGACTTTTACCAGACATTGAGATGAAATGACTTCTCAAGCCCTGTCGCCCAATGAAACCAATATGGTTTATAAGCATGGACGGGCCGACTCGCACCGCTTTACCTGGGCAGGCTTAGATCCTCTAAGCTGTTTACCAGTACTCGTGTGCGGATCGGTTTTAGCTCTGCGGTGAAGCATCATGCAGCCCATATATTTCTTCAAGCCCCGATGGGCGGTGGCCGTAAAAAGTAGTGTAGAAAGAAATAAAGAAAGAAAGATAACAAGATATTTTGATTCCCTTATTAGCTGGGGTCTATTCTTATTCTGGACATTAAACTGGTGTCTATCCACGTGTACTGTTACTGACATCAATCAATCAATCAATCAATCAATCAGTGCTACCGGGTATGGCAAACAGTGAAAAATCATATTGACCGCAACAGGCTGACTTGAAAGAACAAAGACGCATTTGTGAGTAAATTTTCTGCTACTAAGTTCACTTACTAGTATTATAATAACACACCCGTGGACCATAATGACGTACCGGCCCCGATAGCTCAGTTGGTAGAGTGTCCGCTCCGGAGAACGGGAGGTCACGGGTTCGATCCCGGGCCGCGACATACCAAAGTCGTTAAAAATGGTACTAGCTGCTCCTCGCTTGGCACTCAGATTTACGGGGCAGGGCTAGGACTGGTCGCCGCCCCCGCCCGTAGGGGCTTGAAGAAATATATGGGCTGCATGATGCTTCCACGCAGAGCTGAATCCGGCCCGCACACTAGTACTGGTAAACCGCTTAGAGGATCTAAGCCTGCCCAGGAACTGCGGTGCGAGGCGGACCGTCCATGCTAATAAACCCTATTGGTTTCATTGGGCGACAGGGCTTGAGATGTCATTTCATCTCATTGTCGGGTAAAAGTCCCACAAAATTGGAATCAACGTCTCCAAAATGACCTTTACAGTGTTGACGGGGACGTTAAACCTCAAATCAAACAAACAAAGGACTGGTCGACCCATTGTCAGGATAATGTGACTGGGTGTGGTATCATGTAATGTGTCTGGGACATGATACTTCAGTGAGGCAGCACTATAAAAGTGAGCATTGAGCTCCCTGTCGCAACCAGACACCGTCGTGATATGACTGAAAAATGTTGAAAGCGACGTTAAACCCGAATTCACACACACACACACACACACACACACACACACACACACACACACACACACACACACACACACACACACCATAATGACGTCTTTTCATATACCTCTAGCAGTGGCATTTTTCAAATAAAATAATCTGATATTTTCCTTATCATCACGATTACAAGGCCGTGTAATGAATACCCTTCTAAACCCCACTTTATATAGAGAAAAATGGAGTTTACGGGGGTATACATTATTTTCTTTATTTCTGCAAAACAAGCGGTTTAACGTTCCCGTCAACACTGTATAGGTTATTTTGGAGCCGTTGCTTACAGTTTTGTGGGACTTTTACCCGACGTTTGGAGGAAATGACATCTCAATCCCTGACGCCCAATGAAACCAATGGACGGGCCGACTCGCACCGCTTTGCCTGGGCAGGCTTAGATCCTCGTGTGCGGGTCGGTTTCAGCTCTGCGTGGAAGCATCATGCAGAGTACTTCATGCTAAGCGATAAATCAATTTCACCCGGATCATAGTAGGGTTTGATTGTTTGTTTGATTTGAGGTTTAACGTCCCCGTCAACTCTGTAAATGACATTGTGTAGACGTTGCTTCCAATTTTGTGGGACTTTTACCCGACATTGAGATGAAATGACATCGCAAGCCCTGTCGCCCAATGAAACCAATAGGGTTTATAAGCATGGACGGTCCGACATTCACACCGCTTTGCCTGGGTAGGCTTAGTTCCTCTAAGCGGTTTAGCAGTACTCGTATGTGGGTCGGATTCAGCTCTGCGAGGAAGCATCATGCAGCCCATATATTTCTTTAAGCCCCGATGGGCGGGGGCCGATCAAAGTAGGATCTAGAACACGGATGGCTGGTTTACTACGGCTAATCCAAGCTCGTTTTGGACTTCCCATAACTTCAGATATCCAAAAACTAAGGGGAGTGGAAACACCTTCAGGGAAGGCAAATCCTGCAAAAGTATTTTTGTCTCCCACGTCAATAGGGATTAACTCTTAAAGGAAAGGATTACCTCCTTTAAGAATAGACCTCTTTTTCAGTGGGACAGGGCTTATAGGAAATCGAACAGGAAGTCTCGAATGTTGTCTCCCTTTGAAAAATGACGAAAAAATCTGCCATGTGTTCCCATTCCCCTTAAGGATAATTTATGGAGGCTTGTTTTATTTTATCTTGAAAAGGTATGTTGAGAATCGCGATTCTAACGAGTACTAACAACATTCCTTTATTTTAAAGAGAACTGAAAATATAACCTCTAGTTACCCTGTGTGTACTCATTAGAATAGACTCAAAGAGGCGATTCTAACGCGTACAAACAACATTCATCTTACAGAAAATTGAAAATGTCCTTTAGTCATCCCAATGTTGTGTTGAGACCAAAATCTATCGCGAGGGCTTGATCATGACATTGTTTGGTCAGCCCTTACACCAGGATTCAAAGGCTTTAAAGTGCGCGTGCATGTTAGGTAAGTTCTTTTGAAAGCGATTTATATTAACAAAAAGATCATTATTCTAACAGAAATTTACTCAAACGAAGAGCACAAAAGATTAGCTCTGTTCACACGATAAAAGCATGACGTTACTGTGTTGAGATCAAACCATAAACCCTGAGCACAGGAACCTCGAGCGGGTAAACTGAATAACCAAAAGCGCTGACAAGTCAAACGCCAAAAACGGAATCCAACTCTTTTTTCATATCCCCAGACTAAGGACCTTTAAGTCGACTTTACAGGCCATTGGGGGGGGGGGGGGGCGTGCGGGTTAGGGGCGTTTACGGCCCTTTCAAATTATGTAACTAATAAATCGATTTGAACAACTGGAGCGAGTGTGTTTGAGTTTTACGTTCCACCAACAGCTAAGGTCATAAGGAAACGGGACCTCGGTTTAAAGACTCATCCGAAAGTCTGGAGAAGCCAGAGATTGAACCCACAACCCCTGGTTTATGAGGCAAGTAGCTTATCCACAACACCATGAAGGAACTGGACAAAGAATACATAAACGCCATGTATATTTGCACCAACAATAGTAATAAATTTCACACACATGCCAAAACATCGAATTCTAGAAAAATATAATTCATTTTTGCATTGCTATCACGTGTGTGTGCCCAAGTTAATGCACTGTTGCCAAGTGCGGACACCTGAAAACTGCAGTGATATGCATAACAAAGAGTGATTAAAAAGATAAGTTTTCAATGTTTTAACTTGAATGTGAATGTTCGAATTAGGGGATGGCTGTGTTTAAAATGGTCAGCAGGGTAGATAAATAATCGGTTTTACGGTGACGAATTTTAGAAACAAGTGGGTTAAACGAATTTTGTTACCATATTAAACATGAAAATGGGTAGAAAGTGCCGTGTATCTCACTGGGGTGCCAAACTAATATTGGCGTACAACTGGGCAATGCCTGCTGTACTTGCGGCAGGTAAGGGTAAAGAGGAATATTTTAATTTCTTCTTTTTCTTAACTTTAAAGGTGCATTATTGAGCTATCGGTAAAAAATGCTTCCAAAAATAAAATACATATAGCCGGTATTTTTCTTTAAAACAATACAAATGAATGCATTTTATGCAAAGATGTGAACAATTATGATGACAGGTAAACGAGTTTGAGAGGGATTCCCTAACTAGGTTTCGAACACTATATATAGTTAGATCTATTTTTATTTTTTGTTCGTGACAAAAATAGAATCCCCATATATGACGTTATGCGACGTTCATTTTTGGCCTTGTTTGCTTAGGCCATGCCTGAATCCGAAAAAAATTATGACGCTGAATACCATGCCATAAGTAACGACACTCAGAGACGATACTGTCGCCATGTATGTGTAAAGTGACAGATTTATTTTTAGAACAGAAATTCCGAACACATGTTCAGAGCGAAGGGTAAACATGGATGAAAACGACCATTTTCACAAAGTTCTGAAGCTGTATTTGGCTGCAAAAGTGTACACATGACAAAGGAGTATGAATTGAAGATAAAAACCAGAAAAAAAATTGAGACCCGGTAGCTCAACAATGCACCTTTAATTCATTTTCCAGATTCTCCCTTTCTCCTCTACTACCCTTTCTGTCTCTTTTCTCCTTTTCTCTGGAAGACGACACAAAATGATCCACATGGGTTGACGTGTCATTAAACCTAACACAATCAAACAATCAATTGAACATGAAAAAAAGGTCATCCTTGGTCAGGCACTTGTACTTCATTACGAAAACACGGCTATACAAATACATTGTAAGTTTTACTGCCGGAAAAATGAAAATTTTAAGATGATTAATTGTGATATTTTTCTTATTTCTGTTTAAAACAGATTATGGGTACTCGTTAGAACCGCCTCATCGAGGCGGTTCTAACGAGTACCCACAATCAGTATTTTGGAGCAAAAATAAGGTTTACCCCTCACAGTATAAAAGTGGGGTTCAAGGGGGTTAAAATTATAGATGTTGGAATACGGAATAAAATCGATGTGCAGCCTTAGGAATTACACGGTCTGGGCTGCTGTGGGAAATTGAAATAAGTAGTTATTAGAAAATCAATGGAATCAATCGAACGATAAATAATTATTTTTCCTGCATAAGTAATAAAAATAATGTTCTCACCACTACGGAACCCGGGAAGGGACATGATTTTTTATTTTTATTATGTTGTGCGAACAAGATAATATCTTGAGCGGACAAGATATTATCTTGTTCGGACAACATATTATCTTGTGCGGACAAGATATTATCTTGTGCGGACAAGATATTATCTTGTTCGCACAACATATTATCTTGTGCGAACAAGATATTATCTTGTGCGGACAAGATAATATCTTGTTCGCACAACTTAATATCTTGTGCGGACAAGATAATATCTTGTCTGCACAAGATAATATGTTGTCCGCACAAGATAATATCTTGTGCGCACAACATAATATGTTGTCCGAACAAGATAATATCTTGTCCGCACAAGATATTGTCTTGTGCGCACAACTTATAAAATAAAAAAAAATCATGTCCCTTCCCGGGTTCCGTACACCACTGATTGAAAACACATAACAGAAATTAATGCGAAGTGAATTTTGTGCGTTCATGTTTTTTTTTTTTTTTTTTTTTTTCTTTAAGAAGTTCAATTAACTCTAAAAATATCAATCACACCATTGTCGTCTGCTTTGTGACTTTATATGTCAGCGTAGCACACAATGTGTACGCAGATCAGACTGTGATCGTCGTCCACACTGATTGCTTGTGTGCAAAAATATATTTTTAAAAAGTTTGCAAGGAGAAGATGCAGAAGAGAAGTTTTTTTTTTTTTTTCTTGACACCTTAAGGGTTAATTTTTTAATATACTCTCAAGTCCATTAGGCTAGGAGGTAATAAAAACTTATTTTTTTTCCATTCTCTACTAAGTTGAGCATGATATTGTCCGGTCCATAAATTCTAAAATGCCAATAATTGGCGACATTTTCAAATTTATGAGGATCACTCATCTTAATTTAATCTTAGCATGAAGAAGAAAAAAAAAACAAAAAAAAAAACAAAACATTGCATTTTGATATTCTTTTATGTTTCATGCCCACTTCAGTTGAGAGTTAAAATGGCCTTTGGGTTGCTATTTAACCCAAAATTATAAAGCACCCAAAATTATAAAGCGCAGTAGTTTTTCATCGCTGAAGTCCATGTGAATATCACTGGCTTGACATTTATTTACAGAAAATAGCCACGCTATTCTTATCATTGTGAGGTCAAAGTGTTGTGTAAGAGGGTTATCTGTAGAATTTTGACTGGAATTACCTGAACGCGGCGTCTGATCAGAGTCTACACTGTTTGCTTACAGTACAGGAATTAAAGGGTTCAACAAAAGAGTCTAAGTCCTCGTTCAGGACCATTTCCCAGCCTACACTGAGAAACATCCCACCCACCAGTGCTGCCAGTGTTTGATTATCAAGTGACTTAAAGTTTCATGCAATAGCGCCCATACTGGGCCCCGTCAAGCGATTTTGGTACTTATCGCCTATGCGAGCAGCGAAGGTTCGGGCGAGCCTGCGCATCCGCGCAGTCTCGCCAGAACCTTCGCTGCTCGCTCATGCAAGCAGTGAATCAAGAGGAACCTTCAGACAGAAAGCCATATCCCTGGCCACTCTGAATGGCTGGGCATGCGCAGTTATAATTTGTCATGGCGGAATGCTCGAAGACACAAATTCGCTTGGCGGGGCTCATACTGACGATGTCCACGTGACTGCCACTGACCAATAAATTTAACCCTTTTTGTACCAAATTGAATCTTCATCTTTATATATGGCAGTCGTCCATTTCAAAATTTAGGGATGACAGGTTGTGTGACCTTTAAAATTTATTTGGAAAATAGCTGAACTTTTGGCAAATAGTGTAGGCCTGCGGCGTCTGATCTGGGTCTGCACTATTTGTCAGGGTACCCGTTTTGGGGTTTCCAGTACAAAATTGGTTACGCATGTTAAACCGTGAGCAAATGGTGTAGGCCTGCGGCGTCTGATCTGGGTCTGCACTGTCAGGGTACCCGTTTTGGGGTTTCCAGCACAAAATGGGTTTAGCATGCTAAACCGTGAGCAAATTAATAACAGAGCGCTGTGAAAGAAAAATATCGTAAGTACCGCACATTGTTAAAATTATCGAAAATGAGACATTGCCAGTCGACCCAGATCAGACGCCGCAGAATGTGACGTCTGAGTTAAGGGCCATAGTATTGTTTTAGGACCATTTTTAAGCTTACACCCGGAGACAATCGACCCCTGGTACTGTGAATGAGATTTGTTTTCTGGTGAAAACAAGAGCACCGCATGCGAGGCATATACACCCGTTCACTATGTTCGCAGCCAAATATGTTTTTTTATACAGATCCAATCAGTCGCTTTAATTTGATGCTATGGCTGAATACACTGATCCCTAATGATCCGAAGGTGGGTGTCTTTATTTTTGGTGTTTTGTTTTTTACGGAAGCACGTTTTTTTTTTGTTTTTTTTTTTGTCTTTTTTTGCTGTCGAAAGCGCGTTTATGAGTTTTAATTGCAATGTCGTCTTAAATCGAGCGACATTAGCAGTAACGATGTTTGAGCTACCTCGAATCGAAATGATGTTTGGGTTGTCTCGTATCCCGTTATCTTGGGGTGCCGTTTTACTATTTAATCCATATATTTATAGATATCCATAATTCGATTTATGGAAATCCATAATTCGAATTATGGATATCATTAATTCCAATTATGGATATCAATAAATTAAAATATGGATATCCATTATTCCGCTGATTTATTGATATCCATAAATCGAATTATGGCTATCTATAAATCGGGCTGAATTATGGATATCCATATTTCGAATAATGGACATCCATAATTCACCGCAAAAGCCTTTTGGTTTCAGTCATTATTTATTGTATTTATTTGCCAAGACGAATTATGGATATCCATAAATCGAATTATGGATATCCATAAATGGACCGAATTTTGGATATCCATAATTAGAATTAATGGTATCCATAATTCGACTATATCCAGAATTCGACTGATTTATGGACATCCATAATTCGACTATATCCATAATTCGACTGATTTATGGATATCCATAATTCGAATTATAGATATCCATATCCATAATTCGAATTATGGATATCATTAATTCGAATTGTGGATATCTATAAATAATTATTGAAATCCATAAATAATTATGGATATCCATAATTTGAATTATGGATATCCATAAATAATTATGGATATCTATAAATAGGGAATAAATAGTAAAAGGGCGCCCCATAGTTATGAAGCATAATGTTCAAGATACACCGTGTTCAAACTTTGATGATCCTCATTTCATCTTGATTTGAAACGTCATTCAAAATATATTTACATTATGGCAATCAACTGCTAGCCAGGAATAAATTCAGAACACATATTGGTGTACATTTCATTGAACACCCCAGCACTGTCCACTGCATCTCAAATGTCAATCAGACCTAAAAATGAAAAAAGTGCTTGTGAAAATGAGACCAATCAATGTATATTGCTTGATCCAGTTTTGATGAATGACATTTGCTTGTCAAATTAATTTGATGCAAAGAGATTAATTGAAAGGTACTTCATAGAAGTTTTAACAGATCTGTGTCCACAAGTGTAAAGGGAGCATCATATGACGTCACGTCGTCTGAGAATGTAATAACGCCTTGTAATAAATTCGATGACCCACTAGTGGATTAAATATGCAAATTAGTTAGATACGCCCCGTAACATTACACGTACAACGTCCTTAACGACGTCGCTTTCACTAATGGCGGAATATTGACATTTTTGCCAAACGATCTTGAAACAAATGCGTTTAAATATCATATGATAATAGAATCTTGCATTCGTGCTCATGTATTATCGAATTCCTCAACTAGTTTAATAAATTCGATAAAACATGACCACTCGTGTAAGATCCTCTATTTTATGCATCGAATATCACTAGATTCCAAGAGCTTATCTGCAAATTTAAAGTTCATTTCTTATAATCTTGGAAGGCCGGACGTCAAAAATCATCAGTCGTCAACTCGGAGGACATATCCGTCACATATCAAACTTTTCTGACCTCACTGAAGGAAAGGCGTAGATAGAGACTGGGATACCGTAAGGTCCACGTACATGTATGCTACTATTGCTAAAGATGGCCACCCCCCACCCCCTGCGTCCATCGGGCTGCATGGTGCTCCCCCCCAGAGCTGAAACCGAGCGTCCATGAGTACTGGTAAACCGCTTAGAGGATCTAAGCCTGCCCAGGCAATGTGATGCGAGTCGGACCGTCCCTACATCTAAACTAAATATTTGTTTGAGCGACAGGGCTTGAAAAGTAATTTCATCTCAATGCCGGGTAAAAGTCCCACAAAATTGGAAGCAACGTCTCCAAAAATGACCTAAATAGTGTTGACGGGGACATAAAAACAAAAATTCAAACGAAAGCTATAGATATCCATCTTGATGTTTTTTTTTGTTTTTTTTTTTTGGGGGGGGGAGGGGGGGGGGGGTTGGGGGGGTTGGGGGGAGTGGAAGCGTGGTACGGCTATGGGTTGGTTACATCATATTCAAGTTCTCGTATAATGAGAAGCCCCCGTGGTCGAGTGGTTACGCTACTCGCCTTGTAAACCAGGGGTCGCAGGTTCGATCCCGGGCTTCTCCAGACTTTCGGATGGGTCTTTAAACCGAGGTCCCGTCTCCATATGACCTAAGCTGTTGGTGGGACGTAAAAATGAAACACTCACTCACTCTCGTATAATGACGGTTCCATTACGACTATAGAATTACTAAACTATGTAAACAGAAAGCCGGCCTCGGTAGCTCAGTCGGATGCGCATCTGACTGGTGATCAGGAGGACGCGGGTTCGATACCTGCCGGGTTCGGCAACATTCTTTCGCAGGGATTGATCATGAAATCTTTTCTACGGTCATTCTCTCCCTTCCGCTGATTCAAGAAGGGCAGTGAACTGGCTAACAGCTTACGAATAAGCCTGCCTAGGAAAGGTGTGGATAGGTAAACTGGCCGGCTAAAATGACCTAAAATAGTGTTGACTGGGCCGTTAATACAAACAAACAAATGTAAAACAGAATCAAAGCACTGACAGCACTGGCGGATCGATTGTGTCTGAGTGTAGGTTGGGAAAATATACTGTTTCGTTCAATGCTTAACTTCCTGTATTTGTAAGAAAACGGCGTAGAGCTGAACAGCGTCTGATCTGGTTCTACATTGTTTGCCAAACCCAACACATGAGTTAATATAGATTCTACACATAACCCTCCTTACACAACACTTATCCAACAACGACAACAATAGAGCGGCTATAAATAACCGTTACCTGGATTCCATACAAATCGGTGAAAATCACATGGATATCAGCAACATAAAGTTACTGCGTTTAGAAACTTTGGGTCGATTTGTAAACGATCGATCCAAAATGTTTCTCAGGAAAAGCCACGGCCAAATAACGCAACCAAACGAAAATAGAAAGACACAATTAAAGCATACTGCAAACTTTACAAAATTACTGTCGAACTTCAATAACTCGAATACCTTTGAGTCCATGAAAATTTGTTCCAGATATCGGGAACACACGCAATTCTATTTCCAGTTGTCTTTACTTTATAATTTTTTTTTTTTTTTTTTTTTTTGGTTTGGGTTTTACGGCCCTTTCAAGATTATTTCACTCATATCGAGCCGATCGTTAATCAGAGGTGGGCGAAAACCGGAGTACCCGGGGAAAAACCACCTGACCTTCCGTTGTAGAACTTGGCGTCTCACACGTGGCCCGAGCGAGGCTCGAACCTACGGCGGTGAGAGACCTAATGACTAAGAGTCAGCGCTCTTATCCACTAGGCCACGGAGGCCCGTCTATTTTACTTTATAATATTATTATTATTCATATCTCAGGTTTACATGGTTAACAGCGCGAGAAAAACAATGCATGCAATGCATGCAAATAACAATGATACATGACACAAAATTAACACACATGCATTTTTCTGGTGGTCCACATGCACTGCTAAGTATCACATTTCTTCAGCTTGAACCCACTGTTCTGGGATGGAATGTCGCAACCGAATGGATTTTGTCCTGTCCATTCCACCGGGACAGTCCAACGGCAATGACCGCTTGATTATAAATGACAGCTTGATTTTGTTTTTCGGATTGGTAAGTAGGAAAACCTTTATTTTATTAAGATAAAACTTTCGTTACAAGATGCTTACACCAGGGTCCAGGATTACAATCGTTACGTTAAGGTCGACTTAACGATTTAAGGAGGAATTCTTATCTTAATAAAGTATTTCCTTAAAAAGTGCATTCGAAAGCCACCTATTTCTATTACTTAGCTAAGTATTTAACTTCGGATGAAGTCGTAATTTTGACGGAAATTTTCACGAAGATTAGCACGTAAGTTTCAATTACACATTGATGTAGGCGGCCCACAACTTTCCCGCGATCTGTCAAAAATCTGCTTCTGCTTGAATGGATGGAGACACTAGAAAATATGATGGTTTAGTTTCCATTTCACTGCATAAACCAGGAAAAATGTTTTATATACTATAAAACCTGTGTAATTGAAGGATCACACTCGATCTCAAATTGTGCGGGCAAACATCGGTCACAAAGTAGCACCACGACATATTCAAAACGCTGTTTCTATGGGTTCCCTTCAGAAACAAGAACTCATACAATATTTGAATATACAAAGCTCGGTTTTATGGAGTTTTATTTGAATTGAGGTTTAACGTCCCGGTCAACACTATGCAGGTCATTTTGGAGACGTTGCTTCCAATTTTGTGGGACGTTTACCGACTCTGAGATGAAATGAAACCTCAAGCCTTGTCGCCCAATGAAACCAAAAGGCTTATATGCAGTGGACGGTGTGACTCACACCACTTTGCCTGGGCAGGCTTAGTCCTTCCAAGCTGTTTACAAGTACTAGGGCATCGGGAAAATACGCTTATATAATTCTGACCCCCTTGAACCCCACTTTTATTTTGTAAAACTGGGGTTTAGTGGGGGGGGGGGGGGGCGGGAGGGGGCGACCTTTTTTTTTACTTATTTCCGCACTAAAATATAGAATGTGGGTACCGGTTAGAACCGCCTAACGTGTACCAAAAGTCTATATTTTGAGCAGAAATAAGAAAAATACCACAATTTTTCATCTTAAAAATTTCCTTTTTGGAGGTAATATTTATAATGTATTTGTAAAGGCGTGTTTACGTTATGTGTGGTCAGTTTCAGCTCTGCATGGAAGCACCATGCAGCCCAATCTGTTTCTTCAAGCCCCGAGGGGCGGGGGCGGAATCGGTTTTATGGAGTCTGTCCATGATTCAACCCTTCTCTTGCCGTTAGTCGTATTGAATAATGTTCAAAACAATCTGGTAGAGTCGATAATTAAGAAAATAAACATATTCTGCGCTATGGTGAAGAACAGGGAAGACTCCGACACTTTACCCAAGCTACGATATTGTTTTCGGATGTCATCATCACATGTATGTAGCTGATATAGTCATTAAGGACACGATCAAACATCATACAGACAAACACGGAGAAAACCGTAGCTCCAGTCGGAGTAAAAAAAAATAAAAAACAAAAACAAAAAAAACATGAATATAAAATCACTGTACAATCGATCTTGGATTTCCCCGTCTTTTTATGAGTGAGGTGAGACGTAAAGCGCTCACTCACTCACAAACACACTTAATTACTCACATGCACGAGCTTACAAAGGGAGGTGGAACGTCTCAATCTCATTTTTATTGAGCATTTCCAGGCAGGGAGAAGAGGCAAATAATTGGATGTGCAGAAACAGAGGAAATAACAACATTCCTCTCTACCATTACCTGCTGCTAGGAAAGCAGGCCTTGTCACAATCAGCTGGACGCCCCAGTGACGCAAGATACACGTCACCTTCGCCTCACCCAACCAGTACACAACGACCACACGCGACCTCCTGCAACGACCTAGAAAGTCTAAGCCTGCCAAGGCAAAGTGGTGCAAGTCGGGCCGTCCATGCATATGAATCTTGTTGGTTTCATTGGGCGACAGGACTTGAGGTGTAATTTCATCCCAATGTCGGGTAACAGTCCGACAAAATTGGAATCAACACGTCCAAAATCAAACCTAAATAGTGTTGCGAGGACGTTAAGTCTCAAATCAATCAATCAATCGATCAAAAAAAAAAAAAAAAAAATTCTATGCATTTCATTAATTTTGATATCGAGAATCTTACAAAATGGTCCTTTCATATGAAAGTTACGAAACGGGCCTTCGAATTGGATTTTAAATAGGATTTTATTGCCTTTGCCTTGACTATTTGCCAAACAAATGTACATCGTTGACATACGTTACAGTTGTTCACGCCAAAATAGTTAATATTTACATTTCAAGTGTAAAACCTATTGTAAACCTATACGCCTGTTCATACTTCCATGAACGCATCGAATCACATGATTTTCAATGACGTCAAGTGTCGCTAGTCCTCACCCTAAACCATGGTCATCTATGATCTCAATGGGCGTTGACGACGACAATGCTGTTCCGCTCTTTGTAGAAAAAACAGCTTGTAGATGTTTTTCAGCTTTAACAGTTTGCCTTATAAGAATTTTTTCGCCGAGTGATGAGGAAAAAAGAATGTAAATATAAGAAATTTTTTTTTCGGATCTTCATGAAGGTATGAACGACAGCGGGTCGCTAGCAAAGTTTATATGAACCCCTTCAGAGTTCATTTACTATGCAGGCGACCCTGTTCGTTTATACTTTCATGAACATCAGAAAAACAAGTCCGTTCATAAATGCACGTGGCGTCATAATATTTCATGACAATGAATATAAAGACGGCATATGAACGTTGTGAACAGTGTATGCGTAAAACTAGCAGGGCATAAGCGTAGGAACATGGACCCGATGTGCCACAGGATCAGTTTTTAACTAACAGACAAAAGTGATATGCGCCGACCCCCCCCCCCCCCCCCCCCGCACACACACACACACACACACATACACACACCTACCCTGACAAAAACAACCAAGTCATTTAGGATCCCCTCTCATGTATAATAACCTTCCCGCACCAAACAATTAATTATTGCTCTGTCACCAGTATTATATAGAGGGTCTTACACGAGTGGTCATTTCATATGAAATTTATGAAACGAGCCTTTGGCGAGTTTCATAAAATTCATATGATAGACCACGAGTGTAAGATTCTGTTTACCATATGGCCACTTGAAATTACACCTGTGGACACAAAAGCGTTCAAACTTTGATGAGCTTCATTTCATTCTGACTTGAAGCATCATTCAATATATCCTGACATCCTATCAGTCAGCTGCCAGACAGAAATAAATTCAAAACACAAGGTGGTGTACATTTCATTGTTGACTCCTGCACTGTCCAATCAAAATACATCTCAGATGTCACTCACAAAGTGTTTTCCAAAATGAGACCAAACAATTGCTTGATCTAGTTTTAGAATTCTTTGATGCATGGCATTTGCTTGTCAAACTAACTTGATGCAAAGAGATTCATTGAAAGTTATTTCATAGGAGTTTGAACGCTTTTGTGTCCACAGGTGTAGATTTTATCGCCATCAAATTTGACACTTTTCTTCGCAGAAAATGCATGGTTGACATGGACGTCGTCGGCGTGACGTTAATTAATCCCACCAGTGTTATTACACGTGTGGTCATACTATTTTTATTACACGACATTATCCATTGCTATTAATAACGTCATATGATAAACAGTATTTTGTAAAAAAGGAAGTTTTTACACAGCTCTGTTCGTCGCACCCTTTGACACATCAAGGGAGAAATACATCCCAGTACCTGTATGGCAAGTAGACTTGCCCCACAGGGAGGGAAAAAAATGGCCCGACCCGGACTCGAACCCAGGACCTCTCGCATATCAAGAAACACTCTACCGTTTGAGCTACCGAGCATCACTGGTGATCACGAACAAATAAAAGCCCTAAGGTTTTCCGTTATTGATATATACATTCATGTGGCAAGGTCAAATCTTAAAAGTTAAGGTACCTACCTGGGTTACCTTAAATATTTAAGTATTTTCTTTGGTTACGAACGAATTTCTTTATAGTTCACTTTATACGCCAGTTAAGTAAATACTTAGTTTAAGTAGGTACTTAAAATTTAAGTACGCATTGTAATCCTGGGCCCAGATATCCGGGAACAACAGGCACAGGACACGCCTAACAAGGACAGTCAAAGTTTGTATTTTGAAACAAAACAACAAAAAAGCACGGAAGAAAAAAAATCCCATGAATCATTAATTCGTGTCAGTCTATCCCGCTTATGGATAGTGTTCCCAGTTGAACCCATTGGTTCTAACCGCATAATGTTCTATCGCACAGAGACAGTCGTCCCGGTGCGATGGAACATTATGCGGTTAGAACTAGTGGGACTGCCACGGTGCGATGGAACATTATGCGGTTAGAACCAGTGGGTCCAGATATCTGACAATGCAGTTTGTTGCGCGAAACCACCTGACCTTCCGCTGCAGAGCTTGGCATCTCCAACGTAACTCGCGAACCACAGCGGTGAGAGACCTAAGATTGAGAGTCAGCACTCTGACCCATTAGACCACTGAGGCCTGTGAATGAAGAAAGCCACACTGGTGAAATTATCTGCCTTTTATAAAAGAAGAGTCTAGTTTACAGACGTCTGTCAATGGCACAAAGTCGGGAAATGTGCTATTGCCAGATGTCCGTCAAGAGCACAAAGTCGGTAAATATGCTATTAGCAGATTGTTCTAGCCTAGACTTTGATTTTTAAAGTGCAACGGAAGGCCAGATTCAGAGAATATTAAACAAAAATCAGCAATGCACCGTTTTGTCATGTACATTACCAGCTAGCACGAAACGACAGGCCAACTTCGGTCCGACGATACAATGTCGTATCGTTGTTGGCCCGACATTCTTTGCTGGCAAATTAGCCAGCTCATGAAATTGCAACGCGAGACCAGATTCAGAGAGTATTGAAAAAAAAATCACCCATGCATCGGTTTTGTCCTTATCAGCTAGCACCAAACGGCGGGTCAATGTCGGACCGACAGCGATAGTCGTACCGTTGTCGGCCGGACGTTGGCCCCACTTTCTTTGTTGGCAAATTCGTTAGCTCATGAAAGTGCAACAGAAGGCCAGATTCAGAGAATAGTGAAAAAATCATCCGTGCATATGTTTTGTCATGTACCTTCCCAGCTAGTACGAAACGGCGGACCAACGTCGGACCGACAGCGATACGACGTTGCCACTTCGTATCGCTGTCGGTCCAACGTTGACCCGACATTCTTTGCTGGCAAATTAGCTTACCCATGAAAGTGCAACGGAAGGCCAGGTTTTTTTTAATGATTTGACCTGCTGACCTACTTTTTGACCCGAACTGGACCGAGATATTGTCAAGCTGATCATTCTGAGCAAGTTTGATAATGATCGGACTAAAACTGTGGCCTCTAGTGTGTTCACAAGGTTTTTCTATGATTTTTTGTCAGGTGAGGTAAAAAAACATTCATGCATCGGTTTTGTCATTTCCTTTACCAGCTTGCACTAAACGGCGGGCCAACGTCGGACCGACAGCGATCGCTGTCGGTCCAACGTTGGCCCGGCATTCTTTGCTGGCTGGGTCGTACCAATAAATTAGCTAGCTCATGAGAAAATGGCACTTATCCTACATGCGAGCAACAAAGACGGCACATTCTTTGCTTGCTGGGTCGTACCGATAAATTAGCTAGCTCATGAGAAAATGGCACTTATCGTACATGCGAGCAACAAAGACGGCACAGTTTCACCAGACGTTGAGAACCGTTGCTGTGCGCAGAACATAGACCACCGTAGTCCGCCCCCGCCCATCGGGGCTTGAAGAAATAGATGGGGTGCATGATGCTTCCACGCAGAGCTGAAACCGACCGCACACGAGTACTGGTAAACCGGTTAGAGGATCTGAGCCTGCCCAGGCAAAGCGGTGCGAGTTGGACCGTCCATGTTTATAAACCCTATTGGTTTCATAGGGTGACAGGGCTTGAGATGTCATTTCCTCTCAATGTTAGGTAAAAGTCCCACAAAATTGGAAGCAACTTCTCCACAATGACATATACTTTTTCTCATCCGGATTATGTCCCCTTTCAAGATGTATCGCCCTTTGTAAATGTTTTTGATAAAATCTTGTCAGCAAACTATCTCAAAACCTATTAGAGCTAAAACCTTGAAATTTGGTGAATAGATTGGTGGTGATGGGTAGATGACTTGATTAATTTTTTACTAAATTCCGAAAAATATTTCATGAGTTATGGCCTTTTGTCACTTTGGGTAATTGTACATTGTATGTGTTGTAATGTGTAGAATAACTTTAGAACTGTGTATGCTAAGGTTTTGAAATTTCATATATGGATTCCTCATGAAATAATAGCTGACGCGTATTTTTTTCTCATCCGGATTATGCTCCTTTCAAGAGTTATTGCCTTTTGAAAATGTTTTTGATAAAATCTTGTCAGCAAAATATCTCAAAATCTATTAGAGCTAGAACCTTGAAAGCTGGTGAATAGATTGGTGGTGATGGGTAGATGACCTGATTAAATTTTTACTAAATTCCGAAAATACTTCGTGAGTTATGGCCCTTTGTCACTTTGGGTATTTGTACATTGTATGCCTTGTAATGCATAGCATAACTTGAGAACTGTGTATGCTAGGGTTTTGAAATTTCATATATAGATTTCTCATGGAAAAATAGCTGTTGCGTATTTTTTTTCTTATCCGGATTATGCCCGTTTCAAGAGTTATTGCCCTTTATTTTTTATTTTTATTTTTTGGATAAAATCTTGTCAGCGAAATATCTCAATCTCAAAAACTATTGGAAGTAGAGCCTTGGAATTTAGAGAATATATTAGTGGTGATGATTAGATGACCTGATTAACTTTTGACTGAATTCCGAAGAATACTTCATGAATTATGACCCTTTGTAACTTTGGGCCCTCGTACAATGTATGCTGTGTGATGCATAGAATGATAGGGTTTTGAAATCTCATGTATGGAATCATGAAACAATAGTTAAAACATTTTTTTTTCTCAACCGGATTGTGACTCTCTCCTGACCTATTGCCCTTTGAAAAAAATGGATGAAATATTGTCAGCAAAATATGTCAAGAACTATTTAAGCTGGGGCATTGAAAATTTATTCATAGATTGCTAGTGATCAGCGGATGCCCTCATTAACTTTTGACAAAATTCCGAAAAATGCTTCTTGAATTATGGCCCATTGTAACTTTGGGCATTTGTACAGTGCAAGCTTTGAGATGCATAGAATAACATGAAAATTATGTATGCTAGGATTTTGAAATTTCAAATACGGATTCCATGAAAAAATAGTTGACACATATTTTTTTCTCATCCGGAGCTTTCCCCCCTTTCCCGAGTTACTGCCCTTTGAAAACATTTGGATGAAATCATTAATCAGCAAAATATCTCAAACTATTGAAGCTAGAGCCTTGAAAGTTGATGAATGGATTAGAAGTGGTTAGAAGATAACCTGATTAACTTTGAATAAATTCTGAAAAAAAATGATGAAATCTTGTTCAATTATGGCCTTTTGAAATTTTTGGCATGTATGGGCAAGCATATTGTTGGGGACATAGTGTTTTACAAACACCATTCCTAGTTGGTCATCACTTTTCTGTGTGGTTATCATTAATATTCTGACATCATTATTTGACGTCATATGCTTTAACGCCCGTGGTTCGGGACTGACACCTGCAATTTTCTGCAGCCCAACACATTCATCTTCGATTATCTTAAATAAAATAACTGTTATACTGAGAATAAAACGTCCACTTTCTGAAAAACGCATAGATCTAATCCATTAAGGTCTAGTTATTTCATTGTTTGTGTTTCTTACCCTTTGGTGTGGATTGATTGTGTCGATTCCTGATCATTGCCTTTACTGCTGTTTTGAAAATTCGGCAACTTTTGCCGGATTCCCATTGTTTTCTATACAACTGATTCTAGTGTTCGTGTGGCCCAGGCGCCTAAACTAACTCGGTAACCAAACTTTTTATCGCATGTCTCGATGCAGAATGTGAAGATGTACTCGCATGCGAACTTTAAAACAAGAGGCCCATGGGCCACTATGCTCACCAGAGCTCAGGGGCACTGCCGACTGGCAGCAAAGTATTTTAATTAACCATGGAAGCCTTGCGCCCAAGGATGCTGCAGATAAAATTTGGACCCAATCAGCCTAGTGGCTTCAGAGGTCTGATGTCGCTTGATTGTGTTGTTGCAGGACAACAGATGACAACTGACAATTTCCCATCTGTGGCAACCAATAGGCCTTAAAGAACATTATTAAAGGAACATTTCTATGTAAGTTTGACAAAATATCTTGAAACGCATAAATGTCATTTTTCAATTTTCCCCATTATAAGTCAATGGAAACTCTTAAATTGCCATGGCAAACAAACCAAAGAGCCAAATTTCTAAACCGGAGCTCAGATGGGCATTGCCCAATGGCAGAAATGTATTTTAACATGGTATGATTTTAATCTGCCAATTATAAAGTCTCCCAAATCCCAAATGAGCACTCATAAGGACTGTATCTGAAATATTAGGTGTTTTATATAGTAGAGAGGGTGGGGCATGAATCCAATGGAGCCCTGGTTGGTGCCACTAAATGTGTCTTATAAAAAGAACAGAGACATAAATGGTTTAGCGGTGGGATATGTATGGCTCCTGAGATGTAAGGCCTTTTAAGCAGTGGAGGGATTCGGGCATGGTGGATTTCAGAAAAGCCCAAGATTGTTGCAACCTAATGCTGAACAGTTTCTGTGATATGAGGCCCTTTTATGAAGTGGATGGGAGAGAAATGGCCCCTGCAGACCCCACAAAATGGGTTGACTGAATGTGTCTAATAACAATGAACAAGAATATATGTGATTATGTGGTGGGGATTTGAATAGTTTCTGAGATAGATGGCCTATTATGAAGTGGGGTCTTATCAAAAGGTACAGGAATATATATGGTTAAGGGGTGGGGATCTGACCGGTTTCTGAGATATATGGCTTTTAATGAAGGGGAGGGTGGGGGCCATGCTGATGTCACTGATTGCATCTTATCATAAGGAACAAGAATATATATGGCTTAGGGGTAGGGCTCTGAACAGTTTCTCAGATAAATGGTCTTTTGTGAAGTTGAAGAATGGAGCATGGCCCGGGCGAGCCCTGGGGGAACCCTATGTTGGTGTCACTGAATGTGTCTTATCACAAGGAACAAGAATATATATGGTTTAGGGGCGGGGATCGGTAAGGTTTCTGGAATATTTGGCCTTTTATGAAGTGGAGGGGTTGGGGCATGACCCCGGCACATCCCGGGGGACCCTCAGCTTGGTGTCGCTGAGTGCGTCTTATCATAAGGAAAAATAATATATATGGTTTAGGGGTGGAGATCTGAATAGTTTCTGAGATAAATGGCATTTTATGAAGTGGAGGGGGTGGGGCATGTCCCCGGCACATCTGGGGGGACCCCCAGGTTGGTGTCACTTAATGCTTCTTATCATAAGGAACAAGAATATATTTGGTTTAGGGGTGGGGATTTGTAAGGTTTTGGAATATTTGGCCTTTTATGAAGTTTTGTTTGTTTGTTTGATTTGAGGTTTAACATCCCCGTCAACACTGTAAAGGTCATTTCGAGGATGTTGCTTCCAATTTTGTGGGACTTTTACCCGACATTGAGATGAAATGATATCTCAAGCCCTGCCGCCCAATGAAACCAATAGGGTTTATTAGCATGGACGGTCCGCCTCGCACCGCGGTTCCTGGACAGGCTTAGATCCTCTGTGGTTTACCAGTACTAGTGTGCGGGGCGGATTCAGCTCTGCATGGAAGCATCATCCAGCCCATATATTTCTTCAAGCCCCTATGGGCGGGGGCCAACCTTTTATGAAGTGGAGGGGGTTGGGAATGTCCCCGGCACATCCCGGGTGTCCCCCAGGTTGGTGTCACTGAATGCAACTTATCATGAGGAACAAAAATATATTTCATTTAGGGGTTTGGATCTGTTAGGTTTCTGGAATATTGGGCCTGTTGTGAAATGGAGGGCTGGGGCATGGCCCAGGCACATCCTGGGGGACCCCCAGGTTGGTGTCACTGAGTACATCTTATCATACGAGACAAGAATATATACGCTTTACGGGTGGGGATCTGAATGGTTTCTGAGATAAATGGCATTTTATGAAGTGGAGGGGGTGGGGCATTGCCCCGGCACATCTGGGGGGGATCCCCAGGTTGGTGTCACTTAATGCATCTTATCATAAGGAACAAGAATATATATGGTTTAGGGGTGGGGATCTGTAAGATTTCTGAGATATAAGGAATTTTATGAAGTACTGGGGCGGGGAATGGCCCCGGCACAACCTACAGGACCCCAAGGTTGACATAAAATCATATTGCTGTGAGAAGTTTACTAAAGGAACATTTCTATGAAAGTTTTGTCAAAATATTTGCAAAGGCTTTGTAGTTAATGCCATTTTTCAATTTTCCCCATTATAAGTCTATGGAAAATCTAAGTTGCCATAGCAACCAAACTAAAGAGACGAATTTCATAAAAACCACAAAACCTGTAAAGGCAAATATGGTGAATATTTTCATAAACTCTCAGACTCATAGAGCATACGGTTTCTGAAAAGATGATTTTTTAAGTATTTTTTTTTTCTATTTTTTTTTTTCAATTTGGTTTCCATGGCAACCAATACAAATGAGCAGTAGGCCTAATATCATCTTGCAGATAGTAGTTTGCCTAAGGAATATTTCTATGAAAGTTTTGTCAAAATATCTGCAGCGGCTTGGCAGCAAATGCCATTTTTCAATTTTCCCCATTATAAGTCTATGGAAAATCTAAGTTGCCATAGCAACCAAACTAAAGAGCCGAATTTCATAAAAAACACAAAACCTGTAAAGGCAAATATGGTGAATATTTTCATAAGCTCTCAGCCTCGTAGAGCATATGGTTTCTGAGGAGATGATTTTTTAAGTATTTTTTTTTTCTATTTTTTTTTTTTCAATTTGGTTTCCATGGCAACCAATACAAATGAGCAGTAGGCCTAAAATCATATGGCAGATAGTAGATTGCCTAAGGAATATTTCTATGAAAGTTTTGTCAAAATATCTGCAGCGGCTTGGCAGTAAATGCCATTTTTCAATTTTCCCCATTATAAGTCTATGAAAACTCTAAGTTGCCATAGCAACCAAATTAATAAGCCGAATTTCATAAAAAACACAAACTTGCAATCCCCCAACCCAAGGATGCTACAGATGAAATTTGGGCCCAATCGGCCTAGGGGCTTCAGAGAAGATGTCGTTTAAAAGTGTTGACGTCACCAGACGCAGACGCAGACGCAGACGACGCAGACGACGCAGACGACGGACAACTGCCTATCCTATAAGCTCCCCCGGAGCCTTCGGCTCTGGTGAGCTAAAAATCTATGGGAGAGCTCATTTACGTATTCTAGATTTTAAGATATATATATCACCTTCTAATATCTTGTTGAGTCCATATCGTGGGAACTTGGTTAAAATTGCTCCGAAAAACATTATGATCGTCCTGATTGGGCATAAGTTAGTAGACATTTTCTGGCCCCATTTAATGAAATTTTCCGCAGAACCTGGTTCATTTATGTACATACGTATTTGTGTGAAGTCTTCGCGGTGTTGTTAAGCTACTCGTTCCATAAATCAGGATTCGTGAGGGCTTCTCCAGACCTTTGAATGAGTCTATAAGTCGAGGCCTCTTCTCCATATGGCCTTAGCTGTTGATGGGGACGGAAACGCATACACACTCACTCTATTTCATGCTTGTTTTATAGCATACACCGCATTAAGAATTATCCGGTAGTTAACCCATTTAGTACCGGAAACCCCAAAAGGGGTACCTTGCCAAACAGTGGAGGCCCAGATGAGACGCCGCAGAACGCGGCGTCTCACCAGGGCCTACACTATTTGCAGGAAGTTAAGCCATTTTCCAAATTAAATTTGAAGATACCACAACCTGACACTCCTGAATATAGAAATGGACTCCTGCTATATATAAGGAGAAAGATTCCATTTGGTACAAAAAGGGTTAAATATAGATTGTTATGGCTGTAGATTATATTATTAATTTTGCAAGCACTGCATTAGAAGTAGTTCTTGTCACAGCGGTAATAAATTACCATTGATAAGTTTAGGTATATGGTGAGCACGTATTCGGATGTACGTCACGATGTCACGATTGTGATGGTGTAACTCGTCATGACGTCGTGACGTCGAATCGAATATGATGTTTATCATGAGCATGAATTGTCGATATGTTGAACATATAATGTTCAGGGGTGAGATTACACGCCGCGGTGGAAATTATGTCACTACGTCACGAGGTCAATTCGAACGGGTGGCTATTTTATGTAATTTGAGAAATCGCAGCGATAAGCATATGGTGAGTGATGTTGGCAAGAGCAGTCTGTTAAATATATATGTTGTAAACTGTCTGTGTGCTAAGGACCATGCAATAGAATTTGTCGAATGTCATGTATAGTAGCGCAATGGACGGTACTGAATCAGTCGGCGCACTTGCGTAGCCCGATCCGGTCCTTTCTGTTGCCTGCTATGTATGGTAAGTAGGAAATATATTATGGCGTTGCATGAGGGGCCGGGTCCTGCAATCTCGGCCGAGCATGCGCAAAGCCCTGGCTGATGATTCATATAACATTGGGCATTATTCCAGGATATGGATCAGTACGTGTTATGCCGCTGTGTATTAAGTATTTCATCAATTTTAGGCATTGGAAGACTGAACTGTTGGGCGGTTATGCTAGCACGATGAAGTTTCTCCCTCCCCTCCATGGTTATCAGAGGTTGCCGTCATAGTGTTAATGACGACGCTGATTCTAAAATTCTGATGGTCATTCATTCCTTGTGACTTTGATTTCCTCTATGGTTATCAGGAGGTTGCCGTCATCATCTTCATGACAAGGCTGAGTTAATTGTGGCTATTTAATAGATCGATCTAAAAGCATCTTGATGCACATCTTGGTGCACCTAGAATTTCCTCTTTGATTATGCCCCACAGTCGGAGAAATCCTTTAATAGGATAGTCACACACAGTTGATGTTTGGCCAGTGCATAGCAAAGCATATATGTTACATAGACCTTGCTGCAGAAGAGGTTTAAGTCCAACATTGAATTTTGAGACTGAATCGAAATGACGTCTATAAAATTTAGAAAAGGCTTTGCGCAGTTTATGATACCGATAACCCTGATTAAGAAGTTAAGCAATTAATGATTTATTACCATTGTTGAAGACAGTTACATGACTAGACACTCTAGCAAACTGCGATTTTTGTTTGATTTGAGGGTTAACGTCCCCGTCAACACTATATAGGTCATTTTGGAGACGTTGCTTCCAATTTTGTGGGACTTTTACCCGACATTGAGATGAAATGACATCTCAAGCCCTGCCATTCATTGATACCAATAGGGTTTTTATGCATGGGCGGTCCGAATCGCACCATTTTGCCTGGACAGGCTTAGACCTTCTAAGCGGTTTACCAGTACTCGTGTGCGGTCGGTTTCAGCTCTGCATGTAAGCATCATGCAGCCCATCTGTTTCTTGAAGCCCCGAAGGGCAGGGCCAAAAACTGCGAAATATAAACACCTTAGAATGTTGCACGAGGAACATCACCATCCAAGAAAGGAAAACTTGCAATTTTAAAATCAAAATCATCGCGTTTGCTTTATTTAATCGAGGTTCTGAATTTGACTGACCAAGCCATCGAAGTAGGTATTGTATTTATCTGGTATATCATCCAAATACGAGGTTGAAGGCAATGAACAGGAATCGATACAATTACCTCACACCTCCCATCCGAGACGCTAAAGGGAAAGAAAACCATCATAAATCGACATCAGCATAATGTGAACTTTGCAAGCGGAAAGCCAAAAGGACAGTTACTTTCCACCTAAAAGACCAAACGGCTATCCAACTTAAAAAGATCAAAGCAATGCAAATATGCACAAGACGAAGTACATGTATAACAAATTAACAATAATACACCACAACGGATCTTTTACAGTGAGGCTTAATTCAGTTTTACGTGGCCACAATCCTCGCCCATGGTTCTGTCTCTTTCATAGCAGAACAAGAAATCAGCCACAAGTGGTGCACAATTCATACCCATCGGTATGCCCACAATTTCTTTAAATAACTTAGAACCAAATGTGATATTAATATTGTCGAGTAGAAAACTGGGAGCTTCACATACTTTTTGATATCACAATAATGTGTAATTTTTATTCTCTTCGGAAGTAAAAAAGGCATTTCTTCCATTACATGCAAGATAGAGGATATCTTCACTATGGAATGGTCATTCAATTAACTCATTACGTCTTTCTTTTATAAGATTATGAGGTAGTGTAGCGTGGACAGACTAATTGCACGAAAACGTCTGAATTTACGTTTATTAAAAAAAAAAATAGAAGTGAAGGCAATAATAAGGAATCGATACAATTACACTAAAGGGATACAATTACTCTGCACCTTCAATCCAAGACACCAAAGGGAAAGAAACAGCAACATTTAAACAACTTCATCATTATGAAAGCGTCTCAAGCGGAAAGCCAAAAGGACAGTTACTTTTCCACAAAATGGCCAAACAGCTAACCAAAATATAAAGATATTAGGAATACATACCTGCAAAGACAAACTATAACAATAATAAACCACACAAAATAGAAGCGAAGGCAATGATATTTACCCACATCTCTCATCAAAGACACCAAAAGGAAAGAAATACAAATATGAAATAACTAGACCCTAATGGAAACATCAATAGCGGAAAGCCAAAAAGGAAAGTTACTTTCCCACAAAATGCCCAACTGGCTCGTATCGAACCTCATTCGAATTTTTAATTGACCAAAACATATTACTGAGTCACCACCTGTTTGGGAAAGAGCTGCTGACTCGGTTTACCAGCTGTCAATTTTGTGTACTGACATAACACCATGTTTCGACTTCTTTTCCTTGTGGTATTGGAGATAGGGATTGGATTTGGGATCCGATTGTATCAGTTTCTGGTCGTTTCCCTTTTCAATTTTCTAACTGATCTAGACTTTGTTCTAATATATAGTCACTTGCTTTTTGACAACAGTTTGAATTTGCAATGAACCGTGCTTTACATGGTCTGTTGTGAAGTTAAGGTAACCCAAATCGCGTAGGCCTCCGCCCATAGCACACTGGTAAAGGCAAGCGCGCAGGGTAAGGAACAAACACACCGGATAAGGAAATTTTTCCGCTCAGGATAAAAAAGAAAATGGTGGATTGGGTATCACATGTGCAGGTTTGTTGTTGTTCTAGATCTCGTGTTATGGTTACTTATCAATACGGCTGCTCACATTAGCTTCACGGAAGGCACATATTATTCACAAATTTATCTTCGATGGTCCGAATTCGACAGTTACAGCCAGTCAAACGGAGAACCGGACACAGTGGAGCTACTCCACCGCGAAATCTCATTATTTTACATGAAACGCTCTTCTGGGAAGATGGTATGCACTTTTTTGTTGGTTGTAGACATACACATGATAAATCGGACTGTTGCAAATACGATTTAAGGAAAATTTGAAATTAGAAGGCCCATAGTGAGAAATCCTAGTTCAATTTTCAATACAACGCCCACGGGCAAGGAAATGGGCACAACGCATATGATAAGACACAACGTTTTCCGGGGAAAATGGTTGTTGTATGGTCGTAGCACTAGGAAATTTCCATCTCAGATTAGGTTTTCCGATATTAATAATTAGTCCTACATAGTTTAAAGCACCAATTGTGACCTTTAGGAGTCGTTCACAGTTTGTGTGCATTGTCTTGGCATGTGCATTGCTCTGGTTCTAGCAATATAATCATCCCCTATGAGGGAATAGATGGATTTGGTTCATCGCGATCATGAATTAGAGAAATGATATTTATGTCCATGCAGTATTTGTGGTAGAAAAGTGTATGTTTGTTCTTTTGGCTGAAAATAAGATAACTTCGCCAAATTCGTGAGACATACCTATTGCATGGTTTCGCCAAGTTCTGCAACGGAAGGTCAGGTGGTTTTTCTCCGGGTACTCCGGTTTTCGCCCACCTCTGATTAACGATCGGCTCGATATGAGTGAAATAATCTTGAAAGGGCCAATACTTTATCTGTGAGTGAGTGTTTCAGTTGTACGTCCCACCAACAGCTAAGGTCATACGGAGACGGGACCTCGGTTTAAAGACTCATCCGAAAGTCTGGAGAAGCCCGGGATCGAACCTGCGACCCCTGGTTTACAAGGCGAGTAGCGTAACCACTCGACCACGGAGGCTTCTAATACTTTATCTGTATACAAAATACTAAATATGTACAGGCAAGGCTAGGCTGTTATATTTTGAAAGCCATAAAGGTGACAAATTTTGCAATTTTGGTCAAAATCGGTAGTCATGGTAAAACATACCTTATTTGTGAATGAACAAACATTTTATTGATTTGTTTTTCTTTAGAGCTGTATCTTTTCATATAACTTCACCATACAACATTTATGAAACAAATATTCCGGGGTGGGGGGATGGGGTGGAGTGGGGTGGGGAGTGGGGGGTGGGGGGTGGGCAGATATAATTGGAAATCTTAACATGCCCTTTGTACGCAGTTCGTCGTCGGATATAAGGCAAATATTGTGTTTGATTTGAGGTTTACCGTCCCCCTCAACACTGTAAAGGTCATTTTGGAGACGTTACTTCCAATTTCGTGGGACTTTTACCCGACACTGAGAGGAAACGACATCGCAAGCCCTGCCGCCCAATGAAACCAATAGGGTTTATAAGCATGGACGGGTCGACTCGCACCGCTTTGCCTAAGCAGGCTTAGATGCAGTTTACCAGTACTCGTGTGTGGGTCGGTTTCAGCTCTGCGTGGAAGCATCATGCAGCCCATCTATTTCTTAAGCCCCGATGGGCAAGGCAAATATTAAAGTATGTACATGTATTGGTAACTGAATGATTATGCCGGCCTCGGTAGCTCAGTCGGATGCGCGTAAATAATTTTCATCAGTAAATGATTTATTAGTCGTAGTTAAAGTAGTAGCAATAGTGATAACGATGATGATGATGATGATGATGATGCGGTTGTGATGACATCATTACCGCAATCATGATCACAATCATCATCGTAACACCCACTATGATCATAATCATCTTCATCAGTAGTACTTGTAGTAGTAGTGGTAATAGTAGTAGTAGTTGTTGTTATAGTGGTGGTGGTGAAGATGACTGTTGATATAATAATACCGAGCATGATGATGATGATGATGATGATCATCATCATCATCAGAAATAGTAAGGTCCCCCCAGAAGGGGCTTGAAGAAATATATGGGCTGCATGATGCTTCCACGCAGAGCTGAATCCGGCCCACACACTAGTACTGGGAAACCGCTTAGAGGATCTAAGCCTGTCCAGGAACCGCGGTGTGAGGCGGACCGTCCATGCTAATAAACCCTATTGGTTTCATTGGGTGACAGGGCTTGAGATGTCATTTCATCTCAATGTCGGGCAAAAGTCCCACAAAATCGGAAGCAACGTCTCCAAAATGACATTTACAGTGTTGGCGGGGACGTTAAACCTCAAGCAAGAAAAGAAAGCAAGGAAACATGACCTGTCAGCAAATTAGTCAGCCAGTTAACCAAATGCTAATTGATATTCTCTTCCAACAAGTTTAAACAAAATCAATAAATTTATCTTTTTTTTCTTTCTTTTTTTTATATAGTTATCAATTATTATGTCTTTGCTACTAACGATTTCGGCCAGTCAGAATACCACAGGCTTACAGATATAGTTTTAAAAACAAAAATAAAATTTCTAATTGATTAAAATCTTCTTTAAAATGTTCCTTCCAAGAGGCATCGCCGGCCTCGGTGGCTCAGTCGGATGCGCGTCTGACTGGTGATCAGGAGGACGCGGGTTCGATTCCCGCGGGGGTCGGCAACATTCTTTCGTGGAGATTGATAATGAAATCTTTTCTACGGTCATTCTCTCCTTTCCGCTGATTCAAGAAGGGGAGTTGTCAGTTTCTGGCGAAAAAATGTACAGTGTACTGGTTAACCGCTTACGTATAAGCCTGTCCAGGAAAAGTGTGGATAGGTAAACTGACCGGCTCAAAAATGACCTAAAATAGTGTTGACTGGGCCGTTAAACTCCAAAACAAACAAACAAACCAATAGGCATTACTGAAAACAAATCCAAAACATTTAAATGTCAATTTGCACAGGACATTATATTAGCCTTGTTGTCCTACGCAATATTTTTTATGGACCACATTCTCCTTGGCCGAATTCACCTAGGTCAAATCGTCCGGGCCAAATCGTCCTAGATTCATAGTGTGTGTGTATGTGTGTGTGGATGGGGGGTGTACATTGCTAGAACCAGAGCAATGCACATGCCAAGACAATGCACACAAACTGTGAACGTTTCCTAAAGGTCACAATTGGTGCTTTAAACTATGTAGGACTAATTATTAATATCGGAAAACCTAATCTGAGATGGAAATTTCCTAGTGCTATGACCATACAACAACCATTTTCCCCGGAAAATGTTGTGTCTTATCATATGCGTTGTACCCATTTCCTTGCCCGTGGGCGTTGTATTGAAAATTGAACTAGGATTTCTCACTGTGGGCCTTCTAATTTCAAATTTTCCTTAAATCGTATTTGCAACAGTCCGATTTATCATGTGTATGTCTACAACCAACAAAAAAGTGCATGCCATCTTCCCAGAAGAGCGTTTCATGTAAAATAATGAGATTTCGCGGTGGAGTAGCTCCACTGTGTCCGGTTCTCCGTTTGACTGGCTGTAACTGTCGAATTCGGACCATCGAAGATAAATTTGTGAATAATATGTGCCTTCCGTGAAGCTAATGTGAGCAGCCGTATTGATAAGTAACCATAACACGAGATATAGAACAACAACAAACCTGCACATGTGATACCCAATCCGCCATTTTCTTTTTTATCCTGTGCGGAAAAATTTCCTTATCCGGTGTGTTTGTTCCTTACCCTGCGCGCTTGCCTTTACCAGTGTGCATAGGGACTTGAAGAAATAGATGGGTTACATGATGCTTCCACGCTTAGCTGAAACCGACCGTACACGAGAACTGGTAAACCACTTTTAGGATCTGAGCCTGTCCAGGTAAAGGGGTGCGAGTCCATGCTTATAAACACTATTGGTTTCATTGTGCGACAGGGCTTGAGATGTCAATTCATCTCAATGTCGCGTAAAAGTCCCACAAAATTGGAAGCAACGTCTCCAAAATTACCTTTACAGTGTCTGACGGGGACGTTAAACCCCAAATCAAACAAACAAAACCAAAATAGCGTGGGAAATAGAAGTGAAGGCAATAATCAGGAATCGATACAGTAATACCTCACACCTCCTATCTAAATAGAAGTGGAGGCAATGATCAGGAATCGATACAATCAACTCACAGCTCCCATCAGAGACACCAAAGAGAAAGACACACAAACATGAAACAACAAACCCTAATGGAAACACCAACAGCAGAAAGCCAAAAGGACATTTATTTTCCAACAAAATGGCCGATAGGCTATCCAAAGTAAAATAACATAAGAGACACAAACACCCGAAGACAAACCATAATAAAAATAAACCGCGACAGAAGAAACGCCTTGGAACGGTCAGCGAAAACGAATTCCACTGGGGGAGGATGGGGGGTGGGGGGTGGGGGGGGGGGCTTAAATCGATTTTACGTGGCCACAATCCTCGCCCTTACTTCCGTCGCGATTTAGACAAAAATTGTTCTGTCCGCATGAAGGCCTCCTAACTCATCAGTGCAACATCTCCGTGAACACAAATAATCAAACAACCACAGAGATAAGACAACAGTGAGGACTCGACAGCCATCAAAGTGAAAGAAACACGAACATAAATTAACATCACTATAACGAAAAACGTCACAGGCGGAATGCCAGATTTAAAGAACAGTTTCTTTCCCACAAAATGGCCAAACGGTTATCCAAAATAAGATATTAGCAATACATACATGAAAAGACGAACTACAACAATAATAATCCACGACAGATGAACCGCCTAGGAACGGTCAGTAAAAAAATACTGGTGTTGGGGGCTTACATCACGAAAACACGCCGATATAAATTTGACCCCTTGAACCCCACTTTTAGTATAGTAAAACTGGGGTTTACAGGGGTAAACCTTATTTTTCTTATTTCTGCTCTAAAATATAGATTGTGGGTACTCGTTAGAACCGCCTCAATGAGGCGGTTCTAACGAGTCCCTACAATCTATACTTTGAGCAGAAATAAGAAAAATATCACAATTTTTCATCTTAAAATTTTCATTTTTTTCGGCGATAAAGGTGGCAATGTATTTGTATAGGTGTGTTTTCGTAATGAATCGAATTTACGTGGCCACAGTCCTCGACCTTGGTTCTGTCGTAGTTTAGATAAACAATTCGTTCAGTCAGCATGAAGGATTTCTAGCTCTTCGTGCAACATCTCCGAGAACATAAAAAAATCGAACGAATACAGATATGAAACAACGATTAGGACGCGACAGCATGAGATAACTGAAATGCCGGAGCACCACCTACCAAGTTATTCATATACACATAGAATATTCATTTTTAGTCGAATGTGTTTGTTGCGGGCCAGGCGTAGCAGAAAGAAAAAGCAAACAAGCCTTTTGGAAAAATTTAACAAAATTTATTTTCACGTTATCTGTAACCTGTAGAAGTAAGAAAATTAAATGTACTTAGCTCTGTTATGAAATATCCTGAGTGAATCAATTTTCCTTGATCCCACAGTCCTTAATGAAAATTAATATCCTTTAACAATCCAACACAGAATTCAGAAATAACTTTTCTTAAAAGCCCAAACTTCAAACTCCAAAGTCTGACTCAATGAGAAAAATCAAGCTCTTTTATAGACCTTAAGATTTCTCTAGAATGTTCCACAGGGCTGTGCAATAAGATGATGTAATTTTCTAAAAATAATGCAAACCTGAATTTTCTGGAAGGTTCCAAAGTACTTTTTCTTGCAAACAAGATGTTTACAAATATATGACTCATTTCTAGAATAATCTTTAAAAAGAGCACTATTTATAGCACTATTAGGTCACCCAGTGGGGTGAAAGTGGGAATCAGAAAAATAAATTCTTATTAATAACACTCCCCCTCTTCGAGGAAAAGAAAGATTTATGTAATAAAGCTTTCTTTTGCTTTAAGAATAATAAAATATTAAACATAGCATCTGAAATTACATGTATCTACAATCCACTTCAGTATGAAAGAAAAACACAACTCATGATACTGTTCAAGCTCTTGAAAGAGCATCAGGGATAATGTTATCTCTCCCTCTGATATGCCTTATGTCTAAATTATACTCTTGTAGTATAAGACTCCACCTGAGCAACCGCTGATTTTTCATTTTATGTATGAAAGTCAGTGGACTGTGATCACTGAAAACAACAAGTAGGAGCAGTAGGAGTAAGATAAACTTCGAAATGTTGCAGAGCAAGAATCAGAGAAAAGCACACTTTCTCTATGGTAGAGTAATTTCTCGGATGCTTATTAAACTGTTTGGAAAAGTAGCAAACTGGATGATCCTGCAACAAAACACTACCTGCACCTGCGTCACTAGCATCTACAGCTAGCTTAAACTCCTTTTCAAAGTTTGGTGCTAAGAGAACTGGTTCACTCTTGAGTATGGCTTTAAGCTTATCAAAAGCATTTTGGCATATTGCATTCCAATGGAATTTTTTTCTTTTGCTGAGCAAATTTGTCAAAGGCTCAGCAATGACAGAGAAATTATTACAGAACTTTCTGTAATAACCAGCCATACCAAGAAATCGCATCAGCTGTCTTTTGCACGTGGGTACTGGAAAATTTGAGATAGCCTCAACTTTAGCATCATTGGGTTTCACATGACCTTGACCTACAACATTACCTAGACATGTCGATCTTGCATGGCAGAATTCACTTTTAGCAAGATTAATTGTCAATTTGGCATCACTCAGTCTATCAAAGAATGCTCTAATAGTCCCAAGATGTTGATTCCACTGGTCATTGTATATGATAGCGTCATCAATAATTTAAGCACTTCAGCCTTCCAGCCCTGCAATTACCATGTTTATTAAGCGCTGAAATGTTGCTGGATAGTTTTTCGTTCCAAATGACATGACTTTATAGTTAAATAATCCGTCTGGTGTAGTGAGTGCCAAAACCTCCTTTGCTCTATCTGTGAGTGGAATTTGCCAAAATCCTTTCAGAAGGTTGAATTTCGTTATGTATTTGGCATTCCCGATGTTATCAATGGAGTCATCCATTCTTGGAATTGGAAAGCTATCTGTTTTACTTAAGGAATTAACTTTCCTAAAATCTGTACACATACGATATGTCCCATCAGGTTTTGGTACAAGAATACAAGGAGAACTCCATTCACTTTGGCTTGGTTCAATAAAGTCATTGTCTAATAAATACTGAACTTCTTCTTTAAGATATTTTTGTTTCATTGGATTCATCCTGTATGGATGTTGCTTTACAGGTTTAGAATCATTTATGTCCACATCGTGAAATATTTTGTCTGTCCGTGTTGGAATGTCAGGAAATAAGTGTTCTTTGACGGGTTCCAACGTAAAGGCTTATTGAGAATTAGAGAGATCTAATTCAAGGTAATGTTGGTTGGTGCCTGATGCTCTGTCTCTGGTCGGGCCCATCGGAGTCTAACTGTTGGTTTTCTTTTGCTCCAGCATTTCAGTGTTTTTTTGCTGTCGAGTCCTCACCGTTGTCTCACCTCTGCGGTTCTTTGATTATTTGTGTTCACGGAGATGTTGCACTGATGAGTTAGGAGGCCTTCGTGCGGACTGAACAAATTATTTGTCTAAATCGCGACGGAAGTAAGGGCGAGGATTGTGGCCACGTAAAATCGATTTAAGCCCCCAGTGGAAATATTTCCACTAACCGTTTCAAGGCGGTTCTTCTGTCGCGGTTTATTTATGTTGTTGTTTGTTACTTACTGTGTGTATCACTGGTGTCTTTTTATTTTGGATGGCCATATGGCCATTTTGTGGGAAAAACTGTCCTTATGGCCTTCCTTTGTTTAGGTTTCCATTATGGTCTGGTCGCTTCATGTATGTGTTTCTTTCCCTTTGGTGTCTTTGATGGGTGGAGTAAGTTAATTGTATCGATTCCTGATCTTTGTTTTATTTCTACTTTTCATATTAAAGAATCAGCTGTTTCAGTTCATTCCGCTGATTTGGCTCTAGATGTGACAGTTTCTGGTCGAGATTCATAAGAATGTCAGAATTCTGAAGCTTTGATGATGTGGGATCAGATTTCACTGAATTAATATCCTCACAGTCATTGTCACATGAATTAAGTGGAACAGAGCTAACTAGATTGACTGATGTTAAAGATGCATTGTCCCTATCTATGTATTCCTTAAGCATGTTAATATGACACAGCTGCTTTAGCTTGCGCCTCCCAGGAGTGTTTATTATGTAATTTACGTCACTGATCTTTTTGTCTAAAGTGTATGGACCATAATACCTGGCTTGTAAAGATTTTCCAGGAATAGGCAAAAGAGCAAGTACCATATCCCCTTGTTTAAAATTCCTTTCTTTTGTCCCTATGTCATATAGCTGTTTCAGTTTTCTTTGGGCTGACTGGAGATTGGTCCGAGCAGCCTCATAAGCTTTTGAAAGTCTAGTTTTAAAATCAGACACATGCTGAAGTAAATTCAAGGAAGTGTCATCATTAGAGAGAAATTTCTCTTTCAGAAGTTTCAAAGGACCACGAACAGTATGGCCAAATACTAATTCAAATTGACTGAAGCCAAGGGATTCTTGCACAGACTCTCTAACAGCAAATAAAAGCAGATGGATGCCTTCATCCCAATCCTTTTCTGTGTCAAAGCAATAAGATCTTATCATGTTTTTCAATGTTTGATTGAATCTTTCAGTGGGAATCAGAAAAATAAATTCTTATGAATAACATGTTTAACATATAACATAAGCCCAGTAGGGCTTTTATTTTGACAAACAGTTGTAAATCAACAAAATATATATCACAGTGCGTGCAATAAAGGTTTAAACATAGTTTATATTAAGTTAAATATTTTACAACAAATACATGTCGCAATTAAGATAGACATAGACTAAACTATTTAAGAAAAGGGATTATAAAATGATTTAATCTCATATTGAGTTTGAGCTAAATTGGAAATTAAAAGAGCAATTTTAGATTATTATGCAAAAAGCAAACAGAAAAAAGGGAAAAGTTTAAGTAAATATTTATACTAAAAATGACCAAGGTGTCAAGTGGTAGAATATTGAAGTTTTAGTATGTGCAATATAAATTCCGTAATTATGTGATTTTCTTAAGCAGGCTGGAGCATACTGCATACATGAATCGCTGGTGGAGAGACCAAATCAAACCAGCAGGCCCCCTCCAGTGAGTCATGCAGCTCTCATACATTGAAAAGAGCACGACAACTTAAGACAAGATTAAACAATGGACTAATAATCATGGGACTGCAACTGACTCATAATTAGTGCCTGACACGAGAGCGAAAAATAATAAGATAACAGCCACCACAGCTGCAATCACGGTTGACAGCTTTGCTTCCCTCTTTAATTGCACGCTGGTGGGTCAGGCCTCGGATTCTATGACGGTTCCAGCATAAAGGCTTACTGAGAATTAGAGAGAATTTAATTTTTTTGTAATGTTAGTTGGTGCCTGATGCTCGGTCTCTAATTGTGGCCATCGGAGTCTAAGTGTTGGTTTTCTTTTGCTCCAGCATTTCAGTGGTTTCTTGCTGTCGAGTCCTCGCCGTTGTTTCATCTATGTGATTGTTTGATGTTTGTGTTCTCGGAGATGTTGCACTGATGAGTTAGATAGGCCTTCATGCGGAAGGAAGTAAGGGCGAGGATTGCGGCCGCGTAAAATCGATTTACCCCCCCCCCCACCCCCACGTGGGATGTTTCACTGACCGTGTCAAGACGGTTCTTCTGTCACGGTTTATTTTCGTTATGGTTTGTCTTTGAGTATGTGTATCGCTTGTATTTTTAGCTCATAAAACTTGATGTATGACTGAAAAACTGAAAAAAAACAACAACAACTTAGGACGTTTATCTATCCATCTTCTTATACTGAGTCGGTCATATTTGGCCCTTACCTCAGTTGGGTGCGTAGCTAAATTTAGAATTTAGCTGAAAAAAGAGAAGTCACTGGATGAGTCCTTAAAACTATTTACAATCTGAATAACAGAGGTATACTAAAACGCATACCTCTGAATCTCAATCTTACATTGTACTGGCTTTGAACTCCTCTGCAGTCTTAGCATTCACCACAGAAGAGGGAAGACTATTTCACTGGGAAATAGTTTTAGGAAAAAAGGAATTTTTCAGGGCATCACTATAGGGCTGGTACCTATGATATTGCGAGTTGTTTACTTTTGATGCCCTTGTTCGGGTTGAAACTGTCGCAGGGGTCAAGTATTGGTCTTTATTATTGGCCACTGTACCTGAATTATCTTATAGAATAAGGTTAAAGAGGACTGCTCACGACGGGCCTCTAGGGACGGCCATTCTAGCTCGTTAAGCATGCCATCGACGCTTCTTCTATTGCGCCATCGTCGGCAGGTCCATCGAGCAGCTGTCCTCTGCACCTTCTCCACCTGTTGAATATGAGTTTTAACATAGGGATTCCAAATGGGTGATGCATATTCAAGTTGAGGGCGAACCAATGTTTTGTATGCAACATCCTTTGTCTGCCTAAGTGCAAAAGCCAAGTTACGTCTAAGAATCCTCAAATCCTAGTTGCTTTTGATGTTATTTCTGAAATGTGTTGACCCCAATCAAGATCATGAGTGATTGTGATACCAAGATATTTGGCGGATTGAACCTGCTCCAAAATTTGCTGGTGTAGTGTGTATAGTCAAACTTAAATTGTTTGTCCGGAGGGTGTCGTGACACCCTCATTGAATGGCATTTGGCCACATTGAACTTCATCTGACAATCGGCCTCCCACGTGCACTGTGCTAGTTGATTCAGGTCATCTTGTAAAATAAGACAGTCAGTTCTAAGGAGAATACATATTCATATAAAGGACAAAATCATCAGCAAACAAACGAACAGATGACCTGATATTATCTGGGAGATCATTAATGAATACCAAGAAAAGGACCGGTCCAAGGACCGAACCTTGGGGGACACCAGATAAAACAGGGACTGGATCAGGCGCTTGACCATCAAGCACAACTTGTTGTGAGCGCCCTGAGAGCCATGAGCTAATCCACATATGTGTGGATCCTCTTATCCCATAGTAATCCAATTTTTACAATAGTCTTCTGTGAGGTACATTGTCAAAGGCCTTGGCGAAGTCCATGATAATCAAGTCAGTCTGTTTGTGGTCACGGTTTATGGCCCCATCCAGATTGCTCACAATGTCATGGTAAAATTGAACTAATTGAATTTCCCAAGACCTTTGACTTTGGAAACTGTGTTGACAGTCAGCAAGAATGCTCTCAAAGGTTAGGTGCTTGTTGGTGTTGCTAACTATTATATACTCCAGGGTTTTGCAACAGATGCATGTTAGCGACACTGGTCTATAATTTGCTGCGTCATATTTTTCTCCTTTTTATAGTCCATGGTAACATTTGCTTGTCGCCAGTCATCTGGTACAGTGCCCTGGGCACGTGATTCATTGAAGATAACGGCCAGCACGGGGGAAAATTTCAGCACCACATTCCTTAAGCACCCTGGCATTCAGGTCATCCGGCCCAGATGCCTTATGTATCTTGAGCTTACCTAACAGTTTAGCGACCCCATTTGGTAGCTCACCATCAGTTTCATGCATAAATGCAGATTGAAACTGTTTGTTACATATGTTGGCCTTATCGTGCGAATCTGTTTTTAGAATTCCATTTTCCCTTACGCTTCCTTTTTCAGGGACTTTACGAATGACTTTACCATCCTTCTGGGGACTATCGGAATCTGTATTATCATCCTCAAAGGTAAAGATGCTGGAAACATGCTTCCAATATGCATCTCTTATTACCTTTTGTACGTGTGCTCTGAACCGTTTGTAATGGCTCTTAACGTCAGCTAAGGCTGCTAGCCTTACGAGCACGAAAGTTATTTCATCCTTGGAAGGTGCAAAGAATCATGTATTAAGTTTTACTTCTTTGGCGAGAGCTAGGGACTAACTTCCCTTTTAGTATGTCACCAGTAACAATGAATGTCAATTTGTCACAAGGAACGGTTCAGATTCAGAACAATATAATCGATGTTTTGGTAACTCGTTACACTGGTATGTAAGTACAATATTCGATTTCCTCATTCGCACATGCGTAGTGTTGCTTTTTAAAATTCTCAACGGACGGTAACCGCGGAATAATGATCGGCTCATAAATAAACTGTTAAAAGTTAAAGAAAGTGCACGATCTTGTTTTTTTATGGCAGAGAATTCATGAGAAGTTGGTAATGGATATGAGCCATTTCCATGTTGGCGTCAATGTTGACATTCAGCGTACAGATGGTATGTAAACAAAGAGTGTACCAACTCGGTGGTGGTTTCCATTTTTGTTGCTAGCATAAATACACACCATGAAATATTAATTACATTGGCTTTCATATGTTTAGAATCTAGACTATACATCCAGGCATCTGATTTCTTGAATGAGATGTCTAGGTCTCTAAAATTCAGAAGATGGAAGAGGGCATCCCTTTCTTACACCTGTCAAAAGTGAGTCATTCTTGTATAGTGAATGTGGTGGGGTGACTGTCTAGGATGGGTGGAATGTACTATTCAGAATAAAATTGGTAACCGGTATTGAAAAGGAAA
This sequence comes from Lucinisca nassula, assembly GCA_963580285.1. NCBI lineage: Eukaryota > Metazoa > Mollusca > Bivalvia > Lucinida > Lucinidae > Lucinisca > Lucinisca nassula. The sequence goes on along the minus strand of OY757014.1, from coordinate 17,408,952 downwards.
TATCTTTGACTTCAATGGCCAGTCATTCTATCATTTCATATAGAATTCATGTCGTTTCGCCCTGAATTTGGGCTGGGGAGGTGGTGGTGCGCATGCGCGCGAATTGTGCGCTTCCCTATTTTCAGGGACAAATTTTGGATTTTTTTTGAATAATTAGGAATACCCTGGATGAGTTGTTTAGCTATTTATCTTAACTTAACTTATTGTTCTGAGTCTTCTTTTTCAGCTCTAGCTTTTTTGTTTGGTGAATTGCAAAGTGTGTAGCCCGGTCATTTTTGTAGTGGTAACTTTCTACCCTGCACCGGTCACCGGAACTTAATTTAGTTCCGGTTCGCGGATTGGACACAAATAGGTAAACAATATAATGAAAAAATAGAATAAAAGTTATTCATTCTGATATTGCCCACCAGAGGAGATTTTCCAAGACACACACAGTAACTTTTGCCCTTCATACCCCAGGAAGTCAGTACTCAAACCATCCATGATGTGTCATTTTGTGTTTGACATCCTATTTGGGGTGTGTTGCTTGCTGTTGGCAACACGTTTTGTTTCACTTTTTAACTGCAGTGGACAAGACCTACAGGAAATTCCAATTGACTTCTACCCTGTTTACAGTGACTTTAGAGGTACAACAGCTAACCAGCATAACCTTTTGTTTCATGTACCCCAGTTGTGCACGGTATCAATTCTGAAGAAATCTTTTAGGTTTAAGGAATTTCCTGGCTCAAATAAACTTTGTTATTTATACATATTTACAGTGATGATAGGAAATGCTTGGGATGTTGAAACTAATCCTGGTCCAGATTCCCGAAGTAACAGTACACATTTCCCATGTGGGGTCTGTACTGAAAGTGTTGGTTGGGATGACCGAGGAATTTGTTGTGATACTTGTAATGTCTGGTATCATATAGGCTGTCAAGGCATGTCTTCAACTATGTATAGCATTTATACTAGTCCATTGAGTACAAGCATGGCATGGGATTGCTTGAAATGTGGAATGCCTAACTTTTCCACATCGCTATTTGGTGATTCAGCAACTTTAGATACTCATAATAGATTTGATCCATTATCATCCCTGTCCGAGCCTGATAGTCCGATACCAGACAATATTGGCCCACCTACTGCAGCTTCTTCGCCCATTGGGCAGCAACCAAGAGGAGCTAAACCGAGGACCAAAAAAGCGGTCCTCAACCACCCCCTCAGAATCTTGATTATGAATTGTCAGTCAATTAAGAATAAAAGGGCTGAAATTCACACAATTATCGACTCGGCTAAACCAGACATCATTTTGGGGAATGAGTCTTGGTTAACCCCAGATATCAAAAACTCGGAAATTTTCCCAGATTCATTTGAGGCCATCCGGAAAGACAGAGTTGGAGATGCCCATGGTGGTGTCTTCGTGGCATTTAAAAGAGACCTGCTCTGCACAGAAACTCCGGAGTTGGACACCGACTGTGAAATAGTTTGGTGTAAGTTGAACATTATTGGGTGTAGGACTCTGTACCTTGGATCTTTTTATCGTCCACCAGATCAGATTGACCCAGATTATCTTGAGGCTTTCAATACATCCTTGGCTAGGATCATGTCAAATGGAAATGCCCACATATTGGTAGGAGGGGACTTCAATTGTGGTGATATTGAATGGAGCAACCAGCAGGTACCCCATGGGGTGTCTAAAAGGCAAACACAACAACAGCTTTTGGATATAGTAAAAGAACATTGCCTCTCTCAAGTCGTAAATATACCCACCCGGCAAGAAAAAACCCTAGATTTGCTATTTACAAATTCTCCATCCCCAGTTAGTCGTGTCAAAGGGATGCCCCCGATCGGCAAGGCCGATCATGATATAGTTTACATTGAGTATGACATAAAAGCAAAGCGAATCCGACAGGTCCCGCGTAAAATATATTTATATAAGCGTGCGGATATGGATGGTCTGCGAGACCATATGGCGCGATTTAAGGATTCCTTCCTTTCCTCTGACCTCTCTCGCATGTCAGTTAATGACTTGTGGGTCAGTTTTAAGACCGAACTTACGACGGCCATGGAAAGGTACATACCAATAAAAATGACCAAATCAAAGCATAGTGTACCATGGATCGATAACACGATCAAACACCTAATCAGAAGACGTGACAGAATGTACTTTCGTGCTCGTAAGTCTAGCAATCCCGACGTGAAGAACCATTACAAAAGGTTCAGAGCACATGTACAAAAGGTAATTAGAGATGCATATTGGAAGCATGTTTCCAGCATTTTTACCTTTGATGATGAAAATATTGATCCCGAGGGCCCCCAGAAGAATGGAAAAGTTAAGAAATTTTGGTCATTTGTAAAGTCCCTGAAAAAAGAATCATTTGGGATCACTTCACTTAGGGAAAATGGAATTTTGAAAACTGAATCGCGCGAAAAGGCAAATATATGTAATAAGCAGTTTCAATCGGCGTTTACACGTGAAGCTGACGGTGAGCTACCATCAAAAGGTACAAGTCCGTTCCCCTCTATGGGGGACATAACAGTTGACCCCAAAGGGGTCGCAAAACTGTTGGACAAGCTCAACACACGTAAGGCATCTGGGCCTGACGGTCTGCATGCCAGGGTGCTTAAGGAATGTAGTGCTGAAATATCTCCCCTGCTGGCCTTTATTTTCAATGAATCACTTGCTCGGGGCACTGTACCAGATGACTGGCGACAAGCAAATGTAACCCCGGTCTTTAAGAAAGGAGAAAAATATGATGCTGCGAATTACAGACCGGTGTCGCTCACATGCATCTGTTGCAAAACCCTGGAGCATATATTAGTTAGCAACATTAACAAGCACCTAGCCTCTGAAAGCATTCTTGCTGACTGCCAGCATGGTTTCCAAAGTCGAAGGTCTTGTGAAACTCAATTAGTTCAGTTCTACCATGACATAGTGAGCAATCTGGATGGGGCCATTAATCGTGGCCACAAACAGACTGACCTGATTATCATGGATTTTGCCAAGGCCTTCGACAAGGTACCTCACAGGAGGCTATTGTACAAACTAGATCATTATGGGATTAGAGGATCCACACTTAAGTGGGTTAGCTCATGGCTCTCTGGACGCACTCAACAAGTTGTACTTGACGGCCAAGCGTCGGATCCAGTCCCTGTTTTGTCCGGTGTCCCACAAGGCTCGGTACTTGGACCGGTCCTTTTCTTGATATTTATTAATGATCTTCCTGATAATATCAGGTCATCTGTTCGCTTGTTTGCTGATGATTGTGTTTTGTATAGGAACATATATACTACTTCTGACTGTCTTATCTTACAAGATGACCTGGATAGCCTAGCTCGTTGGGAGGCCGATTGGCAAATGAAGTTCAATGTGGCCAAATGTCATTCAATGAGGGTGTCACGGCACCCTCCAGACAAGCAGATTAAATTCAACTACTCATTACATCAGCATACTTTGGAACATGTCCAATCCGCAAAATATCTTGGTATCACCATTACTGATAATCTTGATTGGGGTCAACATATTTCTGAGATTACCTCCAAAGCAACTAGGACATTAGGGTTTCTTAGACGCAATTTGGCTTTTGCACCTAGGCAGACAAAGGATGTTGCATACAAAACCTTGGTTAGACCTCAATTAGAGTATGCATCACCTGTTTGGCATCCCCATGTTAAAACTCAGGTTCAACAGGTTGAGAAGGTTCAGAGGACGGCTGCCCGATGGACCTGCAGGCGATGGCGGAACAGAAGCAGTGTTGGTGAAATGCTCGATGAGCTGGAGTGGCCATCCTTGGAGGCCCGTCGCGAGCAGTCCTCTTTAACCTTCTTTTATAAGATACACTCTGACACAGTGTCTCTTAATAAAGATAAATACTTGACCCCTGTGACTACTTCAACTCAAACAAGGGCATCAAAACTAAACAACAGTCAATATCGTAGGTACCAGGCCTATAGTGATGCCCTGAAGAATTCTTTCTTCCCTAGAACTATTCCTCAGTGGAATAGTCTTCCCTCCTCTGTGGTAAATGCCAAAACTGCAGAGGAGTTCAAAGCCCGCATGGTGTAGATTGGGATCCAGAGGTGTGCATTTTAGTACACCTCTGAAAGCAGATTGTAAATAGTTTTAAGAACTCATCCAGTGGATGTGTTTTTTTTTTTTTTTTTTTTTTTGCTAAATTCTAAATTTAGCGCACCACCCAACTGAGGTAATGGCCAAGTTTGACCGACTCAGTATATGAAGATAGATAGATAGGGTCGTTTCACCCTTTTGTATGCGCCAAGCCCATCTTGGCCTGGAGAAATAGAATCAGAATTGTTTCTGGTGACGGGTCAAATGACTTTCATACACCAGGACCTGTGATATCTGAAACTTATATGTAAGGTGGCTGGGGATAAAAACTCAAATGATTTCGAAAACCGGCCAAGTCGACTGATTTATCATAGAGTTACGTCCCTTTGATTGCTGAAAATGCCGATTATTGACCGTGTCATTATGTTGGCCCCGTCAGTTTTGATCGGATCTTTCTGAAACTTACATGTATATGTAAGGTGGCTGGGCATAAAAACCCCTGATGAGTTCTAAAACCGGCCAAGTTGGTCCATTTATCATAGAGTTACATCCCCTTGATTGCTGAAAAGGTGACAGGACATCTCGGCCCCTAACAAACTCGGCCCCCAAAATTAGAATATGTATATATTAATGTTGGAATCGACTTATTATCAAACTATTACACATATTTTAATGTACATATGCCTAATTGTTTTCATTTTTGGCAATTTTTCCAATATATTGGAATAGGCGAGTTTTCTTAATGATCCATCTGACCAGGATCTAAACTGTTTGCCATTGTTTGATAGTCTTCGCGAAGTGATGTATTTCTAACAAAACACACAAATTGTTTTTATGTAGATACAATATACATAATCTTAACCGAAGTTAACCCCAGTTTTACAGGGCATGATTATATTGGCATGTTTTCATGATGATATACATACTGTGCTAGCAACGCTATGAAAGTTTAATGGGTGGCAATCAATGCGCTAACAAGTTTGCTACCGACTCTTCATCAACCTACAAGCAGGCAAAATGTTGTGTCACTATTCCATTGGTGTGTACGCGCTATGCTGATATGTTTGCATGAAACATGTGCATTGTTTGTTTTGTCTTTCATGTGCTGCATTTAAGAAATGAATTTTATTTTTCTGCTGTTCATGAAAGTATGAAAGCAGCGGGTCGCCTGCAAAGTAACTCGACCCCGAAGGGGTTCATGCAAACTTTGCTAGCCATGTCAAACTTCAACGGACATCCAGGTAACTGCAGTCGGTTAAAGTTAATACATGGATTTATATAGGAACTTGATAATTATTTCCCCATAAAATAAAAACTAATAAAAATATCTTTTCTGTGCCAGCGGCTCATGATTTTTTCATTCTGTTTTGAATATCCACAATGAAATTTTATGAAGAACTTTTTTGGTCCTTTTTACATATATTTGGAAGCACCCACTAAATGTATAGTTTGTTTTGTTTGATTTGAGGTTTAACGTCCCGTCAACACTGTAAAGGTCATTTTGGAGACGTTGCTTCCAATTTTTGGGGACTTTAACCCAACATTAAGATGAAATGACATCTCAAGCTGACAAGCCCTGCCGCCCAATGAAACCAATAGGCTTTATAAGCATGGGCGGGCCGGCTCGCACCGCTTTGCCTTGGCAGGCTTAGATCCTCTAAGCGGTTTACCTGTACTCGTGTGCGGGTCGGTTTCAGCTCTGCGTGGAATTATCATGCAGCCCATCTATTTCTTCAAGCTCCGATGGGCGGGGGCGAACTAAATGTATAGAATATATAGTAAAACTACTGAATGAAGCAACAAAAACTGCTGAATTTATTTTCATAACTTTTTTGTAAATTGTTATTTCTTTTCTGTGCCAGCGGAAGTAAAATTGCAAATTTACTGTGAACGTCCATATAAATTTTGTAAAATAAAAATGAAATAATTTGGTCCTTCAGTGATTTTTTTACCCCTGCGTCCAGGACGCACAAATAGGACTGAGGACGCACGATCATAAAATATGTGCGTCCGTCGGACGCAAATATTTTACGGGCAAAAAATCCAACTTTCGTTTTCACTGCCGTAAATATCGGCGAAAGTGATAAAATACCGCACTTTTACCGAACCTTCAACTGCCCAACGAGTCACCGAAAAATCGATACAGGTACAATTTAATGATCCAACCAAAAGACGAGAATCCCCTACATCCAAAATGAGCCCAAACTTTCACACAAGCACGTTCAATGCGAACATCAAAGTTTTCCGCTATCCAAATCGCCGCCCACAAACCAACTCTACCAGTTGTCTGCATGTGATCGGTAACTGTGTCAATGACGTCATCCGATGCCAGCAACACCGCACGTGTTTAATGCCATTGTTTTATTTTAATGAGCTGTATCCCGTTCTTAAAAAATGTTTGGAACCGGTAAAAAATATTTTCTCGATAGCTAAACGGTTGTGAATGGAGGTGGATAGAAAACGGCGCTTTGCATAGCCCCCGAATTATCCCCAGCAGCTCCAACAACAGCTTTCGACTTTTCCCGCCAAGCCGAGCGTCTGCTATATTTGGCGCCAAAACATAACCGTTCACGATCCGTTTTTACAATGCATACATGTACCGTTAGATGTAGCTAATTGTCTGAGGTGCGAGTAAATCATTTTCACATTGATTGTGGATTAAATTTTATGATTGGGGAATAAACGCAAATTAGAGACATAACTTGACCATATTTTCACACCTCGTTCAAGTTGGCTTATCGCGAGAAATGAAAGACACGCACCGCAGGGCAATCAAGCTTACTTGGCAATTATATGACAGGGATTAACATTAGTGTCATAATTGAACTGTTATAAATACACAGACAGTTTGACTCTGAATTGTCGACAAAGCCGGACAGTGCAGCACAATTATTATTGTGATTTACTTACTCTAGTTTTACTGTATTTAAGGACTAAAGAGACCGGGCGTCCTAAGGTCAAAGTGCACCTGCCCAGCGCGATTTGGGACTCGTACCTGGCGGCCGGGCAATGGGTTTGTCAGCCCCTGAACCTAGATAGCTGGTTTCCCAATCAGGGGAGGAAACGTTTGTCGACAATGGTTCGGAATATTATCTCCGTTGTGCATAAAGTAAATTTCACGCACATGTTGCGGTGCGCATTTATCGGAAACGAAAGTAGAAAACATTACGGAAAATAGACTAAAAAAACGTACACTTTAGCAGGATTTCTTTGGGCTAGTAAACAACACAAGTTGTTGATTGATTCTGTTCATTGCAAATAATAGATACTAGACCGCATTATTTTTAACTAAGAATAATGGCATTTTATACTGAACCGATCTTTTTTGTACTTTCTTTTTTTCCCTCCAAATATTGGGACTCATACTTTCGGATTTGGGACGCACAGTTTTTTGGTTGAGCGAGTCCCAGGACGCATAGTTGAAAATTTGTAAAAAAATCACTGTCCTTTTTGAAAATGAAATACACTACCCCCGTTTTCTAATTTTTTTTTCTATGTATTGGATGTCACCCAGGTAACCTTGGCTGGGTAGTTGATAGGGGTGTAACGATGCATCGATAGTTCGATGCATCGCGATAGGGACTGCCTCGATAGCAATGCATCGATAGTACTTTGGACTATCGATAGCTATCGCCGATAGTTCACTCAACTATCGATAGTTTCGATTGCTTTTTTTTTTCTTGAATATACTTTGAAAATATACCTGTACTGTTGTGTAATTGCGCAAGTATTTTTGCTTAGGATATCCATTCAGCTGTAATCAGGACAGACTGATAAGCCTTCACGTATGTGCATGATGATCTGAGTCTTCGCTGGTCGCACATGTGTATCATAGTTTTTTGCCGTGTGGTGAATTTCTCGCGGCGATGAATTTCCCGCCGTCATTTTTGCACGTGCAGTTTAGGCAGTCAGAAATTTTCTCGCGTTTTTCAATAACAAAACGTCAGTGATAGTTTGATCACGCATTTTTTGCATACAACTTTTTGAAAACATGACAGTGAAACCTGTGTGACATGTGAAGGCTCAGATCAGCCTGCGCAGTCATATATAAATGTTTGCTGTTTGTATTATCCTTGCGTAGTATAACTTCTGGGACAAACGCCATTTCCCTGTTCAGTTTCGAAGACATTTGCAAGATGCACAAGCTGATCTTTTGTATGAAGAAATGTTTGTTTTTGCTGTGTGCTGACTCATTCATATAGGTAAATAAATGCGTAATAAATGACGGTATAATGCAGTTTAACTTGTTGTATATGTGACTCTTTTTGCGCATAAGGACCAGAGTATCAAAACCGCACTTTTGTGGTCTCATTAGAAATGCATTTCTCGAAAAATGCACAGAATGTGCATGCGAGTACATGATAGACTCAGATAAGTCGGCAAGTATGCACAAATGCATCAATGATAATGTCATCAGTCGGCTGGCCGGACAGATTGGGATTCAATTCTTGGGGGAATATTCAAGCAGACAAAGTTTTATTTTCCTGTCGTCATCCTGTAGGGGGGAAAAAAACGTGCAGCGCGAGGCCTTAGGTCTCCGTCTATCAAGTACTTTCTTAAGGTGATTCTGGACGTTTTGATGGTGGAAACTGGACAACCTGGGACAGATTGGCGTTTTTATTTTTTGTGGGTCTTTCTGATTTTATTTTTGGTTGTCTTTGTATTATAATAGAGGGATATTCCAGAAAAAATAACATGTCAAAACGGCCAAATTTCATTACATGAAAACTTTGTTTTATTATTGCTGCTTGTCTTAGCTGTCTTGTGTGCAAGGACTAAATGTCCACAGAGTCAGAGAGCCTAGGTCGAGCCCTGTACATATTGCTAAATGAAAAAAACAACTTGATAATTGCTTTACTTCTATTTTGATTGTCTAGTTTTTGATGCTAACTTCAAATAAAAAATATGTAAGTTCAAGTTTTAATGCAGTTTGTTAGATTCATGTCGCCCTTAAAGAGGTGCTAAAATAGCGTGCTGTGATTACGTAATACTATGTAATAATCGGGTTACCTAATTAACAGAATCCACAGATTAATTTAACACAGGCGGCAAACATCAAACAATCGAAGAACGATCAGCATGTGTCAGTTTCCACAAACACTGCAAAGGTATTAAAGCTATGATAACCATCACTTACAGGCATATATACTGGAAGCAGCAAACTATTTTTAGGCGGTGGTGGGGATATATATAAAGAGCCGTCTCCCCATGATGTTTTTCTGGAATAGCCCCGAGGGAGTGAATGCTGATATTGAAACACACAATAAACATACAATTTTTGGCCATTGGAATTTTCCTAACTCGTTCTGTCACTCTTAGCCATTTTATGTGAGCGATATAACATCTATGAATCATTTATAAGTGTACCCGATAGTATCACGATAGTATCGTGATAGTATGCCACGATAGTGATAGTATCGTGATAGTAGTTTCCACGATAGCAATACTATCACGATAGTCAAAATTGGCATCGATAGTCAGCCCTAGTAGTTGAGGCCTTGAGGAGATAACCATTTATTTTCTGTGTTGTACGCGTTAATTCCCTTGATTATCAGCACAGCTGAGAAAGGTCTATCTATCTATCTATCTTCGGATACTGCGTCGGTCACATTTGACCATTACCGCAGGTGTATATGACATACACTCCAGGTTTTGCAGGATGAAAGCCTACACAGTAATCATGTAATTACGATAGGGATCTTTAACCTGCACAGGGGATGGTTCTCCTTGCACAGGGGGCCTCCAGTTAACGTCCCGATCCGAAGGACGGTGCACTTTATGACATTCATCCCTGCAAATGATGCCAATGGAGCGTGTTCGGACACCGAAATTTTATCGCCGCTGCCGGGGATCGAACCCGGGACCTCTAGCATCAGAGGCAAGTGCACTAACCACTGAGCTATCACGCTCCGATGTCGTGTCCGTATATGTCCGGTATGGCTACGCTGTCATTCATACTTTCATGAACGGCTAAAAAATTAAGTTGCTTTCTTAATACTGGGGTATACAGGGGTAAACATTATTTTTCTTATATCAGCTCAAAAACAGATTGTAAGTACACGATAGTAGCGTCGAAGCGGTCCTATCGAGCCCTCGTAATCTATGTTTCTTGCAAAAATAAGAAAAATATCACAATTTTTCATCTTAAAATTTCCATTTCTGGCCAAAAATTGATAATGTATTTGTATAGGAGTGTTTTCGTAATGAACGTCGCCAACACACTATCAGATCGTGGAGAACCATGTATATCATGAACTATATTGTTTTCTATAGGTTAACATTTGGTTTTACACTGTAGATGTAAATATCACAAAAACATGCCTATTCTAAAATATTGTCATAACGAAAACAAGCCTATACAAATACATTGTTAACTTTACTACTGAAAAAACTAAAATTTTAAGATGAAAAATTGTGATATTTTTCTTATATCATATTTTAGAGCAGAAATAAGAAAAATAAGGTTTACCTATTTAATTTTTTTCTTATTTCTGCTCAAAATATAGATTGTGGGGACTAGTTAGAACCGCCTCATCGATGCGGTTCTAACGAGTACCCACAATCTATATTCTGCTCAAAATATAGATTGTGGGGACTCGTTAGAACCGCGTGTTTTCGTGAATATTTTTCACCCCCCGCCTCATCCTCAAATATGGAAAATTTCAGATGAAACATAAACATATTTTTTTCGTATTTCTGCTATAAACTTAGATTGTGGGTACTTGTTACAACCCATTGACAAGGCGATTCTAACAAGTACCAACACTCTATGTTTTTGAGCAAACAGATTTGGGTACTTGTTAAAACAGTATCGACGACGCGGTTCTTACAAGAACCAACAATCTATGTTTTTGAGAAGGAACAAGAAAAATAACCAGTGCTTCAGCTGAAGTGCATGACCCGCCGGATGCTTTGAGCTTTATGAGTGTTACCATATATGGGTTTGGCGGCCATTTTGGTCATGTGACCTGGACCTAAATCGGTTCCCCCAATAAATGCGCCTCATCGTAAGGAGCAAAAATATTTCTTATACTTTAGTACTGTATTCTGAATCGTTTGCAGGATAAAATGCATTCTCACTTTTCCAATACAAAAGCATATGTGTCAAAGTTTGACCTAGACAAAAAGGTCAAGGTCAGCCCAGGGTCACCATGTTAGCAATTTATGATGGGCCTACGTCCCAGATGCTATTTATCAAGTGGAAAGCTGCTCAGTGGTTCTGGAGAAGACTTTTTTTGAAGGGTTTTTACCATATATGGCTTGGTGGCCATTTTGGTCATGTGACCTGGACCCCTTGAGCAAATTTTGGTTTCCCCCATCCCATAGAGGCTCCATATGAAATTTGACTTCAATCGGCCCCACAGTTTCCGAGGAGAAGCGTTCGAAAATTTTCAAATTTTTCGCCTCGGCGAGGCTATACTACATGGAATGTAATATTTCGCAAGTTCATTGGTTTGTTCATTGATATCTATCAGTATGCCAAAAATTGTTTAAATATTCCAAGCGGTTAAGTCACTATCACCAATTTTCACAAACGGGTTACGGACGGACAGACAGACCACATATGGCTTGGCGGCCATTTTGGTCATGTGACCTGGACCCAATGAGCAAATTTTGGTTTCCCCCATCCCATAGAGGCTCAATATGAAATTTGACTTCAATCGGCCCAACGGTTTCCGAGGAGAAGCAGTTCGAAATTTTTCACAATTTTCGTCTCGGCGAGGCTATACTAAATGGAATGTAATATTTCGCAAGTTCATTGGTTAGATCTCATTACTTTAGTACTGTATTCTGAATCGTTTGCAGGATAAAATGCATTCTCACTTTTCCAATACAAAAGCATATGTGTCAAAGTTTGACCTTGGCACAAAGAAGGTCAAGGTCAACCCCAGGGTCACCATTTTAGCAATTTATGACGGGCCTACGTCCCAGATGCTATTTATTAAGTTTCGTTGAAATCTGCCCTGTGGTTCTGGAGAAGACTATTTTTGAAGGGTTTTTACCATTATCATATATGGCTTGGCAGCCATTTTGGTCATGTGACCTAGACCCCATGAGGGAATTTTTGTTTCCCCCATCCCATAGAGGCTCCATATGAAATTTGACTTCAATCGGCCCAACGGTTTCCGAGGAGAAGCAGTTCGAAAATTTTCACATTTTTCGCCTCGGCGAGGCTATACTAAATGGAATGTAATATTTCGCAAGTTCATTGGTTAGATCTCATTACTTTAGTACTGTATTCTGAATAGTTTGCAGGATAAAATGCATTCTCACTTTTCCAATACAAAAGCATATGTGTCAAAGTTTGACCTTGGCACAAAGAAGGTCAAGGTCAACCCCAGGGTCACCATTTTAGCAATTTATGACGGGCCTACGTCCCAGATGCTATTTATTAAGTTTCGTGGAAATCTGCCCTGTGGTTCTGGAGAAGACTATTTTTGAAGAGTTTTTACCATATATGGCTTGGCAGCCATTTTGGTCATGTGACCTAGACCCCATGAGCGAATTTTTGTTCCCCCCATCCCATAGAGGCTCCATATGAAATTTGACTTCAATCGGCCCAACGGTTTCCGAGGAGAAGCAGTTCGAAAATTTTCACATTTTTCGCCTCGGCGAGGCTATACTTAATGGAATGTAATATTTTGCAAGTTCATTGGTTAAATCTCATTGATATCTATCAGTGTGCCAAAAATTGTTTAAATATTCCAAGCGGTTAAGTCACTATCACCAATTTTCACAAACGGGTTACGGACAGACAGACATACCATATATGGCTTGGCGGCCATATTGGTCATGTGACCTGGACCCCATGAGCAAATTTTGGCTTCCCCCTTCCCATAGAGGCTCCATATGAAATTTGATTTCAATCGGCCCAACGGTTTCCGAGGAGAAGCAGTTCGAAAATTTTCACATTTTTCGCCTCAGCGAGGCTATACTAAATGGAATGTAATATTTCGCAAGTTCATTGGTTAGATCTCATTGATATCTATCAGTATGCCAAAAATTGTTTAAATATTCCAAGCGGTTAAGACACTATCGCCAATTTTCACAAACGGGTTACGGACGGACAGACAGACACTCTAGAAAATCAACCGACTTCAGTCGGTCGCTTTTTCTGCGGGTCGTGCAATATAAACCCTTGTAAACCCCAGTTTTTTTTTGTATAAAAGTGTGGTTGCAGGTGGTCAAACTGGTCATAATTATATAAGCATATTTTCGTGATGTCACACTTAATTGCAACAATGTCCCAATTACAGCATCGGTTTCCGCGATCTTTTATCGTGGATAAGGTTTCGTATTAAAAACGATAAATATGCTAAATCTTTCTGTGAAACTACCTATCCACCTTCAAAATTGATTATCGGCAAAAAAAACATAGTATTTTAGGACCGAAATGCTGCTAGGAACTGAGTTTTTAGGAACGTAATTGAATGGGGGCCGAGTTTGCTAGGGGCCGAGTTTGTTAGGGGCCGAGATGTCCATAAATCGCTGAAAATGCAGATTTTTTACCATGTCATCGTCGTAGCGCCTTCAGTTTTGATCGGATATTTCTGAAACTTATATGTAAGGTGGCTGGTGATAAAACCTCGGATGAGTTCGAAAACTGGCCAATTTATCATAGAGTTCTAGTTATGTCCCTTTTATGGGTGAAAATGTAGATTTTTGACATTGTCATCACCGTAGGCCCTTCAGTTTTGATCAGATCTTTCTGAAACTTACATGGCTGGGGATAAATCCTTGAATGAGTTCGAATACCGGCCAAGTTGGCCCATTTATCATAGATTTACGTCCCTTTGATGGCTGGAAATGTTGATTTTTGACCTTGTCATCACCGTAGCCCCTTCAGTTTTGATTGGATTTTTCTGAAACTTATACGTAAGGTGGCTGGAGATAAAACCTCAGATGAGTTCGAAAACTGGCCAAGTCAGCCCATTTATCATAGAGTTACATCTCTTTGATTGCTGAGAATACCAAATTTTGCCCTGGTCATCACCCCTTCAGTTTTGAACAGATTTTTCTGAAACTTATATGTAAGGTGGCTGTGGATGAAACCTCGGACAAGTTTGAATACCGGCCAAGTCGGCACATTTTTATCGGATCTTCTTAGCAAGTCAGGAATAAATGCTTGGATGAGTTTGAAAACCGGTGAGGTCAGCCTATTTATCATAGAGTTACATTCTTCTTGATTTGAAGAAAATGCTTACCCTGTCAGCACCATGTCCTCCAAGAAATCCTTCAGTAGAATCAGAATCAGATCAGAATCAGAATTGTTACTGGTGACACGTCAAATGACATTCATACACCAGGACCTGTGATGTGGGAAGTTAGTCCCTAGCTCTAACCAAAGAGGTAAATTTAGCTACACAATCATCAGCACCTTCAGCTGTCGAAATAATCGAATCGGGAAGGCATTCCAATCTCTAATGGTTCTGGGGAAGAACGAATCTTTATAAATGTCAGTTCTTGCGCTAAGGGTCTGAAACGCCAACGAATGGTGATTTCTACAGTGTCTAGCTGGGGGAACAAGGTCATCTGTTGGAATGCTGGCAGCACCCTTTAGACCTTTGTATTAAAGGATTAGCCTACTGTCTTTTCTCCTTTTCTTGAGAGACTCCCATTTTAATTTTCCAAGTATTCCAGTCATGCTCCCAGTTTCAAAGCAGTAATTGCCTGTTACAAATCTAGCAGCTCTATTCTGAACTTTCTCAATTTCATCGTTAAGGACCACTCCTCTGGGGTCCCAGATACAACTACCATATTCCAAGATTGGGCGAACAAGACCTTTATATGCTGCCTCTTTTACATCCTGAGGGCACTGATGAAGATTTCGCCTCAGGAAACCAAGCATTCTATTTGCCTTAGTACACATGTTGCTAATATGAGTATTCCATCTCAAGTTGTGTGAGATTGTCACTCCAAGGTATTTAATGGAGTCCACATTCTCGAGGACCGTTCCCTCTAAGGTGTAAGAAGCCTCAACTTTATTAGATCTCTTCCTAGTTATCTGCATAATATTGCATTTAACTGGCTGAAATCTCATGCCCCATTTACGTGCCCAACATCCTAGTCTATCTATGTCAGCCTGAAGTTTCAATGAGTCATCTGTATCTCTTATTTCCCGGTAACAAACACAGTCATCTGCGAACAGTCTTATTTCTGAGTCAATGTCAGTGGAAATATCATTGATGTACAGGGAGAACAAAAGTGGACCAAGAACGGTCCCTTGCGGGACTCCAGACAAAACTGGAGCCCACTCCGAAGATTCACCATTAACAACAACCCGCTGTTTTCTGTAGCAAAGAAAGGAATCTATCCATTTGAGGGTCTTTCCCCCAATTCCATAACCAAATAACTTAGATTTAAGTAGTTCATGAGGAGGGGTGTCAAAAGCCTTCTCGAAGTCCAGAATAAATGTGTCCACCTGTCCCCCTTTGTCCAAGATTTTTGCCCAGTCATTAATAACTGTGCTTAGCTGAGTTTCACAACTGTGCCTTTTCCTAAATGCATGTTGTCTGTCTGACAAAAGTTTATGTTCGTCCAAGTGGGCCATGATGTTTGAGCAGACTATATGGTCCAGCAATTTACACAGAACACAAGTCAGAGACACAGGGCGATAATTACGGGCAAGAGCCCTATCTCCTTTTTTGAAGAGTGGACAAATGTTTGCTAAGAGCCATTCTTTGGGGATTTCACCCGTATCAAGAGACTGTTGAAACAAGTGTGCAAAAACCGGACCCAACTCGTTTGCTAGTTCCTTCAGGACTCTAGGATGAAGCTCATCAGGTCCTAAGGCCTTACTGGGGTTTAAGCCTTGAAGTAATTTGATCACTCCTGCAGCTGTCACAACAATATTATTCATGAATGGGGCCGATCTTCCAGTCAATGGAACCTCTGTGAACTTAGTTTTATTAAATGCATCATTGAATTGACCAACTAGTTCCTCTGCCCTTTCAGAGTCTGATTCAGCAACCCCGTTCCCTCCTCTTTTATTAAGGGGCGGGATACCTTGCCTATCTTTCTTCTGGCTATTAATATATCTGTAGAAGTCTCTGGGATTTGCCTTTACATCACCTACCAAGTTATTCACATACAAATCATGCTGATTTTTTATATCAGTCTTGATTTCACGTCTCAAGTTTTCAAATTTTGTCCGGAGTTTACCACTTCCCGTCTTTTTTGCCTTTGCATGAATCTTATTCCTTCTGCGAATTTTCCTTCTTATCTCTAGAGTGATCCAGGGAATAGAAGATACAGACCTACTAGTTTTTGAGGGGATATGATTTTCGGCTGAAGTATGAATGAAAGAAGTTATCAAATCAAAATTCTCCTGTACAGACCGAGCATCTGAATGACCATTAAAGTAATTCTCCTTTGCAAATCTGAGTGCTTCCTTCCTCATAGTTTCATAGTCACCTTTCTGATATGAGTACACCTTCCTCCGAGGTTTCTTTATTGGTGGGATGTGAATTTTTAAATATCCGGAGACAACATCGTGGTCACTTAGTTTATCTGGGGAATGAATGTCTTCGAATTGTTCTGGCAAAGTCGTAAGGATCAGATCCAATGTGTTCTTATCAAGAGTGGGGAAGTTAACAATTTGTTCAAGGCCATGATCCTTCATAATGTCAATTAATATTTGTCCTTCCGACTGACTCAGCATTGTGCCCTGTTTGCTGAGCCTGTCGGGCCAAGCAATGTCTCTGAAGTTGAGGTCACCTAGAACATGTACAGCCGGGAGTTTTTTACCCCTATGCTGCGATTTAATGCAATCCAGTTGGTCTTTAAACAACTGGAAGTTTTCGATTGTACCATTTGGTGGGCGATACCAACTTGCTACGAAGTGGGAAGTTTTATTTGCAAAAACCTTAACCCAGACCGATTCGGTGTCATTTTCAAGTTCCATGAAAGGCATGTGAGGGATGTCTCTATGAATGAGCAACATCACCCCACCGCCATGAGAGTTCCTATCTTTTCTGTACACACAGTACTCACAAGTTTCAGGGAAAAGCTCAGATGTAGTAATTGAACTGTCAATCTGTGTTTCCTGAATAGCAACAATATGAGGTTGAGATGTATCGAGGAAAGCTAGAAGTTCAAGAATTTTCCCTCTAATTCCATTTATGTTTATACTGCAAAGTTTCAAACCTTTCACAAAATTTGACTTAGTTTCATCAGCAGTCAAAGATTTGCCTCTCTTATCCTCTGACAGAGGTTCAAACCTGTTTGGCTTACTCAGTTCTACATATTCATCAAAGAAGGAGTCTGAAAAGTTACAGACCTCACATTTTGGACATATCCAGTGGCAGCTTGAATTTACCAAAGTGCCATATTCTGCATCTGAAATGAAGGAGCAGTCAGTGTGTATCCACAGTTCACATTGATCACACTGAACGGCTTTGTGGCCATTAAGAACAGCACCACTGCAAAGTCCACAGTCAGCTTTGCAGTCTTTGCAATACCAAGTTCCAGTTCTAGATTCAATTTCTAACAATTGACTGTTATCCAAATCAGAACATGAGGAGTGAAAGCGCTTGTTACAGTCCTCACATTCTATCCATTTCTCGGAACCTTTGTAGAGGTTGGCACTTCCTGAAACTTTGAATCTGTTAGCTCAGGTGAGCAATACAGGACTAGCTTGGTCCTCTTGTTGACCTTGTCATCACTGTAGCCCCTTCAGTTTTGATCGGATCTTTCTGAAATTTATATGTAAGGTGGCTGGGGATAAAACCTTGGATGAGTTTGAAATCCAGCAAAGTCGCCCCATTTACTATATAGTTATGTCCCTTTGATGGCTGAAAATGTCAATTTTTAACCTTGTCTTCACCGTAGCCCCTTCAGTTTTGATTGGATCTTTCTGAAACTTATATGTAAGGTGACTGGGGATAAAACCTCGGATGAGTTTGAATACCGGCTAAGTTGGCCCGTTTATCATAGATTTACATCCCTTTGATTTCTGAAAATGCCGATTTTTGACCTTGTCATCACCATAGCTCCTTCAGTTTTGATCAGATCTTTCTTAAACTTATATGTAAGGTGGCTGGGGATAAAATCTCAAATGCGTTCGAAAACAGGCCAAGTCAGCCCATTTATTGTAGAGTTATGTCCCTTTGGTGGCTGAAAATGTTGATTTTTGACCTTGTCATCACCGTAGCCCTTCAGTTTTGATCAGATTTTTCTGAAACTTATATGTAAGGTGGCTGGTGATGAAACATCAGATGTGTTCGATAACTGGTCAAATCGGTCCATTTATCTTAAGAGTAACATCCCTTTGATTGCTAAAAATGCCAAATTTTGACCTTGTCATCACCGTAGCCCCTTCAGTTTTGATCGGATCTTTCTGAAACTTATATGTAAGGTGGCTGGGAATAAAATTTGGATGAGTTTAGATACTGGCCAAGTCGGCACATTTATCATAGAGTTACGTGCCTTTGGTTTCTTAAAAAATGCCTATTTTCGACCTTGTTAGCACTGCTGCCCCTTCAGTTTTGATCGGATCTTCATGAAACTTACAAACAAATAAGTCAGGCAGAAAAGCTCGGAGGAGTTTGAAAACTCGTGAGGTTTGCCTATTTGTCACAGAGTGCAGCAGTTAATTGCTTATTTTTTAACTTGTCATCACCATAGCCCCATCAGTTTATATCGGATCTTCTTAGCAAGTGACTCAGGAATAGAAGCTTGAATGAGTTTGAAAACTGGTGAGGTCAGCCTATTTATCATAAAGTTACATTCTCAGGGATTTTCCTTGTGCAACTTTGGGGCTGGTAAGCAGCCCCTATTTTTCCCAATTTAGAGACAGATATTCACAAATTTTATATTAAACAAATTTCTCAATTTCTGATGTTGTGCTACGTTTTGATTAAAATTTCATGAAAATTGCACCAAAATTGACAAAGTTACAGCTGATTTGAATTCCCAACTATAAATGTTAGCGATCTGTTTTTCCCAAACCCGGCGGCCCCTGAACCCTGATTCTGAAGGGTAGGAAAATCCTTGATTCTACTTGATTTGCAGAAATTGCTTACCCTGTCATCACCATGTCCTTCCATTAATCCTTCAGTAAAGGTTGGCACTTCCTGAAACTTTGAATCTGTTAGCTCAGGTGAGCGATACAGGACCAGCTTGGTCCTCTTGTTGGTAAAATAGCCTCATGAATACTCTCAAGTACAATGTAGGTTTTAACCCATTTAGTACCGTAAACCCCAAATTAGGCACCATGGCAAATAGTGCAGGCCCAGATCAAATGCCGCATCTGATCAGGGCCTACACTGTTTGCAAAACGTTCAGCCATTTTCCAAAAAGACTTTGAAGAAAACACAACCTGACACCCCATAATTTTGAAATGGACTCCTTTTACATATAAGGAAGATTCCATTTGGTGCAAAATGAATTGATACAAGTTTGTGCAACCTGTTCAGTTCTATACAAGTGCCAGAGTGTTGAAACTATGTACATACACATGTACATGTGTATAAATATTGTATATGGCAGATTTTATTCTGTTCAGTATGAAATGGGTTGATAACCTCTCTTGTATGTTTTCAGGTCGCATTCACTCGGCGGTGATCAGTGGTGTGAATCCAGATGCTAAAAGTGTCACAGTTGAGTGGTTTGAGAGAGGTGAAACAAAAGGAAAAGAGGTTAGTCAGACATGAAGTGAACGGCATCAGGTTAACATGTCCAATCCATGGAATTATACTGTAATGATCCTATGCATTGGGACAGATAGGCCTAAGCAAACAGTGTAGACCCAGATCAGACTGCTCCTGAAGGAGCAGTCTGATCAGGGTCTACACTGTTTGCCATTCTGTCTGCACCTTTTGGACTCCTTTCTGGATAATGAAACAAATTTGTCAAGTTTAGGGGAATAACAGCAAGTCCTTGAGGTGTCCGAATTTTTAGGATGTTTACGGTAATCACCTTTCTAAACCCCTCTGTATACAGAGAAAAGTGGGGGGTTTACAGGAATATTCATTCTTTTCCTTATTTTGACTCAAAAAACAAGTTGTACTCTTTGGAACTGCCTCGTTGAGATGGTTCTAACGAGTACCTACAGCCTGTTCAGGCTAGGTATGAGAAAATTATCACAAATTATCTTAAAAAACATAACCGTTTTTGAAATGTGTGAAAACTTGCAGTCATACAGATGCATTGTATCGTAATGCAGGGTTTGTGCTTTGCAAAATGCGAAAAAAAGATGGATGTGATGAAAACTAATTGCATAACAAACCCAACTCCTCCTACAGTTTACATCTGATCAAGCTGAAACTTCATACATAGTTAGACCATGATTTGGGGCGATGCATATTGTTTCGAGGTTACGGTCCACCAAATAATAATAGAGTTATGCCCCTTTGAAATCTTTTGTAAACTTTTCATTTCCGGATAACTCCACCTTCAGTTTACATCCGATCAAGCTGAAATTTCATACATAATTTGACCATGGTGTGGGGCAGTGCATATTGTTTCAAGGTTACGGTCCACCAAATAATAATAGAGTTACACCCTTTTAATTTTTTTTAAATTTCATTTCCGGATAATTGTAAACTTCTTGTTTTAGGATAACTCCTCCTACATTTTACATCCGATTAAGCTGAAACTTCATATATAATTAAACCATGATGTGGGGCAGCGCATATTGTTTCAGGGAACTTTCCACTAAATGTTTTCCATAGACGACAATACTAACCTTTCACCTGCTCCCACAAAAACTGCACATACAAAACTTTTCAAACCTTACTTGTTTATAGAGCCATCCTAGCCCAACAAGTTAATGAGAAAAATCCACATGTTGATCTGCTGCTTTTCAAGTTACAGTCAACCATGTTTGTTTACCTGCTAGAACGGAGTAAATACAAACCAACATTTTTAAAGGAGGGGTGACCAGATAAAATTAGCAAAAATTTCTTTGAGCCTGCAGATATATTTATAAAACATGCATCATTTTAGTCCCTTACACTTATCATTTTCTATCCAATGGAAGCAAGTCTGATATTTAGAATGCAACTAAAAGCTCGGTCCAAAAGTGATAAAACCTGGTACCTCCCAGTATTTATTGCAGTGCTACCTTTAACGTTACCATCCACCAAATAATAATAGAGTTATGCCCCTTTGAAAACTTCCGTAAACATTTTTTTATGCCCCCGCATCATATGATGCCGGGGGCATATAGTTTTTCGTACGTGCGTACATGTGTACATCCGTCTGTACGTGTGTGTGTACGTACGTACGTGATCCTGTAACCTCGGGTTAAAGTTTTTGTAACAGGTAGAGCCTGATTTATGAATGGCATTTGGCGGGGGCATCCGTGTCCTATGGACACTTTTTCTAGTTTTTCCTACATTTTACATCCAATGATGCTGAAACTTTACATACAGTATGACCACAAAATTGGAAGCAACATCTCCAAAATGACCTTTACAGTGTTGACGGGGACGTTAGACCTCAAATCAAACAAACAAACAATGACCATGGTATTGAACACTGCATATTATTTTGAAGTTACAGTCGGCCAAATATTACCAGAGTTATTCCCTTTTCACAGATTTTTCTAAACCTATTTTTGTTTCCGGATAACGCCTCCTACATTTTACATCTGATGAAGCTGAAAATGAGCGTATAAACTATGATGTGGAGCAGCTCACATGCTGATTGAAATATGAGTGAAAAACAGTCAGAGAGTCAATTTTTATACTAACATTATGACGTCATTATCATGGTTATAGATATAGTAACAATTTAAAAGATGAAAGATAATCTCATGGTTGTTTATGTCCTAAAAGTTTAATCACTACAACTGGTGTTGAAAACAAACTCCTATGGTTTCTTCTTCTAACAAGTGCACATGAGAGTGTCTTAGTTAATGAAACATTAACAATGTCGTAGCAAAGTTTTTATTTCTGCTCTAAAACATAGATAATCTAAGGCCAAAATCTATGTTTTAATGCAGAAATAAAAAAAGAGAGAAAAATATCAGTATTGTATGTTTTAAATGAGTAGATAATAACAATATTTGATAATAAAATATTACTTTGTTTAATGAATTTATTCTTATAAAAATGATAACTCATACCTTATTTGTCTTTTAAAGAAACATGAGACCAACATTAAAATATTTTGTTTGCTGTCATACTACTGACCTAGTGAAATCTAAATAACCACCCAAAAAATTCAATGGCTGTTAATGAAACAAGTTAAAAAAAAATCTTTTTCTCAGAATGGAATGTAATATAATTCATTTTGCTTTCTACAGCAAAAACAGCAAGCACATTATTTTAAGGATCACAACAGGGCTACCCATATCTTAAAGAGATGTATCCAGCCATACATTATTCATAGAACAACAAGATTCCTATTTAGCCTAAAAAGCCTAGCTAGATCCAGAATCTGCCTAGCAAAATATGAATTCTTATTTGGACTAAACAGAGTTTAGCCAGATCCGGAATCTGCCTTTCCTAATCCTATTTGGCCTAGCCAGATTCTGGATCTGGCTAAATTCCTATTTGGACTACGGCAAATACATAGATGGCTTGTCTCTTAATCGCTGACAAAGCAAGATAGTGCAGCAATTATTGTGATTTACTTACTGGTCTAGTTTTACCGTATTTAAGGACTCAAAAGACTGACAGTTGTTGACGATTTTTATGCCCCCGCATCGTATGATGCCGAGGGCATATAGTTTTTCGGTTTTCCGTACGTGCGTCCGTGGGTACGTGCGTACGGGTGTCCGAATGTATGTCCTTCTGTACGAAAGTGTGTACGTACGTACGTAATCCTGTTAGACTCAGGTTAAGGTTTTTGTACAAGGTAGAACTTGAGCTCATATTTTCCAAACCATACAATAGATTTGGTTTATATTTAGTATGATGTTAGATATAGGTCCAAAGTTTTATTCAGCAATACCCCCACCCATACCCATGCCCTCATGGTCAAGGTCTTGAACTTAGAAATTTCTAACGTTTAAGACCCAGGTTAAGGTATTTGTACCAGGTAGAACTTGAGCTCATATTTTCCAAACCATGTAATGAATTTGGTTCATATTCGGTATGATGATACATATAGGTCCAATGGTTTATTCAGCAATACCCCCACCCATACCCATGACCTCAAGGTCAAGGTCACAGACTTAGAAAATTTTTAATGTTTAAGACTTTGGTTAAGGTATTTGTACCACGTTGAACTTGAACTTTTATGATTAATTTGGTTCATATTTGGTTTGATGATAGATACAGGTCCATAGTTTTATTCAGTAATACCCCCCATCCATTTCTATGACTTTTAGGTCAAGGTCGCAGACATAGAAATTTTCAAATTTAAGTATGTAAATAGCTTATATTTTCCAAACTTTATAATGGATTTGCTTCATATTTGGTATGACAATAGTTGCAGGTCCAAAGTTTCATTGAGCCATACCCCCACCCCAGAGTAATTGATAAGGGTCGTATCGTCGTAAATACGACTCTAAAATCGAGCAAATACGCCTAGAAATGAAGAAAAAGTCGTACCAAATACGACCATCAAACTGGCGATACGCCAAGGTCGTTCCATTGCAGTCGTATCGGCAATGAAAAAAAACAACAAAAAAAAACAAAAAAACAATCGAAATCGCGGTAATTTTCGCCGCATCATAGTCTTCAACAAAAACTGTTCCAATCTTCAAGAACGATTCTTAATTCATCCATTCATGAATGATGGCATTTGTTTTAATTACGCTGAAACACTTCAACTTTAACTTTTGACGATCATCATGATCATTTATTGAGCATATATTTAATCAGCCTCCAGTTATGACAACTATCAACATGATTAAAAACCGATTATTGATGAGGATTACATAACGGTATTTATTATCTAAGGGAAAGCCGCCCGCATTATTTACTTTATTAACAACGCCTGAAGCATGAACATTAACTTTTTGACAAGCTTGCATAAAAATACGATCCTGAATATTGTTAGGCAACCACATTGTCTTCTACGGAGTGTCATCTTCGAGAAAAAATGGGTTCGACAGATCTACAGATTCACTTTGTCATGTAGTTAGGAATTAAATATCAAAACAGACGCGCAGACGATAAAAAGTTAAGTTTCTGGAGGACCTGACAAAGTACCTCCGGAAAAACGCAAGAAAAAAAAATCAAATGCATGGGAAATTTCTGGCGGCTATTTCTCCCAAATCACAGAAATTTACGTTGAAATGAATTACTTTGTATTTTGTGGAAAAACAAAACAGAAGCAACAACAACTGGGCTAGGAAAGTTATAATTAATGTAACAGCGAATATATATCCGACCAGACAGTGTTAGCGCAAGCTCTTTCTGCTTAGCGTCCGCAGGCCGCAGATGCAAGAAAATTTGCGTCCATGACTCAATTTTTCGCGTCCTTTGGCAATTGGCGGAAACTCTTAACAGGAAGCTTAAAAACCTTGTTTTTTGCCGTTTTCCGACACGTGTATGTCGGCGCCTTTGATTATTGCATCATGGTGGTTGTTTACTTTTGACTCCACTTCTATTTTTCAAACTTTATCATCCCGACGTATTTTTTCTTGCAACATTGTCGTCAATGCACGTCTGAGATAGAACCACCGCTGCACAGACTGATCTCTTTGTTCGCCGTGTTCCGTATACATTTGACCAAAATTATATTTATTGAGTCACAATGGCAGGGTTAACCTGTAATACATGGGTACTCATACCGTATATCTAATTGTGAATCACAGGTGGTCAGGTCAGCATGCAGTGCATGCTTATTTACCGCTGTTTATCAAGTAGCCTATTGAATTAACACCCTAAGATGTCTCACCGGCGTCTTTGAACATTAAGCAGAATGACTGGCAGCGCATCATAAAAGAACGCAAACACACCAACCGGGACAGACTGATTAGCTTTCACAGATGCGCTTGCTGATCTGAGTCTTCACTGGTCTCACGTTTTATTGTATTTTTACTGAGCGCTGAATTTCTCGCCTTTTACCAATCGCATGCAGTTGCTACAAGTAGTGGAGATTTCCCTCTGCCTTTGAACGCGTAGCACATAAGGCCGCTGCAGACACAAAACATGGGTTTGAAAACGTTTTGATGACAGTATGATCTGTGTGACGGCTGAAGACTCCAACCAGCCTGCACAGTCTGATCAAAACGAGCCTTCAATGGCGTATTGGAAATTCCAAAAACACATGCGAAGAGTACGACCACATTGGCTGGATTTACATTCTTTAGAAGAAAAAGTAGTTTTTCAATTTGCTGTCCGCCAGCTTATTTACATGAAAATGTATATCGGTATGTAAAGATGGTAGAATATGTTTAACGTCTTTTACATATGGCCATTGCCAAGTCTGAAATTATTATAAGTGCACTAAGCAGCCATCCTGTGATGACAGATGAAGATACGACCCTAGTTTTGAATTTAGGAGTACCGATACTCTCAACGAATCACAGGATACGCCTATAGTCTTTGATTGAAGGAGTAACAGTACTCCTCGGGCAAAAGCTTATCAATAACGCTGCCACCCCTTACCTAAAGGTCAAGGTCACAGACACAGAATTTTTTTTAAATTATATTTTTTGAGAGTCGATATTTCCTGAACAATGTGATGGATTTGCTTCATATTTGGAATGATGATTGATGCAGGTCAAAAGTTTCATTCGGCCATAACCCCGCCCCTGCCCATGACCTTAAGGTCAAGGTTGCAGACTTAGAAATGTTTAATGTTAACTTTTGTAAGAGCTCATATTTTCCAAACCATTTGATGGATTGAGTTCCTATTTGGTACATGTATGTTGATAATTAATTTTTCAAGGTTTAATCAGCCATAC
Organism: Lucinisca nassula; assembly: GCA_963580285.1. Taxonomy (NCBI): domain Eukaryota; kingdom Metazoa; phylum Mollusca; class Bivalvia; order Lucinida; family Lucinidae; genus Lucinisca; species Lucinisca nassula. Next base: position 17,383,096 of record OY757014.1, on the reverse strand, counting down.
ACCAATCTATGCCAATGACCTAAGGACAGGTGTTATTGTAATATGTCATTTTTTTGTGGGGGAGGGGGAGGTAGGCCTCTGGGCGGGGCATTTGTGTTGTATTGACACATTTCTAGTTTTTTTCTACTTGCCCAACAGGGCATCGTAAGGTCAAGTGAGTGAGTTTTAGTTTTACGTCCCACCAACAGCTAAGGTCATACGGAGACGGGACCTCGGTTTAAAGACTCATCCGAAAGTCTGGAGAAGCCCGGGATCGATCCCGCGATCCCTGGTTTACAAGGCGAGTAGCGTAACCACTGCACCACGGAGGCTTCTATCGTCAGGTCAAAGTGAACCTGCCCGGTGCAATTTTGGACTTGTCCCGGGTGGCAGGGCAATGGATTTGTCAGTCCCTGTGCGATTTCTACCGGAAGTCTTATGGCTCAGGTGACTTCCAAACATGGCGGTCACGTGATCTGACCGGGAACCGTTTAAGACACTTATATATAAAAAAAAAAAAAAAGAACTACAAGACAATAGTGCTCATTGTGTTTTGAAGGAGAAAAACGACAGCTACCTATATTATGGTTACATATTTTTCACAAGTTCTTGTTTAGGTGCATTGGACAAAATTGTGTTAAACCGGATAACGTCATTTCCGGGTGTAAAATCAAACAGCCGGTAAGGTGGGTAAAAGCTGTGCCCTTGTAAGAAAGACCTATCGCTCCTGTGTATAAGAAAGACCCATCCCTCTTGTATAGGAGAACCTCATCTGATGGAGTGTACTTGCTTTCTTATGAGTGTGATAAGTTGCTCAAGTTGGACTATTTCCTTGGGTGAATAAATGCGCCTACAGCAAGCTGAAGGTTAATATACATGTAATTCATTTGTAAACAATCTCTGCATTTTGTGGGTGCATTTCATGTATTCATATATGATTAGCAAATAAAATTGAGTTGAGTTGGTTAACCCTTTGTATGTGGGAAATAGGGATGTAACGATAGTCAGAAAATGACTATTGCGATAGTATTGACATTGCAAGAAGAACCATTGCGATACTATTACTATTGCTGACTACTATTGCAATACTATTGCGATACTATTGCCTAAAACATATTTCTTGTGTTAGAAGGAAATAAAAACTATTTAAACCTTCAACTGCTTTTGTGTATGTACATGTATTATCTGTATAAAAGAAATAAAAAGGATAATTTACACAGAGGGACAACTGATGTAAACTCCTGTTTGCTTTTCTGCCTGTCCCTACAAGAGAAAACAGCTCCCCAGGAGCATCTTATTCCTTCAAGTGTAAATCCTCCTGGAGACTTATTTTAATAGAAGTTGCCAAGTACATGTATCAATTCATAGTGAGAATGTTCCATCAGTTTCTTAATCAAAATAAAATAAATTTGGACCCAAAATTTTCCCAATCAAACATATATAAATATAATCCAAGGTTTCTATCAAGTTTTAAGCACAATAACTTTATTTCTCTCGACTTAAAGTGTGGTAATACGGTAGAAAATACTGTAGTTGTCACTGTCAATAACAGTACTTTCTCAAGTTAATTGCAGACATGTCATTATAGCTTATCCAATTAGTAATTAAAGATACAATTATATAAACTAATTTAGCTTGACATGCATGATTAACACGAGTTGCAGCCGATATACCCAAAAGATTAAAATTGTCCTCTTAGCGAGAAAAGAGAATAAACAATGCAGCTTAGTTTATAATTTAATGATCCAGCAACAAGACGAGGACTCATCCATCCAAACCGAGCCCAAACTTTCACACCCCCCCTACAAGCAAGTTCAAGGCAAACATCAAAATATTCCGTCATCCAAATCACCATAACCATTGCTACCGTTTATTCTGCTAGCGATCGGTAAATGGCGTCATCTGACTCCAGCAACCCCACACATGTTTAATGTTATCATTTTATTTTATTGGGGCGTATTTCGTTCGTTCATAAAAAAAGTTGTTTGGAACAGGTAAAAATATTTTCTCGATAGCTAAACGGTTGTGAATAGAGGTGGATAGAAAACTGCGCCCTGCTTCCGACTTAACCCCGGAAACAACTCCCGACGTATCCCTGGAAGCTCCGTGTCAATCACAAACAACAGCATACAGATGTGTTCACACAAATTAAAGCGTTCCAGTTTTCCCGCCAAGCGTCTGCTATTTCGCGTCAAAACATAACCATTCACGAGAGAGTAGAATAGTACGTTTTTATTACCATATATTTACCTTTAGATAGAGCTAATCGTCTTAGGAGCGATTTAATCCTTTTCTCAATGATTGAGGATTATATTTTATGATTGAGGGATAAACGCAAATTAGATACAAAACTAGACTTAATTTTCACACCTTGTCATGCGGAACATTATAAAGACATCGATAGTGCTGGAGGCTTGTGTTTACAGTGTGATAGTAGAATAGAATGGTCCGTGACAAATACGGTCGGAGTTTATAACACGATTTGATTACCTAACACGGTCTGTTTGTTGGAGTTCTGTGTTATAATAAGGTTGAAGCTGTAATTGTTTTCTAGTGCGGTATTTCCATGTGCATATTTTTTTAATACACGGCGTCCAAGATTTAAAATTACATGTCTGGATGCCCAAATTATAAACGTTCTTTGCAGGACAACACGTATTTTATTTCCTTTGATGTCTGCTATTGACAAAATAAGAATCCACTAAAACATCAACCAGAACAATTTTCTGCACCTTTTGAAGTGGTAGGGACATGTGCAGACTTCCCATGCTTCACGTGCTAATGCCGGCAGCACCCTTTGATAAGAAATACCGCTGTGTAAACACGCATTAATTATTGCTTTTCTTGTCACTGGCTTACAGACAGCTTGCAGATTAGCGTAATCAAAATATGCATGGTCGTCCGTGTCAATTATTTCGAAAAGTATTTACTGTTGAAATGTGCTTCAGAAAGCTGTAAATTTACCAGTTCAATGAAGGAATTTTCAGCCTGCTGACTCTATAACGACATTGGGTGGTCTGTTTTACACCAAACTCGGTATGAATGTTCATTGGGCAGTAGCCTTTCAAATGCAACCTTTCATGACTTGATCATTGTTGTCATGGTAAAGAGGGGGCATCTCAAAGTTGGCAAAAAGTGTGTTTTCACATGAATTTTTGACCACATTTTAATCTTCACACAGCTGTCAAGGCAACCATTAAAGTGTTTGGCACTGGCCATTTTCACTGTTTGCAGCATGTTTAATCAGCATCAATTTTCAGGCATATTTGACCCCAGACACCCTCAGATATAAATTTTAGCGGCCGGTTGGGCCATACACCCAAAATTTTTTGGGATGTGAGGGGGGCGTTGTCCCCCTTCAATCCCCCCAGAATATTTTTAGTGGGGAGGCGCACGAAAAAACAGGTCACTTTTTCGCCCAACAAATCCTAAAGCAAACATAACTATCCAGGGGTAGAAATGCAGATTTTATGTGCTTCTGGGGCTTAAAATAGGGGGGGGGGGGTGCAGACACATAAAAACACGTATCTGAGTGGTAAAGGGTTAATTGGTCACTGGTAGTCACAAAGGGCCTCCGCCCATCCGGGCTTGAAGAAATAGATGGGCTGCATGATGCTTCCACCCAGAGCTGAAACTTCCAGCACACGAGTACTGGTAAACTGCTTAGAGCATCTAGCCTGCCCAGGCAAAGCGGTGCAAGTTGGACCGTACATGCTTATAAACCCTATTGATTTCATTGGGTGACAGGGCTTGAGACGTCATTTCATCTCAGTGTCGGGTAAAAGTCCCACAAAATTGGAAGCAACATCTCCAAAATGACCTATACAGTGTTGACGGGGACCTAAAACCTAAAATTCAACAAACAAACACTGACAGTCACATGGACATAAGCAATATAAGTCAGATTCTTTTAGTCACTTTCAAACTTTGGGTTTATTGACCCAAAAATGCTGGGTCATTGAGTCTTTTGTTAAAAATAGCACTTTCAGATAAAGAGGAGTGCTAAGGATTATTTCGGGAAGATACTTTGAGTACTCACTAGAATAGCCTTCATGAGACAATTCTTATGAGTAATCACTATATGAGCCCCGCCAAGCGAGTTTGTGTCTTCGAGCATTTCGTCATGACAAATTTTAACTGCGCATGCCCAGTCATTCAGAAGGGCCAGGGAAATGGCTTTCTGTCTGAAGGTTCCGCTTGATTCACTGCTTGTATGAGCAAGCTGAGAAGGTTCTGGCAAGACTGCGCGGATGCGCAGGCTCGCTTGAACCGTCGCTGCTCACATAGCGACAAGTACCAAAATCACTTGACGGGGCCCATATAATGCTCAAGAAATTTGTCCTTGAATTACCCTTCTTACTCCTTTTCTAATGTTCAACAGGAATTGAACCTTTCCAGACTTATCGGTCTCAGCTTATTCAGTGCATGTTAGCCCCTTTTTGTACCAAATGGAATCTTCCTCCTTATATACAGAAAAAGTCCAGTTCAAAATTCAGGGGTGTCAGGTCGTGTTTTCTTACAAATTTATTTGGAAAATGGCTAAACTTTTCGCAAATAGTGTAGGCCCTGATCAGACGCCCCATTCTGAGGCATCGGATCTGGGTCTGCACTTTTTGCCAAAGTACCCCTTTAGGGCTTTCCCCCTCATACAATGGGTTAAAAAGAAAAGATGAAAGGCGTAAATATTGAAAAAAATATTTTTCTACAAATCATTTGTCATTGTTATGTATTAGACTACTATGTCATATTATTGTATAATAAAATTGTATGCTTCACCGGTGATGTGATGTAGTTCAACAGTTCTGCAGTTAACCCATATTGTATCGGAAACCCCAAAACGGGTAGTTGGCAAACAGTGCGGGCCCAGATCAGATGCCACAGAACGCGGCATCTGATCGGGGCCTACACTGTTTGCAAAATTTTCAGCCAATTTCCAAATAGTTTTTAATAAAAACACAACCTGACATCCCTAAATTTTGGAATGGACTCCTGCTCTTTATAAGGTGGAATATTCCATTTGGTACAAAAAGGGTTAAGATCAACAATTGCTGAGTTTAGTTGATTCTATTTGATTACTTTTACACTTGATTAAATCGTGTGTGTCACATTCATCACTAGACACCATGAAAAAAATGGTTTGTAAAACTTTTAATATCTGGATAAAACCAGTTAAAAACTTCATGAAAAAATTAATGGGAATTGATATATTTTCAGGGGAGACAACTTTTTCAAAAATATTAACCCTTATATTGCTGTTTACGACAACCCCTGTCTTTGCCAACAGTGTAGATCCAGATCAGATGAAGAAGCCATCTGACCAGGATCTACACTGTTTGGCTTTCAGTTTATGAATTTGTAGCAATAAATTACATCAAGTAATTTGATTGGTTGATAGACAGAAATGGGTTTGGCTTAAATGAATATTCAGCAAGATGAGGGTTAATACTTTAAATTTGCATTATTGAGCTATCCGGAAAAAATGCTTCCAAAAATAAAATACATATAGCCTGTATTTTTCTTTAAAACAATACAAATGAATGCATTTTATGCAAAAATGCGAACAATTATGATGACAGGTAAACGAATTTGAGAGGGATTCCCTAACTAGGTTTCGAACACTAGTTAGATCTATTTTTAGTTCGTGACAAAAATAGAATCCCCATATATGACGTTATGCGACGTTCATTTTTGGCCTTGTTTGCTTAGGCCATGCCTGAATCGGAAAAAAATATGATGCTGAATACCATGCCATAAGTATTGACACTCAGATTACATTTTGTCCGTCATGCGAGCTTGCGTGCGTCCGTAAACAATTTCAAATAAGTATATCTCTAATACCCCATGGCCAATCTTGATCAAATTTCATGAGAAGCATCATCAGGTAGGGGGAAAGGCTCCATAAGGTTTTTTGGCTGATCAGATTGGAATTCTGGTTGCCATGGAAACAAAAAGGTTCCATACACTTATATTTTGGGAAAACGACGTCTCCACTTTTTCTTGGCCATTTCTTATCCGATCTTCATCAAACTTGCAGATAACCAGGAGGGGCTTATAGTCTACGTCGAGTTCGAATTTCGGCTGCATGGGACGAACAGCTTTTGAGTTACCTGCCCTTGAGCATAAGTATAAGTGAAAAATGGTGTCTCAAGCTTTTCTCAGCCGTTTATGATCTGATCTTTTTGTAACTTTTCATAAATGAGGACAAGCATGAAATCTTGGACGAGTTCGAATTTGGTTTGAATCTGACCAGAGGTTTTCCAGTTACTTCCCCTTGAGTGTGAAACATTTTCCCATAGACTTGTTATTGGGAAAACAACGTCTCCACTTTTTCTCAGCCATTTTTGATCCGATCTTCATCAAACTTGCAGATAACCAGGAGGGATTTACAGTCTACGTCGAGTTCATATTTGGGCTGCACTGGACAAACAGCTTTGGAGTTATCTGCCCTTGAGCTTAAATATCAGTAAAAAAAGGGTGTCTCCAGCTTTTCTCAGCCATTTATGATCTGTTCTTTTTAGCTCACCTGAGCCGAAGGCTCTCAAGGTGAGCTTATAGTATAGGAAGGCATCTGGCATCGGTCCGTTGTCCGTCCATCATCCCCACCTTTGAACTTAAATATATAAGTGACTAGCTGGCCAATCCAAATCATATTTTATTTGCAGCATCACTGGGTTGGGGGATTGACTGCATTAGGTTTTGGACCAGTTTTGATCAGAACTGTGGTTGCCATGGAAACGAAAAGGTTCCATAGACATATAATGGGGAAAACGACATCTCCACTTTTTCTCTCCCATTTCTGATCCGATCTTCATCAAACTTGCAGATAACCAGGAGGGGCTTACAGTAGGGGTGTAACGATGCATCGATAGTTCGATGCATCGCGATAGGGACTACCTCGATAGCAATGCATCGATAGTACTTTGGACTATCGATAACTATCGCCGATAGTTCTTTCAACTATCGATAGTTTCGATTGTTTTTTTTTCTTGAACAGACTTTGAAAATATACCTGTACTGTTGTGTAATAACGCAAGTATTTTTGCTTAGGATATCCATTCAGTTGTAATCAGGACAGACTGATAAGCCATCACATATGTGCATGATGATCCGAGTCTTCGCTGGTCGCATATGTGTATCATAGTTTTTTGCCGTGTGGTGAATTTCTCGCGGCGATGAATTTCCCGCTGTCATTTTTGCACGTGCAGTTGAGGCAGTCAGAAATTTTCCCGCGTTTTTCAATAACAACACGTCAACGATAGCTTGCTCACGCATTTGTTGCATGCAACTTTTTGAAAACATGACAGTGAAACCTGTCCGCCATGTGAAGGCTCAGATCAGCCTGTGCAGTCATATATAAATGTTTGTTGTTTGTATTAGCTTTGCGTAGTATGACTTCTGGCACCAACGCCATTTCCCTGTTCAGTTTTGAAGACATTTGCAAGATGCACAAGCTGATTTTATGTATGAAGAAATGTTTGTTTTCGCTGTGTGCTGACACATTCACATAGGTAAATGACTTGTATAATAAACGACGGTATAATGCAGTTTAACTTGTTGCATATAAGACTCGTTTTGCGTCCGACAAACACGATTGCTAATGAGTATTAGGGCCAGACTGTTAAACCGCCCTTTTGTGGTCGCATTAGAAATGTTTCTCGAGAAATGCACAGAATGTGCATGCGAGTACACGATAGACTCAGATTAGTCGATAAGACTAGTATGCACAAATACATCAATGACGATGTCATCAGTCGGCTGACTGGACCGATTGGGATTGAATTCTTGGGCGAAAATTTATGCTGACAAAGTTTTATTTTCCTGTCGTCATTCTGTAGGAAAAAAACGTGCAGCACGAGGCCTTAGGTCTCTGTCTATCAAGTACTTTCTTAAGGTGATTCCGGATGTTTTGATGGTGGACACTGGACAACCTGGGACAAATTGACGTTTTTATTTTTCGTGTGTCTTTCTTATTTTATTTTTGGTTGTCTTTGTATTATGAGCCCAGGTCGATCCCTGTACATATGGCTAAACGAAAACACCGACTTGATCATTGCTTTACTTCTAGCTTTTGATGGTTGGTTGATTTTAGGTTTAACGTCCCCATCATCACTGTAAAGGTCATTTTGGAGACGTTGCTTCCAATTTTGTGAGACTTTTAGCCGACATTGAGATGAAAATGACATCTCAAGCCCTGTTGCCCAATGAAACCAATAGGGTTTATTAGCATGGACGGTCCGCCTCGCACAGTGGTTCCTGGACAGGCTTAGATTCTCTAAGCGGTTTACCAGTACTAGTGTGCGGGCCGGATTCAGCTCTTCGTGGAAGCATCTAGCTTTTGATGCTAACTTCAATTAAAAAATATGTAAATTTAAGTTTTAATGCAGTTTGTTAGATTCATGTCGCCCTTATAGAGGTGCTAAAATGTCGTGCTGTGATTACGTAATACTATGTAATAAATAATCGGGTTACCTAATTAACTGAATACACAGATTAATTTACCATAAGCGGCAAACATCAAACAATAGAAGACCGACCAGCATGTGTCAGTTTCCACAAGCAGAACATCTCAAACAATGCAAAGGTATTGAAGCTATGATAACCATCACTTACAAGCATATATACTGGAAGCAGCAAGCTATTTTTAGGCGGTTGGTCCTTCTGCAGGTCGTGGGGATATGTAAAGAGCCGTCTCCCTATTATGTTTTTTTCTGGAATAGCCCCGAGGAGATGAATGCTGATATTGAAACACAATTAACATACAATTTCAGGCCATGGCAATTTTCCTAACTCGTTCTGTCACTCTTAGCCATTTTATGTGAGTGATATAACGTCTCTGAATCATTTATAACAGTGCCCGATAGTATCATGATAGTATCGTGATAGTATGCCGCGATAGTGATAGTATCGTGATAGTAGTTTCCACGATAGCAATACTATCACGATAGTCAATATTGGCATCGATAGTCAGCCTTACAGTCTACGTCGAGTTCATATTTGAGCTGCATGGGAGAAACAGCTTTGGAGTTACCTGCCCTTGAGCATAAATATAAGTGAAAAATGGTGTCTCCAGCTTTTCTCAGCCGTTTATGATCTGATATTTTTGTAACTTTTCATAAACGAGGACAAGCATAAAATCTCGGACGAGTTCGAATTTGGTTTGAATCTGACCAGCGATTTTCCAGTTACACCCCCTTGAGTGTGAAAAATTTTCCCACAGACTTATAATGGTGAAAACGATGCATTCACTTTTTCTCAGCCATATCTGATCCGATCTTTATCAAACTTGCAGATAACTAGGAGGGGCTTACAGTCTACGTCAAGTTCATATTTGGGATGCATGGGACAAGCAGCTTTGAAATTACCTGCCCTTGAGCATGAATATAAGTGAAAAATGGTGTCACCAGCTTTTTTCAGCCGTTTATGATCTGATCATTTTGTAACTTTTCATAAACGAGAACAAGCATAAAATCTTGCACGAGGTCAAATTTGGCTTGAATCTGACAAGCGTTTTTTTCAGTTACATCCCCTTGAGTGTGAAAAATTTTTCCCATAGACTTATTATGGGGAAAACGACGTCTCCACTTTTTCTCCGCCATTTCTGATCCGATCTTTATCAAACTTGCAGATAACCAGGAGGGGCTTACAGTCTATGTTGAGTTCAAATTTGGGCTGCACGGGACAAACAGCTGAGTTACCTGCCCATTAGCATAAATGTAAGTGAAAAATGGTGTCTCCAGCTTTTCTCAGCTGTTTTTGATTGGATCATTTTGTAACTTTTGGTAAAGAGGACAAGCATAAAATCTCGAGTGAGTTCGAAGTTGACTTGAATCTGACCAGTGGTTTTCCAGTTACATCTCCTGGAGTGTGAAAGATTTTCCCATAGATTTACAATAGGAAAACGACGTCTCCAGCTTTTCTTGACCATTTCAAATCAGATCTTCATCAAACTTGCAGATAACCAGGAGGGGCATACAGTCTATGTTGAATTTGAATTTGGGCCATGCAGGTCCAATGACTTCTGAGTTACCTGCCCTTGAGCATAAATATTAGCGAAAAGCTTTCCGCAACCATTTTTGATCTGATCTTTTTGTTACTTTTGGTAAACGAGGATAAGCATAAGATCTCTAATGAGTTCGATTTTGGCTAGAATCTGACCACCATATTTCCAGTTACATCCCCTTGAGGGTGAAAAATTTTCCCATAGACTTACAATGGGAAAACGATGTATCTAACTTTGCTTGGCAATTTCTAACCTGACCTTCATCAAACTTCCAGATAACCAGGAGGAGCTTACAGTCTATGTTTAGTTCACATTTGGGTCGCATGAGACAAAAGGCTTTCGAATTACCTGCCCTTGAGCATAAATATTAGTGAAAAATAGTGTCTCCACCTTTTCTCAGCCATTTCTAATCTGATCTTTTTTAAACTTTCAGTAAATGAGAACAAGCATAAAACTTCAGATGAGTTTGAATTTGGCATGAATCTGACATTCGGTTTTGCAGTTACAGCCCTTAGAGCAACAATTTTCCCATAGACTTACAATGGAAAAACCACTTTACCAACTTTTCTCCGCCATTTCTGATCTGATCTTCATCAAACTTGCAGATAACCAGGAGGGACATACAGTCTACATAGAGTTCGAATTTCGGCTGCATGAGACAAACAACTTTGGAGTTACCTGCCCTTGTTTATTGATTTGAGGTTTAACATCCCTGTCAGCACAGTGTAGGTCATTTTGGAGACGTTGCTTCTAGTTTTGTGGGACTTTTGCCCGACATTGAGATGAAATTATATCTTATTAAGCCCTTTCCACCCAATGAAACCAATATGCATGGACGGTCCAACTGGCACCACTTTTCCTGGGCAGGCTTAGAACCTGTTTACCAGTACTCATGTGTGGTCGGTTCCAGCTCTGTATAGAAGCACCATATAGCCCAATCTATTTCTTCAAGCCTTGATGTGCATTCTTAAAACATCATTAATGATTTTCTGGTACACAGGTGAGCGATATAGGGCCATTTGGCCCTCTTGTTTATTAAAAAAACTTGCTTTTCCATTTGAAAAGAACAAAGGAAAAAGACTTTTTTTTCTGACATGGCTCATAATCAAAAACAGTGGTACAGTGAACAGTGTTTTAAAGCAGTTCTTACACTTTCTCTGTTTCAGATTGAGATAGAGGCAATCTACTCTCTAAATCCACATCTACAACAGCCAGCAGGTCAAAGAGACACACATTCATCTCGGGTAAATATATGTTTATGTTTGTAATATATATATGTATGCATAGTTTTCTTTACACCGTTTCTCCTTGGTTGATGGTGGCTTTTACCCTCATCCTGCTGAACACAACAACCCTACCTTTGCAAATAGTGTAGAGCCAGATCAAATGGGGGCCTCCGTGGCCTAGTGGTTAAGAGCACTGACGTCTCACGTCTCTCACTGCTGTGGTTCAAGCCTGGGGTCGCTTGAGACTCCAAGCTCTGCAACAGAAGGTCAGGTGTTTTTTTTCTTCCGAGTTTTGCCCACCTCTAATTAACGATCGGCTCGATATAAGTGCAATAATCGGGCCGTAAAACCAGAAAAAAAGAAGAAAAGAATCAGATGGCTTCTGACCAGCTGATCAGGATATACACTGTTTGTCATTTAGTCTTCGAATTCAAATGGATAGAATAAACACTGCTAAAAACAATTAAAGGAGCAAACTTTTAAACCTGTATAACATGACTGCTTGGCAATTTTCAAACTCATGGAAAGGCACTATTTTAAAGTGACATCTCTTAACAATGTTCATGCAAACGTCAAGAAGCAAGGTTCACAACACAACCTGACAGCACTATATTTTGAAATTGATTTTTGCTATATATAAGGAGGAAGATTCCATTCAGTACAAAATGGCTCCCTAACCCTCCTTATCTAAGTTTACAGGCACCTCCCTATTTTATGCAAGAGTAATCTCCCTTAAAAATTATCGAAAGGTGGCAGTACAATTTCTTAATTTTGTACTTATGCATATAATTGTACTCATCAAATTTTGTACTCATGCATATAATTGTACTTATACAAGAAAATCAGTAACAATAATCATTTTTGTGGAATTCATTGATTGATTAAATGATAATCTGCTTAATGGTGCCAGCCTTTTTTGAGACAACCTGATATCAAGACCACTCCACTATTACCCCATCTACCAACTGGTCCTAAGTAAGTCTTAGACCACCCCACTTCTAGATGTAGGAATTTTCCTGTATTTACAACTTAGAAAGTGTGAATTTTAGCGGGTTTTAGACCACAAGTGTACATGGTTTTAAAAATTTATCACCAAATAAATTTATATAAAATTGGCCTAAAATACAATTTTAAGGAATTTTAATCATTATTTGATTGAATCAGTTTTATAATTTAGTAGGTAGGGTATGAAAAGAGCAGAAAATTAAGCTTTGCCTGAGTAATCTTTTAATACAATTTGACAAGAGAAAAGGTTTCTGCGTTCAGTTATGGGAAAACGTTAAAAATGAGGTATAGTTATAAAAGATGATATTTTGATTTGGAATGTCACAGGAAAAGTGAACATACATACATGACACCTGTGATAACTAATTTACTCAAGCCAGTCAGGGCTTGAAGAAGAAGATTTGGCTGCATGATGCTTCTGTGCAGAGCTGAAACTGACCAAAATATGAGTACTGGTAAACCACTTAGGTCTTGAGCTTGACCAGGCAGAGTGGTGCGAGTCAGTTCGTCCTGCATATATAAACCCCTTGCAGTTTGTTTGGGTGGTAGGACTTGAGGTGTCATTTTATCTCAGTGTCAAGTAAAAGTCCCACTAAGTTGGAAGCAACATCTCCAAAATAACCTAAATAGTGTTGACGGGGATATAAAATCTTAATACACAAGCTCAAATGAGCATGAAGTCTGTAAATATTATAAGCTCATGAATATTTAAATACCTAAATTAAAGCTTTCTTCCTGCTCACCTCAACAAATAGACTGTCCTGCTCATAAATATTAAATGCCAAGAAGTGTTTGCATTTTAATTTTTAAAAATAGGGTGCTTTTCATGATGAGGTTGGTTTAGCATGAAGATAATGGTATCATCATAAAGCCAGTCCCTTAGTTAGACAGGCTGGGAGAAACATACAGGCTAGGAGAAACTGATATGGCCTATCTTCGGAAATCCTCTAGGCCGAACCACTGATTTGAACATGGGTAGTTATAGGAATGTGCCTGCTAATTGATCAGCAGGCTGGCCTTGAGGGTTAACTCTTATCATGCTGTTCAAGACAACCCCTATCTTTGGAAACAGTGAAGATCCAGATCAGATGGCTTCTTCAGAAGCCATCTGATCAGGATCAACACTGTTTGGCATTCAATTTATGAATTTGTAGCAATAAATTATATCAAGTAATTTGATTGGTTGATAGACAGAAATGGGTGTGGCTTAAATGAATATTCAGCAAGATAAGGGTTAATATATTAACCCATAAGATGCCAATCATGTTTTGTTGTCTGCTGGTTACTTTAAAAGGCATTTTTGCAAACAGTGTCAACCCAGATCAGTCTGGGGTCTTATCTGGGTCCACACTGTTTGTCTGCATGGAAAAATATTTTTGAAAGTTTGCAAAAAAATTCAGCAGACAACATAAGCGGACAACATTTTCAGATGTAGTTTTTCTGGGTGTCTTAAGGGTTAAAGCATTTTTCCTTCTCCTCAAATCAACTGGGCATGCAATTTGTCCTGCTCCTAGATACTATAAATGTCAGCAATTTACGACAAATTAATATTAATAGTTGCTGACAGGGCAAATACCATTTTCTACTAATTTGAGCAATTCCAACAAGTACCCACAGCCATAATGAGGATGACTGAGGGATAATTCAGCTTATTTCTCAGTTTAAAATATATGTTGTGGGTACTTGTTGGAATTGCCTTGTCAAGGCGATTCGAACAGGTACCCACAACATATTTTAACCAAGAAATAAGGAGAAAAATATCTCTTTATTATCCTTGCCCAGTCTTGCAAAGTCTCAAAATCTTTTAAACTTCCACTTGCCCTGCATTGCAAAATTTATACCGCATTTACTCTAAATATTCAGACACCTTGACTCTCTAAAATTTGAACAAGTACAATTTACAACCCGAAGCTGAGTCTAAGCTTAAATAGTGGGATAAGTGACAACCAGTTTAGACCCTGATGAGACGCTGCATTCTGCGGCATCTCATCTTGATCTCCACTGTTTGTCGGAATACATACAGCAAATATGGTGATATGCAGACATGCTAAAATTGTAAATGTGCAAATTTTCACTTGCCCTGCAGCCTTTGGCACTCGTAAGACGAGCGGATCCCTGTCTTGTCTGACCCTTGGCTAGTTTAACCCTTGTCCTGCTGAATATTTTAATCTGCCACTCCCACTACCGATTAATAGCCAATCAGACTACTTGATGCAAACTATTGCAACAAATCCACAATCTGAATGACAAACAATGTAGATCATGATCAGATGGCTTCTTCAGAAGCCATCTGATCTGGATCTACATTGTTTGAAAGATAAGACATATCCGGGCTCAGCAGGACAAGAGTTAAGCACTGTGGGTGCTTTTTGTTGGTGTATTTTTCTCCCGAAGGTACATTTTTATGTCGCTTTCACAGGCAATGTCGCAAGTAAACAAAAAAAAGAAAACAGGGTTTTGTACCATACTTGGTATTTTAGGTTGTAACCTCTTATCTAACCGATATCAAGATTTCTAACAAAGTATGTTTCTTGTTTAATTTTAAATGAAAAGTTTCAAATTTGTTATTCAAGTAATCTCATTCTTTTTTTCAAGCCATTTTGTAGGTTTCAAATCTTTCTATTAAACATTTTAACTCTTAAGATGCCAAGAAAAACGTCATCTGAAAATGTTGTCTGCTTATGTCGTCTGCTGAATCTTCTTGTAAACTTTCTAGAAATATTTTTTTTTCATACAGGCAAACAGTGTGGACTTAGATCAGACTGCTCCTACAGGAGCAGTCTGATCTGGGTCCATGCTGTTTACAAAAAATTACTTTTAAGGTAACCGGCAGATGTCAAGGCAGACGACAATCGTTGTGATTGGCATTTTATGGGTAAAATGGTGTTGAATGTTTATTAGAGATTTTATAATAGCTGATTGAAAAGCATAGCTCCAGATAAGGTGGATTTTCGACGATAATTGCGGGATAATTTTCCTTATTTCCTGTTTGAGATGTACGTTGTGGGTGCTTGTTAGATCGCCTTGATAAGGCAATTCTAACAAGTATCCACAACATACATTTTTATGACTAAATAAGAAAAAATATTCCAGAAGTTATCATTAGTACTCCTCTGTCTTGAGCAATGAAAAAGGCTGTGTTTGGTCTACTGAAATATCATATGAACCCCAAGATATACACTGATTCTTTTTGAGTTTTTTTTGTGGACAAGATGATGGTTTCGAGATCTATGCGAAAAAAAGACTGTTAGTGCATGGTTCAAAATTAACCCTTTTTGAACTAAATGGAATCTTCCTCCTTGTATATGGCAGGAGTCCATTTCAAAATTCAGGGGTGTCAGGTTGTGGTTTCTTCAAAATTCGTTTGGAAAATGGCTTAACAATTTTGCAAACAGTGTAGCCCCTGATCAGACATCGCATTCTGCGGCGTCTGAGCTAGGCCTTTACTGTTTGCCAGGGTACCGTTTTGGGGTTATCGGTACAAAATGGGTTAATAGTGGCAAGAAGCAAATTTACTACCTGAAAATTCAGTTTGCTGCCTGATCAAACAATTGGTAGCAAAAAGTTGCAACTTAGTTTTGTGCCTCGAACATTTCCAGCATGTCTGTAAGACAATGAACCAGTACAGCTGTAATGAAAGTACATTTGAAAGCAGACAAAGGCAGATGGCTCTACGGTATTTCTTTTTTCATTATTTTTAGCAAAAATATGATTTGACATTCCATGTAAATCATCTGACAATTCACATGATATGTCAAGCCTTATTTTGCTAAAAATAATGATGAAAAAGTACTTCTAAAATAACATATTCTAAATGTGTGTGTGTGTTTTATGTCCCACTAGCAACTCAGATCATACAGATGTGACTTGGGTTTAAGGACTCAGCGGATAGTCTGGAGAAGCCCTGAATCGAACCCACAACCCCAGGTTTATGAGGCGAGTAACGTAATCACTTCACCATAGCTTGTAATATATTTTAAATATACTTAGCACTTGAATGATTAATCAATGAGAGGGAGGACTCTACTGGCTGCCATGTAAATGCCTTTTGCTATCTACTTGCTACTTGCAGAAAAAAGAAAAAAAGTTAAAATTGTCAAAAAGGCTTTATGAGGAACATTAGCTCATCAGCTATGTTTGGTGATGATCGATGAACTTTGGCCAATTGAAAATGTATGCTAACTTGATGCAGGCCATTTATAATTATTTGGGGATCACAAGTGATTAGTCAGTCCGAGGTTTTCAACCCACTGGTGTATAGAAAGTAGTATTAACCCATAAAATGCCAATCACGACTATTGTCATCTGCTTTGTCGTCTGCCGAGTACGTTAAAAGTAATTTTTTGCAAACAGTGTGGGCCCAGATCAGACTGCTCCTAAGGAGCAGTCTGATCTGGGCCCACACTGTTTGCATGTATGCAAAAATATTTTTAAAAATTTGCAAAAAAAATCAGCAGACAACATAAGCAGACGACATTTTCATATGTAGTTTTTCTCGGTGTCTTAAGGGATAAAAACGTGTCCCAATAATTGCATTTTTCTGCAGATTGATTTCATCTGAATTGAAAAGATAAGATCTGTCACATTCGATTTACTCCACTTGACCCTTTCACCCCTGAGTTTATGACGTGGACTCTTCCAGGGGTTTAGTAAATTATTATGAACTTTAAGTACTAATCACCCTAGCAGACAACATTTTCCAAGTGTTTTTTTTTAGCTCACCAGAGCCGAAGGCTCCGGGGGAGCTTATAGGATAGGCAGTTGTCCGTCGTCTGCGTCTGCGTGGTCTGCGTCTGGTGACGTCAACACTTTTGAACGACATCTCCTCTGAAGCCGCTAGGCCGATTGGGCCCAAATTTCATCTGTAGCATCCTTGGGTTGGGGGATTGAAAGTTTTTGTTTTTTATGAAATTCGGCTCATTAGTTTGGTTGCTATGGCAACTTAGAGTTTCCATAGACTTATAATGGGGAAAATTGAAAAATGGCATTTACTGCCTAGCCGCTGCAGATATTTTGACAAAACTTTCATAGAAATATTCCTTAGGCAATCTACTATCTGCCAAATGATTTTAGGCCTACTGCTCATTTGTATTGGTTGCCATGAAAACCAAATTGAAAAAAATAGAAAAAAAAAAAATACTTAAAAAATCATCTCCTCAGAAACCGTATGCTCTATGAGGCTGAGAGTTTATGAAAATATTCACCATATTTGCCTTTACAGGTTTTGTGTTTTTAGCTCACCTGTCACTACGTGACGAGGTGAGCTTTTGGGATCACTTTTTGTCCGTTGTCCGTCCGTGCGTGCGTCCGTGCGTCCGTAAACAATTTCAAATAAGTATATCTCTAATACCTCATGGCCAATCTTGATCAAATTTCATGTGAAGCATCTTCAGGTAGGGGGAAAGGCTGCATAAGGTTTTGGGGCTGATCAGATTGGAATTCTGGTTGCCATGGCAACATATAGCTCCCATAGACTTATAAAGGGAAAAATTTGAAAAAATCTTCTTCTCTGAAACCACAGGGCCCAGAGCTTAGATATTTAGCATGTAGCAAGGGCAAGTGGTCAACTACATAATTCCTGCCAATCATGCCCCTGGGTTCCAAATGGGCCACACCTCGGGGGCCCCTTCGCTCCCATAGACTCATAATGGAAAAAAGCTTCAAAAATCTTCCTCTAAACCACAGGGCCCAGAGCTTAGATATTTAGCATGTACAAATGGCAAGTGGTCAACAACATAATTCCTGCCAATCATGCCCCTGGGTTCCAAATGGGCCACGCGTCCGTGCGTCCGTCCGTCCGTAAACAATTTCAAATAAGTATATCTCTAATACCTCATGGCCAATCTTGATCAAATTTCATGTGAAGCATCTTCAGGTAGGGGGAAAGGCTGCACAAGGTTTTGGGGCTGATCAGATTGGAATTCTGGTTGCCATGGCAACATATAGCTCCCATAGACTTATAAAGGGAAAAATTTGAAAAAATCTTCTTCTCTGAAACCACAGGGCCCAGAGCTTAGATATTCAGCATGTAGCAAGGGCAAGTGGTCAACTACATAATTCCTGCCAATCATGCCCCTGGGTTCCAAATGGGCCACGCCTTGGGGGCCCCTTCGCTCCCATAGACTCATAATGGAAAAAAGCTTCAAAAATCTTCCTCTAAACCACAGGGCCCAGAGCTTAGATATTTAGCATGTACCAATGGCAAGTGGTCAACAACATAATTCCTGCCAATCATGCCCCTGGGTTCCAAATGGGCCACGCCCCGGGCCCCTTCGCTCCCATAGACTCATAGTGGAAAAAAAGCTTAAAAAATCTTCTTCTCTAAAACCACAGGGCCCAGAGCTTATATATTTAGCACATAGTAACGGCAACACGTCATCTACATAATTCCTGCCAATCATGCCCCTGGGGTCCAAACGGACCACGCCCCGGGGCCCCTTAGCTCCTATAGACTCATAATGGAAAAAAGCTTCAAAAGTCTTCTTCTCTGAAACCACAGGGCCCAGAGCTTAGATATTTAGCATGTAGCAAGGGCAAGTGGTCACCTACATAATTCCTGCCTATCATGCCCCTGGGGTCAAAACGGACCACACGCCGGGGCCCCTTAGCTCCCATAGACTCATAATGGAAGAAAAGCTTCAAAAATCTTCTTCTCTGAAACCACAGGGCCCTGAGCTTAGATATTTAGCATGTAGCAAGGGCAAGTGGTCATCTACATAATTCCTGCCAATCATGCGCCTGGGTTCAAAATGGGCCACGCCCCGGAACCCCTTCGCTCCCATTGACTCATAATGGAAAAAAGCTTCAAAAATCTTCTTCCCTGAAACCACAGGGCCCAGAGCTTATATATTTAGTTTAGCATCTAGTAACAGCAAGTGGTCACCTACATAATTCCTGCCAATCATGCCCCTGAGGTCCAAACGGACTACGCCCCGGGGCCCCTTAGCTCATATAGACACATAATGGAAAAAAGCTTCAACAATCTTCTTCTCTAAAACCACAAGGCCCAGAGCTTAGATATTTAGCATGTAGCAAGGGCAAGTGGTCACCTACATAATTCCTGCCAATCATGCCCCTGGGTTCCAAATTGGCCAAGCACCGGGGCTCCTTCGCTCCCATAGACTCATAATGGAAAAAAGCTTAAAAAATCTTCTTCTCTGAAACCACAGAGCCCGGAGCTTATATATTTAGCACGTAGTAACGGCAACACGTCACCTACATAATTCCTGCCAATCATGCCCCTGGGGTCAAAACGGACCACGCCCCGGGGCCCCTTAGCTCCTATAGACTCATAATGGAAAAAAGCTTCAAAAATCTTCTTCTCTGAAACCACAGGGCCCAGAGCTTAGATATTTAGCATGTAGCAAGGGCAAGTGGTCACCTACATAATTCCTGCCTATCATGCCCCTGGGGTCCAAACAGACCACGCCCTGGGGCCCCTTAGCTCCCATAGACTCATAATGGAAGAAAAGCTTCAAAAATTTACTTCTCTGAAACCACAGGGCCCTGAGCTTAGATATTTAGCATGTAGCAATGGCAAGTGGTCATCTACATAATTCCTGCCAATCATGCCCCTGGGTTCAAAATGGACCATGCCCCGGGGCCGCTTTCTTTCCCAAGTGGTCACCTACATAATTCCTGCCAATCATGCCCCTGGGGTCCAAAGGGACCACGCAACGGGGCCCCTTAGCTCCTATAGACTCATAATGGAAAAAAGCTTCAAAAATCTTCTTCTCTGAAACCACAGGGCCCAGAGCTTAGATATTTCACATGTAGCAAAGGCAAGTGGTCACCTACATAATTCCTGCCAATCATGCCCCTGGGTTCCAAATTGGCCAAGCCCCGGGGCCCCTTCGCTCCCATAGACTCATAATGGAAAAAAGCTTCAAAAATCTTCTTCTCTGAAACCACTAGGCCCAGAGCTTAGATATTTATCATGTAGCTATGGCAAGTGGTCACCTTCATAATGTCTGCCAATCATGCCCCTGGAGTCCAAATTGGCCACACCCCAGGGCCCCTTAGCTCCTGTATACTAATAATGGAAAAAAAAGGTTAAAAAATCTTCTTCTCTGAAACCACAGGGCCCAGAGCTTAGATATTTAGCATGTAGCAAGGGCATGTGGTCAACTACATAATTCCTGCCAATCATGCCCCTGGGTTCCAAATGGGCCATGCCTCGGGGGGGGGGGGGGGGGGGGGGGGCCTTCGCTCCCATAGACTCATAATGGAAAAAAGCTTCAACAGTCTTCTTCTCTGAAACCACAGGGCCCAGAGCTTAGATATTTAGCATGTAGCAAGGGCAAGTGTCAACTACATAATTCCTGCCAATTATGCCCCTTGGTTCAAAATGGGCCACGCCCCAGGGCCCCTTCGCTCCCATTGACTCATTATGGAAAAAGCTTCAAAAATCTTCTTCTCTGAGTTCACAGGGCCCAGAGCTTAGATATTTAGCATGTAGCAAGGGCAAGTGGTCACCTACATAATTCCTGCCTATCATGCCCCTGGGGTCCAAACGGACCACGCCCCGGGGGCCCTTCGCTCCCATAGATTCATAATGGAAAAAAGCTTCAAAAACTTTTCTGCTCTGAAACCACAGGGCCCAGAGCTTAGATATTAAGCAGGTAGCAACGGCAAGTGGTCACCTACATAAATCCTGCCAATCATGCCCCTGGGGTCCAAATGGGCCACGCCCCGGGGCCCCTTAGCTCCCATAGACTCCTAATGGAAAAAAGCTTCAAAAATCTTCTTCTCTGAAACCACAGGGCCCAGGTTACCTACATGAATCCTGCCAGACATGCCCCTTGGACCAGAATTGGCCACACCCATGGCACATTAGCTACCATGTATGGACTTAAAATGGAAAAAAAACTTAAAATGGAAAAAAAAAACTTCAAAAATATTCTTCTGTGAAACCATTAGGCCTAGAGCTTGGGTATTTAGCATGTAGCAACATGGAGTTTTTGCCTACATGAATCCTGCCTGTGTCTTGCCCCTGGGGTTCAAATTGGCCAAATCCTGCGGCTTGTTAACTCCAAATAATAAACTTATAATGGAAAAAAAAAACCTTTAAAAATCTTCTCTGAAACCATTAAGTACGGACCTTAGATATTTAGTATATAGCAACATAAAATGGTGACCTATGGAATTATACTGGAAAAAAAAAATCAAAAATCTTCTTCTCCAAAGCCATAAGGCCCAGAGCTCAGATATTTAGTATGTAGCAATGTCAAGTGGTCTCCTACACTTATGATTTTCTGGTACACAGGTGAGCGATATAGGGCCATTGGGCCTCTTGTTTATGAAATTCGGCTCTTTAGTTTGGTTGCTATGGCAACTTAGATTTTCCATAGACTTATAATGGGGAAAATTGAAAAACGGCATTTGCTGCCAAGCCGCTGCATATATTTTGACAAAACTTTCATAGAAATATTCCTTAGGCAATCTACTATCTGCCATATGATTTTAGGCCTACTGCTCATTTGTATTGGTTGCCATGGAAACCAAATTGAAAAAAATAGAAAAAAAAATACTTAAAAAATCATCTCCTCAGAAACCGTATGCTCTATGAGGCTGAGAGTTTATGAAAATATTCACCATATTTGCCTTTACAGGTTTTGTATTTTTTATGAAATTCGGCTGTTTAGTTTGGTTGCTATGGCAACTTAGATTTTCCATAGACTTATAATGGGTAAAATTGAAAAATGGCATTAACTACAAAGCCTTTGCAGATATTTTGACAAAACTTTCATAGAAATGTTCTTTTAGTTAACTTCTCACAGCAATATGCTTTTATGTCAACCTGGGGGTCCTGTAGGTTGTGCCGGGGCCATTCCCCGCCCCAGTTCTTTATAAAATTCCTTATATCTCAGAAACCTTACAGATCCCCACCCCTAAACCATATAATATATTCTTGTTCCTTATGATAAGATGCATTAAGTGACACCAACCTGGGGATCCCCCCGGATGTGCCGGGGACATGCCCCACCCCCTCCACTTCATAAAATGCCATTTATCTCAGAAACCATTCAGATCCCCACCCGTAAAGCGTATATATTCTTGTCTCTTATGATAAGATGCACTCAGTGACACCAACCTCGGGGTCCCCAAGGATGTGCCTGGGCCATGCCCCACCTCTCCATTTCACAACAGGCCCAATATTCCAGAAACCTAACAGATCCAAACCCCTAAATGAAATATATTTTTGTTCCTTATGATAAGTTGCATTCAGTGACACCAACCTGGGGGACACCCGGGATGTGCCAGGGATTCCCAACCCCCTCCACTTCATAAAAGGTTGGCCCCCGCCCATAGGGGCTTGAAGAAATATATGGGCTGCATGATGCTTCCACGCAGAGCTGAATCCGGCCCGCACACTAGTACTGTTAAACCGCTTAGAGGATCTAAGCCTGTCCAGGAACCGGGGTGCGAGGCGGACTGTCCATGCTAATAAACCCTATTTGTTTCATTGGGCGGCAGGGCTTGAGATATCATTTCATCTCAATGTCGGGTAAAAGTCCCACAAAATTGGAAGCAACATCCCCGAAATGACCTTTACAGGATTGATGGGGACGTTAAACCTCAAATCAAACAAACAAACAAAACTTCATAAAAGGCCAAATATTCCAAAACCTTACAGATCCCCACCCCTAAACCATATATATTCTTGTTCCTTATGATAAGAAGCATTAAGTGACACCAACCTGGGGGTCCCCCAAGCCTGTCCAGGAACCGGGGTGCGAGGCGGACTGTCCATGCTAATAAACCCTATTGGTTTCATTGGGCGGCAGGGCTTGAGATATCATTTCATCTCAATGTCGGGTAAAAGTCCCACAAAATTGGAAGCAACATCCCCGAAATGACCTTTACAGGATTGATGGGGACGTTAAACCTCAAATCAAACAAACAAACAAAACTTCATAAAAGGCCAAATATTCCAAAACCTTACAGATCCCCACCCCTAAACCATATATATTCTTGTTCCTTATGATAAGAAGCATTAAGTGACACCAACCTGGGGGTCCCCCCAGATGTGCAGACTTCATAAAATGCCATTTATCTCAGAAACCATTCAGATCTCCAGCCCTAAACCATATATATTTTTTTTCCTTATGATAAGACGCACTCAGCGACACCAAGCTGAGGGTCCCCCGGGCAGTGCCGGGGTCATGCCCCACCCCCTCCACTTCATTAAAGACCAAATATTCCAGAAACCTTACCGATCCCCGCCCCTAAACCACGCCAAGTTCTGCAACGGAAGGTCAGGTGGTTTTTCTCCGGGTACTCCGGTTTTCGCCCACCTCTGATTAACGACCGGCTCGATATGAGTGAAATAATCTTGAAAGGGCCGTAAAACCCAAACCCCCCCCCCCTCCTTGTGATAAGACACATTCAGTAACACCAACATAGGGTGCCCCCAGGGCTCGCCCGGGCCATGCTCCATTCTTCAACTTCACAAAAGACCATATATCTGAGAAACTGTTCAGAGCCCTACCCCTAAGCCATATATATTCTTGTTCCTTATGATAAGATGCAATCAGTGACACCAGCATGCCCCCCCCCCCCCCCCCCCCCATATATCTTAGAAACTATTCAAATCCCCACCACATAATCACATATATTCTTGTTCATTTTTATTAGACACATTCAGTCAACCCATCTTGTGGGTTCTGCAGGGGCCATTTCTCTCCCATCCACTTCATAAAAGGGCCTCATATCTCAGAAACTGTTCAGCATTAGGTTGCAACAATCTTGGGCTTTTCTGAAATCCACCATGCCCGAATCCCTCCACTGCTTAAAAGGCCTTACATCTCAGGAGCCATACATATCCCACCGCTAAACCATATTTGTCTCTGTTCTTTTTTATAAGACACATTTAGTGGCACCAACCAGGGCTCCATTGGGTTCATGCCCCACCCTCTCTACTATATAAAACACCTAATATTTCAGATACAGTCCACATGAGTGCTCATTATGCCCCCAACTTTGAAAAAGTTGGAGGGGCATATTGCTTCTGGTTCATTCGTCCGTTCGTCCGTCCGTTACGCTTTTGATGCATAGCATAACTTTAGAACCGTGTATGCTAGGGTTTTGAAATTTCATATATGGATTCCTCATGGAAAATTAGCTGACGCGTATTTTTTTTCGTCCGGATTATGCCCCTTTTAAGAGTTATTGCCCTTTGAAATTTTTTTTAATAAAATCTTGTCAGCAAGATATCTCAAAAACTATTGGAGCTAGAGCCTTGAAAGTAGGTGAATATATTGGTGGTGATGAGTAGATGAACTGATTAACTTTTGACAGAATTCCGAAAAATACTTTGTGAGTTATGGCCCTTTGTCATTTTGGTAATTTGTGCCCATTGTAATGTATGCTAAAAGTGATGCATAGCATAACTTTAGAACCGTGTATGCTAGGGTTTTGAAATTTCATATATGGATTCCTCATGGAAAATTAGCTGACGCGTATTATTTTTGTCGTACGGATTATGCCCCTTTTAAGAGTTATTGCCCTTTGAAATTTTTTAAATAAAATCTTGTCAGCAAGATATCTCAAAAACTATTGGAGCTAGAGCCTTGAAAGTTGGTGAATAGATTGGTGGTGATGAGTAGATGAACTGATTACTTTTTGACAAAATTCAGAAAAATACTTTGTGAGTTATGGCCCTTTGTCATTTTGGTAATTTGTGAAAAACTTTGTCATCGTTCTAGCGCCTACATTTCTTCACCAATTTCAATATAACTTCACACAAATGTTCCTTATAAAAAAATCTCGAGCGAGTTCGACTTTCAAGGTCATGACCTCAAGGTCAAGGTCACTGTGGCTATTTTTAGAAAAACTTTGTCATCGCTCTAGCGCCTACATTTCTTCACAAATTTCAATATAACTTCACACAAATGTTTCTTATGACAATATCTCAGCGAGTTTGACTTTCAAGGTCATGACCTCAAGGTCAAGGTCACTGTGGCTATTTTAAGAAAAACTTTGTCATCACTCTAGCGCCTACATTTCTTCACTGATTTCAATATAACTTCACACAAATGTGCCTTATGACAATATCTTGAGCGAGTTCGACTTTCAAGGTCATGACCTCAAGGTCAAGGTCGCTGTGGCTATTTTTAGAAAAACTTTGTCATTGCCCTAGCGCCTACATTTCGTCACTGATTTCAATATAACTTCACACAAATGTTCCTAATGACAATATCTCGAGTGTGTTCCACTTTCAAGGTCATGACCTCAAGGTCAAGGTCACTGTAGCTATTTTTAGAAAAATTTTGTCATCGCTCTAGCGCCTACATTTCTTCACTGATTTCAATATAACTTCACTCAAATGTTCCTTATGACAATATCTCTAGCGAGTTCCACTTTCAAGGTCAAGGTCACTGTGGCTATTTTTAGAAAAACTTTGTCAATGCTCTAGCGCTTACATTTCTTCACCAATTTCAATATAACTTCACACAAATGTTCCTTATGACAATATCTCAAGCCATTTCGACTTTCAAGGTCAAGGTCACAATGGCTATTTTTAGAAAAACTTTGTCATCGCTCCAGCGCCTACATTTCTTCACCGATTTTAATATAACTTCACACAAATGATCCTTATGACAAATCCTCGAAAGAGGTCGACTTTCAAGGTCAAGGTCACTGTGGCTTTTTTTTAGAAAAACTTTTTCATTGCTCTAGCGCTTACATTTTTTCACCAATTTCAAAATCGATTCACACAAATGTTCCTTATGACAATATCTGTAGTGAGTTCCACTTTCAAGGTCAAGGTCACTGTGGTTATTTTTTGAAAAACTTTGTCATGGCTCTAGCGCTTACATTTCTTCACCAATTTCAATATAACTTCACACAAATGTTCCTTAAGACAATATCTCGAGCGATTTCGACTTTCAAGGTCAAGGTCACTGTGGCTATTTTTAGAAAAACTTTGTCATCGCCCTAGCGACTACATTTCTTCACTGATTTCAATATAACTTCACACAAATGTTCCTTATGACAATACCTCGAGTGAGTTTGACTTTCAAGGTCAAGGTCACTGTGGCTATTTTTAGAAAAACTTTGACATGGCTCTAGCGCTTACATTTCTTCACCGATTTCAGTATAACTTCACACAAATGTTCCTTATGACAATATCTCGAGCTATTTCGACTTTCAAGATCAAGGTCACTGTGGCTATTTTTAGAAAAACTTTGTCATCGCTCTAGTGCCTACATTTATTGATGGATGTTAATAGAACTTCACACAAATGTTTCTTATGGTAATATCTCGAGTTGCTTTGACTTTCAAGGTCATGACCTCAAGGTCAAGGTCACTATGGCTATTTTTAGAAAAACTTTGTCATTGCTCTACCGCCTACATTTATGATTTTAATCTAACTTCACACAAAAGATGCTTATGATAATATCTTGAGCAAGATCTACTTCGCGGCCATGGCCTCAAGTCAAGGTCCCTATGACTATTTTTAGAGAAATATTGTCATCACTCTAGAACCTACATTTATGGATGGATTTTTAAACAAACTTTACACAAATGTTGCATATGATAACATCTCAAGCAAGCTGGACTTTTGCCATTTCAGTGTTTTCCACACACGAAGTTGTCTTGTGCGAGGGGATTTGTATCGCATGCGATGCCTTGGTTTTTTTTTAATAATATCTTGTCAGCAAGTCCATATCTTGAGAACTATTAGAGCTTCATTAATCATTCTTGGTACAAACTTGCATCCAGGCATTGCAACTTCAACGTAAGCATCCATATCTGACCTTGACCTGTATTTCATGGTTCACTGACTTCGTGAATTATTGCGACCACCCTGACTTTCACCCTAATGTAAGAGTCCATTTCTCGAAAACTATTAAAGCTTTTTAAATTATTATTGGTACAAACTTGCATCTAGGAATTGCAACTGCAACGCAAGCATCCATATTTGACTTTTACCCATATTTCATGGTTCACTGACTTTGTGAATTATTGCGACCACCCTGACTTTCTATCTAATGTAAGAGTCCATTTCTCAAGATCTATTAGAGCTTCATTAATTGTATTTGGTACAAGCTTGCATTTAGGAATTGAAACTTCAATGCAAGTATCCATTTCTGACCTTGACCTACATTTTATGGTTCACTGACTTTGTAAAATAGTGTGACAACCCTAAGTTTCACCCTGATGTAAGAGTCTGTTTTTAAGAGTTTCATTAATGATACTTGGTACATGCTTGCAACT
Organism: Lucinisca nassula; assembly: GCA_963580285.1. Taxonomy (NCBI): domain Eukaryota; kingdom Metazoa; phylum Mollusca; class Bivalvia; order Lucinida; family Lucinidae; genus Lucinisca; species Lucinisca nassula. The sequence goes on along the minus strand of OY757014.1, from coordinate 17,355,664 downwards.
GGGAGTGAAATTTTTATGCAGGCATCCATATTTGACCTTGACCTAGATTTCATGGTTTGGTGACTTTGAGCCCCCACAGGCTTGACATAGCCTTCGGGGGAATTCTTGTTGTATGTTTTTGAGTCTTTAACAATATTTGTTGAATATTTTGCCATCTAAGGACAAGCAAAGGTTGGGGGCATTGTGTTTTACAAACACCATTTCTAGTTTTGGAATTGGGAGACTTTATAATTGGTAGATTAAAATCATACCATGTTAAAATACATGTCTGCCATTGGGCAATGCCCATCTGAGCTCCGGTTTAGAAATGTGGCTCTTTGGTTTGTTTGCCATGGCAAGTTAAGAGTTTCCATTGACTTATAATGGGGGAAAATTGAAAAATAACTTTTATACCTTTCAAGATATTTTGTCAAACTTACATAGAAATCTTCCTTTAATAATGTTCTTTTAGGCCTATTGGTTGCCACAGATGGGAAATTGTCAGTTGTCATCTGTTGCCCTGCAACAACACATTCAAGCGACATCAGACCTCTGAAGCCACTAGGCTGATTGGGTCCAAATTTTATCTGTAGCATCCTTGGGCACAGGGCTTCCATGGTTAATTAAAATACTTTGCTGCCAGTCGGCAGTGCCCCCTGAGCTCTGGTGAGCATAGTGGCCCGTGGGCCTCTTGTTTTTCTTATTTGTCAGAAATTATGCATTGGCATTACATGGATAGATTATTCGCCTGAAATGTCAAGCTTTTTTTCCTCAGAAAAATAATAACAAAATTAGCTTGTCATCTGCTACTTAAATATTCATAGCACTTGAAGGGGTAACAGGATGGCAAAGCAGCGTAGATCTTGACGAGATTGCTTATACTTAACCACTCGCTGGGCTAATTCAGCAGATGACAAATTGTTGGTATTTTTCTTATAGTTCCAAGAGAACAGGATCTGAAAGCTCATGCAGACAATTTGCATAAAATGTCAATCCTGTTCTCGAGAAAAATCAGTTAAATATTTCAAAATGTCTGCTGAAAAAAATATCCAGCATGCAGAGCATTAAAGATCATTATGAGCCACCTGTTCGTTTTTCGTATACTGTACATGGCTAAGGGGTTGAAAGTGTTACCAGTAAAATGAAAACAGATGAGCTTTCATTAATGTTAACCTCTGATCCCTGCTGACAAAAAAATATCCAACTCTTCTTCGCCCTTTGGATCGGATCATCTTTAACCCTTATCTTGCTGAATATTCAGTTTAGCCACACCCATTTCTGATTTTGAACCAATCAGATTACTTGATGTAATTTATTCTTACAAAGCCATAAACTTAATGTCAAACAGTGTAGATCCTGATCAGATGGCTTCGTCAGAAGCCATCTGATCTGGATCTACACTGTTTCCAAAGATAGGGGTTGTCGTGAACAGCATGATAAGGGTTACCTTTATCCTGCTGAACATGACATTCCATACCTTTGCAAATGGTGTAGATCCAGAAGAAGCCATCTGATCTGGATTGACACTGTTTGTCATTCTGTTTGCAAATTTAAATGAATACAATATATCAGGTAATTTGATTAGTTGATAGAAATGGGTGTGGCTATTTTAATTTATTCAGCAGGATAAGGGTTAAAAGCAACTCTGTATCACTGTTTGTCCCCATGTAATCAATGGAATTTTCAGGGCAGGTCTCTTTCTTTCTACTGATACTGCAATCGGTCATATTTGACCATTACTCGCATGTGTACATTTCATACACTATGTTTGCAACAGTAATCATGTAATTACGGTAGGGGTCTTCAACCTGCATGGGGAGCCTCCAGTTAACATCCAGATCTGAAGGCTGGTGCACCACTTTGTGGCATTCATCCCAGCAGATGCTGCCAGTGGAGCATTTTTGGACATCAAATTTTATTTCGGCTGCCGGGAATCAAACCAGGGGCCTCTAGCATCAGAGACAAGTGCACTTACCATTGAGCTGCCATGCGCCATAATATATGCCCACCTACCTTGGGCAACTGAACAATGGATTTGCCAGACCCTGGTTTTTGAAATCATAGCCAAACACTGGAATTTTCAGTTTTCATCCCTTAACCCATTGTATGCGGGAAACCCTTTAAAGGGGTACCTTGGCAAACAGTGCAGGCCCAGATCAGACGCCGCATTCTGCGGCGTCTGATCAGGGCTTGCACTATGTGCTTACAGAATTTTCTGTCAAAAACAGAATAAAAACAAAAATAGACCTGACACCCCTTATATGACAAATGGACTTTTCCAACATATAGCAATGGAAGAGTCCACTTGTATACAATGGGTTAATTATCCACAATATTTCTACTCTAGCGCTGTTGTACGATACTTCTCTTACTTGATAGGTTTTTGTTATGCTTTTTTCTGAAAAGTTCCCTATATTCTCCATTTGGACCTCATTTTATATCCACAGACTTTGAATGATGACCAAGACGGAAGCACCAATGGCAGTGTGAGCCCTACTGACCCCTCAGGCCCTGTAGGGAGGGGCAGGGGCAAGAAGGTGCTTTATATATTGTAACCCTGTCATTTTGTTGTAGACTTGCTACTGACAATAGTCTTCACCACATAATAAACAACAAATCATGGATACCATGGCATAAAAAAGTATCATAAAGTTCCCATTACGCAAACACGCCTATACAAATACATTGCCACCTTTATCGCTGAAAAAATGAAAATTTTATGATGAAAAATCGTGATATTTTTCTTATTTCTGCTCAAAATATAGATTGTGGGCACTCGTTAGAACTGCCTCATGGAGGCGGTTCTAATGAGTACCCACAATCTATATTTTAGAGCAGAAATAAGAAAAATAAGGTATACCCCCGGAAACCCCAGTTTTACTATATTAAAGTGGGGTTCAAGGGGGTCAAAATAATATAGGCGTGTTTTCGTGATGCTAAAAAATCAGACACCTTGTTTTGCTGTAATTCTCCTAAAATAGCAGCAGATTTGTTTTATGGCTAGCAAGGAGTCTAAAGTGCAGACGGTATGGCAAACAGTGTAGACCCTGATGGTGCAGTCTGATCTTGGTTTGCACTGTTTGCTTAGGCCTGTCTGTCCCAGTATTTAGGATCATTATTGTGTGTATTTGGACAGATAGGCATTAGCAAAACCCAGAAGAGACATCGCAGAATGCTTTCTTGTTTGAAAGCCCCTTTGTAGACTAAACTGAGTCCCTCTGAAGACGGTATCTACTTTTAAAGGAAAGAATTTGCCCCTCAGCCCCTCAGGAGCAAATTCTTTCCTTTAGGAGTAGATCCCTATTGATAAGGGAGATAAAAATACTTTAGAAAAGAGTTGCCTCCCCTGAAGGTGTATCCATTCACAAACTGTGGTGAAGATTACTTAGATATGCATGGCTATTAAATATTTTGTAGACAGCACCAATTTCCTCATGTCTTCTTTGTTTTAAGGCACCATTTACTTAAGTTTTGTAATCTCATAGTTTTGTGGCTAACAAAAGTATGCAAAGTTATAATTTTATATATATAAGTTAATGAAACAAGTCTTCAGAGTTTCATAGATTTAATATGAAATTACAAAGTGTTAGATGACATTTGTTTTCTTTCAATATTTTTGTTACAATAAATTGGTATTTTAACTTCCTCAAAAACATTATTTTATCAAAAACTGTGAAAATGATTTGTGCCATTTTGTGTGATATTACATGTAGCTTAACCCATTTTATACAAGAAACTCCCAAAATGGGTCATAGGCGAACTGTGCAGGCCCAAATCAGATGCAGTAGAATGTGGTGTCCAATCAGGACCTTCACTAGAGTTTGTACATAAATTTCAAAACTAAATTGAATCTTACACACCTGAAATTTTGAAATGGACTACTGCTGTATATAAGGCTTCCATTCAGTACTGAATGGAAGGAAACAATGAAACGGTGCTCTTGTCACATGATGAAATGTCATATCAGTGCACCAACCATTTAATCATTTAGTGCTCTTGTTGTTTTGCATATTTTAACTTGACATTGCTTTGGATAAAACATTTTGTAAAGATGAATTCCAATATGACATTGTTCTAGATCATCTATACGCTTTTGTTTGGTTTTAACAAGGTTAAATGTTTGGATATAACACAGTTATTTAACTAACAGTTTCTGCTATCGACCCCAACAACAGTGGAGTCAGGGAGACAGATTCAAAAAGTCTTTCAGACTTTCTTCTGAATCCCTTTTGTACAATGTTTTTGTATGTTGCACATTGTATTACCATGTACATGTATACAGTATTGTAACATTTGTACATGCGCCCCGTCAAGCTATTTTGGTACTTATCGCCTATGCGAGCAGCGAAGGTTCAGAAGAGCCTGCGCATCCGCGCAGTCTCGCCAGAACCTTCGCTGCTCGCTCATACAAGCAGTGAATCAAGAGGAACCTTCAGACAGAAAGCCATATCCCTGGCCCCTCGGAATGGCTGGGCATGCGCAGTTAAAATGTGTCACAGCGGAATGCTCGAAGACACAAATTCGCTTGGCGGGGCTCACATTGAAAACAAAGCTTAAACTAACAACAGTGTTGTAAACAGTTGTGTACATTGATAGGATTGTAGTACACTATATTTTACCACCAGCATCTTGTTGCTGCCACTTTAAAAGACCGTTTTACACCATCAAGGTCATTGCAGAATTGGATATTTAATCACCAACATACATGTACCATTGCAGATTAATGAATTTTGACACCAGCAAACACAAACTGTTGCAATACATTGAATTTCGACATTAGCAAGCCGCATTTGACCACTTACATGACATTGCAGTACAGTGAATATTGACACTAGTCAGCAATCACATACTGTTGCAGTATAGTGGATTTTGACACTAGTCAGCAATCGCTTACTCTTGCAGTATAGTGCATTTTTACACTGGTCAGCAATACAGGTACTCCTGCAGTACAGTGAATTTTAACACTGGTCAGCAATCACATACTCATGCAGTACAGTGACTTTTAAAACTGGTCAGCAATCACAAACTGTTGCAGAACAGTGAATTTTAAAACTGGTCAGCAATCACAAACTGTTGCAGAACAGTGAATTTTGACACTGGTCAGCAATCACAAACTGTTGCAGTACAGTGAATTTTGACACTGGTCAGCAATCACAAACTGTTGCAGAACAGTGAATTTTGACACTGGTCAGCAATCACAAACTGTTGCAGAACAGTGAATTTTAAAACTGGTCAGCAATCACAAACTGTTGCAGAACAGTGAATTTTAAAACTGGTCAGCAATCACAAACTGTTGCAGAACAGTGAATTTTAAAACTGGTCAGCAATCACAAACTGTTGCAGAACAGTGAATTTTGACACTGGTCAGCAATCACAAACTGTTGCAGAACAGTGAATTTTAAAACTGGTCAGCAATCACAAACTGTTGCAGAACAGTGAATTTTGACACTGGTCATCAATCACAAACTGTTGCAGAACAGTGAATTTTGACACTGGTCAGCAATCACAAACGGTTGCAGAACAGTGAATTTTGACACTGGTCAGCAATCACATACTGTTGCAGAACAGTGAATTTTGACACTGGTCAGCAATCACAAACTGTTGCAGAACAGTGAATTTTGACACTGGTCAGCAATCACAAACTGTTGCAGAACAGTGAATTTTAAAACTGGTCAGCAATCACATAATCATGCAGTGCAGTGACTTTTAACACTGGCCAGCAATCACTTATTCTTGCAGTATAGTGAATTTTGACATTGGTCAGCAATCACATCCCATGCAGTACAGTGACTTTTAACACTGGCCAGCAATTACTTATTCTTGCAGTATAGTGAATTTTGACATTGGTCAGCAATCACATACCCATGCAGTACAGTGACTTTTAACAATGGTCAGTGATCACTTATTCTTGCAGTATAGTGAATTTTGACACTGATCAGCAATCACTTAGGTAATCCTGCAGTACAGTGAATTTTGACACTGATCAGCAATCACTTAGGTAATCCTGCAGTAAAGTGAATTTTGACACTGATCAGCAATCAGGTACTCCTGCAGTACAGTGAATTTTGACACTGGTCAGCAATCAGGTACTCCTGCAGTATAGTGAATTTTGACACTGATCAGCAATCAGGTACTCCTGCAGTACAGTGAATTTTGACACTGATCAGCAATCACTTAGGTAATCCTGCAGTATAGTGAATTTTGACACTGATCAGCAATCACTTAGGTAATCCTGCAGGACAGTGAATTTTGACACTGATCAGCAATCAGGTACTCCTGCAGTACAGTGAATATTAACACTGGTCAGCAATCACATGCATGCAGTACATTGAATTTTAATACTGGTCAGCAATCACAAACTGTTGCAGAACAGTGAATTTTAAAACAGGTCAGCAATCACAAAGTGTTGCAGAACAGTGAATTTTGACACTGGTCAGCAATCACAAACTGTTGCAGAACAGTGAATTTTGACACTGGTCAGCAATCACAAACTGTTGCAGAACAGTGAATTTTGACACTGGTCAGCAATCACAAACTGTTGCAGAACAGTGAATTTTGACACTGGTCAGCAATCACATACTGTTGCAGAACAGTGAATTTTGACACTGGTCAGCAATCACAAACTGTTGCAGAACAGTGAATTTTGACACTGGTCAGCAATCACAAACTGTTGCAGAACAGTGAATTTTAAAACTGGTCAGCAATCACAAACTGTTGCAGAACAGTGAATTTTAAAACTGGTCAGCAATCACATACTGTTGCAGTACAGTGAATTTTAAAACTGGTCAGCAATCACATAATCATGCAGTGCAGTGACTTTTAACACTGGCCAGCAATCACTTATTCTTGCAGTATAGTGAATTTTGACATTGGTCAGCAATCACATCCCATGCAGTACAGTGACTTTTAACACTGGCCAGCAATCACTTATTCTTGCAGTATAGTGAATTTTGACATTGGTCAGCAATCACATCCCATGCAGTACAGTGACTTTTAACACTGGCCAGTGATCACTTATTCTTGCAGTATAGTGAATTTTGACACTGATCAGCAATCACTTAGGTAATCCTGCAGTACAGTGAATTTTGACACTGATCAGCAATCACTTAGGTAATCCTGCAGTAAAGTGAATTTTGACACTGATCAGCAATCAGGTACTCCTGCAGTACAGTGAATTTTGACACTGGTCAGCAATCAGGTACTCCTGCAGTATAGTGAATTTTGACACTGATCAGCAATCAGGTACTCCTGCAGTACAGTGAATTTTGACACTGATCAGCAATCACTTAGGTAATCCTGCAGTATAGTGAATTTTGACACTGATCAGCAATCAGGTACTCCTGCAGTACAGTGAATATTAACACTGGTCAGCAATCACATGCATGCAGTACATTGAATTTTAATACTGGTCAGCAATCACAAACTGTTGCAGAAAAGTGAATTTTGACACTGGTCAGCAATCACAAACTGTTGCAGAACAGTGAATTTTGACACTGGTCAGCAATCACATGCATGCAGTACATTGAATTTTAATACTGGTCAGCAATCACAAACTGTTGCAGAACAGTGAATTTTGACACTGGTCATCAATCACAAACTGTTGCAGAACAGTGAATTTTGACACTGGTCAGCAATCACAAACGGTTGCAGAACAGTGAATTTTGACACTGGTCAGCAATCACATACTGTTGCAGAACAGTGAATTTTGACACTGGTCAGCAATCACAAACTGTTGCAGAACAGTGAATTTTGACACTGGTCAGCAATCACAAACTGTTGCAGAACAGTGAATTTTAAAACTGGTCAGCAATCACAAACTGTTGCAGAACAGTGAATTTTAAAACTGGTCAGCAATCACATACTGTTGCAGTACAGTGAATTTTAAAACTGGTCAGCAATCACATCCCATGCAGTACAGTGACTTTTAACACTGGCCAGCAATCACTTATTCTTGCAGTATAGTGAATTTTGACATTGGTCAGCAATCACATACCCATGCAGTACAGTGACTTTTAACAATGGTCAGTGATCACTTATTCTTGCAGTATAGTGAATTTTGACACTGATCAGCAATCACTTAGGTAATCCTGCAGTACAGTGAATTTTGACACTGATCAGCAATCACTTAGGTAATCCTGCAGTAAAGTGAATTTTGACACTGATCAGCAATCAGGTACTCCTGCAGTACAGTGAATTTTGACACTGGTCAGCAATCAGGTACTCCTGCAGTATAGTGAATTTTGACACTGATCAGCAATCAGGTACTCCTGCAGTACAGTGAATTTTGACACTGATCAGCAATCACTTAGGTAATTCTGCAGTATAGTGAATTTTGACACTGATCAGCAATCACTTAGGTAATCCTGCAGGACAGTGAATTTTGACACTGATCAGCAATCAGGTACTCCTGCAGTACAGTGAATATTAACACTGGTCAGCAATCACATGCATGCAGTACATTGAATTTTAATACTGGTCAGCAATCACAAACTGTTGCAGAACAGTGAATTTTAAAACAGGTCAGCAATCACAAACTGTTGCAGAACAGTGAATTTTGACACTGGTCAGCAATCACAAACTGTTGCAGAACAGTGAATTTTGACACTGGTCAGCAATCACAAACTGTTGCAGAACAGTGAATTTTGACACTGGTCAGCAATCACAAACTGTTGCAGAACAGTGAATTTTGACACTGGTCAGCAATCACATACTGTTGCAGAACAGTGAATTTTGACACTGGTCAGCAATCACAAACTGTTGCAGAACAGTGAATTTTGACACTGGTCAGCAATCACAAACTGTTGCAGAACAGTGAATTTTAAAACTGGTCAGCAATCACAAACTGTTGCAGAACAGTGAATTTTAAAACTTGTCAGCAATCACATACTGTTGCAGTACAGTGAATTTTAAAACTGGTCAGCAATCACATAATCATGCAGTGCAGTGACTTTTAACACTGGCCAGCAATCACTTATTCTTGCAGTATAGTGAATTTTGACATTGGTCAGCAATCACATCCCATGCAGTACAGTGACTTTTAACACTGGCCAGCAATCACTTATTCTTGCAGTATAGTGAATTTTGACATTGGTCAGCAATCACATACCCATGCAGTACAGTGACTTTTAACAATGGTCAGTGATCACTTATTCTTGCAGTATAGTGAATTTTGACACTGATCAGCAATCACTTAGGTAATCCTGCAGTACAGTGAATTTTGACACTGATCAGCAATCACTTAGGTAATCCTGCAGTAAAGTGAATTTTGACACTGATCAGCAATCAGGTACTCCTGCAGTACAGTGAATTTTGACACTGGTCAGCAATCAGGTACTCCTGCAGTATAGTGAATTTTGACACTGATCAGCAATCAGGTACTCCTGCAGTACAGTGAATTTTGACACTGATCAGCAATCACTTAGGTAATCCTGCAGTATAGTGAATTTTGACACTGATCAGCAATCAGGTACTCCTGCAGTACAGTGAATATTAACACTGGTCAGCAATCATATGCATGCAGTACATTGAATTTTGATACTGGTCAGCAATCACAAACTGTTGCAGAAAAGTGAATTTTGACACTGGTCAGCAATCACAAACTGTTGCAGAACAGTGAATTTTGACACTGGTCAGCAATCACATACTGTTGCAGAACAGTGAATTTTGACACTGGTCAGCAATCACAAACTGTTGCAGAACAGTGAATTTTGACACTGGTCAGCAATCACAAACTGTTGCAGAACAGTGAATTTTAAAACTGGTCAGCAATCACATAATCATGCAGTGCAGTGACTTTTAACACTGGCCAGCAATCACTTATTCTTGCAGTATAGTGAATTTTGACATTGGTCAGCAATCACATCCCATGCAGTACAGTGACTTTTAACACTGGCCAGCAATCACTTATTCTTGCAGTATAGTGAATTTTGACATTGGTCAGCAATCACATACCCATGCAGTACAGTGACTTTTAACAATGGTCAGTGATCACTTATTCTTGCAGTATAGTGAATTTTGACACTGATCAGCAATCACTTAGGTAATCCTGCAGTACAGTGAATTTTGACACTGATCAGCAATCACTTAGGTATTCCTGCAGTACAGTGAATTTTGACACTGATCAGCAATCAGGTACTCCTGCAGTACAGTGAATTTTGACACTGATCAGCAATCAGGTACTCCTGCAGTATAGTGAATTTTGACACTGATCGGCAATCAGGTACTCCTGCAGTACAGTGAATTTTGACACTGGTCAGCAATCAGGTAATCCTGCAGTATAGTGAATTTTGACACTGATCAGCAATCACTTAGGTAATCCTGCAGTACAGTGAATTTTGACACTGATCAGCAATCAGGTACTCCTGCAGTACAGTGAATATTAACACTGGTCAGCAATCACATGCATGCAGTACATTGAATTTTAATACTGGTCAGCAATCACAAACTGTTGCAGAACAGTGAATTTTAAAACAGGTCAGCAATCACAAACTGTTGCAGAACAGTGAATTTTGACACTGGTCAGCAATCACAAACTGTTGCAGAACAGTGAATTTTGACACTGGTCAGCAATCACAAACTGTTGCAGAACAGTGAATTTTGACACTGGTCAGCAATCACAAACTGTTGCAGAACAGTGAATTTTGACACTGGTCAGCAATCACATACTGTTGCAGAACAGTGAATTTTGACACTGGTCAGCAATCACAAACTGTTGCAGAACAGTGAATTTTGACACTGGTCAGCAATCACAAACTGTTGCAGAACAGTGAATTTTAAAACTGGTCAGCAATCACAAACTGTTGCAGAACAGTGAATTTTAAAACTGGTCAGCAATCACATACTGTTGCAGTACAGTGAATTTTAAAACTGGTCAGCAATCACATAATCATGCAGTGCAGTGACTTTTAACACTGGCCAGCAATCACTTATTCTTGCAGTATAGTGAATTTTGACATTGGTCAGCAATCACATCCCATGCAGTACAGTGACTTTTAACACTGGCCAGCAATCACTTATTCTTGCAGTATAGTGAATTTTGACATTGGTCAGCAATCACATCCCATGCAGTACAGTGACTTTTAACACTGGCCAGTGATCACTTATTCTTGCAGTATAGTGAATTTTGACACTGATCAGCAATCACTTAGGTAATCCTGCAGTACAGTGAATTTTGACACTGATCAGCAATCACTTAGGTAATCCTGCAGTAAAGTGAATTTTGACACTGATCAGCAATCAGGTACTCCTGCAGTACAGTGAATTTTGACACTGGTCAGCAATCAGGTACTCCTGCAGTATAGTGAATTTTGACACTGATCAGCAATCAGGTACTCCTGCAGTACAGTGAATTTTGACACTGATCAGCAATCACTTAGGTAATCCTGCAGTATAGTGAATTTTGACACTGATCAGCAATCACTTAGGTAATCCTGCAGTACAGTGAATTTTGACACTGGTCAGCAATCACTTAGGTAATCCTGCAGTAAAGTGAATTTTGACACTGATCAGCAATCAGGTACTCCTGCAGTACAGTGAATATTAACACTGGTCAGCAATCACATGCATGCAGTACATTGAATTTTAATACTGGTCAGCAATCACAAACTGTTGCAGAAAAGTGAATTTTGACACTGGTCAGCAATCACAAACTGTTGCAGAACAGTGAATTTTGACACTGGTCAGCAATCACATACTGTTGCAGTACAGTGAATTTTGACACTGGTTAGCATTCACTTATTCTTGCAAGACAGTGAATTTTGACACTAGTCAGCAATCAGGACAGAAATATCATACTGTTCCACTACAGTGAATTTTAACACTGTTCAGCAGTCACATACACATGCAATACAGTGAATTTTGACACTGGTCAGCAATCACATACTGTACAATGAATTTTGGCACTGGTCAGCAATCACATACTCTTGCAGTACATTGAATTTTGGCACTGGTCAGCAATTCCATACTCCTGCAGTGCAGTGAATCTTGACTCTGGCCCATTCAGTTGCAGTACAATGAATTTTGACACTGGTCAGCAATCACATACTTGCATTATAGTTAATTTTGATAATGGTCAGCAATCACACACTGTTGTAGTACAGTGAATATCGATATTGGTCAGAAATGGCATACTGTTGCAGTTCAGTAAAATTTGACACTGGTCAATGATCCCATACTCTTGCACTGAAGTGAATTGGACACAATAATCACAGTTGCGGCAGCAGTACAGTGATATTGACTCTCGTCAGCAAACACATACTGTTGCAGAACATTGAAATTTGACACTGGTCAGAAATCCCATACTGTTGCAATACAGTGAATTTTGATTCTAGTCTGGTCAGCAATCAAATACTCTTGTAGTACCTTGAATTTGACACCAACAAATAAACTCTATGTAGTACAGTGAATTTGTTAAGTGAATTTGACACTGGCAATCATGTGCTCTTGTAGTACAGTGAATTTGACACCAGCAATCACATACTCTTGCAGTACAGCAGCAATGACATCCTGTTGCAGTACAGTGTATTTTGAAATCAGCAATCACTTTCACTTACAAGTATCACATTGAATTTTGACACCATCAAGCCATCCCATGCAGTATTTTTATAACTTTTATATTGCCTGGCTTTGCATGCTGTGATCATTTCTAGCTCTTTTAGATAATGACCTACAGTCGAACTTCAATGGATCAAACACCTTTGGGACCTCGAAAATCTGTTCGAGACAGGGGTAGTTCGAGCCTCTGAGGGTTACTGCCAGGAGGCATAACGAGATACTCTTAGACATCTTTTCGGTGTTCTATAATGAAAATGTGTGCAGTGGTTATGCTACTCGCCTTGTAAACCAGACATCGCAGGATCGATCCCGGGCTTCTCCAGACTTTCAGATGAGTCTTTAAACCAAGGTCCCGTCTCTGTATGACCTTAGCTGTTGGTGGGACGTAAAGCTAAATCTCACTCACTATAATGAAAATGTATGATGTGTGTACTCATTAGAATCGCCTCATCGAGGCGATTCTGATGAGTACACACATCATACATTTGCAAGATAAAAGACAAAAATCTCCTTAATTATCCCCCACTATTTCTTATGTAGAGTATTTCGCTAGGGGCTCAAGAATGGGTTCGACATATCCATGGTAAACAAGCCATCGGTGTTCGAGCCATCGAAGTTCTACTGTATATAGGTGGTTATGATTTACCTACATTCCTCTTAGTCCATTTCACACTAGAAACCCTGAAAAGGGACACTGGCAAATTTTCATTATACATGTACCAATATATGCAGCAGGATAAAATGGGTTATAATTAATTATTTTATTAACCTTTATCCTGTTGAATGAATTAATTTAGCCACACCCATTCCTGACTATCCATCAATCAAATTACTTGACGTAATGATTCATTCAGTTCACAAACTCCATGACAAACAGTTTGTTTGAATTGAGGTTTAACGTCCCCGTCAACACTGTAAAGGTCATTTTGGAGACGTTGCTTCCAATTTTGTGGGACTTTTACCCGACATTGAGATGTAATGACATCTCAAGCCCTGTCGCCCAATGAAACCAATAGGGTTTATTAGCATGGACAGTCCGCCTCGCACCGCGGTTCCTGGACAGGCTTAGATCCTCTAAGTGGTTTACCAGTACTAGTGTGTGGGCTGGATTCAGCTCTGCGTGGAAGCATCATGCAGCCCATATATTTCTTCAAGCCCCTATGGGCGGGGGCAACCATGACAAACAGTGTAGATCCTGATCAGATGATTTTTCAGAAGCCATCTGATTAGGATCTACACTGCTTGCAAAGGTAGGGGATGGCATGTTTAGCAGGATAAGGGTTAACCTCTGGTATTTATGGATCAGTTATTCTTATGAACATCCATATTTCAGAGTGATCACAGCTAGCGTAGATAAGTTCTATAGTAGTCAGTGATGTGAGCCATAGCATAAAAAACCTCTTCAAACTCTTTCTGCCATTTAACTTTCTTTATACGGGAACCCCCAAAACAGGACACTGGCAAATAGTGCGGACCCAGATCAGAATGCTTCACTGTGTGCAAAAAAAAAAGGGAAAAAGAAAAGAAAGAAAAGAAATTCATAGCAACAAGAAAACAAAGCATTCAGACAAATTTCTAAATATTTACATTTCCAGTGTAAAGTCCAATGTACAATGTAGTTCATACTTCCATGAATGCCATCGAATCACATGATTTTCAGTGACTAAACCACGCTCTTTGTAGAATAACAATGTGTAAATGTTTTTCAGCCACAAAATTGGAAGCAACGTCTCCAAAATGACCTTTACATTGTTGACAGGGACGTTAAACCTCAAATCAAACAAAGTTTGCCCTATAAGCTTTTTTTCGCCCAGTGATGAGGGACAAAGAATGTAAATATAAAAAATAAACTTTCTGCTTTTCATGAAGGTATGAACGACAGCAGGTCGCTAGCAAGGGGTTCATTTACTTTTCACGCGACCCACTGCGTTCATACTTTCATGAACAGCAGAAAAATAGAATTTATTTCTTAACCCTTATCTTGCTGTTCATGACAAGCCCTATTTTGCAAACAGTGTAGATCCAGATCAGATGGCTTCTGAACAAGCCATGTGATCAGGATCTACACTGTTTGGCATTCAGTTTATGAATGTGTAGCAATAAATTACACCAAGTAATTTGGTTGGTTGATAGACAGAAATGGGTGTGGCTTAAATGAATATTCAACAGGACAAGGGTTAAATGAATGTCAAAAGTAACTCAATCTGACACGCCTAAATTTTGAAATGGACTCCTGCATAATATGTCAGACAAGAGATTCTATTCAGTACAGTATGGATAAGATACAGGAAGCCTCCGTGGTCTAGTGGTTATGCTACTCGCCTTGTAAACCAGGGATTTCAGGATTGATCCCGGGCTTCTCCAGACTTTGGATGAATCCTTAAACCAAGGTCCCACCTCCGTATGACCTTAGCTGTTGGTGAGACGTAAAACTCAAACACTCACTCACACATGGATAAGATAACCTCTCTGATGAATGATGAGATGCATAAATCAGAGTTTTTATGCCCCTGCATCATATGATGCCGGGGGCATATAGTTTTTCGGTTTTCCGTACGTGCGTACATGTGTACGTCCGTCTGTACGTGTGTGTGTACGTACGTATGTACGTGATCCTGTAACCTCAGGTTAAAGTTTTTGTAACAGGTAGAGCATGATTTATGAATGGCATTTGGCGGGGGCATCCGTGTCCTATGGACACTTTTTCTAGTTCCTTTAAATGTTCCCATAGAAAATAATTCAATGGGATATTTTTCCCCATCCAGATTCATGTATATTTTAAGTAGTACAGAAATTACATTTTTTATGCCCCCGGAATCTAAGAGATTCGGGGGCATATAGTTTTTGGTCTGTCTGTCTGTCTGTTTGTCCGTTTGTCTGTTTGTCCGTTTGGCCGTTTGTCTGTCTACAAAAACCTTAACATTGGACATAACTTTTGAATGGTCATAGATAGAGCTTTCATATTTCACATGTGTATACCTTATCACAACACCTTTCCAGTGGTACCATAATTTTTTATCTCCTGACCTTGACCTTGACCTTTGACCTACTTTTTTCAACATTTTTAAAAACATTTGGCCATAACTTTCGATTGGTAAGTGACACAGCTTTCATATTTCACATGCGCTTCCTGGGGGGCATCGGTGTTTCACAAACACATCTTGTTTTTTTCAAAATTGGAGACAAAGGCTGTGGTCAGCAGACTGCAGATAATCAGACTGATATTATCTACCGAAAAAATTTGGATACCTTGAGGAGTAATTCTTCTAAAATTTCCACAAATTTGTTTCATGATCCAGCAAGAAGTCCGAAAGGTGCAGACAGTATGGCAAACAGT
Source organism: Lucinisca nassula (assembly GCA_963580285.1). NCBI lineage: Eukaryota > Metazoa > Mollusca > Bivalvia > Lucinida > Lucinidae > Lucinisca > Lucinisca nassula. The sequence continues at coordinate 17,339,796 of OY757014.1, read as the reverse complement.
ACAGACCCTGATCTGGGTCTAGTATAGACCCTAATCTGGGTCTGCACTCTTTGCTTAGGCCTATCTGTCCCAATACTACGGTTAATTATGGTAAGCCTTATGTGGCTGCACATTAAATAGCAGATTTGATGTATGCAGATGATACAGTCTTTCATCCTGATCTTTAGAATGTATATGGTATGTATAATGTAATACTTACACTTTACATTTTCAGATATACAATTTTATATATATTTAAAAAAAGCTTTCATCCTTTCATAACCTAATCTGAAACACCTCATTCTTCAGCATACTCTGTATTTTTTCCTGCACTAATGAAAGAAGACTCGAGATTTATCCCTTGTCCTGCTGAGCCCGGATGCCTTATTTTCCAAACAATGAAGATCCAGATCAGATGGCTTCTGACGAAGCCATCTGATCAGGATCTACATTGTTTGCCATTCAGATTGTGAATTTGTTGCAATAATTTGCATCAAGTAATCTGATTGGTTGTGATAATCGGTAGTGGGTGTGGCAGATTAAAATATTCAGCCGGACAAGGGTTAAGGATAATGATATTTATAGGAACAGATAGCTCCATATATGTCAGATACAGAGGGTTAGATAAGAAAAAATGAACAGAATGATGTTATTTTGTTTTCCTTGTGTAGAAACATGCCTTGTGGGTACTAGTTAGATGTTATATACAAGATGTGAGGATCACATGGGTACATACAAGGTTTGTTTGGAAATAATTTATCTTTTGGATATTTGTTTGAATTGCCTCACCAAGATGATTTTAATGAGTACGTATAAGATTCTTGTTAGTGCCAAAATATTAAAATTACCCGAAATTATCCGGATTGCAAGAGAGAAAAGAAATATTGATGCCTGTCTTAATGTGTATTTCCCTTAAGGTTGCAAAGTACTAGTCCAAATTTAACCCATTGCATGTGGGAAACCCCTAAAGGGTACCTTGGCTAACAGTGCAGGCCCAGTTCAGACGCCGCATAATGCGGCGTCTGATCAGGACCTACCTTATTTACTATCAGAAATGAAAAAATACCCCTTATATTACAAATGTATGTGTCCATCATATAGCAGTGGAAGAATCCACCAGTACATGGGTAAGCTGAAAGCTGGACAAAGCATCGAGGTAGAATGGGGACCCAATACTCACACACTTAAGAGCTCTAAATCAGGTGGTATTTTGAAAGTCATATGAACCTATGTTGTGGGTATTTGCTTGAACGGAGGCTGTTCAAACACAGATTTTTATGGAGAATTGACAAAATTTATCCTTAAATTATCACCAACACCTTATCTTTGTCTATGATTCAAGTAATTCTTATTTATTCTTGTACATGTATTCTGTAGATGTATTCAGTGCACTGTGCAGTTAGCCTTGACCTTGAGTGCAGTTTAGTACAGAATGTGGGGTCAGAAGCTCTCTGTAATTTGCAGTGTCATCACAGTGGAAGCAGAAATCACACTGTGTGAATAATTTATAGACAGTTTATGATAGAACAAAGCATGAATGGTTCACCGACTACTTTGTGGGCTTAAATCATTTATTAACCCATTGAGTACCAGAAACCCGTAAAGGGATACCTTGGCAAACAGTGCAGGCCTAGATCAGATGCCGCAGAATGCGCCGTCTGATCAGGGCCTCCACTGTTTGCTAAAAGTTCAGCCATTTTCCTAATTATTAATTTTGAAGAAAACACAACCTGACACCCCTAAATTTTGACATGAACTCCTGCTATATATAAGGAGGAAGATTCCATGTGGTACTAAAAAGGTTAACCCATATTCAACTCTGAATCAAAATGGAATCTTCCTCTCAATGTATAGAAGAATTCCGTTTCCAAATTGGGGTGTGTCAGCTTGAGTAACTTGGGAATTCAGTTAGAAAATGGCTGAACTGTTTGCAAACAGCGATGGCCCTGATCAGACTCCATATCCTGTGGCGTCTCATCTGGGTCAACATTGTTTGTCAACCCCCTTTTAGGGTTTCTCATCTAAAATGGGTTAGTGAGAGTCATAGGAGGATTGGGTTCAGATTTGCTGTGAGTCGGGGCATAGCAAATCCTACAGGAATGTCGGTGCATCACTTGTGCTACCAGCACAGACATGATAACAAAAAAAAACAAAAAAAAAAACATACATATATTGTAGTGATATTTTTATACCCCTGGCATACGAAGTATACTATTTATACCACTGCTATGGGGATATATAGTTTTCGTCCTGCCGTTTGTCTGGACGTCCGTGCATTCGTCTTTCTGTCGGTCCATCCTTTCATTTTGGTTAAAGTTTTGCGTCTAAGTTTCTAAGAGATTTATCTTCTGAACCCTTTGATAGATTTAGTTGATACTTACACTGAAGTTACATACTGGTCTAAAGATTTCATTGATGCATGTCCCACCCCCACAGGGACCTTGTGGTCAAGGTCACAGACTAAGATATTTTACATTTGGTTAAAGTTTTATGACAAAGTTTATAGATGCCTGTATGTTCTAAACTCTAAGACAAATTCAGTTGATACTTGCATCAATGTGGCATACCAGTCCAAAGATTTTGTGATGTTTTTCCCTTCCCCCACCCATGGTGACCTTGACCTCAACGTCACAAACTTAGAAATTTTACGTTTTGGTTAAAGTTTTATGACAAAGTTTATAGATGCCTGTATGTTCTAAAGTCTAAGACAAATTCAGTTGATACTTGCATCGGTGTTGCATACTAGTCCAAAGATTTCATTGATGCATACCCCACCCTGCTGCTTCAGTAACATTGATGCCCCACCCCTTCAGTAACTTTGATGCCCTCACTCCCTTGGTCCATTTAGAAATTTTGTGTTTGGTTTAGCTTTTACAAGCACATTTATAGATTCTTATATAGCTTCTTGACTTCTTCATTCATATTACATACAAGCTTGAAAGGTATATCAGAGGGTTGCACTGCCTGGGGGTATACGTGACCCACTGGTCGCTTTCTCTAGTTCTGAATATTCTGATGTAGATGCCTACAAATTGAATGTCACATCAGACATGATCAAATGCGAGCTTCTGGATGCATTACATTACTAAGGTGTGTTGTTGGAAATAACTGGAAATAAGAAAAATCTTCCATAGGAACATACCTGCTCTTTTTCATTCAGATGGGAAATTCAGGTTTTGTTTAATATTCTAAGTTGTTTATTACAGAGTAATCGTGGAAGCTCCAATGCTGTCCAGGAAACCCCTAGATTCAGTAACAGAGGTAAATATAGTTCAGTGCCATTGACTGTAGAGTTCCATGAAAATGGCATTAGCAAACAATGTAGCCCCCAGATCAGATGCCACAGGAGGCTGTCGGATTGGGGTCTTCACTGTTAGCTAAAACTGATTTTTTTTTTTAATTTAATGACGAAACATATTAGACATCCCAGAAAATAGAAATGGATGTTTTCAAAGCTATTCTATATGTCATGTTTGGGTAAACCCATTCTTACATGGAAATCCATAGAAGGGACATAGGCCAACAGGGCAGGCACAAATCAGACACATATGTCTGATCGGGGTCTACTCTTGTTGCTAACAGGATTTTCAGTCAAACAGAATAAAAATAATCCTGTATAGAATGGGTTAAGGGGATCATTTACATGTAACTAATGTATTTCCAGTCAGTTTTGCAAGGGACACAACTTTCATGATTTTTGTCTGCTTTCCTGAAAAGTGCACTTGCTCCAATTTTCAAAGTTCACGGCTGGCTCAGTATCAGTGAGTTTAATCTTGAACAGGTCATAAATTCCATATATCTTACCAAAAAAAACCAAACAAAAAAACAAACAAAAAAAAATCCAAATAAAACAGCCTCTGCTGTTGAAGAAAGGAATATGCTCCTGATCTTTTATGTAAGATAGCATAAAATCTGACCCCACCCATCGGGGCTCGGAGAAATAGATTGGGCTGCACGATGCTTCCACACAGAGCTGATACCACTTAGGAGGTCTAAGCCTGCCCAGGAAAATGGCTGCGAGTCGCCCCGTCCATGCTTATAAACCCCATTGGTTTCATTGGGCGGCAGGGATTGAGATGTCATTTCATCTCAATGTCGGGTAAAAGTCCCATAAAATTGGAAACACCGTCTCCAAAATGACCTAAATTGTGTTGACGGGGACGTTAAACCTCAAATCAAACAAACAAACAAACAAGGAGCATAAGTTACAACATACTTAACCCTTGTCCTGCTGAATATTTATATATGCGCACCCACTACTGATTATCAACCAATCAGATTACTTATGCAAATTATTGTGACAAATTCATAAACTGAATGATAAACAATGAAGATCCTGATCAGATGGCTTCTTCAGAAGCCATCTGATCTGGATCTTCATTGTTTGAAAGATAAGACATATCCGGGCTCAGCAGCACAAGGGTTAAAAAACTGGGACCATTTGTTCAAAGCATCATTAGAACATTAACCCTTGTCCTGCTAATCCCGGATATACCTTATCTTTGAAACAATGTAGATCCAGATCAGATGGCTTCTGACGAAGCCATCTGATCAGGATCTACATTGTTTGCCATTCAGATTGTAAATTTGTTGCAATAATTTGCATCAAGTAATCTGATTGGTTGATAATCGGTAGTGGATGTGGCATATATAAATATTCAGCAGGACAAGGGTTAAACTGGTTAGCATCTAGCCAGTACAATATCCAGAGGCGGTTCTAATGAATGCCCTACAACATAGGTTAATATGAAGGAAGAAGAAAAAATATCCTTCAGTTATCACTAAATACTCACCTTATCTGTTGCTATGTCACTTTGAATTAGTGAGTGTTTTGAAATAGTGGAGTTTGTATTATTGAGAGTATACTGTACATGCCTGGTTTAATAAAACATTAAAGTGCCTAGAAAATTATTTGTTTATGTTGTCTGCTGCATCTTCTTGCAGACTTTTCAAACATATTCGTGCATTCTTGCCCCCTGCCCATTGGGGCTTGGAAAATAGATTGGTTCTGCATGGTGCTTCTGTGCAAAACTTCAGTACTGGTAAAGGGCTTAGAATGCATATGCCTGCCAAGGAAAAGTGCTGCTCCTTCAACCCTAGCTGTTTCTTTGATTGGTAGGGCTTGAGATATCATTTCCTTTCAGTGTTATGTAAAAGTCCCACAAAACTGGAAGCAACATCTCCAAAATGACCTAAATAGTGTTGAAGGGGATGTAAAACTGCAACACAAACAACATTCTTGCACACAGGCAAACAGTGTGGACCCTTAAAAGAACATTCCGATCTGGGTCCACACTGTATGCATGAGTGACTTTTAATGTAACCAGCAGAGAACGAAGCAGACAAAATTGTTGTGATTTTTGTCTTAAAGGTTTAATCATGCTGTGCAATATTCTGTGACAAAAAAAAAAAAAAAAAAAACAAATCCAAAGTTTTTGTCTCGTCTGCTTTAAGCATGGCGCGACATAGGGGTTGAACTTACCATCTGTCCGTTCGCCAAGCCGTCAACATTTGCGACCACCCTAATGTAACAGTCCCCCAGAGGCGTGACATAGCCTTCGGCGGAATTATTGTGTTAAGTTCTTGTTTGCAGCATTTATTTTAATGCAGATAACATTATCACAAAAGGAAAAACAAAACAAAAATAAAAAATCTTCAAAGTTACTAGCCTATAATTACGTTGTCTTCTTTACTTTACATATAATAGCGGGTTCTGCAAGATCGCGGCAGAGCTATGCAAGACCACCAGCTACACAACAGAATGGTCAACATGATGTTTCAGAAATCATCCAGCCAGAATCGAAGAAGCCCGGTATACCAATTCCAGGTAAGCCTACCTGAAGATTAACCCTTTTTGTACAAAATGGAATCTTCCTCCTTATATGTAGCAGGAGTCCATTCCAAAATTTAGGGTGTCAGGTTGTGTTTTCATCAAAATTCATTTGGAAATGACTGATCTTTAAGCAAACAGTGGAGGCCTTGATCAGACGCCGCATTCTGCGGCGTCTGATCTGGGCCTGCACTGTTTGCCAAGTACCCCTTTAGGGTACTAAATGGGTTAGTATGGAAAGAGTACAGTCCAGGGATTATCCTAAGGATAAAATGTTTATTGGTCCACAGGACTGTCAGACACTATTTTAACCTTTATCCTGCCGAACACAACAACCCTGTCTTTGCAAACAGTGTCAATCCAGATCAGATGGCTTCTGATTAGGATCTACACTGTTTGTAATTCAGTTTGCAAATTTGAATGAATAAATTGTGTCAAGGTATTTGATTGGTTGGAATGTAAATGGGTGTGGCTGAATTAATTTATGCAGCAGGATAATTAACAGTCCATTGATTTTGACATTCAAGGCATTGTTAGGTTAACCCTTCTCTTGCTGAATATTCAGTTTAGCCACACCCATTTCTGACTTTGAACTAATCAGATTACTTGATGTAATTTATTCCTACGAATTCATAAATTGAATGTCAGTGTAGATCCGATCTGGATCTACACTGTTTCCAAAGATAGGGATTGTCGTGAACAGCAGGATAAGAGTTAATGAGCTTCTTAGTGCCCAAAATGTTAACGATTCTAGCAAGTACAGTATCTTATACTAAAGTATTTTTTTGCTGAAAAATGTGAGTAGCTTTTGCAAATGCAAAAGCTACTCACATTTTTTCAGCAAAAATATTAGTGAACATGCTATAATAATCAAAGTTTTAATGATATGTTAATAGCTTCTGGTAACAATGCTAAAACAACCAACATAAATACTCTATTTACCCTAAATATTCAGACACCTCAACTCCTTACCATACTTGCTTTAAAATTTGAACAAGTACAATCTATCACTGGATGTGTCTAAAAACAGCTGGATGTGTAGACCCTGATGTGATGGGGCACGTCATCAGGGTCAACACTGTTTGCTTAGGCCTGTCTGTCCAAATACATATGGTTAATATGATACTTCAAGTTACAAAACAAAACAAACCATGAAACCATATTTTCCAGCTCCTAAGATCAATATAGTACATGGTTTCTGAGGAGATGATTTTTATGCCCCCGCATCATATGATGCCGGGGGCATATAGTTTTTCGGTTTTCCGTACGTGCGTACATGTGTACGTCCGTCTGTACGTGTGTGTGTACGTACGTGATCCTGTAACCTCAGGTTAAAGTTTTTGTAACAGGTAGAGCTTGAACTTTTAGAACTCATATTTTCCTAACCATTTGATTGAAATGGTTCACCTTTGGTATGATGATAGATATAGGTCCAAAGTTTTATTAAGCAATACCCCCACCCATGCATGTTTCCTCAAGGTCAAGGTCACAGACTTAGAAATTTTCAATGTTAAAGACTCAGGTTAAGGTTTTTGTAACAGGTAGACTTGAAAATTTTAGAACTCATATTTTCCAAACCATTTGATGGAATTGGTTCATATTTGGTATGATTATAGATATAGGTCCAAAGTTTTATTCAGTGATACCCCCACCCATGCCCATGGCCTCAAGGTCAAGGTCATGGACTTAGAAATTTTCCATGTTAAACACTCCAGTTAAGATATTTGTACCTGGTAGAACTTGAACTTTTATGATGGCTTTGGTTCATATGATGATAGATATAGGTACAATGTTTTATTCAGCAATACCCCCACCCATGCCTATGACCTCAAGGTCAAGGTCACAGACTCAGATAATTTTAATGTGAAAGATTTTAAAGAGCTAAAATTTTCCAAACTATATTATGGATTTGGCTTATGTATGCTATGATGATAGATACAGGTCCAAATGTTTATTTGGCAATACCCCCACTCATGCCTATGGCTTCAAGGTCAAGGTCACAGACTTAGAAATTTTTAATTAGATACTTTAAGAGTTGATATTTTCCAAATCATGCGATGGATTGAATTGATATTTGGTATGATGTTAGATACCTGTCCTTTTTATTCAATGATACCCATGCCCATGAGCTCAAGGTCAAGGTCACAGACTTAAAATTTTTTAATTATCCCCTCGCACAACATAGCTCTAGTGTCTATATTTCTTCACTGATTGCAATATAACTTCACATAAATGTTCCTTATGACAATACCTCGAACGAGTTTGACTTTCAAGGTCAAGGTCACTGTGGCTATTGTTAGAAAAACTTTGTCATTGCTCTAGCGCTTACATTTCTTCAACAATTTCAATATTACTTCACACAAATGTTCCTTATGACAATATCTCTAGCAAGTTCCACTTTCAAGGTCAAGGTCACTGTGGCTATTTTTAGAAAAACTTTGTTATCGCTGAAGCGCTTACATTTCTTCACCGATTTCAATATAACTTCACACAAATGTTCCTTATGACAATATCTCGAGCGATTTCGACTTTCAAGGTCAAGGTCACTGTGGCTATTTTCAGAAAAACTTTGTCATCACTCTAGGGACTTCATTTCTTCACTGATTTCAATATAACTTCACACATTATGACAATACCTGGAGCGAGTTCGACTTTCAAGGTCAAGGTCACTGTGGCTATTTTTAGAAAAACTTTGTCATTGCTCTAGCGCTTACATTTTTTCACCAATTTCAATATAACTTCTCACAAATGTTCCTTATGACAAGGTCACAAACTTAGAAAATTTTTTTGCAACATGGATTTTCGGGGTGAGGCGGGGCCCTTGGCGGGGGCATCTGTGTCGTCTGGACACATTTCTAGTTTTTAAGTATTTTATTTTTCTATTTTTAGCTCACCTGAGCCTTTAGGCTCATAGGTGAGCTTATAGTATAGCCATGGTCCGTCGTCCGTCCGTCCGTCCACCATTTTCAAAGATCTTCTTCTCCTATACTGCAGGGCCAATCAAAGCCAAATTTCATATGGAGCCTCAGTGGGATGGGGGAACGAAAGTTTGTTCGCGGGGTCTGGATCACATGACCAAGATGGCCGCCATGCCCATATATGGTAAAAAGCCTTCAAAAATCTTCTTCTCCAGAACCATAAGGCCAGTGGCCTTGAAACTTGGCATGTAGCATATGGTACTCGGGCCCATCATGGTTTGTACAAATGGTGACCCCGGGTTGACCTTGACCTATTTTACAGCAATGTCAAATTTGCCGAAGTAGGCTTTTGCATGGGGCAAAGTGAAAATAATGGATTTATAGGAAAACCATTGAAGACAGTGTCACCAAAATTTGTAGATCAGGTAGAGTAACTGAATACATGAAGATCTATGGCTCAGAAAGGTCAAGGTCATTCATTGGCCTTAGACCAAGGTCATTCAGGATCCATATTTCAAACATTTTTTTCTCCAAAACTGCTGAGCCAATTTAAGTGAAATTTAATATGGAGCCTTTGTGAGTTGAACAAATGAAAAAATGCCAATACAGTCTAGATCACATGACCAAGATGGCCGTCAAGCCTATATATATGGTAAAAAGCCTTAAAAATTCTTCTTCTCCAGAACCGTAAGGCCAATGGCCTTGAAACTTGGCATGTAGCATATGGTACTCAGGCCCATCATAGTTTGTACAAATGGTGACCCAGAGTTGACCTTGACCTATTTTACAGCAATGTCAAATTTGCCGACTTCGGCTTTTGCATGGGAAAAAATGAAAATAATGGATTTTTAGGAAACCATTGAAGACAGTGTCACCAAAATTAGTAGATAAGGTAAAGTAGCTGAATACATGAAGATCTATGTGTAAGAAAGGTCAAGGTCATTAATTGACCTTAGACCAAGGTCACGCAGGTTCCATATTTCAAACATTTTTTCTCAGAAACTACTGAGCCAATTGAAGTGAAATTCAATATGGAGCCTTTGGGAGTTGAACAAATGAAAAGCTGCCAACATGGTCTAGATCACATGACCAAGATGGCCACCACCCCCATATATGGTAAAGAAACTTCGAAATTCTTTTTCTCAAGAACCGTAAGGCCAATGGCCTTGAAACTTGGCATGTAGCATATGGTACTCGGGCCTATCATAATTTGTTCAAATGGTGACCCTGGGTTGATCTTGACCTATTTTACAGTAATGTCAAATTTGCTGACTTAGGCTTTTGCATAGGAAAAAGTGAAAATAATGGATATTTAGGGAAACCATTGAAGACAGTGTCACCAAAATTTGTAGATTAGGTAAAGTAACTGAATACATGAAGATCTATGGGTAAGAAAGGTCAAGGTCATTCATTGACCTTAGACTAAGGTCACTCCGATTTCATATTTAAAAAAAAAAAACATTTTTTTCTCAGAAACTACTGAGCCAATTTAAGTGAAATTCAATATGGAGCTTTAGTGAGTTGAACAAATGAAAAGTTGCCAGTACGGTCTAGATCACATGACCAAGATGGCCCCCACGCCCATATATGGTAAAAAGCCTTCAAAAATTTTCTTCTCCAGAACCGTAAGGCCAATGGCTTTGAAACTTGGCATATATCATATGGTACTCAGGCTCGTCATAGTTTTTACAAATGCTGACCCTGGGTTGACCTTGACCTATTTTATGGCAGTGTCAAACTTGTCAACTTAGGCTTTTGCATGGGAAAAAGTGAAAATAATGGATTTTTAGGAAACCGTTGAAGACAATGTCACCAAATTGGTAGATCAGGTAAAGTAAATGAATACATGAAGATTCATGGGTAAGAAAAGTCATCATTCAGTGACCTGGGACCAAGATTAACCAGGTTCCATATTTCAAACAGTTTATTCTCAGAAACCGCTGGCCCAATTCAAGTGAAATTTGATATGGATCCTTTATATGACAAATGAAAATTTGCTCATATGGTCCAGGTCACATGACCAAGATGGTGGCCATGCCCATATATGGTAAAAACACTTCGAAATTCTTCTTGTCCAGAACCGTAAGGCAAATGACCTTGAAACTTGGCAGGAAGCATCTAGTACACGGGCCTATCATAATTTGTTCAAATGGTGACCCTGGGTTGACCTTTACCTATTTTACGGCAATGTCAAATTTGCGGACTTAGGCTTTTGCTTGGGAAAAAGTGAAAATAATTGATTTTTAGCTCACCTGAGCCTTTAGGCTCATAGGTGAGCTTATAGTATAGCCATGGTCTGTCGTCCGTCCATCCGTTGTCCGTCCGTCCAGTGGCCTTGAAACTTGGCATGTAGCATATGGTACTCGGGCCCATCATGGTTTGTACAAATGGTGACCCCTGGTTGATCTTGACCTATTTTACAGCAATGTCAAATTTGCCGAAGTAGGCTTTTGCATGGGGCAAAGTGAAAATAATGGATTTATAGGAAAACCATTGAAGACAGTGTCACCAAAATTTGTAGATCAGGTAAAGTAACTGAATACATGAAGATCTATGGGTCAGAAAGGTCAAGGTCATTCATTGGCCTTAGACCAAGGTCATTCAGGATAAGGAGAATTTTCAAAATACAATATTAGAAAATAGAAAGGAAGGCAGTGATCAGGAATAGATACAATTAACCCACAGCTCCTATCAGTGACACCAAAGGGAAAGAAACACAAACATGAAATAACTAGACTCTAATGGAAACATCAATAGTGGAAAGCCAAAAGGACAGTTACTTTCCCACAAAATGGCCAATTGGCTATCCAAAATAAAATAATGTAAGCGATACACACACACACACACACAAAAGACATACCATAACAAAAATAAACCGCGACAGAAGAACCGCCTTGGAACGGTCAGTGAAATGAATTCCACTAGACCAGTATCTCTCCTAAAATTAATTTAAAAAATAAGCACATAATTTCTAGAATACCGAATTGGAAGGAATATATAATACAAAATTGGGGTTAATGCAAAAATTCAATCAAATAGGTCTCATCTGCTGTTTCTGGTCACAAAGTAGATAAAATGCAATGACCAGGAACTGATAAAACAAATTCACGTTGTGTCCCAGCCACCATACTGCAAAGAAACACCTATAATGTAGATGGTATTAAGTAAAACTGTACAAGTGGAAAATCAAGGAGTCAAGTGCTCTTTCCCAGCACATTGTCAATCAGACATTCCCTAAATAATATGAAAAGTTAAAAAAAATATGACAAATGGAATAAACCATAATGAAAGCATGGCCTTCGAACTGTCAGAAAGGTAGGAATAGGTGGAAAGTTTTATCACATTGTTAGACATCAAAATTTTGTCCCCACAAGTTGTGTACCCCTGCTCTGAGGCTATATACATATATAAAACATTAAAATGTACACCAGGACCAGGTGTCAGGTGAGCGTTTACAGGACCACTGGTCCTCTGGTTTATGATATCCCCACCCATGCTCTATCTATCTATCTTCTTATACTGAGTCGGTCATATCTGGCCATTACCTCAGTTGATTGGGTGGCTAAATTTAGAATTTAGCTGGAAAAAAAAAAAGAGGCACTGGATGCGTCCTTAAAACTATTTACAATCTGCATAACAGAGGTATCCTAAAACGCATACCTCTGAGTCCCAATCTTACACTGTGCGGGCTTTGAACTCTTCTGCGGACTTGGCATTCACCGCAGAGGAGGGAAGACTATTCCATTGGGGAATAGTTCTAGGAAAGAACGAGTTTTTCAGGGCATCACTATAGGACTGGTATCTACGATATTGTGAGTCGTTTACTTTTGATGCCCTTGTTTGGGTCGACACTGTTACAGGGGTCAAGTACCTATCTTTATCAATAGACACTGAATCAGAGTGTATCTTGTAGAAGAAGGTTAAAGAGGACTGCTCACGACGGGCCTCCAGGGACGGCCACTCTAGCTCATTAAGCATGTCACCGACGCTACTTCTATTTCGCCATCGCCTACAGGTCCATCGAGCAGCTGTCCTCTGCACCTTCTCCACCTGCTGAGTCTGAGTTTTAACATAGGGATGCCAAATGGGTGATGCATATTCAAGTTGAGGGCGAACCAATGTTTTATATGCAACATCCTTTGTCTGCTCATGAGCTCAAGGTCAAGGTCACAGACTTAGAAATTTTAATTAGATATTTTTTGAGTTTATATTTTCCAAATCATATGATGAATTAAGTTTATATTTGGTATGATGATTGATACTGGTCCAATACCCCCACCCATGCACATGCCCTAAAGGTCTAGGTCACAGACAAAGAAATTTTTTATTTAAAGTTTATTAAGAGCTCATACTCACCAAACAATATAGATTTGCTTCATATTTGGTATGATGATAGTTACAGGTCCAAAGTTGTATATACCCCTACCCCTGACCTCAAGGTCACAGACTTAGTCTTATTAAGCTTTTAAAGTTTTAGGGCTCATATTTATAGATTGGCTTCATATTTGGAATGATGATAGATACAGGTCCCAAGTCAGCCTCACCACCGACCCTGCCCATGACCTCAAGGTCAAGGTCACACACTTAGAAAATTTTGTTGCATCATGGATTTTCAGGGTGAGGCGGGAACCTGGGTGGGGGCATCTGTGTCGTGTGGACACATTTCTAGTTTGCATTTTGGTTTACTCGCTAAAGGGCTTCTGCTCCAAGAGGACATTGCAAAAGTCCACACTAGCAAAATTGGGCTGATGGCACTGGAACAGCGGTGGTCCCACCCAGAAATAAGTTTGGCTGGTTTTTTTATTGACTCGCCCTCATATTTATAGTCTTCTTAAGTTAGCATTAATTTTATCATTACAGACCGTCGAAAATCCAACTGTGTGAAAGAGGTAGAAAAAATAGAACAGCGTCGGAAAGAGCGGAGAACCCAGCAAGCAGCCATAAAAGAACAACAAGAAGTAGAATATGACACATCAGATCCTAACTGGCAATTTGCCGCTATGATCAGGTATGTGAGCTTGTTATACCCCCACAAATGAAATTTGGGGGGGGGGGGGGGGGGGGGGTATATAGGAGTGAGCTTGTCTGTCGGTCGGTCGGTTGGTCGGTCTGTCGGTCTGTTGACTTGGTTTCCAGACGATAACTCAAAAAGCGCTTCACCGATTTTTATAATTTTTGGTACACTGATGTTACATCATAAAATACAGGTCAAGTTCGATTTCCACTACAATTCGTCAATTTTCGACATAGTTATGACCCCTTTCAAGTGAAAAAATTGCAAAATGGCTCTGTTGTACTATCAAGGCAGTTTTTGTGGGGTATTCATCACCTTTAGTGATAGCTCTAGTTATCAGATGAGGGGTAACGAGAAAAACCAGGGATAATTTTGCTTATATTTATTATTTGAAATGTATATCATGAGTACTTATTTGAATTGCATCATCAGTGTGACTCTAATAAGTACACCACAAACTTGTTATAAGATGATCCATTATAACACAGTTTGGATATAACACTGTTTCAAGATGGATCCCAAAAATGTGTTGATTAGGCCAAAACAAATTATATGTGTGGTTCCTATTACATGGTTTTCAAAAATAGGGTAGGTAGGTAGGAAAATTATTTTATTTTTTATTTTTATTTTTTTTTCTCACCTTCTATACTATGCTACACACTGCACTTATTTTTGTTATATTGTTTTGCTTCTGTTGTATAATTGTACTTGAAAACATTGTAAACAAATAAAAGTATAATAAATATTGCTTAGTTTTCATCCATATTGTCCTAATTGTTACAAAAATAAGGGTTTTCTTCAGTCAGAACAAAGTATTTTGATTGGACATCCTGTGTATGTGTTCGCCTTTTACAAAAGGTCAGCCTTTGGGACTTGCTGTTCTAGTGAAGGTTGCTTTATCTTGAATAGTGTTGTAACTGTTATTGTACCATATATACATTGAAGATAAATGTAAAAGTTCAAAAGATCAAGATGAAATGACAGAGTAAACGGATATCAGAAAGTTTCTTATAACGGCTTAATGCTGCAAATTAAACATCCACCAATTAGCACCAGCAGAAACTATTTTATTTATAGTCTTTTCAAATCGTAGTCCTTGTTCCATTTGTATCTGTCTTACTTGGTCCTAAAGCTGAACATGATAGATAGATAGATAGATAGATAGATAGATAGATAGAGAGAGATATATATATATAGAGAGAGATAGATAGATAGATAGATCTCACAATGATTCTGAAAACAGGAGTCCAAAATCCTTCATTTTGAAAAGTTAAGTTCCTGATCTTGATTGTACAAAAAACATAAACATTTCTACACACATGTACACTACATCATAGTTGCATGTTTCCCTAACTGCCTCTTTCATGACTCTAATCCAAACTTGTACAGTGTGGAAACTCAATAGAACCATGCCATTGAGGTGGTTGTAATAAGAAACCACAACGTACATGTATGTTCTGGAGCTGAGATTGGGAAAAATATATCCCCAGTTAAGTCTGCTTTCCCCTTTAACTAGGGGCATGCAAGGGTGAGCAGGGATAAATAAGTTCTGAATAGTTAGATCCTCCGGAAGCAAAGAATACACCAAATAAACGAAAATAGCAGATCATCATCATCATCAACGGATTTTTGATTAACGTGCAGGTACAGGGGCAATGTCCACATAAGTGGGCCCCCTTCCAGGTAGCTGGCTTGCTGCACGCATGGCAGATCTTACACCAGATCTCCAGGCTTGTCTATCATGAGGATCGATAGCAGAGAGCTTCCATTCTCTGCAATCTCTTTCTGTTAGCTGCTTCCAGGTCATCTTGGGCCTTCCTGGCCCCCGCTTTCCACTTACCTGTATGTCACAGGCAGTCTTGATTGCACCGTTGGAGCGTTCCACATGTCCATACCAGCGAAGTCTTCTCTCTTTCAGGATGAGGTCCAGGTCCTCAATGCCAAGACGCTCCAGTAACTCACTGGACCTGATGGTGACAGTGTCCTGTGGCTTGACATTGCAGATCTGTCTGATCATTGCCCTGTCATTTCGCTGTAGACGTTGGAGGTTTGGCTTTGTCAATGGCCATGTCTCACTGGCATGGAGCATTGCGCTCCGCACACAAGAGCTATACACACGGCCACGTGTCTTGAACGAGAGGTGGCGGGAAGAGAGAACTGGTAGCAACTCCTTGAATTTCTTCCAGGCTGTTTTCACACGTGATGTAGTTGAAAGGTCGCAACCACCCCCTGCAGAGAGCATATCACCTAGGTAGCAGAAGGAAGCTACAACCTCCAGCTTGTCTGATCCGACTTGAACTTCCCTCTGTGGTCTGCCATCTAAGGGGCGTGCAGTTCCTTGGCACCGTGTACACCTGTACCCAGGGTCCTCTATCAAGCGTTTGAGCCCACTGCATTTCTTGTGCACCCAGAACTTGCAGCCATTACAAAAGATACTGTTGCTGCCAACTCCAGTGCGACATACAGCGCATGGGAACTGGCCTGTACTCTGCAAGAGGTCCAGACCTGTACCACAGATCATGATCTTTGTCTTTCCTGCATTCACTCTCAGCCCTTTCGCCTCCATTGCCTCTTTCCAAGTTAAGAGCCTCCTGACACATTCCTCAAGGGATTCAGCTATGATGACAAGGTCATCAGCATACAGGTCCTCCCAGGGGACTCCAGAGCGGAACTCGCATGACAAGGCTTCAAGCACAATGATGAAAAGCAGTGGGCTGAGAACAGAGCCTTGATGAACACCCACCTTCACCTCGAATTCTTCACTGTAACCATCACCAACGCGGACACGGCTCCGAGCATTTGCGTACATCCCTTGGACCAGTTTCACAATCCACTCGTCCACTCCAAGTTTTCTTAGTGCCCACCAGATGACTTTCCGAGGCACTCGATCAAATGCCTTCTCCAGGTCTACAAAAGCCATGTAGAGTCTCTTGTTGGCCGCCAGATACTTCTCTTGCAGCTGTCGGACAACAAAAATTGCATCTGTTGTGCCTCTTCCTGGGACGAAGCCAAACTGGGAATCGTCGATGGACACCAACTGCCTAATGAGGCCATCCACAATCCTCTCCAGGACTTTCATGACCTGTTCTGTCAGCTTGAGACCACGGTAGTTGCCCCGTTCCAATGCATCGCCCTTGCCCTTGTAGAGACAGACAATGAAACTCTGTTCCCAGTCAGAGGGTACCTTCCCATCACGGATGATTGCAGCTGCAAGGTCACGGATCATCGAGGCACCCGCATCACCTGCAGCTCTTATCATCTCCACCACTATGCCAGAGGGACCAGGTGCTTTGCCAGTCTTCATCTGAGAGATAGCCTTCTTAACCATATCAATAGTGATTGGGATGGGTGGCCCTTCCACTGGTGGCTCATCAGACAGGTGGTCTGGGTCCCAGTCGAACTCAACATTGAGTAGCCTTTGGTAGTGTTCTAACCAGGCCCTCTGCTTTGAGTCATCACTCATTGACATCTCCCCTGCATCATTCTTTACTGGTTTGTCACCTACAACATCAGCATTCTCTCTTCTCATCTGGTTAGCAAGGCGGTATACTTCTGAGGACTTAGGGTCAATATTCTTGTAGATCTCCTTCTCAGCTTCTTGGCGAGCATGGTGCACCGCACGTCTGGCTATGCAGACTCGGTTTTATTGAGTCTGTTCATCTCAATGTCGGGTAAAAGTCCTACAACATTGGAAGCAATGTCTCCAAAATGACCTTTACACTGTTGACGGGAATGTTAAACCTCAAATCAAATGACCAAAATATAACAACGTCATGCCTGTTTAAAGAATGGAGAAAATGGATATTTTAGACACTTTTTTAGCAATAGATTGTTGCCTGTTTGATGGTTTACCGCTAATCCCGCTGTTTATTGTTCCAAATTAGCTCACTTTAAGATTTGATGACCATGTACATGTAAGTGATACCAATTAAACGATTAGGTGTGAAAATTTACCTGACCAGTGTTATCATGTGCATATGCGGCCAGTCTGATCGGCGAGTGTCTAAACTTTCCGAGAAATGAAGTCTTGTGAACAATAAACTCAGATCAGACTGTGCAGAACTTCAAGCTGATCTGAGTCTTTTCTGTGTGCGCATACGCATTCAGTGCATTTCGCGGAAAGCATTTCTGATGTCACCACCATATGACACCCTAGCTCATTAACTACCGTCTTTATCGGACATATATTACAACAGGTTAAACTGCTTCCTGCACTCACGAAAAAAAAAATCTTTTAACGTAAGATCAGCCTGCACATCGAGCTTTTCGTTTGCTGCTCTCTACATATCGCAGAAGCCATACTACAACAGGTTTGAACAAAGAGCAAAGACTGATAAGACTGCGCAGGCTGATCTGTGACTTCACCTGTCACACAGTTTACTGTCATGTTTTCCAAAAATTGGATGCGAAGACCGTGTGTGCAAACTATCGATGACGTGTTATTGAAAAACGTGGGAAAAATTCAGACTGCAACAAATGCACGTTCAAAATGACGGCGGGAAATTAAGCGCGGCATGACAAAAACTATATATGTGTGACCAGCAAAGACTACGATCAGCCTGCGCATCTGTGGAGGCTTAGCTTTCTGTTCATGGAGAACGTGAAAATACTTGAGAGATTTACACAAGCCGTCTGCATTATTTATGTTTGTTGAAGCGTGCACACTTGTCTGATTATCGCTACAGGTGGTAAAACATAATTTGGATAATTTTTATTGTCACAAAAGTAATCTGATTATTGCGAGGGATCATACCGTCACGGTCTGCATACCGCAATAAATGTGCGCCATTGTCCTTTTTATGCGTCCGAGACATGGGTTTATGCATCTTGCGCTTCCGAAAACAAATTGCATTCAAAATTTGTGGGTTCCGACCGCTTCCTAATTTTGCCTCTCTTACCGGTCCATGGAAAATACCTGTTGATCACAGGAGACAACAGACGTTTTACCCTCTTGTAGTAGTTTTTTTCTTATTTATTTTGTTTCCGGTGGTGGTTCTATTGGCTTGCATGAACTGTCTTGAATGTGCTAAGTACTGGAGATTTTGATTATAATTATGGGTTACTTCAAAGCGTCGGCTTCTTCAGAAGTAGCCACGTGCCATATCCCTGACCCATTTGAACTGTAACTGGGTAATTGTTATTGATTAGCACGGGCCATGCACTTACCGTTAACTGGCAGCTCGCGGCAATTGATAAAAAAAACAGCTTTTAAATAGCGATGCTTACGATATGCATTGTTTTTCTAGGCTCACAGTTATTTAGAGACAAACACGGATGTTTTTGATGTTTTTTTTTTTTTGTTTTTTTTTGGCAGACGCACACCATTTTCATGCGTTAATACGACCAGATTGTCCTTTAATGAAAGCGCTTTTTAATGAATATGTACTAAAATACTTTAACCATGAAAAATTCAAAGACCGTTTTTGCACATAAAATGTTTGGAATATTCATGATAGAAAAATAATTAGGGTCGGCGGGAAAAAGCTAGGCACGGTCGGGTAACCGGAACCACACATATATTTTGTTTTGGCCTTATATAGAAAAATGACCAAATGGTCATTTTTCTATATAATCTACATGTTTTTGTTTGGATATAACACGGTTGTTTAACTAACACGGTTTCTGATTTGGACCCCATTAATAGTGTTATAAAGAGGTTGTGGTGTACTCAGAATATATAAATAAATAATCCTCATTAAATAAATAATCCTCATTACTCAAATCTGTCTGAACCTATTGAGATTTTAGTAATTTTGGCTGTTGGTACAAGTCGATTCTTATTGGCATAACATGGAAAAGTTATCTGGCTCTCTTCTCAAAAGGTGGTTATGTTGCTAATAGAACCTCAACTAACAAAATTACTACAGTTAGATTGATTGAAATGTTTTTTTTGGTAACCATAGTTTTCCAGTTTATGCACTCTGTATGCTCAGTTAATATGACCTTTAAACTACAAATCATGTTGTGCAGATGTCATTTTCAAATGCTATTTTTTCATGGAAATCAGGCTCGGATTTCATGTGAATTGTCTGCTGGAAGACAGACAATTCACATGAAATGCCAAGCCTGATTTTCTGAAAGCAATAATAATAATAAAAAAAAATTGTATACTCCAGAGAACATTTTGTGATGCTTTTGGGATTAACAGTGATTTTGCTGTAGGGTTGCTGTCAACCAAATCTTTGCTGTCTAAGGTTTACCTAATTGAAATAATTAATTATTCTTTTGTTCTTCAGTATCAATAAAATACTGAGATTTATCAGTGAAATGCTCATCAGTTTTTCACTGTTTCAAAACATATATTTTGCCCTTCTTTTGATCTCCTGTTGAATATCATGAAATATCAAGCCTTATTTTCACTGCAAAACAAGAAAAAAGATTTTAAAATGTTATCTTCTTCATTCATGACTGGTGCTCTAGGGGTAAAGTTGTTCCTTTTTGTAAGGCAATTACAGAAAATTTGACATTTACAATGTTTATTGCAGAGAATACAGAGCAACATTAGAGTATCGACCTCTGACCTCCTCAGATCCTATAGTCAACCACCAGATATGTGTATGTCTACGCAGTAGGCCTTTTAATAGAAAAGGTGAGCATCAGTACCATAATTATGCTGGACATAATATTTTGGTTTGTAAGTGCTGTTTAAGGGAACATTAGCTTAATCCATTTTGTACTGGAAAGCTCAAAATGGGCAATTGGCAAACAGTGCTGGCCCAGATCGAATGTGGCGTCTGATCAGGGCCGACACTGTTTGCAAAACGTTCGGCCATTTTCCGAATAAATTTTGAAGAAAACACAACCTAACACTCCTAATTTTGACATGGAATTGTGCTATATATAACTTATAAGGTGTGAAATTCATTTTGGTTCATAATAAGTTAATAAACTTGATAGTGTTTGAAATGTTAACCCTTATCTTGCTGAATATTCATCTAAGCCACACCCAATTCTGTCTATCAACCAATCAAATTACTTGATGTAATTTATTGCTACAAATTCATAAACTGAATGACAAACAGTGTAGATCCTGATCAGATGGCTTCTTCAGAAGCCATCTGATCTGGATCTACACTGTTTGCAAAGATAGGGGTTGTCATGAACAGCATGATAAGGGTTAAATGAGCTGGCATATGACAAACTTACAATAAGTCTTGTGATCAGCCTGCACATCCATCCACTTTGGGTAGAGGGGTTGATTATGTCTCTTTGGATAACCAGGAGCCTGTAGAAGGTTCATGCGATTGGCGAAGACTTAGTGGATGAGTCTTCACTGGTACAAATCTTGAGTTGCACCAGTCTTATTGTAGGCTTTGTTGTGCACTGGCTCAAATGCTAGGTTTAAGACACTGGTATTTTTGCTGAAAAACTGAGTAGCAATGCAAGAGCTTCTTACCTTTTTCAGCAAAAATACCTTTATTGCCGTATTAACCCATTTTATGTGGGAAACTCAAAAACTGGTCATTTGAAGCCCAAAACAGGTAATTGGCTGACAATGCAGGCCAAGACCAGACGCTGCAGAATGTGGCGTCTGATCAGGGCACAAAGTTCATCTACTTCCTGGATAAATTTCTGAAATAACTGAATCCCTTCACCCTTTCTCTTTCGAAATGGACATCTGGGGCCAGTTGTTCAAAGCATTGTTAGCTTAACGAGCTTGTTAGTGGTCATATTGTTAACTCTTCTAGCAAGTTTAATACTTAAATTTTTGGTATTTTTGCTGAAAAAATGTGAGCAGCTTTTGCATCCGCAAAAGCTGCTCACATTTTTATGCCCCCGCATCATATGATGCCGGGGGCATATAGTTTTTCTGTTTTCCGTACGTGCGTACATGTGTACGTCCGTCTGTACGTGTGTGTGTACGTACGTACGTACGTGATCCTGTAACCTCAGGTTAAAGTTTTTGTAACAGGTAGAGCCTGAACATTTAGAACTCATATTTTCCTAACCATTTGATGGAACAGGTTCATCTTTGGTATGATGATAGATATAGGTCCAAAGTTTCATTAAGAAATACCCCCACCCATGCCTGTGACCTCAAGGTCAAGGTCACAGACTTAGAAATTTTCAATGTTAAAGACTCTGGTAAAAGGTTTTTGTAACAGGTAGACTTGAACATTTTAGAACTAATATTTTCCAAACCATATGCTAGAATTGGTTCATATTTGGTATGATTATAGATATAGGTCCAAAGTTTTATTCAGCGATACCCCCACCCATGCCTATGGCCTCAAGGTCAAGGTCATAGACTTAGAAATGTTTCATGTTAAAGACTCCAGTTAAGGTATTTGTACCTGGTAGAACCTGAACTTTTATGATGGCTTTGCTTCATATGATGATAGATATAGGTACAATGTTTTATTCAGCAATACCCCCACCCATGCCTATGACCTCAAGGTCAAGGTCACAGACTTAGACAATTTTAATGTGAAAGATTTTAAAGAGCTCAAATTTTCCAAACTTTATTATGGATTTGGCTTATCATGATACATACAGGTGCTTGTGACCTAAAGGTCAAGGTCACAGACTTAGAAATTTTATTGGTTTTTGGATTATCTGCCCTTGATGCATATATTTTATGATTGATTTGAAGTACATTTGTAATATTTTTTATGAATTGCATTTGGCGGGGGCATCCGTGTCCTATGGACACTTTTTCTAGTTTCAGCAAAATTTTTAGCGTATTTGCCATGTTAAATGATCAAAATTTTAACTATACGTTACATAACGACGTCGTAAGTTTTGAACAACTGTTGTATGAGATGTTGAAGATTCCATTCATTACAAAATGGGTTAAATGACAAGTTTCAATGTTATCAATACCTTTACTAGCCCTTGGCTTGAATGTGCAAGTATTTTTTTTTCTGGAAAATAACGCCAAAGGTCATTCAACAGGAGAAAGTTTCTATGTACAAAAAGTATGTTTCTCCAAGAGTGTGGTTAGTCGTAAAGGCATATTAGGGGGTACGGCATGTGACCTATAATATGGAAAGAAAATAAAGCCACTTTTGAAGGCGAAATGGAAATAGCAGCTGTACTGTACATGTAGTTCACTTGTTTGTTTGGAGTTTTTGTGGCTCAGTCAACACAGTTAAGGTCATATCGAGCCAGTCAGTTTACCCGATCACACTTTTTCTGAGGCATAAACTTATATTTAAACTTGTGTGCTTTGGTTGTTTTGTTTAATTCAAGGTTTTACATCCCCGTCAACAGTGTATAGGTCATTTTGGAGACGTTGCTTCCAATTTTGTGGGACTTTTACCCAACATTGAGATGACATCCCAATCCCTGGCGCCCAATGAAACCACTAAGGTTATAAGCATGGACGTTCCGAATCGCACCACCTTGCCTGGGCAGGCTTAGGTCCTCTAAGCGGTTTACCAGTACTCGTGTGTGGTCGGTTTCAGCTCTGGAAGCATCATGCAGCCCACCTATTTCTTCAAGCCCCAATGGGCGGGGGCCGTCATGGTTGTGTGCACTTATTAGAATTATTTCACGGAGGCAGTTCTTTTGAAGTGCACACAACTTATTGAAGTGCACACAACTTTTTGTTTTCAGATAAAATAAAATTCCCTAAAAGTTCACTAAATATTTGTTATCTGGAAAGAATTTATAGGTTCTCTAACCCTCATCCCACTGAACACAACAACACCTACCTGTGCAAACAGTGTAGATCCAGATCAGATCCCTTCTGAAGAAGCCATCATATCAGGATCTACACTGTCATTCATTCAGTTTGCAAATTTGAATGAAAACCTTATCATTTTATTTCATTGGCGGATAATCAGAAATGGGTGTGGCTGACTTAATTTATTCAGCAGGATAAGGGCTATACTGTGTTGAATCAGTCAGAGTTAATTGGCCATGGGGGTTCGACACACTGAAGTTTCACCATTTTTTTTCTATTTCAGAAATAACTAAAAAAGAAGTAAATGTGATAACTGTTCCTAATAAAGAAAATGTGATAGTTCATGAACCCAAAACAAAAGTGGATTTAACCAAATACCTGGAGAACCAGAACTTCCGATTTGACTATGCATTTGATGAGAACGCCACCAATGAAATGGTGTACAGGTGAGATGCAATGTAATGACCCTGTTTGACCCCACACCATGCTAAGCTTCAGTTAACCCATTTAGTACTGGAAACCCCAAAAGGGGTACCTTGGCAAACAGTGCAGGCCCAGATCAGATGCCACAGAACGTGGCATCTGATCAGGGCCTCCACTGTTTGCTAAAAGTTCAGTCACTTTCCAAATAAATTGTAATAAAAACAACCCGAGACCCCTAAATTTTGACATGAACTCCTGCTGTATATAAGGAGGAAGATTCCATTTGGTACAAAAAAGGTTAAATGCATACCAAAACTGTTTCTGAAAATACTGACCTGACCTATTAGATGCTATTTGTCCTACAGCTGTTTGAGTAGTTGATTTTCTTGCACTAAGCATGTGCTCAATTGGTAGATTTTTCACCAATTTTTCAGATACGGGGGCATAATAAAGATGATTGAAAGATAATTTCCTTATTTATTCTTGAAAACGTGTTGTGAGTACTTGTGAGAATCCCATCTGTGAACCAATTCTATAGGCTACCCACAACATACATTTTTATGGAGAAATAAGAAATATCCTTTACTTATGCTCATTACCGTATTTACCGTAGGTATTTGGTTTTTTGTTTGGTTTGGAGTTTAACGGCCCAGTCAACACTATTTTAGGTCATTTTTGAGCCGGTCAGTTAACCTATCCACACTTTCCCTGGGCAGGCTTCTACGTAAGCGGCTAACCAGTACAGTGCACATTTTTTCGCCAGAAACTGACAACTGCCCTTCTTGAATCAGCAGAAGGGGGAGAATGACTGTAGAAAAGATTTCATGATCAATCTCCATGAAAGAATGTTGCTGACCCAGGCAGAAATCGAACTCACGTCCTCCTGATCACCAGTCAGACGTGCATCCGACTGAGCTACTGAGGCCAGCTGTATGTATTTGGACAGACAGGGCTAAGCAAACTGTAGACCCTGATGAGACAACACAGGTGTCATCTCATCAAGGACTGCACTGTTTGCCACTCATCCAGTTATTTTTAGACACAACATCAGATAGTAGATTATACTTGTTCAAATTTTAAAAACAAGTATGGTAAGGAATTGAGATGTCCAGGGGCCATTTCTTCAAAACTAATGACGTCATTAGTTAACGAATCGTTAAAACTTTGATCATTTAGTTTGTTAAAAATACTGATATTTTTGCAGAAAAAATGAGAGCAGCTTTTGCAAATGCAAAAGCTGCTCACATTTTTTCAGCAAAAATACCACTGTATTTGATATTGTACTTGCTAGAACAGTAAACAACTTGACCACTAACGAGCTTGTTAAGCTAACAATGCTTTGAACAACTGGACCCTGATGTTTAGGATAAATATGGTACTCCTTATCTGGAGATAGGCATGTTTTTGTTTGTTGCCATTTTGGATAAAAATAGAATGAACACACATATTGTTGTAAATGGGTCAAGTAGGACACGATAAAATGATACTGTATGTCATGAATGAACTTCGTCCATTTTTGGGTGTAAAAAATGTGAAATCATTAAAATTTTGACACAGAACTTGTAATTTTTTTGTGGCCAGTGATGCTGCTGTGAGTGTTACCGTTGCTGGGGATAGTGCAAGAATTTTATTATACATTTACCTTTGTTTCTGAAGCTCTGGATTGATTGTGCCAAGCCGCCACAAAGCACCAGCATATTTTAAACCATTTTGTACTGGAAACCGCAAAACGGGTAGTTGGCCAACAGTGCAGGCCCAAATCAGATGCCGCGGCGTCTGATCTGGGCCTGCACTGTTTGCAAAAAGTTCAGCCAATTGCCAAATAAATTTTCAAGAAAATGCAACATGACACCCTAAATTTTGACATGGACTTCTGCTATATATAAGGAGGAAGATTCCATTTGGTACATTAAGGGTTAAAAGACATTTTGACCTGCATACATTTGACATTTTCATATATAACTTGAGGGAAATGATACATGTACTCGATCTTTGACTATGTTTAGCTAGAAAAATGATATATGTTTACTCAATCTTTGACTATGTTTAGCTTGTTTAAATACTGGAAGAGCTTTTACATTAACCCTGGCTTTTGAGTTGGTGTCATCTGTTTCCAAAACTTTACAGATATTGCATTGGAATGTTCAGACAGATATTGTATTAAACCTAAAACTGAAGCACCCTTCATGCTGTCTGCATGTTTTTCACTAACTTATCTCTTCAAAAACTAGGTACAGTATTTCCATATGTATTTGGATTGACAGGCCTGAGCAAACAATGTAGACCCAGATGAGATACCACAGAATGTGGAATCTCATCTGGGTCAGCACTGTTTGTGACTCATCCAGCTATTCTGATAGTAAATTCCACTAGTTTATTTTTTAGAAGAAATATATTAAGGAGTTGAGGTGTATGTTTATTGCAGATATACAGCAAAACCTTTGGTGGACTGTATATTTGAGGGTGGTATGGCCACTTGTTTTGCCTATGGCCAGACAGGGAGTGGTAAAACACATGTAAGTAAGAAATTGAGCCAGCAGATGACAAAAAGGTACCTGATGCATTTATGACTTGCAAAGGCTGAGGGGGGCCTGCACATAAGTGCAGATCCTTGGCATGTTGCAGGCATGTACGGAGTCATTGAGGTAGCTTCTATCAAGATGTCATGTGTTGGCTGGGCACTTGTTTTTGACATACATAAATCGAAGAGTGCTAAGGGCCCTTTTCTCATAAGTTGACTTAAGGGGAATGGATACACCTTCAGGTACGGCAACTCCTGCAAAAGTATTTTTGTCTCCAAGGTCAATAGAGGCCAACTCTCAAAGGAAAGAATTTGCTACTGAGGAGCAAAATCTTTCCTTTAAAGAGTAGACCCCCTTTTCAGGGGCCGTCTTTATAGAAAAGTGGACTAGAAGTCCCGAAAGTTGTCACCCTTTGAAAAATGGCAGTAAAATCAGCCAGATGTATTCATTATACCCTCACAAATGAAATTTGGAGGGTGGTATATAGGAGTGAGCTTGTCGGTCTGTTGACTTGGTTTCCAGACGATAACTCAAAAAGCGCTTCACCGATTTTTATAATCTTTGGTACACTGATGTAACATCATAAAATACAGGTCAAGTTCGATTTCCACTACAATTTGTCAATTTTCGACATAGTTACACCTGTGGACACAAAACCGTTCAAACTTTGATGAGCTTCACTTCATTTTGACTTGAAACATCATTCAATATATCCTTACATCCTATCGACAGAAATAAATTCAAAACACAAGGTGGTGTACATTTCATTGCTGACTCCTGCACTGTCCAATCAAAGTACATCTCAAATGTCAATCAGAAAGGGTTTGCCAAAATGAGACCAATCCATTGCTTGATCTAGTTTTAGAATTCTTTGATGAATGACATTTGCTTGTCAAACTAACTTGATGCATAGAGATTCATTGAAAGTTATTTCATAGGAGTTTGAACGCTTTTGTGTCCACAGGTGTATGGCCCATTTCAAGTGAAAAAATTGCAAAATGCTGCTGTTGTACTATCAAGGCAGTTTTTGTGGGGGTATTCATCACCTTTAGTGATAGCTCTAGTTCCCCTTAATGTATCCACAGAGTTTATAAACATTTTTATGCTCAACTAAACTGAACATGACACTTTACTCTTTAAATCAAGAACAAACAAATTTGTAAAAGTTTTTGTCTTGCAAATGTTTGTTGTATGTGCTCATTAGAATCGCCTCCATGAGGCGATTCTGATGAGTACACACAACATATCTTTATCTAAAAAAGAGTTCAAAAAGACATTCCGAAGTCATCGTTATTATTCCTTCTCCCCTGCTGCTATGATTATTCTTCAGTGACTTGAACTACCCCTACCTCAAACAAATTTTCATGTTCTTAAAAGTGTTTGAACTGTTGAAGTTTGTAAGTATTGAGCCATAGACATGTGCAAAATGGTCTTGGGTAAGATTGTATTCTGTTTAATTACAGACCATGGGTGGGGATTTCTCTGGCAGAGGTCAACAGGATTGTGCAAAAGGAATTTATTGTTTAGCAGGTAGGTACATACTGATGGCAGACATGGGCCAGCTTGAGGAAACTGTGATCATATGAAAGTTGGGGGCAAACAGTGTCATATTGTTAGTATATTAAATCATCTTGTCACACAATACAGACTCAAAATGTTATTTGTACCACCATTTATGACAAGTGGTGTGCTTATCTTAACGTTGAAATTGAAAAGATTGGTTCATTCTTATGTGGAGGTATGCTTTTGTTTGTGTTGAGGTTTGGCATCACCATCAAGTCAAGCCCTACTGCCCAATGAAACTGCTACGATTAAAGGGACGGTCTGATGCGCACCACTTTTCCTGGGCAGGCTTGGATCTTTTAAGTGGGTTACCAGTTATAAAAAATTTGGTCGGATTCAGCTCTGCGCTGAAGCACCATGCAGCACAATCTATTTCTCTAAGCCCCGGTAGGCAGGGGTGTTGTATTGGAAGTTTATTTGCAGATTGGACAGTGAAGCTTGTAGTAAAGTTGGCAGTTGTAGTATTGCATATTCAGATATGTAATATTTTGTTGTATTTTGGTTTTATATATAATGTAAAATATTTGTCTTTATCATATTACCTTGCATTTAATAGTTTAACCCTTGTCTGGCTGAAAATGACAAACCCGATTTTTTTGCAAACAGTGTCAGTCCAGATCAGATGGCTTCTGATCAGAATCTACACTGGTGCAGTTTGTTAATTTAATGAATACATTATATAAACTAATTTGATTGGTTGATTGTCAGAAATTGGTATAGCCAGCAGGACAAGAGTTAACAATATTATTAAATAAAACACAAAGCTCTGACGTGGGTTGATTATCACTAAGAAAATGAAGTTGAATTAGGGGATAACTGTACTGAAAATTGTCATTTGGGGAGGTAAATCGGAGGTTTTACGGTCGGAAATTTCGTTTTACGGCGACGCGTTAGCGGAGCCGTAAAACGTAATTTGCGACCGTAAAACCGACGATTTACCTCCCCAATTGACAATTTTCAATACAGTTATCCCCATTCTAATGCACTTATTCAGTTGTTAAGTTAAAAACTGTACTGTTTTGCACAAGGCGGCAAGCGCGGTGAGCTGCGTAAAACCAAATGACAACCAATGGAAAGCGACGTTACATGATGACGTCGGATTTCCGACAGTATATCGCAGAATATACTGTCGCAAATTTTTGACGTTATCCAATCAGACGTCGCGTTACATACGCAAGTGCATTAGAAATGAAATTGAACGGGGACTTTCATTTAACACTTCAGTTTCTGTTCTTTAAACAAACAGTTTAGACCCAGATCAGAAACCACTTCCTGTGGTGTCTTTTTCTGGTATACACTGTTTTTCTTGCACACCAGATAAGGGAATCCATAGTTTAAGCTTGGGATAGAAATTCTGTTCTAACCCTGATTTTCTTACCCCAAATCGAATATTCTCACGTGTTTGATAAATGCACTGGTTGAATATGACCTCATATGTGCTGTCGTTAAGGTCAACGTTCAGCACATTACGTGACGTCACTAAACATCACTGTAGTGTCATCACAATATCAGCAACTGAAGTGACTGCAGTATTAAAAATCCACGCTCAAAAATGGAAGGTATGCAAGAAAAAGAATCCCACATGGGTGTGAGTGCTGGATAGAAAAATCAGTTCCTTGGGATCACTGTCTGGCATCACTCAGCAAGCCTTGTGATGCCAGACAGTGACCTGCAGGACAGATTTTTCCATCCACCCCTCACACCCATGTAAGATTCTTATATTCTAACCCAGTACTTGAGTCCAGTCCACATTTTACAGATTACCTATTTTGTACAGCACTTTGACGTCACAGAAACAAGAATGGCACAGCTGTAAATAATTGTTAACAGGATTGTCATGTGGACAACATCAGTATAATTCTGACTTGTTGGTAACTAAGGTATATTGACACAGTCAACCCTAAAAACATATAACAATGGCGTTATAAAACTCAGTTATGTCACATAACCAAGCATTACATTGTGGCAACGCATTATCTACTTGCAGTGAGAATGCACATTGCCAACAAAAATGACCATGTAATAAACTCAGTTTTGAGTCTCTCCAGATAAGATGCTTTTTTCATTTGAAAACTAATGATAGTTTTCTTACTTCTGCATGAAAACATGTTGTGGGTACTCATTAGAAGCACCTCAGTGAGGCACTTCTAATGAGTACCCACAACATGTTTTCATGCAGAAATACATTGGTAACCCCTCTTTTCTGAGGCTATGCACTATACAATTGTATTCCTTTCATATGAACCAGACCTGTTTTGTGTGGAAACTTGTTTTTTCCTATTTGCAAACAAGAAAGATCAGCTTGTGTATTAGCATCTCTGTGTTCTCTGCTTGGGAAGTTCTAGTTTCTCTGATTAAAATATCAGAACTCTTGCTAGTCTGTGTAGGTGAGCAAGCCAGATGTAGCTTAGCTAGTAGACAGGTTTTCTTTTGATATGACACATACCCAGCAGGCACACGTCACTAGGGCAACGTCAAATCAACGTCACGACATTGCACCGACATAGATGTGACGTTGCATAAACATCATGACGTTGCCCCCGACACCGATGTGACGTCACAATTATGTCATGAGCCTGCTGGGTATGAGCTTCAACCCATTTTAAGTGGGAAATCCCAAAAATGAGACACCAGCAAACAGTGCAAGCCCAGATCAGATGCCACAGAAGGCGACGTCTGAGGACCTTAACTATTTGTAAAGCACATAGCTATTTTTCTATTAAAACACAGAGCTATTTTTCTCGATAATTCCTAAAAGAATTGACCTAACATCCATACATTTCAAAATGGACTGCTATTTATAAGAGAGAAGATTCCATCCCGTACACATCAAGGTAGAAATTATTAACCCTTTTTGTACCAAATTGAATATTCCTCCTTATATATAGAATGTGTCCATTTCAAAATTTAGGGGTGTCAGTTTGTGTTTTCTTCAAACTTTATTTGGAAAATTGGGCCTGCTCTGTTTGCCAGTTACCCATTTTGGGGTTTCTGGTACTCAATGGGTTAAAAGTTGAAAAAAAGAAAAAGGAACACTCAGATATGATTTTCCTGTATTTCTGTTTCAGCACGAGATGTTTTTAAATTAATACACACAAAATTCAAGAAAGCAGATCTAGTGGTGGGAGCTAGTTTCTTTGAAATTTATAGTGGAAAGGTACGTACATATTCTGAATGAACATATCTGCTGATTCGCAGAACAGGTCTTCTTAGAAGTACTAGGCAAATTGTGGTTTAGTTAAATGCCCATAATAGTGTAAACTATGTTGAAATTTATAGTGGAAAGGTACGTACATATTCTGAATGAACATATCTGCTGATTCGCAGAACTGGTCTCCTTAGAAGTACTAGGCAAAGTGTGGTTTAGTTAAATGACCATAATAGTGTTGACTGGACTATTAAACTCCAAACAAACAAAGAAACTGTTGAAAAATGAAACCTAACATACTTCTTATTAATCTGGCTGGGTCGGATGAGTGTCTGACTGGTGATCAGGAAGTTGCAGGTTCGAACCCAGTCTGCAACATTCTTTTGTGGAGATTGATCATGAAATCTTTTCCACAGTCCTTCTCTCCTAATGATAGTCAGTTTTTGGGGATAGAATGCTTTGTACTAGTTAACCACCTTTGTATAAAGCCTGCACAGGAAAAGTGTGGTTAGGTAAACTGACCAGCCTGACATGACCTCAGTATTGTTGACTGGACCGTTAAACTCCAAACTAAACACAAATGAACTTGTCATTAAAGTTTTACTTTTACAGTAGAACTTAGATGGCTTGAACACCTATGGCTTGTTTACCATGGCTGAGTCGAACCCGTTTTTGAGTCCCTAGGGAATTCCTCTGCATAAGAAGTATTGCGTGAGTGATGATAATGGAGATTTTAAGGTTTTATCTTGCAAATGTATGCTGTGTGTACTCATTAGAATCGCCTCGATGAGGCGATTCTAATGAGTACACAGAGCATACATTTTTATCATAGAACATCGAAAATATTATAATTATCCCCATTAAGCCTCCTGGCAGTAACCCTCAGTGGCTCGAACTACCCCTGTCTCGAACAGATTTTCGTTGTCCTTAAGGTGTTCGAGCCATTGAAGTTTGACTGTATTTTCATCTCACTTGAATATAGAATTTGTCCTGCTTACATTCAATCTAATTTAATATATATGAGCAGGACAATTGTCATTTTCTACTGATTCAAGCAGGACTAAAGCCTTGCATGTTGATACTGTAATATTTATACCCCCGGCATACGAAGTATGCAATGGGGGTATATAGTTTTTGTCTTTTCCGTCTGTCTGTCTGTCTGTCTGTGTGTCCGTAAACAATTATTTTGTGTCAAAGGTATCTCAGGAACTGCTTCACATAGAAACTTGAAATTTTGCACACATGATCAGTATGACTACTTGTATTGTGGGAAAGAAAATAAGGGCCAAGGGGTCAGGCCTTTTAGAGTTATTTCCCTTTGTAGTTCTTGTTTCAGCTGAGGTGATGGCACTGGCCGGGGGTATACATGCCCCACTGGTTGTTATTGTATTTATCTTAATTATTCCAACACCTCAATTCTTTATCATACTTGTTCTAAAACTTGAACAAGTACAAATTATCCTTAATGTTATCAATGTTGTGTCTGAAAATAGCTGGATCAGTGGCAAACAATGTAGACCCTGAAGAGATGCCACATAAAGTGACATTCTGTGCCATTTCATCTGGGTCCACTGTTTGTTCCAGCCTGTTGGTCCAATTGTATATGGTAAATATGATAGCAGCCAATCATGAAATGTTTTTATAACCTCAGGCTCTTTACTTGGTGATCTGCTTCACCCTGATCTTTCTTAACATGATAAATCCTAACTTTGCAAACGATGTAGATCTTGATCAGATGGCTTGGCTTCTGAAGAAGCCATCTGATCTGGATCTGCACTGTTTGTCATTCAGTTTGAGAAATTGAATGAATACCTTGTATCAAAAAATTTAATGGTTGATAGTCAGAAATAGGCATGGCAAAATTAATTTATTCAGCAGGATAAGAATTATCTTTTTGTAGCATCTCAAAAAAGAATTTTATATGAATATACAGTAAAATTCCTATATTAAGACCACCTATATTAAGACCACCTTTGGAACTGTTCAAAAGTGGTCTAAAGACCACTTTTGAACAGTCCCAAAGGTGGTCCCTGACCAGAGGACACTGCGGGCAGAAAGCACAAAGAAATATTAAGTGCAGCCTTCAAAATAAGCTTTTTAAAGCAGAATTAGTCTCAATTTTAGGTGGTCTTAATAGCAGAATTTCACTGTACCCGTCCTTTCCAGGTATTTGATTTATTAAACAAGAAACAGAAGTTACGAGTGCTAGAGGACCACAAACAACAAGTGCAAGTTGTTGGCCTAAAGGAAGAAACTATAACAAGTGCTGATGATGTATTACGGCTTATATCACATGGGAACAATGTTCGGACGTCAGGAGTAACTTCTGCTAATAATCATTCCTCCAGATCCCATGCTGTGTTTCAAATTATTTTAAGAAAAAGGTAAGTTACTGTAGGGTTGTGATATTAATCCATTTAAGGCCGGAGACCCTAAAAACAGGAAATGCTGGCAAACAGTGCAAGCCCAGATCAGGTGTCGCATTCAACAGCATCTGATCTGGGCCTTCACTGTTTGCAAAAAAGGTTTAGCCATTTTTATGCCCCCACTTTTCAAAGAATGATGGAAAAGGCATATAGCGTTTCCCTTTCTGTCCATCCATGTCCGTGTCTGAGATGGCATTAGCAGTTTGCGTTTAGTTTTCTTAATTGTGCTACCAGGTGGGGGCTTCTGTTTCTCAATATATTTCTAAAAATAACTCAAACTGAAAACCAAAATTTTAAAAATGGATTCCTACTATATATAAGGTGGAATATAAGGTGTCTTCATGACAAGTTGAGTTAAGGAGACTTTGATAATCATCATAGTATAGTACATCTTTTATCTGTTCTCGGTATTAAGATTATTATCAGACTTGCTTTTAGGATATGTTTTACATTCAGTTTGTTTGTTCATTTGTTCATCCAGCTGTCAACATTTCTGTATTTTCTTACCTACTTAAAGCAAACAATGCTTGAGACAATTTCACTTGTCCTTTATGACCAAGGGTATGCAGATTTTGGTAAATTTTATAGGGACAAGTCAAAAATACGCTCTTCCTCCAGCATGAAGTATTGGTTATGGCGAGTAGACAAGTATTATTGTAAGTTTTATTGAGAACATCAGAAATTTATCTCAAATTATCTTCAGGTGTTCACAGAATCTGAAACTCTGTCAGATCAGCTAATTCTGTTAATTGAGCTGGGAGACAGTGAAACCTGCAAGGAGACATTTGCAGAAGGCAAAGATGCAGAGCAGTCTGCCCAGTGACCTTTGTTATAACCACAGTACATGTTCCCTAAGATTTTGCCATTATAAAGAGTTCGCAATTCAAAAGATTCCCTAAAAGGAAAGTGATAGGAAATAACATCTCAATTAGTCAGTCTTGAGCAAAGGTTTTCCTTCCATTGGAATTGTCGTTACGAGTTCTGTCGTTATGTTGAATGTCTGTATAAATAGGGTTGACTGTATAGCTAGTTGTTGCTTTATATTGCTTTTTGGATAGTCCAGAGACTGTATAAGGCACATCAGCAGTGAAGACTGATCAGACTGCAGTGAGTCTGACTGCCCTAGTTGCACAGGTCTTGTTTGTTATGTTGTACTGTGGCTTATTTGTAAATATTTTACTTATCTCATTGTAATCTTTTTCTTTCAGAAATACTATGAAATTGTTTGGAAAATTTTCCTTAATAGATTTAGCAGGTAAGAATTTCCCATTAGAGTAAGAAATTCCCTCAGCCTTAGAAAGAGTCATGTGCTTGCCAGATAAAGGGCGCTTTTCATTCTGTGCATCTCATTTTTAGGATGACAGTTTTCTACATACCAACTGCCCAGGAAAAATGTGATTTTGTTTTCTGACTTACTTGACATGATTTAAATTATGTTGACTTGGCCAATTAAGGAGAATGGATATACCTGGCAGATTTTTCCGCCATTTTTCAAAGGGAGACAACTTTTGGGACTTCCTGTGAGCTTTTCCATAAACTCTTTCCCACGGAAAAAAGGGGTCTGCTCTTAAAGAAAAGAATGTGCTCCTCAGGAGCACATTCTTTCCTTTAAGTGTTGACCCCTATTTACATGGGAGACAAAAATACTTTAGAAGGAGTTGCCTCCCCTGAAATGATAATGAATAATAATCGACCTTATTTATAGAGGGTAACACATTTAGTACTAATCTTCCATGTGGCCCTCTTTGGCTGGGTAAGAACCAGTCCTATGCAATGTGGATAAAGTTTCTTGCTCAAGGAAACAACACGTGGCGCTTGCGTGGATCGAAGGGCTACCTCTCCATCTCAAATCAGATGCTTTACCACTGCACCACAGCACTCCACTGAAGGTGTATCCATTCCAGTTAATTCCAAAAAAGACAATAACAGATCATTTCCAAAGCTAAACTTTTGATTTAATCTTTAAATCAAATTACCAAGTCTTCCTAGTATGGTGTTGAATGGAACCTTTAACTTCCATGCCCCACATGGATGTGTAGGTTAATCATTATGCCACTGAGGGCAATTCATATCACCACTGAGGGTTAATTAGAGGATAACTATTCAAAATTGTCATAACAGCAGTTTTACAGCCAGAAATATTGTTTTACGACCAGTAATGGCCTTAAAACAGAAATTGTAACAATGAAAACGACAATATTCCTCCCCAAATGACAATTTTCAATACAGTTATGCCCATTCTAATTCACTGTTAAAAATTATACTATTTTGCTAAAAGTGCAAAGCACTGTGTGCTGCCTGAAATTAAATGCCACCCAATGAAAAAGGGACATTACATGATGATGATTTTGTTTGTATTGGAGTTTAACGGTCCAGACAACACTATTTAGGTCATTTTTGAGATTGTCAGTTTACCTATACACTTTTCAGGCTTTTATGCAAGCGGTTAACCAGTACAGTACACATTCTTTCGCCAGAAACTGACAACTGCCCTTCTTGAATCAGCGGATGGGAGAGAATGACCGTAGAAAAGATTTCATGATCAATCTTCACGAAACAATGTTGCCTACCCCAGCAGGTATCGAATCGCGTCCTGATCACAAGTCAGGTGTGCGTCCGACTGAGCTACCGAGGCAGGCCAACATTACATGATGATGCAGAGACGAACCGTCCATGCATATAAAAAGTAGAAGTAAAACAAAGATCAGGAATTGATACAATTAACTTACTCCACCCATAAAAGACACCAAAGGGAAAGAAATACAAACATTAAGCGACCAGACCATAATGGAAACTTAAACAAAGGAAGGCCATAAGGACAGTTACTTTCCCACAAAATGGCCATATGGCCATCCAAAACCAAAAGACACAAGTGATACACACAGTAAGTAACAAACAACAACATAAATAAATCGCCACAGAAGAGCCGCCTTGGAACGGTCAGTGGAAGATTTCCACTGGGGGGCTTAAATCGATTTTACGTGGCCACAATCCTCGCCCTTACTTCCGTCGCGATTTACCCTATTGGCATTGGGTGGCAGGGTTTGAGATGTCATTTCATCTCAGCGTCTGATAAAAGTCCCACGAAATTGGAAGCAGTGTCTCCAAAATGACCTATATAGTGTTGTCGGGGAGATTAAACCTCAATTTAAACAAACAAAACATGAGCATGTAGAGTTTCTGACAGCAAATCAGACCTAGCATAACATGTGCAAGTGCATCAGAATTGGAGGCATGTTTTTAATCTTTTGAAAAATATACTTAGAGGATTGCTGTGTACTCAGAATCACTCTAAAGAATACACCTGACACATTTACAAGATAAAATAAGATAAGAAGCCTCCATGGTGTAGTGGTTAAGATACTTGCCTCATAGACCAGGAGTTGTGGGTGATTCCAGGCACGCCGGTGGGTCAGGCCTCAGATTCTATGACGGTTCCAGTGTAAAGGCTTATTGAGAGTTAGAGAGATCTAATTCAAAGTAATGTTGGCTGATGCCTGATGCTCTATCTCTGGTCAGGCCCATCGGAGTCTAACTGTTAGTTTTCTTTTGCTCCAGCATTTCAGTGGTTTCTTGCTGTCAAGTCCTCACCATTGTTTCATCTCTGTGGTTGTTTGATTATTTGTGTTCACGGAGATGTTGCACTGATGAGTTAGGAGGCCTTCATGCAGACTGAACAAATTATTTGTCTAAAAGGCAATGGAAATTAGGGCGAGGATTGTGGCCACGTAAAATCGATTTAAGCCCCCCAGTGGAATTCGTTTCCGCTGACCGTTCGAAGGCGGTTCTTCAGTCACAATTTATTTTTAGCTCACCTGTCACATAGTGACGAGGTGAGCTTTTGGGATCACTTTTTGTCCGTCGTGCGTGCGTGCAAGCGTGCGTGCGTCCGTAAACTTTTTCTTCAAACGACATCTAAACCACTGATCGGATTTTGACCAAACTTCACAGGAATGATCCTTAGGTGGTCCCCTTCCAAAGTTGTTCAAATGGTTCCGGTCTATTGCACATCTAGGTCACAGGAGCTAAAAATAGATTTTTTAAATGAAAACTTTAAAAATCTTCTTCTCTGAAACCGAAAGGCCCAGGACTTCTATATTTGGTATGAAGCTTCATCTAATGGACCTCTACCAAGATTGTTCAAATTATGGCCCTTGGGCCAGAAATGCCCCCGCCCCGGGGGCCTTTGGGTTTACATAGGCTTATACAGGGAAAATCTTTAAAAATCTTCTTTTCTGAAACCACAAGGCCCAGGTCTTTGATATTTAGTGTGAAGCTTCACCTAGTGGACCTCTACCAAGATTGTTCAAATTATGGCCCTTGGGCCAGAAATGCCCCCGCCCCAGGGGCCTTTGGGTTTACATAGGCTTATATAGGGAAAATCTTCTTCTCTGAAACCACAAGGCCCAGGTCTTTGATAATTGGTGTGAAGCTTCACCTAGTGGACCTCTACCAAGATTGTTCAAATTATAGCCCTAGGGCCAAAAATGCCCCCGTCGCAGGGGGGCCTTTGGTTTTACATAGGCTTATATAGGGAAAATCTTTAAAAATCTTCTTCTCTGACACCGAAAGGCCCAGGTCTTCGATATTTGGTATGAAGCTTCATCTAGTGGACCTCTACCAAGATTGTTCAAATTATGGCCCTTGGGCCATAAATGCCCCCGCCCCGGGGACCTTTGGGTTTACATAGGCTTATATAGGGAAAATCTTTAAAAATCTTCTTCTCTGAAACCACAAGGCCCAGGTCTTTGATATTTGGTGTGAAGCTTCATCTAGTGGACCTCTACCAAGATTGTTCAAATTATAGCCCTAGGGCCAAAAATGCCCCCGTCCCAGGGGGCCTTTGGTTTTACATAGGCTTATACAGGGAAAATCTTTAAAAATCTTCTTCTCTGAAACCGAAAGGCCCAGGTCTTTGATATTTGGTATGAAGCTTCATCTAGTGGACCTCTACCAAGATTGAGAAGCCTCCGTGGTGCAGTGGTTACGCTACTCGCCTTGTAAACCAGGGATCGCAGGATCGATCCCGGGCTTCTCCAGACTTTCGGATGAGTCTTTAAACCGAGGTCCCGTCTCCGTATGACCTTAGCTGTTGGTGGGACGTAAAACTAAAACTCACTCACTCACTCTACCAAGATTGTTCAAATTATGGCCCTTGGGCCAGAAATGCCCCCGCCCGGGGGCCTTTGTGTTTACATAGGCTTATATAGGGAAAATCTTTAAAAATCTTCTCTGAAACCACAAGGCCCAGGTCTTTGATATTTGGTGTGAAGCTTCACCTAGTGGACCTCTGCCAAGATTGTTCAAATTATAGCCCTAGGGCCAAAAATGCCCCTGCCCAGGGGCCTTTGGGTTTACATAGGCTTATATAGGGATAATATTCAAAAATCTTCCCCTCTGAAACCACAAGGCTCATGTCTTTGATATTTGGTATGAAGCTTCACCAAGTATAGCCCTTGGGCCAAGAATGTACTAGAGACACTGATTCTCAGGTGAGCGATTCAGGGCCCTCTGGGCCCTCTTGTTTTTATGGTTTGTCTTTAGGTGTTTTGTCGCTTGTGTTATTTTATTTTGGATAGCCTGTTGGCCATTTTGTGGGAAAGTATCTGTCCTTTTGGCTTTCCGCTGTTGATGTTTCCATTAGGCCTGTTGCTGCATGTTTGTGTTTCTTTCCCTTTGGTGTCTCTGATGGGAGCTATGAGTTGATTGTATCGATTCCTGGTCATTGCCTGTACTTCTATTTTAGATTAGTATTTAAATGGATGTCTATCTCTATATGACCTTAGTTGTTGGTGGGATGTAAAACTCAAATACACACAAACACTCAAGATAAAATAAGAAATTTCTTCTAAATTATTCCCGAGTCCTATCTGCAGCAATGGGAAGAAAATCTTAGGGACTGGAAAACAAGTTCAACCCTTATCTTACTGAACCACGATAATCCCTACCTTTGCAAACAGTGTAGATCCAGATTACATGGCTTCTGAAGAAGCCATCTGATCTGGATCTACACTGTTGAACATTCAGTTCATGATTTTGTAGGAATACATTACATCAAGTAATCTGATTGGTTTATTGTCAAAATTGGGTGTGGCTAAATTAATTTATTCAGCAGGATAAGGGTCAATCCGCCATCTGTGTTAAGAGTCATTGAAGTTTTCATTGTATGATAGTTTGGATGTGTTTGAATTTTTAATATTAATCTGACTCTTTGTTGCCAGGAAATGAGCGAGGTCAGGACACAAAAAGCTCAGACAGACAGACAAGGATGGAAGGAGCTGAAATCAATAAAAGTTTACTAGCTTTAAAAGTAGGTTTAGTTTGTATTTTTACTCCACAAGAACTTACAGATACATAGCTAATATTATTACTGGTGAATATAGGGACAGAATTGATGACTCAATATTGCCATCTCTTTGTATTATTTCCATCATTTCTCCTTGTCTGAATGCCCGTAAGATGAAAGAAATTATTGTGAAACTGTCCCAATAGGGTAATAAAATTTGTTTGTGGAACGATCTGTAACAGAAAGTTTAGAACAATTCAAATATTTTGACATCATATTGATTTTGAAACGTGAAAGATAGGAACCAGGGCACAACTAAACCTGTTAGAACACCTGTGCATTCAGTACCTGTTGGCTCAGCTCAGACTGTACATCAGCATAGTCAGGGCTGTGAATAACAGGGGGTGATGCAGTGGATAGATAGATAGATAGATAGATATAGATAGATAGATAGATAGATAGATAGATAGATGATAGATAGATAGATAGATAGATAGATAGATAGATAGATAGATAGATAGATAGATAGAGTAGAACTTTGATGGCTCGAACACCGATGGCTTGTTTACCATGGATGTGTCGAACCCATTCTTGAGCCCCTAGCGAAATCCTCTACATAAGAAATAGTGGGGGATAATTAAGGAGATTGTAGTCTTTTATCTTGCAAATGTATGCTGTGTGTACTCATTAGAATTGCCTCGATGAGGTGATTCTAATGAGTACACACATCATGCATTTTCATTATAGAACACCGAAAAGATGTCAAAAAGTATCTCGTTATGCCTCCTGACAGATTTTAGAGGTCCCTAAGGTGTTCGAGCCATTGAAGTTCGACTGTAGACAGATAGATAGATAGATAACAGGGGGTTTCCATGTATAATTTTTCTTGTTTCTGCACAAAACTTACTAGAAGGGCTTCAGTAGAAGTGCCTTATCTGGAGCTACCGTTTTGTCACATATTGCCCTTTAGATAACCTAGACGGCATTAAAATTCTCATGGGAACATTGAGAACTGATCTGACTGCTAAGATACACAGTCTTACCTGAATCTTTTCCAGTCTCACATATCTTGTAAGGTTTGTCATGTCACAGCACATGCAGTGAAAATTCAATTGGGACAACAAGGCACCATAGTGCCAGCTCAGAAGGTGTTATCGGGATATCTTATGAATTTCTTCATAATAAAGATCTGTTGTGTGTACTCATTTAAAGTTAAACCAGGCATCAGTGTTTGGGCCATCAAAGTTTGTATATAAACAAGCCATTGTTGTAAAGGCCGTGATCAGATTACTCAGGCGGTGTGATTAATTACAGCATACAGTAGAACTCCGATGGCTCGAACACCGATGGCTCGTTTACCATGGCTGAGTCGAACCCGTTTTTGAGTCCCTAGAGAATGCCTCTACATTATAAAGTACTGTGAGATAATTAAGGAGATTTTCGACTTTTATCTTGCAGATGTATGCTGTGTGTTCTCATTAGAATCGCCTCAACGAGGCGATTCTAATGAGTACAAACAGCATACATTTTTATAGAACACCGAAAAGATGTCCCAAAATTAGCCCCGTTATGCCTCCTGGCAGTAACCCACAGTGGCTGGAACTACCCGTCTCAAACAGATTTCCATGGTCCCAAAGGTGTTCGAGCCATTGAAGATCGACTGTATTTCACATGACTGCTTTCAATACTGATATTTTCCGCAGTCACCGTAGTACTTTATGTGAATCATCAGTAAACATGAAATGTTAAACTTCGGGCCAGTTTTTCAAAGCTAACAATGTCCTCAGGTAACATATCTTTAAAACTTTGATCATTTAATATGGCAAATATTCTAATATTTTCGCTGAAAAAAAAGTGAGCAGCTTTTGCATGTGCAAAAGCTGCTCACATTTTTTCAGCAAAAATAACAAAATTTTAGATATTGTACTTGCTAGAACAGTTAACAATTTGACCACTAACGAGCTCGTTAAGCTAACGAGGATTTGAACAACTGGACCCAGGTTTTCTCTGAAAATTATTGAAATTGTTTGAGCCAGCACATGACAAAACCTGAAATAACACTTAGGTGAAGACCAGGGAAGACTCAAATTTGCCTCACATGATTGCATGTGCTGCCTTCTTCAGCCTTTGGGCTATCCAATGAGACATAAGCACGAAGGTCTTACAATTATTCACTGGCTTCTTTGAAATTTTCGTCTACTCTGCAATTTTGTCGTAAGCTTAATGACGTTACAAGAAAAGGAGCAGTCCCTATAAGGCCCATTTTATGGCCCCTTTTGATTTTCTTTAAACTTTG
This sequence comes from Lucinisca nassula, assembly GCA_963580285.1. Taxonomy (NCBI): domain Eukaryota; kingdom Metazoa; phylum Mollusca; class Bivalvia; order Lucinida; family Lucinidae; genus Lucinisca; species Lucinisca nassula. Next base: position 17,297,763 of record OY757014.1, on the reverse strand, counting down.
CAGACTCAACATAGGATGTATTTGCTTTAATGTGGTGAAATTTCAGATCCGCAGATGTAATGGTATTGGCTCTATGAGCAACCAAAGTGGGTGGGGTAATTCTACCCCATTGAGGGACCTGTGGTTCTTACGCTATTATCTCTAGCACAAAGCATCCTGGCAAGTGGGTCTTTTTAGTATTGTTTAGACCTTTATAGATGTTAAGTATAATGTATATGTTTTTGTAGAAAAATTCTTCACTTTACCATTATACTCACTTATAAGTCGTACCTAAATTTCAGCTAAATTTACTGACCGTCTTTACGCAAAACCACAACGTAAGTTTATTTCCAAAGCTATTGCAAAGGTACTTGACAGGGATAATTGAGATATAATAGGCATTGCCAAATTATGAGCATTTCTTTCTTCTATAATTACATATAGAGTTATCTGCCCCTGAATCCATTTTTGTCATATTTTCTGTCATATTTAAAATCTATAAATATATGCCAAAAGGATTCTTCAAAAAGTCAAAAACTCAGCAAACAATGGTTTTCTGTCGATCTAATGAAGCTATTAGGTGATTTTACATATCTTCTTTGATAATGACTTAAAACAATATGGGTGGGTCAAATATACCCCTTTGCTATTTCTACTGCAAAATTTCCTTGGCTTTATGTCAATTCATCTTCACAAATCATACTTGTGAACAGAAAGAACTAGCGCATACTATAATTGATGGTAGAAACAATAACTGTTCACATTCGTTACACCAGAAATGTCTAGAAATAAAGAAATTGATCTTTTATTGGATGGCAACACTTATTATGCCCCCGGAATCGAGATTCGGGGGGCAAATAGTTTTTGATCTGTCTGTCTGCCTACAAAACTATTACCATTGGGCATAACTATTGAATGGTAATAGATAGAGCTTTCATATTACACATGTGTATACCTTATAACAAGACCTTTCCAGTGGTACCATAATTTTTTTTATCTCGTAACCTTGACCTTGACCATTGACCTACTTTTTTCAAAATTTTTAAAAACTTTAACATTGGCCATAACATTCGATAGGTAAGTGATAGGGCTTTCATATTCCACAAGTGCAGTCCTTGTTGCAAGACCTTTCTAGTGGTACCATAATGTTTGACCTTGTGACCTTGACATTCGACCTATTTTTTAAAAACTTTAACATTGGCCATAACTTTCGATTGGTAAGTGGTAGGGCTTTCATATTTCAAATATGCATTCCTTTTCACAAGACCTTTCTAGTGGTACAATAACTTTTGACCTCGTGACCTTCACCTTGACATTTGACCTACTTTTTTAAAAACCTTTACATAGTTCATAACTTTTGATTGGTAAATGATAGGGCTTTCACATTTCACATGTGCATTCTTTTCACAAGACCTTTCCAGTGGTACTATAATTTTTGACCTCATGACCTTTGCCTTGACTTTTGACCTACTTTTTAAAAACTTTAACATTGGCCATAACTTTCGATTGGAAATTGATAGGGCTTTCATATTTCACATGTGCATTCTATGTCACAAGACCTTTCCAATGATCTCATAATTTTTGACCTTGTGACCTTGACCTACTTTTTTAAGACTTGAACATTGGCCATTTCTTTCGAATGCTTAGTGATACTGCTTTCATATTTTGCATGCGCTGTCCAGGGGCATCAATGTTTCACAAACACATCTTGTTTTTACATGAGTTTTTATATTTATTATTTTGCTCTAAATCACATTCTATTAAAAGTAAAAAGCCTTGATAGCTCAGTGGCTAGTGCGTTCGACTTACAATCGAAAGATGCTTGGTTCAAATCCGGCCACCAAAAGAATGATGGCATTGGGGAAAAGTCCTAACAAGCTGCAGGGAAAAGTACTTAAATATGATTGGGGTGGGGGGTGGGGGGGATGGAAACATGTAAATGGGAAAAAGGTGCAGGATGCAGATTTAGAAGTTTCCTCAACTAGCTGAAAACGAGCTTAGGGATTTGAGCAAGGGCATATATCAGCTAAAACAAGCTCAGTGTTACTCGGATGAGCATTTCAATGAGAATGGTTGGTATGAAATCTTGATGCCTAAAGAGGAGGAAAGTATATTTAAAGTCCAGATTCTTTCCAGGCATACTTCAAGCAAAACGTTTTGTTTGTTTGATATGAGGTTTAACGTCCCCGTCAACACTGTAAAGGTCATTTTGGAGATGTTGCTTCCAATTTTGTGGGACTTTTACCCGACATTGAGATGAAATGACATCTCAAGCCCTGTCGCCCAATGAAACCAATAGGGTTTATTAGCAAGGACGGTCCGCCTCGCACCGCGGTTCCTGGACAGGCTCTAAGCTGTTTACCAGTACTTGTATGCGGGCCGGATTCAGCCCTGCGTGGAAGCATCATGCAGCCCATATATTTCTTCAAGCCCCTATGGGCGGGGGCTGACCAGCAAAACGTAATAGTTTATGGATCAAGTGCAGTCAAGGACTAAATCCCATTAGTGGGTGGTACTGTCGGTGCCGAAGTGGGGCACGCACAGTTGGTTGCTGTGCACATATGGCATATGTACTCTGGTATTTAAGTTTCTTTAGATACAATACAGAAAATAATGACACTAAACTTAACAGAGCTCACATAGACCATGTCGTACATGCAGCCATAGACACTTGGAGTGCATCAAGTGTGTCTGATGAAGATGAATAGAAAGGATAGATGGTTACCGGGTATATACATAGCACTAAATTCATTTGTAACAATAACATCCTTCTCGGTCTGATAGAGAACAGGATAGAAGACAAACACACCAAAGTCAAACATCAGACTTGTGAACCCATGAACAAAAGTAAAAAGGAAAGGTTCAAGGAAAGCCACAATCACAAGACGTGGCCAAATCAAGGACAGACAAAACACATAAAACACGCAAAAATCAACAATTTCTTTCTCCCAAGGGGTGATTAAAATGTTAAACAAAAGACACACAGCAAATGTAACACACAAAGAGGACATCAACAAGCCAAAGTATTACATGAACCACATCAGAACCACTGCCTTAGAATGGTCAGTAGCACAGACTACCAGTGGGATGAAGGACCTTCAATTTCCAGCCAACCATCACCATGGGTTCAGGTGTAAAATATTGAATGCTTGTTTCGTTTACTGGATTTCTACCATAACTGTCGGTGTCTAAATCAGGATCTGTGTAGTGACTCTGCTTCCTGTCAAATCCCCAAATTACCTTGTTGGTCAGCCAAGGCTGATAATCTATTGAAGACTGGCTGTCGAAATCACTTGATAGGTAAATTCATACAAAAAAGAACACCTACCAGTTGGTCGACAATGTGGTGTATGTGGTGCCAAGAGTTAAATGAAAGGCTCAAAGAGTACCAGAATCAAAGGCCAGAGTCTATTGAAGGCTCCAAAATGACATACACGTGCAGGGACTGGGTAAGCCAGTGCTTGAAGGGCTCTGCAAGCATCATTTCTTGGTTTACCCCCAAAAGCATATATGAAGCCTAAAACTGCTGGAGAATCTGGACAAGATAACCACAATTTTCTACTAACCATTTTGGCTGCAGTTCCAAATACATGTAAAATCAACAGAAAAGCTTCAAAATAAATGTTTTGAAGAAATGCAAGATTTATTAAGTTCACTAATATTTCAATGTTATAGGTAAGTATGACCTAAAAGGAGACTTATTCTAAAGATTATGAGAAAGTTTGTTTTTTCTAACTTCATCTTAATTGTCAGTAAGATAGATTTATGAAGATGAGTTGACATAAAGCCAAGGAAGTTTTGCAGTAGAAATAGCAAAGGGGTGTATTTAACCCACCCATATTGTTTAAGTCATTATCAAAGAAGATATTTACAAATCACCTAATAGCTTCATAAGATCGACGGAAAATCTTTGTGTGCTGAGTTTTTGATTGTTTTGAAGAGTCCTTTTGCCATATATCAATAGATTTTAAATATGACAGAAAATATGTCCAAAAAATGGATTCAGGGGCAGATAACTGTATAAGTAATTGTAGATGAAAGAAATGCTCATAATTTGGCAATGCCCATTATATCTTAATTATCCCTGTCAAGTACTTTTGCAGTAGCTTTGGAAATAAACTTACGTTGTGGTTTTGCGTAAAGACGGTCAGTAAATTTAGCTGAAATTTAGGTACGACTTATAAGTGAGTATAATGGTTAAACGAAGAATTTTTCCACACAAACATATACATCATGTTTAACATCTATTAAGGTCTAAACAATTCTAAAAAGACCCACTTGCCAGGATGCTTTGTGCTAGAGATAATAGCATAAGAACCACAGGTCTCTCAATGGGGTAGAATTACCCCACCCACTTTGGTTGCTCATAGAGCCAATACCATTATATCTGCGGATCTGAAATTTCACCACATTACAGCAAATACATCCTATAATGAGTCTGCAAAGTTTAAAGAAAATCAAAAGGGGCCATAAAATGGGCCTTATAGGGACTGCTCCTTTTGCCTTAATAGAATATATACAATAATAGTCTAGTCTCAGAGTAGCTACTTTCTAGTGGTATCAGAGTTCTTGGTTGAGACACTTTAAAACAAACCAGACAAAATGACTATTTGGATGATTCAAATCGATAAAATGAAATGTTTGTATTATTGCAGGAATGTATACGAGCGCTTGGTCGGCGAGCAGGAGCATACTTGCCATTTCGAGCTAGTAAATTAACACAGGTTTTACGAGACTCATTTATAGGAGACAAATCTCGGACATGCATGGTAGGTTTGTGTTTGTAAGATCTTAACTTCTTATTTTCTTTTCATTCATTATACCCCCGGCATACGAAGTATGCTATGGGGGTATATAGTTTTCGTCCTGCCGTTCGTCCGTCCATCCTTCCATATGTCCGTCTTAATGTCGTCTATCCATCTGTCCGTCCATCCGTCTGTCTGTCCGTTAACATTTTGGTTAAAGTTTTGCGTCAAAGTTTCTTGGAGATTGCATCTTCTGAACCGTTTGATAGATTTAGTTGATACTTACACTGAAGTTACATACTGGTCTAAAGATTTCATTGATGCATGTCCCACCCCCTACAGTGACCTTGATGTCAAGGTCACAGACTTAGAAATTTTACATTTGGTTAAAGTTTTGCGTTAAAGTTTCCGAGAGATTGTATCTTCTGAACCCTTTGATAGATTTAGTTGATACTTACACTGAAGTTACATACTGGTCTTAAGATTTCATTGATGCATGTCCTACTCCACACAGTGACCTTGAGGTCAAGGACACATACTTTGAAATTTTACATTTGGTTAAAGTTTTATGGCAAAGTTTATAGATGCCCATATGTTCTTAACTCTAAGACAAATTCAGTTGATACTTGCATCAATGTACCAGTTCCAACATTTCGTGCTGTATGTCCCTTCTCCCACCCAGGGTGACCTTGACCACAAGGTCATGGACTGTGAAATTTTACATTTGGTTTAAGTTGTATGACAAAGTTTATAGATGCCTGTATGTTCTTAAGTCTAAGGCAAATTCATTTGATACCTGCATCGATGTTGCATACCAGTCCAGAGATTTCATTGATGCATAACTCACCCTGCTGCTTTGGTAACATTGATACCCCCGCTCCTTCAGTAACTTTGATGCCCTCACTCCCTTGGTCCATTTAGAAATTTTATGTTTAGTTTAGCTTTTACAAGCACATTTATAGATTTTTATAGCTTCTTGACATCTTCATTCATATTACAAACAAGCTTGAAAGCTATATCAGAGTATGGCCCTGGCCGGGGTATACGTGACCCACTGGTCGCTTTCTCTAGTTAAAATAGTGGCTATTTATATGTTCATATTTGTTTGAATCACCTATACTAGAGGCCCATGACATTTTAATGAATTTCCCCAGCAAATTTTGTCTTTTAAGGGGAATGGGAACACCCTCAGGGGAGGTAACTTCTGCAAAAGTATTTTTGTCGCCAATGTCAATAGGGGTCAGCTCTTAAAGGAAAAAATTTGCTCTTGAGGAGCATATTTTTTCCTTTAAGAGTAGACCCCTTTTTCAGTGGGATAGGGCTTATAGAAAAGCTAAAGTTGTCTTCCTTTGAGAAATGGCGGAAAAATCTGCTAGGTGTTCGCATACCCCTTTAGGTAATGTAGTCATATTTGCAAATGAGGATAAGTAACCAGGATAATTTTAAGATAATTTTCTCAAATCTCTAATAGTTAATAATAGTTGTGGGCACTTGTTAGAATCGCCTCGATGAGGCAAGTCTAACAAGTACCCACAAGATGTTTCCAACAAGAAAGAAAGAAAATTATCCATTAACTACCTTTGATATTCATTCTTACCTTGAGCTGTGCGTGTAATATGGTACAACTTAAAGCCTTGCATGCAAAATGTTAGATCTTGGCATGTGCGTTCAGTGAAAATTGCAATCAGCCTGTTAACCCTAACAGCCTCACCAGTATCTTTACTTCTTGCTCTGTTGATTCATCAGGGTGTACAGATGATTTGTGATGACTGATCAGGCTGCACAGGTGTATAGGCTGAATAGAGTCTTTGCTGGTCACGTGCCAACTTGCACATGCACAAGCTATTTTGATGAATATCCGTTGATAATATTAATTTGGTGCTGTTGGTAGTAAAAAATGGAAAGTTTCAAAATTCAAGGCAAAGGAATGTCCTAGCTGCAGGTATAGAGTATCAAGGCTAATCAAGGGATTATTTCTGATTTTCATCAGAAGTATATGTTGTGGGTACTTGTTAGAATCAAATTGCAATTTGATTCTAACCAGTACCCACAACACATAGTTTAATGGAGAAATAAGAAAATGTATCCCTAAATTATCCCCATTATCTGAAGCTATTGACTGTGTAGTGTACTGGTTACCATATTTGCCCTAAATATTCGGACACTGTCATTGCCATATTTGTTCTTACATTTGAACAAGTTTTACTGGATGTTGTGTCTAAAAATAGTTGGATGAGTGCCAAACAGTGTAGACCCTGATGAGATGCCACATTTTGCAGCGTCTCATCTGGATTTACACTGTTTGCTCAGGCCTGTCTGTCCGACCGCAAATACGGTAATTGCTTAGAAGGTTGAAACCTGCATGTTAAGTTAACTGATTGGCTCGGTTTAAATGAACACAATGAAAAATGGATTGGAGAACAAAACTTAACTTCAAAGGAAACTAAACAAATGAAAATCACTGCTTATATTTTTTCCCAGTAAATTATAGTGTCTAAGAAAACACAGAAACTATTGGTGCACATCTGTCTTTGTCCTATAAATACAAATCTTCAAACAGCAGATATTAAGTGCTTTTTGTGCTTTTAAAGAACAAAATGAGTGAGGCAAGGTGAAGATGGATTTCTAACTGCTAGCCACAATATATGTTTCTATCAGAAAATCATTCCTCAATGCTCCTTACCTGGGACTATGTTCAGTAAAATTCCTATATTAAGACCACCTTTGGGACGGTTCAAAAGTGGTCTATAAGACCACTTTTGAACAGTCCCAAAGGCGGTCTCTTACCAGCGAATACTGTATGCAGAAAACACAAAGGTAGAATAACTGTAACCTACTAAATAATTTTTTAGAAGCAGAATTAGACTTAATTGTAGGTGGTCTTAATAGTGGAATCTAACTTTAATTGCCTATGCTAGTTGTACTCCTGATCACAAAGCTGTTTATTGTATTATCTTCAGATTGCCATGATATCTCCCGGTATGGGTTGCTGTGAACACACTCTGAACACGTTAAGATACGCTGACAGGTAGGTTCTACCAGTTTCTTCTATCATAGCCAGTACTTCACTCATAGTTTTACCTGCTTTTGCATGGTGCGATGCAGAGATCCAGTTGTTGTTCTTTCATCATTATTTCGTCCAATTGTCAACATTCCCGTGATTTGCGCCAACCATATTTATTATGAATGTAGCGTCAACCATAGTATTGAAGTTTGGCCCAAAAGGCGCGACGTAAACGTTTGCAGATTTCGTGTTATTTTTATCAAGTGTATAATTGGTAATGGAGAACAGTTTAACATGAAATAAAATTCCATGGTCTTGCATGGTATGGAGCATAGAAAAAGTTTTTGCCACCGGGTGCAGACTTCCTCTAAAATATGATTGGACTATGTGACCCAGCTTTTACCATCTGTTCTCCCTTATGGACAGTAAAAACCACTTTTTCCAGTAACTTATCACGACAAGTAAACCAAGAGCAACTATGGTGGTATCTGACTGGTATCTTTTTTATGGCATTCATTGTAGAAGGGGCCAAAGTGTTTTAACACTAATTGTTACATTGCAATGATTCTTTATTCTTATCTGCCAATCCTGTTGCAGGGTCAAAGAGCTGGGTCCCGGTGGTCCTGTGGAAGGCAAACCAGCAGAAATTGAGCTTCCAGAAAACTTCAATATGGGCACAATGTCTCCACAGAACAGTGCACTGGCTCTATTGAAAACTGCTAATGTAAGTTGAATATACATTGCTAGATTAGAGTGTCGAATGAATTGTGAGATTTTTTTTTTGTTACAAATTTAGGAGGATTTTCAAGTATACCCAATGAGACTTGGAGTATTGGACAATTTCTATGCTTATCAAAAGCTTGAATATCATTACAGTAAACATCTACAAAATTCCATCCACACTGATGTGATGCCCAGATTATCTGCCTTTAATTTCGGTCTGGTCACCATTTCTGCAAAAGGCACATTTTGAAGTTTTGATTATAGCGCTAGATTGAAACTGTGAAAACAATGTATGTTTGTGAGTAAAGCAACAGCTGGCATGTACAAATATACCTTAAAAATCCTAAAATTTCGGACACCTTGATGACTTGCTGTAATTCTTCTTAAATTTTCACAAATTTGATTCACAACCCAGCAAGGAGTCCAGAAGGTGCAGACAGAATGGCAAACAGTGTAGACCCTGATCAGACTGCTCCTTCAGGAGCAGTCTGATCTGGGTCTACTTTGTTTGCTTTGGCATACCTGTCCCAACACATAGGATCATTATGGTAGTGAAACTTCAATGGCTCAAAGTATGATGTCTCGTTCACTACGACTGTTTGCACTTGTACTAGAGTACCGAGGCAAAGTTTTCCATTACTGTAGATATTGATGTATTTGGGATAATTTTGGCAGAATGTTCTTATTTCGTCATAAAAATTATGTTGTGTGTACTTACGAGGACTGTTCAAATATGAATGCAACTAAGCACATAAAAATGATTCCGTGATAGTTTTTGATGAAAAATTTATTTTGTCCCCTCAAAGTATTCCCCTTTAACAGCTATACAAACTTTCAGTCTTCTGATCCAATCATTGAATGCATTTTGGTAGTCTTTTCGAGGTATACTATGAAGGCACTGGAATATTGCAGAACTGAGGTGTTTGCGCTGTACAAATTTTTGACCAGAAAGGTATTTTTTCAGCCGCGGGAACAAAAAAAGTCTCACGGGGCAAGGTCAGGGCAATACGGGGGGTGAGGGAGTTCAACAACCTTTTCCTGCTTCAGATAGTCTTGCACAATGAAAGCCTTGTGCGATGACGCATTGTCATGTAGCAATCTGACATTGGCCAAACCAGTTTCGGGTCTTCGTTCTTTGAAATATTTCTTCAATTTTCGAAGAACTTTATTCTTGTAAAACTTCGCATTTACAGATTTGCCTTCAGGCACAGCAACCTGAATAGCAGGGCCCTGATTTGAAAAGAATATGGCATACATTACCTTCTTGACACTCATGGTCCACTTTGCAATGCATGGTCTTTTGCAATACTTTGTTGCCCATATTTTGTTCTGAATCTTTCGTTTGGGCTCAAAAAAGTGAACCCATGTCTCGTCACCTGTGATGACATTAGCGAAAGACCGTGGATTGTAATTTGGCAACTTTTTAAGCAACTTCTTGGCGCACTGAAGGCGTGTCTTTTTCTGCTCATCTGTCAACAGATGGGGAATCCATCTCATCTAGCACAGATCTTTCTCATTTTCAAATCCTGTTTCAGAATTGTATGAGCTGCTCCTAATGAGATGCCAACCATACTAGCTATTTGCCTAGTGGTGTATCGTGCATCGGTAGCAACTATTTCTTTCACTCTAGCAACCATCTTGGCAGATGTTGCTCTTTTCTGCCGACGATCATGTGGTGCATCTTCTGTTGAGCCTAGCCCACAGCTGAATTTCTTACACCAACGAAAAACTGTCGGAAAAGACATTTCATTATGCCCATAAACTGAACATATTTCATCAAAAATGTCTTTGCACCGTATACCAAGAATACAACGATTCCTAATATAGGACCGTATTTCAACGGCGTACTCTGACCTTCTTCCAACCATGTTTTGTATTAGTATACAAGAGTAGACAGTGTTTATCGAACGATATACATGGCTAAGTGCACGGATTTTAACAGGTTTGTTATCAATGTATAGGTAAAATGTTTTTCTACGCTGTGATATTTATTTCCAGGTGATTTTCGCATTAGTGCATGAGAAAACATTCTACTTGCATTCATATTTGAACAGTCCTCGTATTAGAGTTGCCTCAGTGACAACGTAACTTTATTGGCCCTCTAAAGCAAAAAAAAAAAAAAAAATTCTATTATGCTCCTGACCTGGTACTATGATAAACCCTCAGTGATAGCCCCCGCCAATCGGGGCTTGAAGAAATAGATGGGCTGCATGATGCCTCCACGCAGAACTGAAACCGACCCGCACATGAGTACTGGTAAACCGCTTAGAGGATCTAAGTCTGCCCAGGCAAAGAGGTGCAAGTCGGTCCGTCCATGCTTATAAAGCCTATTGTTTTATTGGGCGACAGGGCATGAGATATCATTTCATCTCTATGTCGGGTAAAAGTCCCACAAAATTGGAAACAACGTCTCCAAAATGACCTATACAGTGTTGATGGGGACGTTAAACCCCAAATCAAACAAAAAAACAAAACCCTCAGTGGCTGGAACTACACCTGTCTCAAAAAAAAAGTCTCAGTCCCAAATGTGTTTGAGCCATTAAAGTTCAACTGTGTAGAGAAAAGCTCTTACATCAGTATCCACAGTAACTCATAATACCAATTAAGTTGGGGATTTGGTGATAACTGAAGTATAATTTCCTTTATTTCTCCATATGAACCTATGTTATGGGTATCCATTTGAACTGCCTAGGCAAGGCACTTCAAATTAATACCCACAACACAGATTTTCATGGAGAATCTTTCATTATCACCAAATACTCTTTTATCTGTTTCTATGAGTAACTTACAAATTTTAACTTTGAAGAAGAGCTCAGTGTTTCCAAACCCTTTTAAAGCTGGATTAAGTTTATAGTAATGTGATGAAACATATTGGTCCAAACTGTTCTTCAGTACCATCCTCTTATATTGCCTGTGGCGTTGAGATCAAGTCTTGGAATTTGAAGTTTTACGATTTAAAAACGAGATGAGCAGGTGAATGACCTTGTATGGTGATCGGTCTTTTCAAGGTTCTTTGATTTAAGCCAGTTATTAAAACAGGCAATGTACGAGGGAGGGAATAAATATTTCTAGTTTTCTGACAGTGTTTTTCTTTTCTCTGTAGCAAGATGAGATGTCAGATGACATATTGACATTCCATGAAGCTGTCAATCATATGCAAGATATGGAGGAAGAAATCATTGATGATCAAAAATCTCTCATAGAGGTAATGTCTGTCAGTCTGGAATAATTTTGTGATTTATCCCAAGGGAGACAACTTTCATGACTGAAGGGTCTGCTTTTAAAGGAAATCCTGAGGAGGTAATTCTTTCCTTTAAGAGTATACCCCTATTGATGGTGGATTTGGTTGTGATTTGTTTGGGTTTGACAGCCCAGACAACATCAAGGGAATGCTGTGCTTGTCAGTTTACCTAACCATAATTTTCCTGGGCAGGAATATAAATATTAGGTATGGTGAACATTCTTTTGCCAGAATCTGACAACTGAATCAGCGGTAGGAAGAGAAGAGCATAGAAAATATTTCATGATCAATCTCCACCCTCAGGTTTGGGGAAGTGAGGATGTAACACGACCTGATCATCAGTTGAATGTGCATCTGACAGCCACCGAGGATGTTCGTTGATAACAAGACTATATCATTTTCCAAAGAGTTGACTCCCCTATTAAGCAGTTCATGTTCTCAGCCCTTCCTTGTCATACAGAATAATGGCAAAGGAGTATAAGCTTGAAATTCCACCTTTAAACTGCTCTAACTGACAAAAGATCTAGCTCTTGATGAACTGTAACTGTTAATCTGGTTGTGTTTATGTACAAATTTTAAAGAGAGGATTCCTTTTGGAAGATGGACGAGTCCCAGCATGAGTTCTGAGGTTCTGCTTCAGTGGCAATCACCATCAACATTGTTCTTGTAGTATGTGATATATGAGCCATGTCATGAGAAAACATGATTTTGCCATTGTGTTTTACCTTCTACCAACAGCTAAGGTCATAAGAGTTGGGACCTCTGTTTAAAGACATATCCGAAAGTCTAGAGAAGCCAGGGATTGAACATTTATGAGTCAAGTAGCATAAACACTACACCACAGAGGCTTCTTGCGCCATTTGTGAACAACAAAGGTTCCGTTCAGTCTGCACATCCTCTCAGACTGATCAGCATCCTTGCGTTCACTGCTTGGATAGTACTAGTATTGTGTCTTACCTGGCTGCAAACCCTGTATATATAAATCTCAGTTTTCCTTTTTCCCTCCTAGAATACCCAAAAGTGGTTAACAGAACAAAGAAAGCTAGCCAAGCACACAGATGAAGTGGATTATGATGTAGAAGGTAATTGTTCATAAATGTAAAAAATATATATAAAAATGACCATGGATGATCATTTTTTAGCTCACCTGAGCACGAATTGCTCAAGGTGAGCTTTTGGTATCCGTCGTTCGTGTGTGCATCCGTCCGTCGTCAGCTTTTGCTTTAAACAACTTCTTCTCCAAAACTGCTGGACAGATTTTGATCTAATTTCACAGGAATGCTCCTTTGGTGATCTTCTACCAAAATTGCTCAAACTGTTCCGCTCGGGTGAACAAGATAGCCGCCAGAGCTAAAAATAGAAAACCCTTTAAACAACTTCTCCTGTTTAACCAGTGGATGGATTTTGAAATTATTTCACAGGAATGTTCCTTGGATTGCTGAAACCGTTCTGCTCGGGTGAACAAAATGGCCGCCAGAGCTTAAAATAGAACACCGTTAAAAGACTTCTCCTTAACCAGCGGATGGATTTTGAAATTATTTCACAGGAATGTTCCTTCGGTGACTTTCTACCACAATTGCTCAAACTGTTCCGCTCGGTTGAACAAAATGGCCACCAGAGCTAAATATAGAATAAACTTTAAACGTCTTCTTCTCCTTAACACGTGGATGAATTTTGAAATAACTCAAAGGAATGTTCCTTGGGTGGCCCTCTACAAAAGTGCTCAAACCATTCTGCTCTGGTGAACAAGATGGCTGCCAGAGCTAAACATAGAAAAACCTTTAAATGACTTCTTCTCCTTAACCAGTGGATGGATTTTGAAATTACTTGACAGGAATGTTCCTTGGGTGACCCTCCACCAAAATTGCTCAAACTATGCTGCTCTGGTGAACAAGATGGCTGCCAGAGCTAAAAATAGAAAAACCTTTAAACAACTTCTTCTCCTTAACCAGTGGATGGTTTATGAAATTATTTGACAGGAATGAGGTTTGAGGCTTCCACGCAGAGCTGAATCTGGCCCGCACACTAGTACCGATAAACCACTTAGAGGATCTAAGCCTGCCCGGGAACCGCGGTGCGAGGCGAACCGTCCATGCTAATAAACCCTATTGGTTTCATTGGGCGACAGGGCTTGAGATGTCATTTCATCTCAATGTCGGGTAAAAGTCCCACAAAATTGGAAGCAACGTCTCCAGAATGACCTTTACAGTGTTGACGGGGTCGTTAAACCTCAAATCAAACAAACAAAACAATATTAGCCTGTCTAGGCAAAGTGGTGCGAGTGGAACCACCAATACATTTAAACCCCATTGGTTTCATTGGGCGGCAGGGCTTGAGATGTCATTTCATCAAAAATGACTTCTATTTCTCAACATGATATCTCCTAAACAGGCAGACTGATTTTGAATTAATTTCACAGAAATGGTCTTTGGATCCAACCAAAATTGCTCAAAACCTCCACTCCACCATATATTACCCACAATTCCGTTAGTACAGTAGGATCAGGTGAACGATCCAGGACCATCATGGCCCTCTTGTTTATATGAGCCAGCGCATGACAAAATCTACAAGAATGCTTGAGTGACCAGCGAAGACTCAGATCAGCCTGCACACAGTCTGATCAGTCTTTGCTGATTGCATGTACCTACTGTAGGCTAACATCTATACAAAGAGACATAGGCAAAAGGTCTTGTTGAGTGGATGGTTGCGCAGGTTGATTTGAGTCTCTGCTGGTCGCACAGGTCTTATTGTAGGTTTTGTCATGCGCCGGCTCATATGATATACGTTTCTGGGATCCACCTTTAAACTTTGTTATATCAAACTGTTTGATAATGAACAACGTTATAAAGTGGTTGCGCATGTTTAGAATCTAAAATTTCAGCATAGTAACTTTGCTTTCTTGTGATATGTACAGCTATGGTGATGGGTGGGATATTTAGACTGCTCCTTCAAGAATAGGGACCAGCCACTGCCTGGTTCTGGTCACCACTAGAGTGAGGGAACCTCTTTGCAGCTTGATTAGTTTTCATACAGTATAGCAAAGAGAATATAGAGCACCAGGAAATAAATTCTCTATATGCACAGCAAGGAAAACTTGAAAAAAAAATTCTTTCTTTGGGAATGGGTTACCTCTAAAGGAAAGAATTTTTTGTCACAGGGAGCAAATTCTTTCCTTTTAGTGTAACCTCTATGCTATTGAAAAGAATGTGCTTATTATTTGGGTGATTGGTTTGTTTTGCTTTTTTGTTTCATTACAAATATATGTAATGTGTATAATGAGTTAGTTTGTTTGGAGTTTTAACAGCCCAGTCAACACTATTTTAGTCATGCTGGGGCAGTCAGATTACTGAACCACATGTTACTGGGCAGGTTTATAGATAAATGGTTAACCAGTACACTACACATTCTTCCACTAGAAACTGACAACTGCCCTTCTTGAATAAGCTGAAGGTAAAAATTGACAGTTGAAAAGGTTTCAGGATCAGTCTCCACGAAAGACAGTTGCTCACCCCTGCAAGTGTTGAGTAGTGAGAGCTGTTGCTATAGTAGTGAATTAATGAAAAATAGATGTAGTTGTCTAGTTGAGAAATTAAGCAACAGGAATAAATTCCATGTGAATATTAATATATCATTTTTTTTTATCAGAGTCTTTTCATCATATGATACACTTCATATATCCCTACATATATACCTACATCGTATATTATGGATAAATGCTGTTTTAAGGTTGACTTCATAGCATTAAAACAAGTAAGAAGATCTAGGCATAACCAGATGTATACAGTAACTACAGTAACATTCCTGTATTAAGACCACCTTTGGGACTGTTCAAAAGTGGTCTTTAAGACCACTTTTGAACAGTCCCAAAGGTGGTCTCTGACCAGAGGACAGTGTATGCAGAAAAGACAAAGAAAGAATAACTGCAACCTGCTAAATAAGCTTCTGAAAGCAGATTTAGTCTTAATTTTAGGTTGTCATAATATCGGAATTTACTGTACATGCATATGGAAAATATGAAATGAAAAAATTTCTCATACATGCTAAAATAAACGTTCAAGCTCATATGAGGAGATACATGTAGTAGACCAGATATACCCTTAGTATTTAGACACCTCAGCTTACCATACTAGATTTGAAAAAGTACAATTAAATACCCGAAATACCTAGCTGAGTAGCAAACATTGTAGACCCTGATGAGACACCGCAATCTATTGTGTATAATCTGGGTCTATGCTATTTGCTCTAGACCTGTCTGTCCAAATATATGTGGTGTAGATAGTAAATTATGTTAATGTTAATATTACAGCCTATGCGAAACAACTGGATGGTATGTTAGCCAAGAAGATTTCAGAACTTACACAGTTAAGAGGTGAGGTTTGGCATTAATTTCAGTTCTCTTATATAGGAATAAGTCGAGTTTTTTTTTTTTCATGTATTAACATTTGCCAGGGGTAGAGGAAGTTGGTTGAAGGCCAGGCTGCAAGTAGAATTTCTACTTAATTCATCAGAAACCACGGAAACTTCCTAATTTTCACTAAGTTCTGTATGTTAACCCTTATCCCGCTAAACATGACAACCCCTACCTTTGCTAACAGTGTAGATCCAGATCGGATGGCTTCTTAAGACTTCTTAAGAAGCCATCTGATCAGGTTCTACACTGTTTGATATTGAAGGAATAAATTACATCAAGTAATCTGATTGGTTCTGAGTCAGAAATGGGTGTGGGTAAAATAATTATTCAGTGGGATAAGGGTTAAACATTATACAAAACATAATTTTGTGCAGTTTAACATTATTGGTCAGCGAGAACCACATGGACAACAGCAGTGAACATCTGTCGTGTTGTTAACTGAATGTCAAACAGTGTAGATCCTGATCAGATGGCTAAGAAGCCATCTGATCTGGATCTACACTATTTACAAAGGTAGAGGTTGTCATGAACAGCAGGATAAGGCTTCTTCAGAAGCTATCTGATCTGGATCTACACTGTTTGCAAAGGTAGGGTTAGTCGTGAGCAACAGGATAAGGATTAAAGACTTCCGAATTCATGAAACAGCTTTCTTAGTATAAGCTGGGACACTGCAAAACCTACAAGATGTGGAACCTGTGGTAGCTTGCATTTGGTTATGCATATGTGCATTCTGGTCAGTCCTATGCCATCTGTATATGCCTTATATACATGTAGATACCTGACTTCCGTATTGATCAGTCTTGATCTTAGTCTTTATTGGTTTCACAGGTCATAACTTCTGTTATTAATTGACTATCCTGTATTGTTCAGAGGTCATCCATATTAACACAGGTCAAAAACCAATAAAATCGTGTTTTTAATTGTGTCAATTAAAAAAAATTGTCATAAATCAAGTAATTTCGTATTGGCCCAGTTACAGGTCCGAGGTCTGCTGTATTGGCCCGAGGCCGAAGGCCAAGGCCAATACAGCAGACCGAGGGCCTGTAACTGGGCCAATACGAAATTACTTGATTAATAACATTATATTATACCCCAACAGCCATACAGTCCAGTATGGTAAAATTGCCCAGCCATTCATTTTGCGGCCCTACATTCACAGCCTCTCTAGCAATATTTCTTTATTGTAAGTTTCACTATGCTCAGCAGTTGCACATTTTGTTCGAACTAGCTTCATAGAAAAGATGAGCTGGCACATGCATATCTGCAAGTTTCCCAGAATTTTCTAATTTCAAATAATACAGAAAAATTAAAAAAATTCATGACTAATGCCAGTGTCATACTTTTAGTGGATTTTTCTGTGAGCTGACATGTATACATGTATTCTTATTCTATTTCTGTAGGAAAAAGTGATCAGTCATATATTTTCTGTTCAATTTCTACAAAACAGTTATCAGTCATGCATTTTCTGTTTAATTCCTACAAAAATGCTATCAGAGTTAAAGTTATCCTATCAGATATATAATTTCTGTTTTATTTTCACAGAAAAAGTGATAAAGTTTCGTGCCGAGATCCAGGAGGAAGAAAACCTGAGTAAAAACATTAAAAGTAAACGACCACCGAACAAGTAGTCTACACTTGTGACAATTGACGACCTAATTTATTTATAGAAAGAGCTTCCTCACAGTTCCTGCACACTACATGACGAGAGAAAGAGCATCAGCACTTCCATGAAGCTTATCTAATAGGACATAGATCTGCATGCATCACTCATGCTCAAGATGAGGCGGAATGACGAGAATGATTAAGGGGAATGAGAACACCTGGCAGATTTTTTCCACCATTTTTCGAACTTTCAGGACTTCTGGTTCGCTTTTCTATAAGCCCTGTCCCACTAAAAAGGGTCTACTCTTAAAGGAAAGAATTTGCTCCTCAGGAGCAAATTCTTTCCTTTAAGAGTTGACCCCTATTGACATGGGAGACAAAAATACTTTTGCAAGAGTTGCCTCCCCTGAAGATGTACCCATTCCCCTTAAGGGATAAGTTTCCTTATTGCTTGTTTGAAACATTTGTTGTGGGTACTTGTTAGAATCTCCTCAATGATAGGGCTGGAAAGATACAGGTTTCTCTCGGTTCGGTTCGATTTCGGAAACTGACCTTTTGATTTTCGGTTCAATTATAGGAACTATATGACAAAAATAAACTTTCGAAAAATCTCTCCTTCATGACTAGAAATTTCACTGAGCCACTTCTGGCAGAATTCATTAAGCATGACGATAGAACCAATAGTCAATCCAAACAGGAAGTGTTCCTGCTGGAAAACATTGAGCGAGTTTGATCGTCATTCATGGTTAACTGTAGTTAACCTATGGTTAACCAAACTTTGATCAAACTCAGTCTGGTTCAATGGCAGGAAATTTCTCTGGATCAACAGTGTACAAGATGGTGGCAAAAAGTATGAAAATCTGTTAGCCCAAGGGAAAATACACATTTTAAGTGTTGTTAAAGCATGTTTATTTGTAAAAAGATGTAAAATGTACACAATATGTAAGATAGAATTGGCACTGCTTTTCTGCAGTGTTCAAAATGGTGATCTTGCTAGTCGTCCAGAAATGCCAATCCTGCCATGGCGGCTACCATGTTTGTTTACGATTCGATCACACAAGAAGGACCATGTACAGTTTGACTTCTCGTACAATAGTCAAGTTTGATGATCAAACTCGCTCATGGCAACCACAATGAGGAAGTCCAATCAAGTTTAGTTAAGTTTGGTTGCTGTTACTTTTATTGCACCTTCCCCCTATGTCATTATAACAACCAATCAATGCCTGCAAAAGAAATTACAAGTTCTAGTGTTCTGCAGTGCTCAGGGGCACAGATAATAGTGGAAACTGATGATATACTGGCTGAAATCAGCCCAGATTGTTTGTCCAAATGCTTTTTATGCCCTTGCATTTTCAGTTAATGCTATGCGTATTTATAGTGAATAGAACCAAACCAAAAGGAGGATAAACAGAACTATGAACTGAATCAGCTATCATTAACCAAATCTGACGAAATTTGATTGATCATTTACCCCTACTCAGTGTCAGGCAAGCAATTATATTAACCCTTATCTTGCTGTTCACGACAACCCCTATCTTTGCAAACAGTGTAGATCCAGATCAGATGGCTTCTGAAGAAGCCATCTGATCAGGATCTACACTGTTTGACATTCAATTTATGAATTTGTAGGAATAAATTACATGAAGAAATCTGATTGGTTGAAAGTCAGAAATGGGTGTGGCTTAACTGAATATTCAGCAAGAGAAGGGTTAAGAAGTACCCATAATATAGGCATTTATGGAAAAGTAAGAAAACTTATCCCCTTTAATTCCTTCTAACCTGGGGCTATGCACTCATGGACATGAACTATTGGCATTTCAGGCCTGGAAAATTTCACTCGTCCACCTGCCATGGCAAGTAAAAATGTTGGAGGACATGTAAAAATTTTGTCTAGTCCCTATGACATTTATCAAAATCTACATGCCACTGGTCATGCAGGATGAGTGAAATTTTGAAGAATTTTCAAGCCCTGCATTCACTGGAAAATGCATTCACTGGAAAAATCAGAAATAGATGCATTTTCTGTTATAGTTTTAGAAGTGAAATAACACCACTGACCGTTCACTTTGCTATAAACTGATACCCTCTGAAATGGGATCTACTCTTAAAGGAAAGAATTTGCTCCTTAGGAGCAAAAACTTTACTTTAAGTGTAAGCCCCTATTGGTAAGGAAAGCAAAAATATCTTTGACAGAGTTGCCTTCCATGAAAGAGTATCCATTTCCATTTATTGGTTTAGAAAATTTGTCATAGAATAGTAATTGGTGATTATTCTGGATATAATTTATCAGAGCAAACACATAGTTGTTGGTACTCGCAAGTGCTTTATGAGGAGAGAGGGAAAGGATATGACTCATATAATGCTTAACCCATTTTGAACTGAATGGAATCTTCCCCCTTATATACAGCAGGAGTCCATTTCGAAATTTAGGTGATGTCAGGTTCAATTATTTTTAGAAATTTATTTAGAAAATGGTTGAACTTTGTGCAAACAGTGAAGGCCCCAATCATACACCACATTCTGTGGCATCTGATCTGGGCCTGCACTGTTTTCCAAATGACCTGTTTTGGGGTTTTCCGTATAAAATGGGTTAAATCAGTCTGCCTGCATTATTCACACTTCATTCATTCATTGTCAGGGAGGTAGTTTTAGTGTTGACTACAGTTGCTGTTCTGATTATCAGATCACCTTCCTGCATGAATTTGACCAGTCACTGTCATACAATTGCGACAGGTTTCCAGAGTTTTACTTACGTTTGGGAACTAACAAAATCATCGAATCTACAGGAATCTACAGTTAGCACCAAAACCACCCCATGAACAAGTCATCCGCGGACGAGGAGTTGTAGATAGCTCATACCGTAAACTCCTAAAAATTCGGACACTTTGAGGACTTGCTGTAATTCTCCTAAAATTTTAACATATTTGTTACACGATCCTGCAAGGAGTCCAAAAGGTGAAAACGGAATAGCAAACAGTGTAGACCCTGATCAGACTTCCTTCACGAGCCATCTAATCTGGGTCTGCACTGTTTGCATTGGCCGATCTGTCCCAATACTTAGGATCATTACGGTAGAAAGGGAGTGTATCAGGTGGCATTTTAAGGCACAGTCACTCAAAAGTTAAGATGTTCATTAATGTTACATGTTCTCCATTTTTCCCTAGAAATATTGGTTATATTTGCTACATTTTACACATATTGTCATTTCCAGCTATGCAGCAAATCATAGCTGCAGAAAAGGAGGGTAAATACTGTAATTTAGGAATGCCTTTTCCTTAATTCTTGTCAGAAACACATTGTGGGTAAATGCCTCATATCCCTTGAAAGGGACTTTTGCCTCAAGGATCCATTGTACAGAAGTCTTAGGCAGCCACTGTCTAAAAAATGATCCTTGGAAACTAGTGAGGACCCAGATTGTGGAAAGAGATTCGACTGTCGCACATATCTGTATGCCTTTCTGATTCTTTCTGAAGTATAAACGTAGATGCATCACTGTCAAATGTTGAAATGTCATAACATGAATCTTGTCATAAGAAAACCTGTTTTCAAGGTTTGCCAGCATATGGAACACAAACTGGCTCAGCTGCACAGACAAGCACAAGTCTAGAAATTTTTACGTTAAGAAACTGGTATTATATGATCTAAACAGCCAACACAAAAGAGCTGATCAGACTGCATGGATGCAGACTTATTTGCACATTTTTTGTTCGCTGATGGGAAAAACAGATTTTCAGATGGTGATTCTAGTCTGAGGAGTATCTTTTACAGCAAAACAGTAAATTTCCCATGCTAAGACCACCTTTGGGACTGTTCAAAAGTGGTCTATAAGACCACTTTTAAACAGGACCAAAGGTTGTCACTGACAAGAGGACACTGTGGGCAGAAAACACAAAGATAAATTTAAAGTGCACCCTTCAAACTTTTTAAAGCAGAAATACTCCTAAAATTTATGTGGATTTAATAGCCAAATT